>OX359278.1:18421995-19104495 GCA_947179155.2 Hedera helix
TTGCGCGGAGGCTTTCTGCCCATTCGCCAAAACGGCGTCGTTTTATCGCCCGCGCGCGCTGCTTTGTCCGCTTCTTCGCGCAATGCGCTATCGGTTTCCAATAATCGCCAAACGGCGCCGTTTCGTTTCCGGTGCTGAGGCCCCTATACGCGCGCATTGCGCGGTCGAGTCTTTCCGGTATTTACGGTTTTGCCATCAGTGCTGGTTATTTACAGTTTTGCCATCAGACTTTTGCGAATTTTCCAGATTTGCCCCCAAGCTTTATTTTTCTTACAAAATAAAATATAAAAATAAATAAAAATATTATAAAAATACTAAAAATCCTAAAAACACATAATAATAAATAAAACACCTAAAATGCTAAAAATAAATAAAAACACATAAATAAAAAGAAATATAAAAATAGTATAAAATTACCTAAATTAACATAAATTAACTAAAATCCTATTAAAATCACAATATGCTAAATAATTAAACATTTAAGCACACAATAAATATAAAAATTAAGTATTAGGGAATAAAAATACCGTATAATTTAGTCCTATCAATTTGGTATCGAATCGATGAAAACTCGGTTGATCACCGGTCGAACCGATGATTTAACAGGTAAAACCGATTAGTTGAATTGGTTTTAAAGTATTTTTAAATATATTTTTTGTACACAAATATTTTTATTTTTTAAATTATTAATAATATATTTTTTTATATATTTATGACGTTACTGGTTCAATAACAGTTTGACCACTGGATGAACCAATAATTCATCCACTTGATACCTTTTTCAATTCCATGACTGATCCGGTTCTCTAAATATTGATTAATATACATGTCTACTTTTAAAGTAAAAGATATTTGATAATAATTAAGATGGAATAATAAGCAAATTAGGGAATCGCTTATATATTAATAATGGGCAATGTTTTGAAACTCGGACTTGACTGGCCGGTCGAACCGGTTGAACCGAGACCCGATCCAATGTCTGATCCGGTCTGATTTAGGTGTTTAGTTAATTTGGTCAAAAATCGATCAAACCCATTGACCACCGGTAAACCGGTAGTTGAACTTGTTTACCTGGTTTTTAAAAAAAGAAATTTTAATTATTTATTTTTAGTAATATTTAACATAATTTCACTTTATTTTAGTTTACAAAAAAAATAGATATTTTAAAATTTTATTAATTATTAATAATATATATTTTATATATTTATGACGTCACTGGTTCAATAACGGTTTGACCACTGGTTGAACCAGTGATCTATCTACCCAATATTTTTTTCAATTTGCTGAACGAAACGATTCTGAGAACATTGATAATGGGTACGAATTTTAGTTGCAACTTTAGCAGTTAGTATTTTTCTCAGAAATACTCCGAAGCGTCACTTTTCATTTATTTGTTGTCTCTATTAAATGCAAAACGGTCAATAATGACTTAAAACTGAGATCCTGAAAATTATTAATTATCATGTTCGATTCTTGTTATTTGCAGCTCTTTTGAATTTTCTTTTCCCTTTCTTATGAAATTTTATTTTCTTCTTATTTGTGAGGTTAGTATTCTCAATCTCAGCTATAAAATATGAGATTTACTTAATATTGTTATTGAGAGATTGTCGAGATTAATTACGATTCATTATACTTGAACTAAAATCCCTACACGCAGGGTCGCTCAAAAAAATGCTAAAAAAAATTCAAAATAATTATATGTTTTCTCTTATTGCATTCATCTTTGTAGCATAGATAAAATAAAATAAAATTAATTTCTTTAGTAAAATGACTAAAAGTAAAATCTAATGATATTCTATTTAGAGATGGAAGTAATTTGTAAGGAAAATGAATAAATCTCCGGTCTTCTAAAAGTTTGTTTGATAACTGTTTCTACTTTCTAAATCTATTTTTATATATTTTTATTTTCACTTTCTTTCACTAGTAAAAAGTGAAAATTAAAATAAGATATCGTTGTTTGATAATAATATTTAAATGGTAGTCAGGATGGTAATGGTGCAGTTCGATTTTGGTTTTTCAGTATCTTGGAATAATACCGGTCATAAAAAATGTTAAACCGAAACATCACCACACAGACAACAGTTCAAGATATTTTTATATCAAAAACAAAATTACTATTTTATAATTTAAATCGTATCGCACAAACTCACACCAGAAAAAAATTAATAATTACAACAACAACAACAACAAAAAGTTCCTTAAATAACATTCGAAATATGTCAAAACTGCATGTATTCTACCCCATATTGACTTCATTTTATTAAATTAGTTTAAAATCTTTACAACACATATTATAATAATATTCATTAAAATAGCTCAAAAAATATTAACAGGTAATATAAGAGGTCAATCTATCAAATCATGCTCTCATCATAGACTGCATATATTTTTTAAACAAGTATATATAAAGTGATTCAAGAATCTATACATGCACCGCCGGTTCAAGAAGCGGTGCGGTGCACCAATAATTCAGAAACAAATAATAAAATCGCACTGCACCGGTTTTAATTAAAATTTAAATTTTTTTATTCCAAAATCACACTGGTCGGGCCAACGGTTCGGATAAAACCGGTCGGTGCGACCGGTTTGGATGACATTGTCATCCCTAAGAGGTTAAATTTGAAAAAATTTGTTGGCAAGGTTCGATGCATGGGTTTTATTAGAGTTAGAATGACTATTTGTGTTATCAAAATTGAATAAGCAACTTTTATGTATTTTCACATTTTTACAATTAAAATGAATTTTACTTCCACTTTTTAATTTTTTACTTCTGATTTTAAAAATATAGAAATAAAAAAAAAATTAAAGGAGAAGCGGTTACCGAATTGAACATTTACATTTTTGTTGTACAAAATTTGTACCTTAGATCTAAAGAACAAGTGGTGGGTAGGAGTGTAGGACCAAACTATTGAAACTAACCCGTTTCTTTTAATCCAATAAATAATGAGTATGCAAAACTAACCCCTTTCAAGTGATGATTTGGTTTGAAATAGAACTATCTTATCTTTGTGTGTGTGTGTGTATATATATATATATATTTATATGACTTTTCAACTTTTTAAGATATATATATGTATGGATAATCAAGTTGCCTGAATTTGTGGACTCAAATCAAGTGGACATGTTGCTAAATTTATTAGGTAATACTCCGTCCGTTGTTTTAAATTACAGGATATTTTTTAAAGTTAATTTGACAAATGTTTAAATTAAAATTAATGTGATTTATTTAATTTTTAAAAATAATAAATCTTATAATAAATAGTAACTTGATAATAACTTGTGAGTCTTATAATTATATTATTTAAAATTAAATGAATTTATAATAAATTTTTAAATTAAATTAATTTTTAAAAAATCAAACTTCTTTATATTTTGGAAGGGAGAGGGAGTATAACAAATATGCAAAGTTGTTTAAAGATGTGGCATTTGAGGTGCGTCAATTAATTGAAGTGACGTAACATGGAGGTTTGGTCAAAATTTGTGTGTAAATCTTGTAAAAGGACTAAGATAATCCAACTAGCCAAGGGGGAGGCACTGGTCAATTTACCTAGTTGGTTAGATAATCCGACCGTACGAGATATGCACTCATAAGTTTTTCGAATTAGAAAGAAAATCTGATTACCATTTTTTCTTCAAATTCTTTTTATACTCTTTCTGTTTTATAAAAAGAATTTCTTTTGTTAATTTTATTGTTTTATAGATTAATTAAAAAAAAAAGGTCTTCTTTTTATGAGTTTTAGTAGTCCATCCGTACGTTCTAATTTATAAAATTATTATTGACTTTTTAAAAGATAATTTTAAATATTTTTAAACTAAAAATTGACATTAATTTATTTATTTTATGTTAATACAATTATGAATATCATAAATTAACTAAAATGAATATTAATTATAAGATTTATTATTTTCAAAACTTAAATTAATTATTTTATTTTTAAATTTAAAAATATTTTAAATTAATATTTACAAAATCAATAATGATCTTATAATTCAGAATAGAGACGGTATAAAATTATACAGTATATTCAATTTTATTATCATAATTAATTATAATGTCACCACTCATTACTATTAAACTAACAATTTATTCCTTCCATCCAACTTAAAAATATATTTTCTTTTTAATCAGTTCTAAAACTAAATAAAAAATTTTATTTTTAAATAATAAAGTGGCATAAGTTGTTAACATGTTACTCTCTCCGTTTCTTTTTATCTTTCCTTTTAGAGTGAGTTTTTTATTTTATTTTTATTTTTTGTTTATAAAATTAATTATTTAATTTCTCATATTATACTTAAACATTAAATACAATTTTTTTTCTCTCACCTTTTCAACATTTATGCAATGAGATAATATTCCTTCTTTTATCTCTCGGCGTTTTTATAAATTTTCGAAAGATAGTATTTATATTTTATAGCCAGTTTAATCGATTAAACAAAACATTAATACTTCTTAATTTGTGTGTTTATTCCCAAAATATTAATTATAAAGGAATAGAGTGGAGCATTACTTTTATTTTAGTAGACTGGGTATTATTATGTTATCATTATTATATTTCTAGTCAATACTAAAGATATATTTTAAAGAATAATATTATCTTTATCTGTCATCATTTTACACTTGTATTCTAATATTTGAACGATTTTTTTTTTTAACATGGAACAAAAAATGCATTCTTTTTATTAATAAATTTTACAAATGAACTTTTTTTGTGAAACTCAAAATAATAACTTTTGTGGTAATCATGTTATTATTCACATATTCTTCAAGCGGACTTGAAGTAGTTAACTTTCGTGAAGATAATAATTTGAAGGGTTAAATATATTCGAACTATCACTCATTTTACACAAGTGATTCTAATTTTTTTTTTTTTAAAATTATAATAATAACCTCCAAGTATTAAATAAATAAAAATAATTAATACTTTAATCCTATTAATTAATATAAATAAAATAATCAATCAACTAATTAAATTAAATATAATAATTAACCACACAATTATATTAAAAAAAAAATTATGGCATCTGATGGCTAAAAAAAATTTCTATTAATAATTTTTTGCAGGCATAATTAATTTTATGTAAAATAAAAAATATTTAAATATACAAATAATAAAAATTACAAAAAAATAAATAAAAGCAAAGACAATAAATAATATGTGCCCAGCCCCCTCCTATTTGAAGAGTTTCTTTCGATTAAATGACGAATAAAGTAAAGTCACAGATATAATTATTAACATTTAAAATATACAAATTAAAATAACAAAAAAACTAAATATATACACAAATACAAAAGGTCACAGATGTACTCTACATAAACCCATTTTCACTTTCTCACTTCTATTCACAAAAAATCAAAAGTTTTGTTCCAGCCTTCCAGGGAGAAGTAAATGTAAGAAGTACGACCATTGCGAGAGATGAGAACCACCACCGATCAAAACTATTTTCTTACTTCTATTGACAAACCCAACTTCAAAAACAGTGAAGTGGTGGGTGACAGTGGCTCGATGCAGGAAATGGTGGCCAACAGTGAAGCGTGTGGTGGCTTGGAGCAGGAATCGCGTAGCAGTCGAGTGATGGTTGAAACGATGGCACGAATCTGGTCTATTACAGTAAAGCTTCCATCGATTTAAATGAGGTTAAGTTGTTTATGGTTATGGGATGAGATGGAGTTTCAGTTCATGAGTTGGTCCGTGGATGGATGATTGGGATGAGATGTATATATAGCTAAATTGAAGTATTTCAACTGTATTTTGCCATTTCACTTTTTATCAAGTCTTTTTTATCTTTTAAGTATTACTTATTTATTTCAACTAATATAAATAAAAATAATTACTAAATACTAGTTTTCATTTATTCAATAATAGTTTCTTATTTTTTGGCCGGAAGTGGATTTCGAATGACTTTTGATTATTTAAGGGGGGTGTATTCAATTAGGATTTGTAAGGACTTATAAAAACTTTAAAAGTTTAGTTGTATTCAATCAAGACATTTAAAGAGTTTATAAAAGTTTAGTGGTATTCAATTACAACTTTTCTAATGTCTTTAAAAGTTATGTGGTATTGAATTAAGACTTTTATAAAATCTATAAAAGTATTTCGGTATTCAAAAAGTCATAGATTTTAAAGATTTCTATCAAATGGTGGAGTTTGATAGACTTTAAAACAAGATTTATTCATATTCAAAGTCTTCCAAAGTCTGGCCTCATGCCCAAAAACTTTCAAATATTTGCCAAAAACTTTCAAATATTTAAGAAAGGGAGAAGATGAAAATAATATAAAATAAATACAAATAAAATTAATAAAAACGCATAATAATAAATAATTTTTCTAAAATAATAAAAATAATTAAAAACTAACAAATAAAAATAGTATAAAATAACATAAAATAATATAAATAATATAAATTAATTGAAAACTCACAAAATATATCAAAACCAAATTAAAATAAATATTAATACATTTAAGTACAAAATAATTACAAAAACTTAGCATTTAGGGAATAAAAATATAGCATAGTTCATCCTCATCAACTGTGTAAACTTACATGTTAGTGTTGATTTAATATATTTTGGGTGTCATTTATACTGGTGATTTGAAAATGCCTCCTATAAAACTTTTGATAAATAATGATATAATAAGTAAACTGTCTAATAGAATTGTTCGCATTTTAGCAATTGTTTCTATGGAGAATTTTCATGAATAACCCCTCCTTTCATTTGGTTGCGAATGTCATTTTATGTTGTTGAGTTAAAATTGTAATTACAATATTTAGGTACTAGCAGTAAAAAAACAATAGAAAATTTTAAAATTTTATGTGGTTTATAAACATTTTCCATTATAGGGCAGTGTGTAATTTTCTCTAAATCAGTTATCCCTTTAATTTTTTATCCATTTGTAATCATTGGGTTATGTGATACTCTATTATGTCAAATGTGTAAAGATGGGGATGCTTCCAGACCAAACTAATCTATCCAGTTCATCATTTCTATAGTTTTCTTCAAAGCATATTGTCCGACCTCTTCAACAAAATGCTTAATAATGTAAGCTACAAGATATATTAAAAGTATAAAAAAGTCTATCAAAGTCTTTAGTAAAAAATCTATAAAAGTATGTCACTTATTTCATGAAATCTTTAAAAGTCATTTTAAAAGTCTTTAAAGTCATTAAAAGTCAACAAACTTTATAAAAATATGTCACTTAAAAAGAGTCTTTAAAAGTTTTTAAAAGTTTTTATTGAATACACCCCCCTAAGTTTACTTGGAGGCTGTTATTATAATATATATATATATATATATATATATATATATATATATATATATATATATATATATATATATATATATATTAAAATTATTTGTATAAAAGGAGTGATACTTTGAAGGACAAAAATATATTTAACCCTAATTTGAAATGAAATATTCAACCCAGGACTAATTAATGATGGCCAAGGAAAGTTGTGAAATGCATGTGACAACTGCCAATTCGTTTGGTAGCCACATAGTTGGCTAAACCCATGCTCGCCATGCAAAGCCGGTCCTGGATTTTTTAAGATCCGGAGTAATTTTTTTCAAATGTGTCCCTTTATATAAATTAAACAAATAAATAAATAAAATATTAATTAATTAATTTTATTAAAATTATATAAATTTACAAAAGATAAAGAAGAACACTTTGGTGCCTCATTAAAATCTTGTTTGGAAAAAATCCAATGGGATAAAATCTCAAACGAAGGAAAAAGAATACCCCGGATTATAAATATTGCGTTAAAAAATGAAAACTACATATTTGAGTCTACATGTTTCCTCCCGAATCTCCATAAGCATTTCTTGATTTGATCAATCTTCTTTTCATCTTTCACAATTAATCGAAGCAAAGAATCATCACATGTACCTATAAAATAAAAATAACAATGAAATCTGAACCACAAAATATCATTAAAATAATTTAGTTGCTCAATAGTAAAATAATTTATGGAACGAATGATGTAATTTACTTGCACAATAGTAAAAGTATAAATTAAATGAGTTAATTAAAATAATTAATGAAATGAATATTCTTTATTTAATTAGTTGGTTCGTTCCACAAAAAGTTTTAAAATAAATTATGGATTAATTCCATAATTGATGGAATGATTTTATACATATTAGCTATGTATAATTATACAATTATGATTAATATTTCATAATTTGGTGTAAATATAATTATAATACATGTATTAAATTATAATACATGTTTTAGTATATAATATATACTAGGGATAACCCGTGCCTAAAGGCACGGTGCAACTAATATAATAATCTCGATATAGTCTGCAATAATACTAAAGAGAATGACACGTAATCCCACTATACCTGTGAAAGGCAAAGACGACAAAATGGTTAGAACAGGTGTGGTTGTGATTCAGAGGGTGTGTAACATTTGATCAGACTGCTTGTGAGCATTTGAATGAAGAGCAAAAGGTAACAAATAGAGGCAGGGAGATAGACATAATCTTCTTTTTTGTCTATAAAAGGTGTGGTTCCAATTCAAATTGCATCCAATCTATAACAGGTGTGGTTCTAATTCAAATATTAAATTTGAGTACAAAAACTCAAAATTTGCCGTAGGCAAACTCATATAACCTCGTCCACCCCCGCCCCCCCAACCGTGGCAACTGACATGACACATATTTTTACCTGAATGCAACCTACGTAACACGCTCTTTAACTACTTTTAGCTGATATAACTCAAATGATTTTCTATTTTCAATACAAACCATCCATTCACATCCATGAAAAATTACTAAATAAAAAGTAAAACATGGGATCAAAACCATTCACATTCCATAATCCTACTTATATTTCTTACTGCAACAAACCTTAGTCCTCAAACAAAGACCCAAATGCCCAAAGCCTTGCAATCAATATTTAAATCGATAAAACAATTCCAAAAAAAGAAACAACAATTCAATGGATTGAGATTGATTAATACCATTAACTGTAATTGCCACTTGATAGTAAGCAAAACATAGCAGCGCCCAAGAAAACAAAGAATGCCCACTGTGTGCTTGGCCTTCAATCAATGGAGCAATTAAGTTTGTTGAAGCCTCTGCATATGAGCATGGGAAAAAAATATTAGCCATTGAAAGATTGACTATAGGAAAATGTATTGTAAAATGGAGAAATAAATGAGAGAAAAAGTTAAATAATGACGTAATTTATGTTTCGAAACCCAATCCTCAATGAAAGCAACATTTTATGGTTTAGACAAAGAACCGGTGAAGACAACTAATGAAATATTGTGCAGAATAGTAGTGGTGTGGACAATGGAATTTGGTTAGCATTTATTTTCAATGATTCTCTTATCAAAGACCAGAGCCTGAGGGCAACCACGGTAGTTGAACCTCACTCCACTGTATAATGGAAAAAATGGTAATTTCTTTTTAGCTGAACCAGGAGTTTGCAGCAAAAGAAAAATAAGACACTAATTGTATATAAATAAACATGTGCCGTTTTGTATGTGTTATGTTAATGCTTAACCAAAAAACCAAATATATTGATCCCTCTGTCTGGAAAAGGGAGTCCTTTCTTGTAGATTTTCTCTAATATTAAGATTTGCAAAGGGCAACTAGACTTAGTTTTTCGACAATAAATTTAGTACATAAGTTTATGACTCTTTAAATTCTTATTTGACTATCAGATTCTTGAGATATATGGACATAATAAATAAAGAGCATTCACACCTCAGTGACTTGACTAATGTGTGTGTAAAAAGGAAGTATATTTGTAAGCAAACCTCCGCAAGCGTTTCAGGAGAACGATGTCGAACATAACGATGAAGCCAAGAACCAAATACATCTAATTGAGGGTGTGACATTCCAAATTCAGGTTCAGCATCAAAAAAAGAAATGCCTTCAAGGTTCACCATTCTCCTCCCACTATATGAAGATCGCTGCCACAACACAACTAGTTAGTAAAGTTTAATTAAAACCCTTTTCCTTTAATATTTACTCCATAAGAGTTGATGAATAAGGTAACAAAGTTTGGTATATCACTTGAAAACAGAAGGGAATTAAAGAGCATACTGATATAAAGAAGGCACCCACAAATAAAAGAGCCAAAAAGAACCTATTAAAACATTAACTGGGTGGAATTCATAATAGCTTTATGTGGAAAGAACAAAAGTTACGAAACATACTAAATAACATTTCAATAAAGGAACTCGCACAAATTAGATCAAGAAATTACTAAAGATACTACCTTGGGTACAACAATTCATGATTAATACTCCCAAAATTCTAGCTTAAATTGCTGAAACATAAAAGGACCCAAAAAAAACATAATCTTTATTTTAAAAAATTAAATTAAAATAAAATCGATGAAGACAACTAATTTAGTTTCTTCACGACCGACAAAGTAACAAAAACAAAGGTTCAGGTCAAATCATATATTTCCTAATGCAATTTTAAAAGTCTAAGCTTGCGAGAGAGATGGGGATGAGGGATTGACTGGACCACTTATGTCTCTAAACAAAATCTCAACTTCTTTCTCAACAGATTTTTTAATTGAAAATAGATTTCAAGCATTGGAAACCATAATAACAAAAAAAGGAAAATCGTGCAGATAACCAACATGTTGGTTATATTATTAGGGGAGTTCAAAAAAACTTCGCAAGTATTTTGCATTTAAAAGAGAAAATAGAATATTAAAAAAAGAGAACTTTTCATGCAAAGTAGTTTTATGTAATCACCTGATGGATAGGAGAGTACATAGCATTTAAACACACTGGACACTCCAATAGTTCGCGAACACTGCTAGAGACAGCCATGGTAGGCTTTACATCATTTGGTGCAGGATTATTTACATGTTCAATAACATCCAGCATGTCATCATCTTGGGGAGGATCTATAATCTCAGGTTCACTTTGCAGGTCATCAAAATAAGAACTGTTGAATATATGCAAAATAAGTAAGTCAATTACATTAGCAAGTATTCAAACTTACATCAGATCCAAAAATGCATGGAAACCATCGAATATTTCCTTTGTGTTATCAATATCCAATCAAAACAATCAAATCTTGGCATAGATGAAAAAATTTCATTAAGGATACCTCCTAAAAAATAATATCAACTATCCAGGTGGGTGTTCATTATCACATATAGCATATATGCTTTGATGACCTAGTTTAACTAAGTTCAGGTGGATCTTCATCTGTCTAACACCGGTAGCACCCTAGCCTTTTATGGAGTAACATACATGTAGGAATGTGATTAAGCAATTCCACCAATATAAACTCTCACAAGTCTTCACGATAATAATAAGGCAGTGTAAGAAAACTGCAAAATTAACCTCATCCCAAAAAAGAAAATGTATTAAGTATTATTGGCACAATTTCATCTTATCGATTGCTCTAAGGTACTTATTCCTTTTCATTCAGTCTTACGTCAACAAAATAACTTATGCTACGTTTGGATTTTAGATATGTAATTACAGTAGGAATGTAGTAGAGAGGAGTATGGATTGAGTATTCCACAAAATCCCTTAAGGAAATTTGTTTCACATTCACCATCACCTGTTCAGTTGTTGAAACGGAAAAAATGGGATTGGTTCATTTCTATTCTAATGAGACAACCAAATGAACATACTATGACTTGTGATATTGGACAATAAGAAAATAGCTACAGATTATGTTTCTTTCTTTCATAATTTCATTGGATCAAATAGATATCTCAAAGAAAGGCTCTCAGTTTCTTTTTTAGATAGGAAAAAAGTATGCCGATAGAAAGAACAGTTGCGGTTAAAAAACATAACATACATAGAACATACATTGTACAACAATCTACTGGTTTGCTGGGTTTTGGGTTGCCAAAAGGCCTAACTTCTTTATCAAATCAGTCATGGAAGTTAAACACAGAACATACATAGAACATAACCAATCATCTTTTTGTTAAAACTTAACCCTTTCTAAATTATTGTTTCAAATTGCAATTTCTCCTTTAGATTCTTGACTCGGCTTATACTACTAAATTTCGTATACCTCTAGCTCAAAGGTTTACAAGAACATATAATGCCCTTTTCCACATTTTAGATGAAAACCAACATCTAATACATTAAAGTTGAGCATACAATGGGTGTAGAAGTAGGTGATTGGTGATTTATAAACTGAAGATAACTCACTGGCTCTTCATTAACTTAGTTCTGTTAGGACTTTTATCAAACAGGTAGTGTACAGTCCTAATCTTATCTCTCCACAACAAATTAAAATACCACAATGAACATGAGCATAAAGCTACCTTTAGAGTTTTAGATGTAATAATCTTTTACCTTTTGGTTTAACAGGCTATTGGGTTCTTCTTCTTCCCTGCGTAAGCTCTCTGCGCGCTCTATGGATTGAATAATCAAATTAGAACACCCAATCAATCATCTTCAATTTCCCCCACCACATAAACCCCTCCTCCATTCTTCTCTCCCATCAATGGCTTCAGCAGCATCACTTACCTCCCTCTCTCTCCTCCCCACCACTTCCTCCTCTTCCACCACCTCCCGCCGCCGCGCATCCCTCAACACCCACTTCCTCCGCCGCTCCCCTCCCCGAGGCCTTGGCTTCTCCGCCGCGGCCGCCGACCCTCTTTTGTCCGACCATGTAGCCTCCAAGCTCCGATCACTCAAGTCCGCCGGCAAACCCATAAGAGGCGTCGCTTCAATGGCGAAAAAAAGCGTTGGGGACCTTACGGAAGCGGAATTGAAGGGGAAGAGAGTATTATGTACTAACTCAGCAGAACAACCCCTTACCCCAGCCCCTACTTGACCCCAGCCCCTACTTGACCACAGGACAGCCCTCTGCCAGGTCACTTCTCTTTCTTTTCTCGCCGTCGATTGATTCGAAGAGGGAGAGAAAAAATCAGGGGAGAGAGAAGACGATGGCAAGCAGGAGACAGAAAATAAATGGAACGGAACGGCAGGAGAGAGAAGACGATGGCAGAAAAGAAATAGAGTACAAGTAAATTTCAAACAAAGCATACGCAGACAGATAGAAAAGGGGGGAACAAAAGTTAATCTCAGCCCTTTTTTGTTGAAGCCATTAGTAATTTGAGGTCATTGGATTAATCTGCTCTGTTTTATATAATAGACGTATAAATATATTATATACAGATGGATGTTATGTGTGTGTGTGTGTACTTTATAAATCTGATTTTTAAATGAATGCATGTAAGTGTTAATTTCTTATTTAGTTAGTAGAATAAGTTAAGTAGATTATTAAATTTTGGGCCCCCTCAACTGTGGGCCCTGGGCGGTAGCCCTAGCCCAGGGCCGACTCTGTCGCCATGCTAGTAAAGACTTATAATCTTTAGGTCTCAACTTTGATTTTTATTTATGGTATTAATTTATTTATATATATGAAGTGTGTTATTTCTTTTTTATATGAGATGTGTTTTCTATTTTGTATGAGATTTAATTTTATTATTGAGATTATAATAATAATATATATTTTCTCCGTTCTAAATTATAATATCACTATTGACTTTTTAAAAGTCAATTTATGATAATTTTAAATTTGAAATTGACATGATTCATTTAAAATTTTAAAATAATAAATCTTATAAATTATAATACTTTTTAGACAGTTTATAATATTATCAATTGTATTTACATAAAATAAATGAATTCATATCAATTTTAAATATAAAAATATTAATTTTAAGTGATAATTGATGATTGAACAACCAAAGCCTATACAAGTCTAACACTCCCAAGTCTCATCTATATTAATTTCTAAACCCCAATTCCTTCTTCCCCGATCATATATATTTGAACCTCTAGGTTTGTACTTTATTGAATTTTCTCTTAATACCTTCCTCTCAAGTCTAAGAGGGTGTTTGACATAACCTATAAACACTTAAATCGGCTTATATATAATCAGTCCTTGTAAGGAGAAATTGTTCGATAATTTAGTTTTCAAAACTGCTTATATTACTTTTTATTGAAATAATAAGAAGCATTAAGTTGGTACTTTTGATTATTTGTAAAATATAATAATCAAGTTTTATCAAGTACATTATTATTATTTTCCTGTCTATTTAAATTTATTTGTTAATACTATAAAACTTGTAAAAAAAAGTTTAAAAAAATAGTATTAACAAAAAAATTTGGTCCAACTTTTCTATTCCTATTTATGACAACCCAAAATCCGGGTTCCATAACCTCGAGTTTGGTTCTCACTATTCAACACATTACCAACAATTAAATACATACATTGCATTTAAATATCGCGGAATAATACATATTGGTTCCCTTCAAAATGTTACAATACCAGGGTCTATCAACCTTAACATAAAAACAGTTCCTATCATAAGGAATTACAAAAGGTTCTTCAACAGTAAATACACATTTAAATAGCTAATTAGCATGCATAAGCTAACTTAATCTCTCGCTTTTCCTTTTCCCTTATCCTTCTTTGTGCAATCAGGTTTATCTGAAAAATGGTTCATGATATAGCAAGAATGAGCAACTAGTTTGCTCAGCAAGTTTAGAACAATCATAGAGAGTTAATATATCATGAATGAATGAGAAATATCATCAATGATTCAACAATAGATATAACAATTGTGAATAAAACAGGATTCAAATTTTTAATAAACTGAAGATTTGAATCTTAAAATGCTGAGTGGTCACTAAGGACCCTGAATTAACGAGGGTATAATAGAGTTTCCTCTGACCCTTTGAGTTATTTGGTTTTCAAGGGGATCAGCCTATTCAACCCGCTGTATATGCATTACATTTAGTTACTGGCACCCAAAGTCGATTTCCCGACACAAAATCCCCTAATTTAGGGTTGTTCAATTCTCAGACTTAATATAAGAAATCCGCACCCAACAATGGTTTGGATAAGCTTTTAAAAGTATTCAAGTATTGAATTTATAAACGTAATGTCTAGCTGAACTATTAGCTTTTGACATTTTTAATACAGTTCATGAATCAAGAACTAATAAGCTTCAAGTGCACTAAGTGTGATTTTATAAACAATATGGATGTGGGATAATTTTAAATAATTAAACCACTTCAAGCTTTGACAATAAATACAAGTATAGAAACTTGTTCAACAATAAATGAGTAGGGTTAGAGAACTTGCCTGTCTGCTCAGCTACAATAAATATCTAGCTTTAACTAACTTGCTTTGAAAGACCTAACATTAATAAAGTTGGTCTAATAATTAGTACGGCGTATTTGCATAACTATACGCTCACTAATGAACTTATTTACCACACATAAGTACTAACACATAATTTACATTAGTCAAAACAATATTATTAACCTTATAGACCCTCAATCATTTTAGGTTAATAATTTAATAAGTTAGAAAATATTTTTCTTAAGCGTTAAACACTTATTAAACCCTTAAACAACTTATTACAATTGTTTAATTAAATCATAATTAAATTCAATTTATTTTATTAACTCAATCTCTATTTAATTACTATTTAATCTTGATTAAATAGAAATTAATTAATTAACTCTAGTTATTATTTAAAATAAATAATAACTAATTGTACCTACTTATTATTTAATAATAATTACATAATAAATAATTATTGACTTAATTTTAACCTTCTTTAATTTAATATTAATCAACCAATAATTAACTAAGTAATTAACCTTACCTATTATTTAATTTAAGGAAATTAAATAATAGTTTACTAATTTTAATCCTCTTTAATTATTATTTAATGTCAATTAAATAATAATTAATTATTTAATTAATTTTAATTATTATTTAAGGTTAAATAATAATCAAATAATTTTTATTTATTATTTAAATTAAATAATAAATTATTAATCTAATAACTTAATTTCCATTAATCGTTATTTAATGCTAATTAAATAATAATTAATTGCTTAATTATCCTTATTTATTATTTAATAATATTTAAATAATAAATAATTAATTTATAAATTTTTATATCTCTTTAATTATTATTTAATAGGAATTAAATAATAATTTTCTAATTTATTAACTTTATTTATTATTAGCATTTTAAATAATAAATAATAAATTTATTTCATTTAACCATGATTTAGCTAACTAGATTAATATTTAAAATATTTAAATATTAAACTTAATGAAAAATATTCTCCCTAATATTATTTTTGTATTATTATTAATTTTATTATAATTTTAAATTAATTTTCAAATATTTAAATTAATTAAAAATATGCAGAATGACAAACTTGTAAATAAGTTGAAAAACCGGACCGATGACAATTCTGTAATTAAGTTAAAAACTGATCCGAGGGCAAAATAGTAATTTTGTCAAAAAAACCACGGATGGGCAGTTTGGTAATTTCTCAGGAATTGTCTCCCGCGCATGGCGCGGCTAACAAATCCCGGGGGCCCAAAACAGTGCCGTTTAGAAACAGCGAAAATCGACTTCCGCACATTGCGCACAAGTTATTTTCTTTTTTATACGCCAAACGGCGTCGTTTGGCTCCGCATCTGGTGGTGAACAGTGCTTCGCGCATTGCGCGACCAGTGTTATTTTCTTCTTCCAAGCAGAATGTGAACAGTATTCCGACATACACATTTTAAATAAAAATATACCATCAAGTAAGCTTTAACTCTTCAATAAAAATCCAAAAAAATTATCAATCACCTTATATTAATTTATAACATGAAAAATTAATTTTTCATGATTTAATATCATTATTTTTTTATAAAAAATTTTACATCACATAAACTATCACAAATCATAACTTTTTGTGTATAACTCCATTTTAAGTGATTCAAACTTTGTTTTTCTCATGATTTAATGTTCTATAATATTAGAACATTAAATCTAAATATTATCAAAAATTATCTTTAATCATTATTTTGAGATTTATTTTCACATCACCAAATACATATTTTTCATTCATTAAAACTCATAAAACATAAGTTAAACACATGATCAACTATATAAACATACATAGCATGATATTAACCATAAAAATTATTACACTAATATTTATACCATAACTTGAAAGAAAAACAAGATTAGGGTTTAAAAAAATAACTACCTTGTTTTGATAGCTATTCTCCTCTTCTTTCCAAAATATGTTGTGAAGGAGGATGGCATGAACTAACTTAGGATTTCTTCTTCTTCCTTAATCTCTCAAATATTATACTCTCACTTAAAGTTTTTTCTCAACTCTCTCTAGCTCTCTTTTGCTTGAAAAATAAAATGAAGTGTATCTACCATTTCAAGTATACTTGACAAATTAATAGATACACATAATGTATCTAATAATCTAGACCATCATGCACCTATATGGATACTTACACAAGAAAGCTAGCTATGACTTAGTTGGTGAAAAGAGGCATGGTTTCATGTACTACAAAAAATAAAACAAGCAATCCTTTACTAAATAAATGAAAAATCAAAAATACAAACAAAATATTAATTTTCTCTCTCCTCTCCTAGCATGATTCGGCTGATACCTTTTTCTTATCCCAAAATTATAGTCCTAAGTTACTTTTTTAATTAAATAATAGTTTAAACAATTAAATTTCAAGTGGGCTCAAGCTTTGGGCTTTATTTAAAATACCAATTGGACTTCTATTAAATTGTTTGGGCTACTAAATTGTCAAATTTTATTATTCTCCACTTGGGCTACTAATTGACCCATGTTGGGCTAATTTGATAATTTACACATTAATTATTCAATCCATGATTAAATAAATAATTAGATTGAATAAATAATTAAATATTTTAACCCATTAGTATTAAATTACTAAATGGACTAATAAATATTATTATTAATATTTCACATTATTTACATTAATTAATAATCATATTAATTAATTTATTATATTTAATTAACTCATTATATTCAATTTAATTAAATATTTAATTAATTGGAAACTTATCAATTATTTTGATATTAAAACTTTAGGGTTTGTTTACTAATTTAATAACATATTAGTAGCCCCCTTTAATTAATTCTAGTAATTAATTACATAATCATTTAATTACGTAATTAATTAATCACATAAAAAGATTTAAATAATCTCGTAAAACTAACTCGTTAGAAATTAAATTAGTAATTTAATTAATAAAGACATGAAAATTCTAGGACATTACAATATTAACCTAAGTACTATCCAAATTTTTATCAATTAAATGCTATCCAAATATAAAAATATTCTTATCTCTAATAAAAAAATCCTATCTTTCCTATTTAAATTAATTAGTATAAGTACTATATAAGTTTATAATAATTAAATATATACTATCCAAATTTGTAAGACATTCAAACGAAATTCAACCAAATAATTTTTAAAAGAATTTTTATTTTTGGTTTGTCATAATTGTTTATAATATAACACATTATACTATATATTACCTAAATTTATTAAAACTTGAAATTATACAAAATCATACAATTAACTTTATTAATAATATATGTGAATTTTTTTAAAACATAACAACCGTAAAATTAGTTAAAAAATTATAGTGAATTTCATTACTAACTAATTGTAAAAATAATTATTTTCTCATAATTATAACTGAATAAATATGCACTCTATTCAACTGTTTAACTTAATAATTGATTGAAGTAACCTATAGTATATAATTTAATATTTCTTATTTAAATAAATATTTAATAATTTAATAGCTACAATTATTTTTTCAAAATTTTAATTAATATTTATCAATTTAATAATATAATAATTTATTATCTATACCGTACATGATTGATAAGATTGACAATTCTAAACACACTCTATAAATATGTTTGAAAAGTATGTCGTGCCATTGTTTGGAGTTGGGTATCCTGACTAGCATGGATTATGGAATAGTTAGAATTGGTGGGAAGAATAAATTTTGGGGTAAGAACATAAACACGACCCAAACTCACAAGCTAATTAGAGAGAAGCGTGGCGATAAAAAAGAAAAAAATTGAATAAAACCCAAACTCACAAGCTAATTAAGACGTGTAACTATAAAAAAAGGACAAATTGAATAAAACGAACGATAATCTTTTTTCTATCTCCGACTCTCCCTTTCTCTTTCCTTTCTACTCAATTTTATAATCGTATCTTCACCTCTTTCCTTCTCTCTACCGAATGTGATGGTGGCGACGGTGATTAGAGAGTAATTACAAAGAGGAGATAATTTTAGTTAGCAAAACTATACCTTTTTTTAACGTGATAGTAACGTCATCATCACCGTCAAAAAAAATCAGTCAAGACTACAGAAAAACACATTTCTGAGGTGTTTTGTGAAACAGGGTCAAGAGACGGATGAACTAATGGAGAAAGTAAAAGATAAGAGTCAGAAAAGAGGACAAAAGATGAGTGGATGTGGAGTCTTTGAGACTGTTTTGTGTTGGTCGTGTTTTACTTGGTTTGCCAAGATTACTCTTAATTAAAAAGTTTACATATATTCTAAGTTATCAATTGTTTTTTTCATAGATATTTGTCCAAATAAAATCATGTATATATTTTCACCTATAATTTGGTCTTTACGCAAATATACTTATATATTTTTAAACTATCATTACTTTGCTTATATATTTTTTCGTTACTTTTATCCTTGCAGCTTAACTTTTTTTATATTTATACATTTGTACATATATAATTAATGATACGATAAGGACATATATGTTGTTCTCCGAGAGTAAGTTCATAACAAATTTTATTATATTTTCACCTATAATTTGGTCTTTACGCAAATATTTTATGGTATATATCTCATTTAGAACACCTTAAAAAAAATATACTTATATATTTTTAAACTATCATTACTTTGCTTACATATTTTTTCGTTACTTTTATCCTTGCAGCTTAACTTTTTTTATATTTATACATTTGTACATATATAATTAATGATACGATAAGGATATATATGTTGTTCTCCGAGAGAAAGTTCATAACAAATTTTATTATATTTTAAGTATTAACATCAAATATACTACACAACAATATATATATAAATGAATATCTCTTTTTCTATTGGTGTGATGTCGCAAGCACCCAAAAATAAAATCTTACTTTTGAAAAATATTTATGTAGTAGTGTAAGTAAGAGTCGATCCCACAAAGAATGATTAATTTAATTTTATGTTTTGTAAACTAAAATTGAGGGGTTTTTGAATCAAAGTAATAATTTAAATAAAACTAACTAAAATAAATATGTAAGTAATTTAATGAAATAAATGAGAAGAAAAAGCCTTAGTTTAAATCAACATCCACCATCAAGAATTTACAACTGATCACTGATGCAAGAATAACTCAATTCATATTTTAAATATTCAACGTGGAATAATTACTCTCATTCGAATAATTTTTCTATCTCTTTTTAATTTTAGTTAAGTAGAAACAAGCGATCTAAATAACCCTTACTATTAAATAATCTCAGACAAGCGCTAAAGATTTAACCTAGCAGCAGCATAAAGAAATAGAGAGATCGTTGAACTAAACAACACAATCCAAGCGTCTGCATTTAATTTAGATGAATATTTTTCCTAAGATATAACAATCTTTTGATAAGCAAAATAATTATTAATCTTAGTTGCTTCGCAAATTAAAGTGACTAAACAATTACGGATTTGATATTTAATTTAGCAGTAGATTTCAACGAATAATAAACTAATATACATCCTAACAATTAAACGAATTAATCATAAAATTAAACACAGAAAAATATTCAATACTCAAAATATAAATTGAACAATTAAAATAAATTAGATCTCACAGTGTATAAATCTTGATGACTTCAATAACTTAAACCAAGAAAAATAAATTAACTACTCATAATTGTAAAGAATACTAAATAATAGAAGAGAGAATTTTTCTAATAGAAAAGTTGTATGTTACATTGTGTATCAAACCCTCTATTTATAGGCTCCAAAATCCTCCTAACCCCAGTAGAAAGCACACTTTCCAAACCCTAATAGGATTTAAAATACAAATAAAAATAAAAGAAAAATAAAATAATTATTATCCTAATCCTATTTGGAATAAAAACCCAATTTGGAATTAAATTAATTCTCAATCCGCGAAATAATCTATTTCTAACCAATTAACGTGCAACCAAACAGCCTCTTCGCTACAGTGACCCGGTCAACTCACGCACGCCCGCGCATTGCGCGACACTAGCATCCAAACGATGCCGTTTTGATCTTGTTCTTGCTACTGTGCAACATCACAGCGCGCATTGTGCGGACGCTCTAATGAAATGGCGTCGTTCTAGCTGCTTCCCACTCCATCTGCGCGCATTGCGCGGGCGGCAACTTTTTCGAAATTTACAGAATTGCCACCGGTCTTTGCAGAATTTACAGATTTGCCTACCAAACTTATTTTTCCTACAAAATAAAATATAAAATAATTAAAAATAATATAAAAATACTAAAAATCCTAAAAACACATAATAATAAATAAAACACCTAAAACACTAAAAATAAATAAAAACACATAAATAAAAAAATATAAAATTACTATAAAATTACCTAAATTAACATAAATTAACTAAAATCCTATAAAACCTATTAAAACCAATATAAGCTAAATAATTAAATATTTAAGCACACAATAAATATAAAAACTAAGTATTAGGAAATAAAAATATCGTATAATTTAACCCTATCATCTACGATAAAAAATTTTTAACCAAACAATTTTTTATGAAGCATTAGAATTGATTATTATAACATGTGCGACAAAGTTGGTCTGTTCAGTGACGAAGCCGTAGAATGGTTTTAAAGTGGAGTCAAAATTATTATTAATTTATAAATAATTTGATAAGAGATTGGCCAAAAATTTTAGATATTTTTGTGTTTTCGGGTTACATGTATAAAAAATATATATTATATTATAATAAAAATATAATAACTAGCAACATATATATATATATATATATATATATATATATATATATATATATATATATAATAGACTTTTGTAATCACAATTGTTTATAAATAATCAATTCATTAATTGTTTTGAAAAACTAATGTAAATTAAATTATTATTTAGTTTAAAATATTATAAAAAGATACACATATAGAGGGATATGAGTGATATGGGGTTGAAATATGATAGAGAAAATTATAAATTTTTAAGTTGATCCCATATAGTATAAAATTTATAAAATGTTAATGGGGGTCAATTTATATACTCTATGTTCTCAAAAGTAATATTCTCAGAACTGGTTCGTTCAGTGAACCGAAAAAGGTATCGGGTGGATGTGTCACTGGTTCAGTCAGTGGTCGAATCGTTATTGAACCAGTGACGTTATAAATATATACAAATATATATTATTAATAATTAATAAAATTTTAAAATATCTAATTTTTTGTAAACTAAAATATAGTGAAATTATGTTATATTATTGGTAAAAATATTTTTAGAAGAAAAAAAAAACTTTGAAACCAGTTCAACCGGACCAACTAACCAATTTTACCGGTTGAACCACTAGTGGTCAACCGATTATTGACCAAATTGGGTGAATCAGTCCAAACCGAATTGGAAAGGGAACCGATTCCTAGTTCAACAGGTCCGACGGCCAGTTCCGAACCGATTTTCAAAACATTTCTCAAAAGGATGACTAAAGTATAATTTTCACACATATTAAGAAAAATAAAAGTAGAGGAAATAAAGTAAATTTTTTTTAAATTTATCCTTAGTGGTCGTACAAGATTATGTAAAGTGATGAGTACTTTTATTTTATTTTATACTAATGGACCCCACAAATGATTTAATTACCCTTCACTTTATGTACTTTATCTCATCATTTAGAGGACAAAAAAATTTATATTTAATCATCCTTTTAGGGACGCGGAAAGTATTACACTTAAAATTTTTCATACATTATAAAACAACTTTTTTTTTTCAATTGGGTCAATTGACCACTCCCTTATATGTAACTTTCGTCCATGTCTATTGAAAAATTATTAATTATCAGTCTATAAGATTAATTAATTTTTTTAACAAAAAAGAAACTATAAGAATAATAATTTGTTAGAAATTTGATTACATATATAAATCTCCTAAAATTAATGATTATATAATCAAAATAGAATTATACTATTCATAATAACATTATTTGATTTATGGCTGGGTTATTTTTTTTAAAAAAAATTGTGTAATGTTTCATAATTCATCAATATTTATGTTCATATTAAAAAGACTCTAGATTACTATTAATCAGTATTGCTTGAATCCTATTCAAATATTTAAAAGTTGCATAATATGTATTTTAAAGTTATTTTAGTTGACGTGACGCCCCTAAATCACTATAACTAATTTAGTATTCACTATAAATGCTAAATCGTTAAGTTTATAGATGATTTTCTTATTCATAAACCTTATCTAATTGAAATTCAGAATATCAACAATAACATAATCAGTCCATATTATCAATACCCTTATTCAGTCCAACAGTTTCATAAACAAAGTTCTCGACTTAATTCTCAAAGATCTTTCATCAATTCATACCAAATTCTTGTAATTAATGCAAGGGACTTAGTACTCACTTTTACTATTTTAACCTTAAGATATTAGATACTCTATACCTTTATATATCCAATATTCACAATTTTAATAATAAGATTGTTCTTAAAACAGAAGAACCTTGCGATAAACGTTAACATCTTTATCCATGATAAGATTCATTTTCTTACAGAACTGCGCATATCATTCAATACTATCACTTAGATGCATAACTTTATAAAGATATCTCTTCATATCAATACTTTCTACTTATCTGAAATTCACAATATTAATAACACACTTGTACTTGGAACAAAGGAACCTTGCAATGAATTTGATTTTTTCATTGGTGTTAGATTTCTATTCTTACAGCGCTCACAATGTTATTCAATATCCTCATTCAGATATATAGTTCTTTATCAATACTATGTTAATGTTTAACAATTCTAAGTTTAATTAAAGTAAAGACATAGCATGAAGATGTGATAAACACATGATAATATTGATATAAGATTTGGTTACATGGTTTGCTTGTTTGTATTACAAGTCATAAGGACTATAACAAAGGGACAAGCAATTAATAAAGCATGTAAACTAATCTACGCATTTCTTCTTTTCCTTATTCTTAGAGCCAGAGCTCTTGGGTTTGTCTGTATATAAGGTTTTATTCGCAAGGTTGAGCATGCAAAAACTTAATAAGTCTAAACACATAGCATATAAATGAACTCACACCGATATAAATTTAAATGAATTATAACTCAACAGAAAATATTAATATTGTTTTAATATAGCAAAGCTGAGTGATAATTAAACCAAAAACTAAAGTCCTCCGTATTTCGACTCGAAACTACCATGGACATCTATAGGGGATCAACCTAACAACATTAAATGTTATGCATAACATACACTACATTGGACTAATCATGATGAACAATGTTTTAAGTTATGTTTAACTCAGTCTACTTCACATGTAAGACCCCGAATTTTATGAAATACAAAATTTAATTTTTTTTTATATATATTTTTTCCTGAAACAATAGGTGGTTAAATTGATAAGGTTAAAAGTTAAGGATGTTATGTACAAATTTTATTATGTCGGACAATATTCGTTTGGTCGGAGAATATTCGTGTTGTCGGGATTCGTACGATGGCGCCGAAATAACAAAATAATGGTGGACCCCCACAACGAATTATTGTCGGATATAAAACGCGACATACGTAACCTTTCTAAATAAATATAGTCAACAATACTATCATCTTGAACTGTTAAAATACCTGGTGGTAAAGAAATAGTAACATACGGTATTACATAGTAACACACGATATTGCATAGTAGCACACGGTATTGCACAGTAACACACGGTATTGCACAGTGTTTCATATTATTAAACTGATAAAGTGGTTATTGTACTATATTAACTTTATTGAACCAATAATTGTCACATGCATAATAATTCATATTATTGAGCTGATAATTGTCACAGTAACATATGCACAATAATTCACATTACTGAATCAATAATTGTCATTACACAGTAACGTGTTATTTTTTTTATTTATTTTCAGCATTATTGTTATCTCTTTTACGATATTGATTAAACTTTTGTATTCTATTATTAGTTGATTTTTCTGTTTATCTAACTCGAAAAGCCAACTACACTGCATTTACAACAATTAGCCATAATAATGAATAATTGTGAATTATTGTTGAATAATTGAATTGATAAAGTTATTTGTTTTTATTATGATAAATTATATAAAGTTATTTATTTTTATATATAAAGTTAATTGATTTATTTAAAGTTAGTTGTTTTATATATAAAGTAAATTGAATGGTATAGATTAAAAGATGATCTTTAAATGAATGGTTTAGATTAAGGAAATCTTAAAAGATGAAATGAGTAGTATGGATTAAACATTATCTTGAAATATACGATTTGGATTAAATTAAGAAATCTTAGTGATGATAAGATTTTTTGTTATAAATAGAGGCCTTAACTTAAGGATTTTTCATAAAAAAACTTTCTTGCTTATTCTTTCTTTCACTCTCCAAATATTTCTTTGTATAAGTTCTCTTTGAGTGTGCTAAAGTCATCTTGAGTATTTGTAAAGATCTATAAGTGTACGAGTACTAACCAAGTAAGTCTTTTTATAAAAGTTATATAAGTAACCACACACATCACACGATGTTTATAAATCTTCCTTTAGAAGACTCTTCCTTTGGAAGATTCATTTTGAAAAGCTTCCTTTGGAAGATTTATTTTGAAAAATTATTTTCTTCAAAAACTATATTGAAGTTCTTCTACTTTATTTTATTAAATCACTTTTGATGATTTCATACGAATTAGTATACACCATAAAATTATATATGATAGTTACTAATTAAATTATAAAAATATAGGTTGACCAACTTCATATCCAGTCACGTGTTAAGCTAAGGGATACCATCTTTTTCATCTTCCATTATTCAAACTTACTATGGTAAGGGATTATCATTATTTGATTCTCAAAAATAATATCTTTTCTTTCTTCCTCGTAAGATGTGTCATTTATCTCCGTATATTAATTTGTGGGAATAACCTGACTACGCGGACTACTGCATGTTTGGTGAATAACCTTTTGTATTCATTCCTTATTAATTTGTGGGAATAACCTGACTACGCGAACTACCGCATGTTTGGTGAATAACCTTTCGTATTCATTCTTCATTAATCTCTGAAAATAACCCGACTACGCGGACTACCGCATGTTTGGTGAATTACTCTTCGTATTCATTTCTTATTTGTCTCTTGTTAGTAAAGTTTCCTGAAATAATTATATATTCTTTAATAGTTTGCGTTTCATCTAATATCATTTCAACTGAACCTTCCTATTTTTCTAAATCTTTCTATTGAACCTTAACTGTTATTCTGAACTATGGATCTTAAATATCATTCTTGAATTTTAGTCCACATCATGTTGACAATTTGGATATTATTTGAATCTGCACAAAGAAAAATCATAAACTTTCGATATTTATTGATCATACTGTTTCTTCTGATTCATCATCTATATCACAGTTGTTATTCTAATCATCAAGAACCATATTGTTGTGAATATTTATGGCTTGGGGCACAGATGATAGGATAAAGGCGATATAATTGTTATGTTTTATAAGGCATGTGGTGAACATTCTCTTTGGCCTGGGGCAAAGATGAACTATTGTTGGTATGATTATGACCAAAGGCTGAAAACTGGTATAATCATTACCGCTGGTGTTATATTTGAATATCTTTTGCCTATAATGCAATGATGAACTATTGACTGGCATGATTATAATCAGGAACTGAAAATTTATATTATCATGACCAGTGGTGTTTAAGATGATAAAAGTTGATGATATTTTTCTTAAAAAGAGACACGAGTAGACATCATAGTCTACATTATTCTTCTAATGGATTGCTTTCCGCTGCTATTATTGATATAAAGCTTATTGTCTATTATATTCAATTAAAAACTCAACTCTTGAAGGCTAATGATAATTTATTTGTCATTATCTTAGTCATAATATTTCTTACTGGGCTATTTGAGCTCACCTTTTCTTTTGTTCCATGGTTTTTCAGAAAATGAGAGAATAGCCAGGTCCAGTAGGGGAATGGAGTGACTGTCCGAGAGATAGCTATTGTAGTCTTCACATGTTGTATACAGTGTGACAATAATAGTGAAGACTTAGTTGTGTATTATTGAGTTCTGTATTTCTGTTCTATGTACTATTTGTATTAGAAATTGTGTATTTTATGGCGTCTCAAATTGGGCTATGTAGGCCTAGATTTGGAGGCGTCACATCACATGCAGAGGTCACCCTAAAATAATTTGGTTTGACTAAAAGCTTAAATAAAGAATCACAGTTTAATATTTCACGAATCAACATTCATTTATCAAGGTATGGCGAAACTAATAGTAATAACTTTTATTTCAAAGGATTTATAACACATTGTTGCACAAAGTGCATAAATCAAGTAAAAAAAATTACAAATATAGATTTAGGGTAGAAAACTTGCCTTGGTGTGTAATTAATTTTAACATTAAGGTTAAATTTATTTCATAAACCCTACATAAATGGGTTATAAGTACACGAGGTTTAGTTTATCGTATAATACATCTTCATAAGTCTTATATTAACTTTTTTTTATAACTATTTTCATAGGTGTTTTGAATTACAAAATTCACATGTACAAAAAAAACTCCATTTGAGACCCTTAGAGAGTTCAAATCAGCTTGTTTTTGAATGATTTGGAGTTTTGACATTCCTATACATAACTTCTTCATAACAAAATATTTTAGGGTAGATGATTCTTAAGTCCATTATCATCAGAAATTTTTTCCTCTACAATTTTAACAGATTAGATTTTAAGATTCCAAACATAAGGAATTAGAAATGGCTTATAAGGTCAGTATGATAACTAGGTTCATACTTTCTTGATTAGCTAAGTGAAACATGCTGTCATAAGCATTAAAAAGCTAACCAATATGTTTTGCCACTTCATAACATTAAATAACAAAATCATAAACCTACTTATATAGAATTTTATGACTTTTAACCAAGAACACGAAGAATTAATCAAACATGGTAACAATTAGTGTTTATCATGTTTTTTACTCTTTTCTTGAAATAAAATAGACATTATAAGTTCTTGCGATTGTGATTTCACTAATCTAGATATGAAATAAATTGAGCATTATAACTATTTGTATTTTCTTGATTTAACTATAACTATGAATTAAAATTGAACATTATAACAACTAAGATGATACCTTTTGAAGTGATACAAGCTTTAACTATTTCTTTACAAGGCTTCAATACAAGATTTTAACACTAGCTAACGAGAACTCTCACTGACTTTGATAATAACTTTGATTGCACTAATTTAGCTTGTAAATGGTAAGGAATTAATGAAGGAAGAGCTTGCAATTTATAGGCTAGCAAGAGTTAGGGCATTTAGGTCATTAATACAATACTTCTCGGTTAAGTAAGCAAAATATCTAACAACCAAACCTCCTCATTTGGCCGGCTACTTTAGAAGCTTTGTAATATCCCAGATATTTGACAAGACTTTTAAAAAATATCTTAGATGATGAAATAAAAGTTGAAGTTTAAAACTTAGATTTGGAGAAGTAAAGAAAATGAGTGTAGAAAATGAGTGTAGAAAATTGATCATCCATGAAGGTTAAAAGTGCTTCAAACCTTAGCCTTCTTTTAATCTTTGTGTTTTATATATTTGGAGTGTATTGGATGGTCAAAAATGTATTTTAATGGTAGAAAATTATTTTCAAAGCTCTTAATGCTTAAATCCATGCTAGACTAGTATATCTAGGATTTAATGGGTTTAACATGAGTTTTGATATGCACCTATGTTGGTAAGTTTGACAAAAAGTTTGAAACTGATTTTACCAGAAAACCTTTAAAACTAGACACTGGATGGTCCGTTCCTGGATTTACTGTTCATGTTCCGTAAGTCGTATTCATGATCCGTCAACTTTGGGTGGTATACCTATAAGATACAAAGATTTTTCAAGTGGAACAATTGAAAATTATTAAACAAGCTATTTGTGGTGACTTTCTTGTAAAACAGTTCTTGCCGGAAAATACCCAAAAAATCTATTGTCCAGAATTTTATCTGGCCTATTTTGGCCACTTAAATTGCTCTAAAAATTCTGGTCTGTTCATACATGATATTATATAGTATAAAGCAGTTATTGTCCAAAACTAAGCTCCATCCGACATCAGATGAGTGAGTTATAACCCGACAATTCTCTACATTTTCAAAGAGTATGACTGCTATAACTTGATATTTATAACTCAAAAACTTATGAAATATTTACTGGGAGTATTCTATGATGATATAAAGCTTCCATGTAAATTTCATAATTTTATGACAAAAACTCAAATTTTAATAATTATTGTAAATTATGGACAGAAATGACCTATTGAAAAATAGTAAATGAGGTTGGAAAATTAAAAGAAAATTATTTTATATATAAAATGAAATTTACTAAATATATTCAAGAGATATAAAAATAATAAGTCAAGTAAGTATTTTTGATAATTACACTTGACTTAAGAAGAATAAAGATAATAGTAGAAAATAATTATGTACTATTTAAATAAATTGAATAATATATAAAGGTAATTATTTATTATTTAACTAATATTAAATAATAAATAAATTTATTAAAAAGAATTAAATAAATTATTTATTATTTAAATGCTAAATAATAAATAAAGTAAAGGAATTAAGAAGTTAATAAAATAAGTTTTTATTATTTAATTAATAGTAAATAATAAATGAGGATAATTAATTAATTAATTATCATTTAAATAATATTAAATAATAATGAAGATACATTTAATAAAATAATTATTTATTATATAAATTGTTGAAGGTTGTTTGATTTGATGATGATGACTGTTGTGCAAAAATGATTGTGATAAATGTGCTTATATGGTTGATTGTCCATATGTATCTGAATAATTGCTTGTGTTAATGTGCCTATGTGCTTACTTGATTATGTGCGTATATGTTTTAAATATGTGGTTAATTGACTAAGTGATTACATGTTAATCTAAATATGTATCTACATGATCATGTGTGTATAATATATATTACATAATTCAAATATTGTGATTTGCTCACTTATATAGCACAAATATGATCTTGTTAAAAACTATATGTTGCTTATAATAAGAGTAAAAGTTATCTGGTTCAAATGTTATAAAGTCATTTTGAAAAGAATTATGTGTACAAAGGACTTAGATAAAAGATCATAAATGTTAGGTTGATCTTTCCGTAGAAGTTACTCTGCATTAAAGATAAATATTATAAGCAGAGTAATATAAGATTAAATCATTGTTGTATGGCAAAGTTTGTAAAGTCTTTTCAATGTAATGATGTAATGATGTACAAGGACTTAGTTAGAAAATATCAAATCTGTTAAGTTGATCTTATGTTATATCTGTTCAGTCAATATAATCGTAGAATGGACTCTACGACTCCATACCAGGATAACTCTACGATCATCAAGGAAAGACAATTGTGCAAGAGTTCTACATAATATACAAGTTGAATTGAAGAATTGATCAAGTACAAAACGTAGAGCAGAACTCTACGATCGTCGAACAGACAGCTAAGCAAGCCTTCAGAAAACGTAGAATCAGAGAAGCAATGAACTCCACGATATGCACAATCTGGCAAGATCATAAAGTGGATTCGAAGAGCAAGCACATACGAGAACTCTACGATTTGTACAGATAGAAGAAATCATAGAATGAAACCAGAAGATAAGACAATGCAGAAAATTGTTCTACACATGGTATAATCGTTGAGCAGAAATAAAGGATGTGTTAACGAAGACAACAACTCAACGATTCCACTAAGAAGCACTGCAGTCAGAAACTCTACGATTTGAACAAAATGACAAGAACATAGAACGACGTCATAAAGCAAAGCCTGCAGACAACAACTCTACGATCTGAACAGAATAACAAGATCGCAGAGTAAGAGAGAAGATCGCTCTAACTCAACATTTTACCTGACATACTTCAGGTAACGTGTGGAACTGAATTCGTAGAGTCTGAATGGACAGACAATCACTCTACGAATTCACTATCAGAAGTAGTAAAGGAACAGAACTGCAATATGGTGCGAGAGAAGAGAGAATATTCCTCTTCCAGATTAAAGAAAGATTAAGTGCTGTTAAGGAACAGATGCATGTTTGAGTCACAGAAGACTTTGTGACTAGATGACTATAAGTAAGGACCTACTACTCAGTAAGCTGGTGAAAATAGTCAGACTAACAGGTCATCTCTGACGGCAATAGAGCAGTTGGTTATTAAAGTCAAGGAAGATATTTAATGATGGATCAGAAGGTTAAATATATAATAATCCTTGATATACAACTCTAGAAGTGCAACGGCTAAAAAATGCAGAAAGCTGAGCTACAGTTTGATGTAACAAAACATATGTCAAAAAAAGGAAAAAGCACTGACACAGGCAACAGAAAGTCAACATCAAAGATATCAAGGATCTGCACAAAGCCAAAGGAATCCAACAGACCTTTTCAAATGGTAAAATATGCACAAATATATAAAAGCATAAATGTTCACAGAGAAAAGGGTTGTTGAAAATACAAGAGAGATTGGTGGACAACAACAGATCGTAGAGTGAAATAAAAATGAATATGCTGAAGAACACTCAACGATCCACCAGAACACTAACACTGAATTGAGAGAGACATAGAGAAAATGACTCTATTACAAGATAAGTGTTCAAAGTTGTTAAGCAAGTGATAGAGAGAAGCCTAAACGCCAACTTGATACAGATATGTTAGCGACTGAGTACAAAAAGGAAGAAGCTTTATAGTCATCTCAGAAGCTCATCTCGAGAAGCTATAAACTGTCAATGATAAGAAGGAACAACTGAGTACCAAAAGGAAGGAGCTTCACAGTTATCTCAGAAGTTCGTCTCGAGAAGTTATCAAGTACCAAAGGAACTGAATTGCCAAAGCTTAACAACACAATGGGTGATCACAAGAAGATATTGAGCAAATAAAGAAGCCAAACATCATTGCCGAACTCAATATAATTTCAAGCATGATCACTTCCTGCTACTGAGTATTTAAAGAAAATGGAACTTAAAGTACAACTCAGTAGTAACTCCAACATCTATCAACAAACAAGGAGCCAAGTCTGCTGGACTTGAAGAGGGTAGTTGTGTCCTTGTCTTAGTGACTAAAGGAGTCAAGCCTGCTGTACTTGAAGAGGGCATTTGTGTCATTGTCTTAGTGACTAAACTAGCCAAACCTGCTGAGTTTGAAGGGTTCTTAGTGAACCAGAGTTTCCAGGCCTGCTGAGCTTGAAGGGTTCTGTATGAGTCATCCTTAGTGGATTTCCAACTCGTTGAACTAGAAGAGTGGAGTAGGAGTTATTCAGTCTCCGAACCACTTAAACTCTCTGGTGTCATTTACATTCAGTCATTTACATTCTGTCATATATAGATATAACTGCTATGATTGGTTTACTTGACAAATGACTATCTTCAATACAGTCTAAACTTAACTAAGAAGTTTTATAAATCTTTAAGGGGAGTTTTCAAACTAATATTTCGCTGTGCAAACTAATCTAGATTAAATAAACTACTTGGTAATATTATTTAATTTAAGTAAAAAGTTTTTAAGAGATCTATTCAACCCCCCCCCCCCCTTCTAGATCACTTGTGTGTCTTTGGGAACTAACATAAATTAATATTAAATAATGAATAAGGATAATTAGTAAATTAATTATTATTTAATCCATATTAAATAATAATTAAAGAGAGATAACATTTAATAAAATAATTATTTATTATTTAATTAATATTAAATAATAAATGAGGAAAATTAATTAATTAATTATTATTTAAATGATATTAAATAATAATGAAGATAAAGTTAATAAAATAATTATTTATCATTTAAATTAATATTAAATAATGAATAAGGATAATTAGTAAATTAATTATTATGTAATCAATATTAAATAATAATTAGAGGAAGATAAAGTTAATAAGATAATTATTTATTATTTTATAAATAAGGATGATTAATTATTTAATTATTACTTAAAGGATATTAAATAATAATTAAAGGGAGATTAAGTTAATAAAATGATCACTTGTTATTTAATTAAGAAATTATTATTTAAATGATATTCAACAATAATTAAAGGAATTGAGGATAATTAATTAATTAATTCATTATTTAAATAATATTAAATAATAATTAAAGAAAAATAATGTTAAGGAAATAATTGTTTGTGTAAAGATAAATAAACAAGTGAAGTTAATTAAATTAATTTATTATTTAATTAATATTAAATAAATAAAAGGAAGGAATTAAAAAAATGAGGAGGTGATTAAACAATTTATATTTAATTGTCTAAATCTTTAAATATTACTAAAGGAGTAAATTATTATTAAATATTTAATTATAATAGTAAGTCGTGAAATATTATTAAAGGATTAATAATATTGGTAATTGGGTAAATATTATTAATAGCTTAATAATATTGGTAACCAATTAAGATGTTGTGAAATACTTAATAAAATTAGTAATTGAATGAGATGTTATTAATTATATAATAATACTGGTTGGTAACTAAAATATTATCCAATGGGGATCATATTATCTATAATTTATGAGGTAGTAAATAGGGAAGTATGTGTTGTCGAGTCAATTTATTTGAGAATGATAAATGAATCCCTATATGCATTACTAATTGAAAGATAATTATATTAGGTATTTCAAATGAGGTAAATTGAATTGTGTAAGCGTAAGCGAGGAAACAATTCAGGTAAATTTTTTAGTACTATGTGATGTTCTTGCAAAGTTATTGCTATATGTATAAACTGTTATGTGTGCACTTATTGAATGTCCGGATTGATTTTTAATATACCTTTGTACTTTCATATGATGTGAATAGCTGATATACAATTGATGCTATAAGTTGAAATGTGTTATAAGATTTATATAACTTGAAAATATTGAGATGCATTGTAAGCATGAATTAATTGGATAAATGCAAAGTATAAGAATCATAATGCCTATATAAAATGTGAAGCATGTAGCATGAAGTATGATTAAAATATGAACTACGTGTTATGTGATAACTATTAGACTTGTTGAGCCATCGTGCTCACTCTTGCTATAATCAAACATTTTCAGTGAGGTGCAAGGAATTTGAAGATCCCGGTAAACGTAAAAGAAATTATTGAAGTTATTTTTGGGTTATAAAACATTGTTGTTATAATTGTTTATATCTCTTGATGTAATATGTTGGGATAAATACAGCTTTGTATTATTCTTGAATTAAGACCTTGTAATAGTAGTAAAATGAAGTTATACATTAAGACCAGTGCTAATAATTGTGAACTCGGTTAGTTAAGAATAGTCGGCAGATAGTCATAGCAACTTATTATTGAAGTATGAGCTTTTGTATACTCACAATAATTGTAATACACTTTGTCATAATTTATAAATGATCTGAGTTTGTAAAAAATTGTAAAGATTGCGATTCTGAGGCAAAGTTTAAGAGAATATTATAAAAGTTTAAATTTATTGAGTTTTAACAACATATTATTATAAAATGTTGTGATTTATAAGAAGAATGTTTTTCGTTAACGACCGAAGGTCGCCCGTGGCCAGTGCGGGGATTCCCGGGGCGTCACAAGATTTATAGAGCTTATATCATTCTCTTACGTGACATCATTGTTGTAAGACCCCGACTCTTATGAAATACAAATTTAATTTTTCTTTATATATTTTCTTTTGAAACGGTAAATAAATAAATTGTCAAAAGTGAAAATTAGGAAATATTTTGTACAAATTTTATCTTGTCGGAGAATATTTGTTTTGTCGAGGAATATTTGTTCTGTCGGGGAATATTCGATTCATACGACGGCACTGAAATAACCAAATATTGGTGGACCCCCACAACAAAATATTGTCGAATATAGAAAACGACATAAGTAACTTTTTTCAATAAAAATAGTTAACGGTACTATCCAGAAAGCATCCACCCTTCAGTACTTGAGATGTCTTGGACAGAATTTCAAGAGATGTTTAATGAAAAGTACTTTCTAGAAAGCATCCGCGCATATGAAGGAGGTGAAGTTCATTAAGTTGGAGCAGAAAAACATGACAATCTCACAATATGAAGTTAAGTTTGCCGAGTTATCTCATTTCGCGACCCCATCTAGTGGATGACGAAACACGGATGAGTCGTATGTTCTTTTGAGGTTTGAGAAACCAAAATTCGTCAACACCTTAGCTCTCATAAATTTTATTTGTATTCAGATGTTGTGGATAGGACTCAAAGGGTAGAGTAAGGAAATGAAATATTACAGCCAAGAGTCAATGACCAGCATAGAGAGAGAAATGACAACAACCACATGAACGAGAACCATATGGGAGGTAACCAGCACTTCGGTGGTAATCCCGCATCGAATAATAGAAGAGGGGAATCTAGTGGGGAATAATTTCAAGAGAAAGAGATCCCATAATGATTATGGAAGGGCACCGACACCAATTTCAAAGGGAGGAGATCGACCACCAGTGGGATGCTATAGGTGTGGTCAAGAGGGTCATATCAGCCTAAACTGTACTCAGCAGTCTAAGTTATGCTACAGTTATGGGAAGGAAAGTCATGTTGCTCGATTTTATCCTGTTACAAAATCAAGTCCAGCTGCAATGATGGTACCAAAAGCTAGCGCAGATAAGGGAAAATATGTAGTTCAAGAAGAGCTTTTGTTGTGATATCCCAAATGGCACGAAATCTGAACGAGGTGATAATCGATAAGCTATTAAGAAATTCTCATGAAGTCTATGTCATGTTAAATACTGATTCTACCCATTCTTTTATCTCATGTATGCTCAGGGATTAAACTTAACTCTTGAAAATTTGGACTTTGACTTATCAGTTGAAACCCCATTAGGAGCAATAGCCATTACATCTACTATATATAAAGCTTGCTTATTTCAAGTCAGCAGCCTTATATTACCCATTGACCTTATTTCTTTGGAAATGTATGAATTTGACGTGATTTTAGGAATTGATTGGTTAACTAATCATCATGCCAAAATTGATTGCTTTTAAAAGATCATTAGTTTTCATATTCCTAATTAACCTGTCATGCAAATTCAAACAATCAAACCATTAAAATTTATAACTGTCATTTCTAGCCATAAAACCACTCGTTTATTAAAAAACAGATGTTAAGTCTTTTTAGCTCATGTCACTGATTTGAACAAAGATATGTCAAACTTGAATGATATTCCTATTGTTAATGAGTTTTCTGATATTTTTTCCGATGAACTTTCTGGCTTACCCCCAAACTGAGAAATTAAATTTTGTATTGATCTTAAACCCGGTACTAAGCCTATTTCTAAAGCCTCATACCGAATGGCTCCTATTAAGCTTCAAGAGCTAAAGGTCTAACTACAAGAATTGTTAGATACTGGTTTCATTCGTCCAAGTGTATCGCCTTAGGGTGCCCCTATTCTTTTTGTCAAGAAGAAGGATGGGAGTATAAGATTGTGCATTGACTACAGAGAGTTGAATCATGTCACCATCAAAAAATAGGTACCCGTTATCTCAAATTGATGACATATTTGATTAATTACAGGGTGCTCAACATTTCTCAAAGATTAATCTTCGTTCTGGATATCATCTGTTAAAAGTAAAAGCTGATGACATTCCAAAGACTGCTTTTAGAACCCGCTACGGGCATTATGAGTTCTTAGTCATGCCTTTCGGACTAACCAATGCTCCTGCAACTTTCATGAATATGATGAACAGGATATTCAAGGAATATTTGGATCATTTTGTGGTTGTCTTTATTGATGACATTCTCATATACTCCAAGAGTCGTGAGGATCATGAACAACACCTGAGATTAATACTCCAAAAGCTACGTGAGAACAAGTTGTATGCCAAGTTGAAGAAGTGTGAGTTTTGACTTGAGGAAGTCACGTTCCTTGGGCATTTGATTTTTAGTCAGGGAATATCAGTTGATCCTATAAAGATTAAAGCAATATTAAATTGGGAGCAGCCTCAGTCAGTAACTGAAGTCCGAAGTTTTCTGGGCTTAGCTGGTTATTATCGGAGATTCGAAGAAAGATTTTCTTGAATCGCCACTCCATTAACTACCTAACTCCGAAAAACATAAAATTCATATGGAATAAGAAATGCGAGAAAAGTTTTCAATAACTTAAGAAGAGACTTATTTCAGCTCCTGTTCTGACCATACCATTATGATCAGGAGAATTTATTATCTACAGCGATGCTTCAGGCAAAGGTCTAGGCTATGTACTTATGCAACATGGAAAATTTGCCTATGCCTCTTAACAACTCAAAGATTATGAGAAAAATTATCCTACTCATGATTTAGAGTTGGCGACAGTCGTTTTCGCATTGAAGATCTAGAGACACTATTTGTACGGGGAGAAAGTGAAAATCTTTACGAATCACAAAAGCCTCAAGTATTTCTTCACCCAAAAGGAACTCAACATGCGGCGACGTTGGCTTGAGCTATTAAAGGATTATGACCACACCATCCAGTACCACCCAGGAAAAACAAACTCTATAGCTGATGCATTAAGTAGAAGATCTTATGCGTGTACAAGTGCAATACTGACTACGCAGAAATGCATTTTATACGACTTACAAAAGATAGAGATAGAGTTAAAGACACCAGGGACCCACATGAAGATTGCGCACGTACAAGTAGAACGGGCTTTAATCGATAAAATTAAAGCTGCTCAATCTACTGATCCGAAAATGATGAACATGATGAAGAAAGTACAAGAATATGCTATTCCAGAAGCCAGAATCGTCAAGAAATGAATACTTTGAGTCAAGTCTCGATTATGTGTTCCTAACCACCATGAAGTAAAGCATAAAATCATGATGGAGGTACACAACACACCGTTTGCAATCCACCCGGGAAGTACCAAAATGTATCGTGACCTTCGACATACATTTTGGTGAAACAATATGAAAAAGGAGATTGCAAAGTTTATTTCAAGCTGCTTAACTTGTCAACGTGTCAAGGCAGAGCATAAAGTGCTTAAGGGTCCATTGCAATCACTCGAAATTCCAGAATTGAAGTGGGAACATGTCATTATGGACTTCATTACAGGTCTTCCCAAAGTTTCTCAAGGCTTTGATGCGATTTGGGTCATCGTAGATAGATTGACCAAGTCCGTTCATTTTTTTCCTATAAGAGAAAACTTTTCACTTGAGCAACTTGTCGGTATATATGTAAAACTTTTCATAGTTTCTAATCGAGATCCTAGATTTACTTCACGCTTTTGGATCAGTTTACAAAAAGCTATGGGCACCGAGCTACGATTTAGTTTTGCATACCATCCTCAAACGGACGGACAATCTGAAAAGACAATTCAGAGTCTCGAAGATCTTTTGAGACTTTGTGTACTAGACTTCAAAGGAAGTTGAGACAAGTACTTGCCATTAGTTGAATTCTCCTACAACAACAGTTACCAAGCAAGCATAGGCATGACTCCATTTGAGGCCTTGTATAAACGAAAGTGTCACTCTCCAGTATGTTGAAATGAGATAGGAGAAGCAAAATTATTGGGACCTAAGTTGGTACGCTTAACAACAAAAAAGATCCAAACAATTCAACAACGAATACAAACCGCACAAGAACGACAAAAGAGTTATACTGATCCTCATCGAATGGATGAAAGTTTCAATGTCGGAGACCATGTATTCATACGTGTTTCTCCATGGAAAGGAGTTACGAGATTTGGAAGGAGATGAAAGCACAATCCTCGATTTATTAGCCCATTTGAAATTATAGACCGAGTAGGATCTGTGGCCTACAAACTAGCCTTACCACCAAGCATGTCATGCATTCATAACATTTTTCATATATTCATGCTACGTAAATATGTTAAGGATTCAAAGCACATCATTGAGTTAGAGCTAGACGTTATAGCACAGGATTTAACTTATGAGGAGGTACCTGTCAAGATCTTAGATAAGAAAAAGCATATCATACGCTCAAAGGTTATACCTCAAATCAAGGTTTTATGCAAGAACCAAGATACTAAGGAAATGACATGTGAGCTAGAATATGAAATGAAATATAAGTATCCTTACCCCTTTGAAATATAGGTACGTCAATTTCGGGGACGAAATTTCATAAGTAGGGGAGGTTGTAAGACCCCAACTTTTATGAAATACAAATTTAATTTTTCTTTATATATTTTCTTCTAAAACGGTAAATAAATAAATTGACAAAAGTGAAAATTAAGAAATGTTTTGTACATATTTTATCTTGTCGGAGAATATTCGTTTCGTCGAAAAATATTCATTCTGTCGAGAAATATTCGATTCGTACGACAGTACCGAAATAACCAAATATTGGTGGACCCCCACAATGAAATATTGCCGAATATAAAAAACAACATAAGTAACTTTTTAAAATAAAATTAGTCAACGGTACTATCACTTGTAACTGTTATAATACCCGATGGTAACAACATAGTAGCATATGGTATTACACAGTAACACACGGTATTGCACAATAGCACATAATATTACGCAGTAGCACACAGTACTGTACAACATTTCATATTATTGAACTGATAAAGTGGCTATTGTACAGTATTGACTTTATTGAACCAATAATTGTCACATGCATAATAATTCATATTATTGAACTGATAATTGTCACAGTAGCATATGCACAGTAATTCACATTACTGAATCAATAATTATTATTACACACTAACGTGTTATTTCTTTTACTTATTTTTTGCATTATTGTTATATCTATTATAATGTTGATTAAACTGTTGTATTCCATTATTAGTTGATTTTTCTGCTTGTATTGTGAGTATCTAACTCAGAAAGCCAACTATACTGCATTTATAACAATTAGTCATAATACTGAATAATTGTGAATTATTGTTGAATAATTGAATTAATAAAATTATTTGTTTTTATTATAATAAATTATATAAAGTTATTTACTTTATATAAACTATTTAAAGTAAATTGTTTTATTATGATATATTATATAAAGTTGTTTGTTTTATATATAAAATTAATTAATTTATATAAAGTTAGTTGTTTTATATATAAAGTTAGTTGATTTATAAATTTAGTTATTTTATACATAGAGTTAATTAAATAGTATAGATTACAAGAAATCTGAAATGAATGGTATAGATTATAGATAACGTAATAATTATAGAATTTGAAATGAACGATGTAGATTAAAGATGTGTTAGAGTTCATGCTCTAGAGGTCAATTATTTGATGTAATTGCTTAACAATTTGATATTATATTTGATTGAATAAATGAATTATTTTATTATGATTTTATTTACTGCGTTATATAAATATTAGCATAATAAAAGTCCTTAGAATAGTGATACGAATTATATAGCTTCAAGTATGTGACTTGAACATGAGATTATATAATTACAATTAGTTTCATTGTTCTTAAATGTCCCTAGGCGAGTATCATTGTTAATGGGACAACAATGATGCATTGAGACTAATATGTGGATTGACTGATGGTCAAATCTCATTGGTTATAAATATATGAGATATTGAGTCAATGCATATGTACATGTTAGAGAACAATGTACTAGACAGATCTACCATGAGAATTCTATGTGGAGCATTATGCAAAGTGTCATAAGAAATTCTCATAGTGACAATGAAGTAATGATCTTTCGACCTAAAATCACTATATTATTACACGAGAATTTATGTACTTTGATATGATCAAAAGTCACATTTAATAGAGTGGACAATAAAGGTGATTATTAGGTACATCATGAATCGTGTGAGGAATATGAGTGATCTGGATGAAATTTAACCCTCCTATATATTATGGGTGATATCCATAGGCCCTCTTGATTGAGTAGGACTATGAAATGCATAGCCATGCTGAAATAGTGATTTGTTTCATATAGTCTACTCATTGATCAAGAAAACTCAGATTAAATTATGAAGAGTATGACACATTCCATGCCTCGAGTTTAATCTAGGATGTCAAGGTTAAAAGGATTAAATTACATTGAAACATTGGTCACGAAAAGGTTGCATCGAATCATCGATCTTATTATTATTTGGGTAACAGTGATGTTTTACTAGATGCCGCTCACTGTTTATAATTTTATAATATGATTTTAAAATTATTTGCCAATATAATAATAACCTATATGGTCACACACTTAGAACGTAATTAAAAAGGAATTAATTTAAATTGTTAGGATTTAAATATGTCAATATGATTGATAGTATTTAAATTACGAATTTAAATAAATAGGATAATTTGTATATATGTATATTAATTAAGTAGGACTTAATTAAAATATAATATATATAAATTCGGATTTTACTTTTCTAATTAGTTTTTAGTTAATTCTTTTAACTGCTATATATATATATATATATATATATATATATATATATATATATATATATATATCAGCTGTTTTAAGTACGTGAAAAAAAATCAAAACATAAACCCTAGTCGCTTTCAGAAAGAGGCTAGAGAGAAAAACACAGTAAATCCAGATCCAGATCTTGGCAGCTAGTACCGCGACTCTCTTTGCTGCAGATCATGGGACGATTCACGGAGGCGTTCGTGTGGATACCATAGAGACGCAGTTCCGTTGAAGATTCAAAGTCGTTCCAAAATTCCATCGTCTCCATTCGAGCTCAGATAATCGGTAAAAATATATCTAAACCTCTGAATTAATATGTTTTCGCATGGATCATGTTTTAGGGTTTTGAAATTTTTTTGAAATTCCGATGTGTTTATGTGTCGAAACCCTACAAGATGATCAATAACAAACTAAAGGTTTATTTAAAAAATCAGTGACAAATAAATAATGAATTAAATATATACTTACAAAATTTATAATTACAAAATAAATAACAAGACTAAATAAATAAATACTAAGTAACAACAAATCAAATAAATAAGAAATCAATAACAATAAGACAAAATCAACAACAAATTAAATAACAAAAGGTAAACTATCACCTGATCGAGCACTTTAAAGGAATCATCAAATCATTAACTTTAAAGACCACTGTACCAGTATGCTTTTAGTTTCATTAGTTAATCCACCAACTAGTATGTCATATGAAAAAGCCATGAATTCTATTTGGTCAAGTAAACCACCAAATCATATGTCATATGAAAAAGCCATGAATTCTATTTGGCTAAGTAAATTCCTTCACCTACTTAACGCCCCCAAATTCGGGTCCTTAAACACTGGATATGGTACTCACGGTACTGCCCATTCATCACATTTAATTATCTCAAAATAGCTTAAAGACATAAAGTAAATATAATAATTACGTAGCATTCTTACATAATCTCAGGTGTCTAACCTTTAATACAAAAAATATATAATCCAAAAGATTTACATCATTTAAATACATTAGATTTAAATACATTAATAATCTACTCTTTATCATTGCCTTTGCCTTTATTCGTTTTAGTTCCTTTGGAAGACTTGGGCTTAGCTGAAAATATTTATTTAAAGAAGGGTGAGCAACTACTTTACTCAACAAGTTTAAAACATGCAATAAACAATAAATCATGAATAGAGAATAATCTTTGCGGAATCTTCAACAATTGAACGATATTTGTAAAGCAATATGAATAATAAATCATTTCATTAATCAAAATCTTTTCTTAACTTTCATGTTGAGTGATCGTTGAGGACCTTGAACTCATCGTAGGATAAACAGTAATTCAATTAAAACCTTCAAAGTATTTAGCAATCACAAAGAATGAAAACAATCTTTGTAAGTACTTAAGGGGATCAACATATTGTACCATATGTTATGCATATAACGCTTAATTCATAGAACGCAAGTCGATTTTTCGACATAAAATACCTCATTATAAGGGTTGTTCATCTCAATCTTACTCAAGAGTCTACACCAAACTATTTGGATTGTATTAGCTTCAAAGAATTTTATGAATTGAATATATCATATAAATCATCAGTCTAGCCGAATCAAATGGCATAGACTTACATTGTCAAAATAATTCATGTATAATATAACTTTAAAAGCTTAAACAATTTAATTATTTCAACAATCTTTTCAAATGCACATAAGTGTGCATGTGGCATATAAATGCAATTTTAATAACTTCAAGAATAAATTTGGATAGAACAATTGCCTGATTCGTCGTCTAAAGTTAACTTTAACTTATCGTTCTTCGTACGACCTACATATTTAATATGTCGATCTATTGATTAGTCACTCGTGGACCTCACATATTGGTTTAATTTAATTAATTATTCATCTTATAAATAAATTAATTTATGACATTTTATAATATCTACACAACCAAATTAGAACCCACAAAATAATAATTTATTTTTGGAAAACCCAACCCGACCTGACTCGACCCGACCCAGTCCGACTTCTTGACCCGACCCAGCGTTGACGCGCTTACCCGGCAGTCCCCCGTTTTAGCCAATTTTTATATTTTCCAGATTATGTTGATTTTTAGTTTCCTTCATTCAAAAATTCATATCTCACTCATTCGAAGTCAGATTGAGCTCAAATTTGGACCATGGGTTTATGGACTCGCAAAAATCGAAGAGCCACAAGCTTTTTAAATACATTTTTAACTCAATAACCATGATCGAAAATGACTACAACCCTAGGGTTTACAACATGACATGTTTTACTATAAAAAATCATCATAAATCTATTTAACCATATTTTTCAATCGTTCTTATTAGATTATCTTCGTAACTTATAAATCTATAATATACTACTCATGGATCATAAAAATGACTTATACATTTTGAACCACGTGGCTTAGAAAAACACATTACAATAGGTTTTAACCTATGATCATGCATATACCTACATTTCTCTATATTTTCCTACACTATAACACAAACTAACCACATAACTTAATCTATAAACCATACTTGTACATTCGAAACCCACTATGGTTCCTCTTCACTTAAAACTTCTACAACCAATCATGTATATAACTATACTACTAAAATTACAAACTAAAGTTTAAGTTAAGGAAACTTTTAAACCTTTTAGTGGAATGATCCTCTTCTTTGCTTAAGTTTTGCTATGGAACTTACTAGCACGTCTCCTCCTTCTTCCTCTTCCCACCGAAAATGCTTCATCACTATGCTCTCTGGCCTTCTATGACGCCTCCAAATCCGGGTCCTTTGAACATCTAGTTTGGTGCTCACTATCCAACATATTCATATAACTATACTACTCGACATACAAATCAACATAAGATTGTCATGTATTATTACAAAACATATATCATAACTCCCCAGATTACCTAACCTTTACTATTGCATCATATGAAAACCAATATATAATACATACATGTCTTTATACAATTTTATAACAAAAAGGTTAAACAGTTAAAATCTATTTCTACGCCTTTTCTTTTCCTTTAACAGTTATTGTTCCTCTGAATTTTTCGTTTTTAGCTGAAAAGTTAAAGTAAGCAAGAATGAGCGATGACAATTCTTAGCAAGTATAATAGTTCCATAATAATAAACAATTTGAAAACGATTAAACTTGACTAAAGTCTTTCAATAGTTGGACAATAACTGTGAAAATATTTCGAATAAACCTTTCTAAAAAAAATTATTTGATTTTGAAATCAACACATTACTGAGGGTCAGAAGACCTTGAACTATTTCAGGTTAACCAGTATTTCTACTGAAACCGCTAGTCATAAGACTATTAACCATTCTTTACTGTACATAAGGGGATCAGCCTTTTGTACCTATATATTGTACAAACATATTAAAATGCAAATGCGTTGACCGAAATTAAAGTATCTGATAACCTTTTTACCCTTTTATAGGGTTGTTCGTCTTAATTTCATCCCCAAAACAATTTGGTTTGGAGTAAATTTTATAAGAAATATTGACTTCATGAACATTCATTAATAGTTGTCTAGCTGAAGCAATTAACATATAATTACAATAACATATTATTTGAATAAACTTTCAACTTATAACTCAATTCGATAATCAAGTATTATATTTCAAAAATGAATAGTAACGATGCTTTATAGCTCAATATAGTTATAGAAACGATAATTGGGATACTTACTTATTCATATGTGACACCCCCAAATCTAGGCCTACACAGCCCAAACTTGAGTCGTCAAAAGACTACAACAAAATTATTACAACAAAGCACAACGTACAACAATACAGTGTATAATAATACACAACTAAGTCTTCACTATTATTGCCACACTATTTTACAACACGTGAAGACTACAATAGCTATTCCTCAGACTCTCACTCCATTCCCCGGCTAGACCCTGTTACGTTTTCATCTCCTGTTGAAAAACAATGGAACAAAAGAAAGGGGTGAGCTCAAATAGCCCAGTGAGAAATATCATGACTAAGATAATGACGAATAAATTATCATTAGTCTTCAACAGTTGAGTTCTGAATACAATAGACTACAAGGTTTATATTAAAAACTGTAGTTAAATTCTTAAACAATGTTCAGATCAATAATAGCAGCAGAATGAGCAATCTATTAGAAGAATAATGCAGACTATAATGTCCACTCGCTTCTCTTTTTAGTAAAAATATCATCAACTTTTATCATCTGAAATACCATTAGTCAAGATAATACAACTTCACAGTTCCTGGTCATAATCATGCAGATCAACAGTTCATCTTTGCACTACGGGCCAAAGACATTCAATATAACACCAACGGTCATGATTATACCAGATTCAGCCTTTGGTCATAATCATACCAACCAACAGTTCATCTTTGCACTACGGGCCAAAGAGAACATTCACCACGTGCCATAAAAGACACCGAACAGATGTATCGCCTTTAACCTAGTATATCGCCTTTAACCTATCATCTGTTCAACAATTATATCACATCTGTGCCCCCGACCACAGATATTCACAACAACTTGATTATTGATGATTAATACAAATAACAGTGATACAAATGATGAACAGAAGAAACAGGATAAACAATAAGTATCGGAAGTTTACTTTGTGCAGATTCAAATAATGTCCAAATTGTCAACATGATGTGGAGTGAAATTTAAAAATGATATTCAAGATCCACAGTTCAGAATAACGATTACTGTTCAATAGAAATGTTCAGAAAATAGGAAGGTTCAGTTGAAATAATGAAATTCAACTATTATGGAACATATAATATTTTCAGGAATTATAGAAGCAATAGTTCCATAATAAGTTTCGATTTAGGTGTATGAAAGAAAATAATATCCCTTACCGTAGCAGGTTTGATTAACAAAAGGTGAAGGGAATTAATATCCCTTACCATAGTAAGTTTGAATAATGGAAGATGAAAAAGATGGTATCCCTTATGAGTATAAAGGAAAATGATATCACTTACGAATATGGAATAAAAGTGTCATGTGATAATTCGTGTAGACAAATTATTTTCACACGAGACAAATAAAAAGGGTTATTCACCAACAGGCGGTAATCCGCGCCGTAAGGTTATTCCCATCAATTTGAATACGAAGAGTTATTCCCCAAACAGGCGATAATCCGTGCCGTAAGGTTATTCCCATCAATTTGAATACGAAGAGTTATTCACCAAACAGGCGATAATCCGCACCGTAAGGTTATTCTCAAAGATTAATAAGGAATGAATACAAAAGGTTATTCACCAACAGGCGGTAAACCGCACCGTAAGGTTATTCCCACAATTTAATACATGGAAATAAATGGCACAAGAAAGAAACGATATTATTTTCGAGAATCAAAGAATGATAATCCCTTCAAGTAAGAAAAAAAATAATATCCATTTATGATGATGAAAAGAGTGATACCCCTTACCGTAGTAAGTTTCAATAATAGAATATGAAAGAAGATGATATTCCTTACCTTAACACGTGACTGGATATTGATTTAAATGAGGTTGATCAACCTATATATTTATAATAAAATTAGTAATTACCACATATAAATTTCAAAGTGTATGATAACTCGTATAATATGAATTATTAAAATTATATATATTTAACATAATTTTTGTAGTATAAAATAACTACTTTTAAATAGTTTTTAAAATAATATTCCAAAATAAATCTTCTAAAGAAAGCTTTTAAAAATGAATCTTCTCAAATAAGAGTCTTCTAAAGGAAGATTTATGAATACAGTGAAAAATAGGAATTTATAAAATTACTACTCTTTAATAAAAGACTTACTTGAAAATTTTCTGCACTCCTTTTGGCTTTCAAACTCTCAAAATAGCCTTACTATTCTCAGAGAAAATTCATAACATTCTTATAGAAAAATTTTATGTTTTAGGTGTGATTTCTCTATTCAGCTGAGCAAACTATTTATAGGAGAAATAAGGGTACTATGCGTGTGGTAGGTGGCAGCAGTACATTAGGTTTGCGCATGCCAATCTTATTTTTCAAAAGTGGCAGCGCAGTCGGCTGCCACCAACTCCCCAAATTCTGAATTTGTTTCTCATGTGGCCCCCACAGAGGGCCCACATGTTTACTATTCCAAATAGTAAAAATTAATTAATAATTTTATTTTTTTTAAATTTAATTATTTATTCTTCCTGTAGATCAAACAATAAAATAATGCTACAACAATAATTCAATAATAATGTAATAAACACGTTACAGATTATTATTATTTTAATAATATAAATTACAGTGTATATACTATAGTGACAATTATTAGATTCAATAATTTTAACTACAGTGCACCAACAATTATTGAGTCAATGATATGAAATACAGTGTAATGACAATTATTAAATCAATAATGCAAAATACTGTGTAACAATAATTATTGAATTGATAATATAAAATATTATGCAATAACAATTATCGATGAAATGATGCGTAACAGTTACGGTGTCAATTATCAGACCAATAATATGAGACACTGTGCAATACCGTGTGCTACTGTAGAGTACCGCGTGCTACAGTAAAATACCATAAATTACCGCATGCTACTATTCTTTTATCACCGGTATTTTAACAGTTAACATCGTTGACTATTTTTATTTAAAAAGGTTACTTCTGTCGTTTTCTATATCCGACAAATATTCCGTTGTGGGATCCACCAATAATTAGTTATTTCGGCGCCGTCGTACGACCCGAATATTCCCCAACAAAACGAATATTCCCCGACCAAACGAATATCGTCCGACAAAATAAAATTTGCACATAACATCCTTAACTTACAATTTCATCAATTTAACCACTTAATGTTTCATGAAAAAAAAATATATGAAGAAAAAATTAAATTTTATATTTCATAAAATTCGGGGTCTTACAACCTCCCCTCCTTATGAAATTTCGTCCTCGAAATTGACGTACCTGGCATATCGAAGAGGTAAGGATACTTAGATTTCATCTCAGATTCTAGTTCCCAGATCATTTCCTCAATATCTTGGTTCCTCCATAAAACCTTAACTTGAGGTATAACCTTTGAGCGTAGAATCTGCTCCTTCTTATCTAGGATCTTAACAGGTACCTCATCGTACGTTAAATCATCTTCTATAACGTCCGGTTCTAACTCAATGACGTGGTTTGGGTCCTTCACGTATTTACGCAACATAGATATGTGAAAAACATTATGGATGCGAGATATACTTAGTGGTAAAGCTAGTCTGTAGGCTACGATTCCTACTCGATCGAGAATTTCAAATGGGCCAATAAATTGAGGGTTGAGCTTTTCTCTCTTTCCGAATCTTGTAACCCCTTTCCATGGAGAAACACGTAAGAATACATGATCTCCGATGTTGCAACTTTTGTCTCTCCGATGAAGATCAGCATAACTCTTTTGTCGTTCTTGTGCGGTCTGTATTCGTTGTCGGATCATTTGGATCTTTTCTGTTGTCAAGCGTACCAACTCGGGTCCCAACAATTTTGCTTCTCCTACCTCATTCCAACATACTGGAGAGCGACACTTGCGTCCATATAAAGCCTCGAATGGAGCCATACCTATACTTGCTTGGTAACTGTTGTTGTAGGAAAATTCAATTAATGGCAAGTACTTATCCCAACTTCCTTTGAAATCTAGTACGCAAAGTCTTATAAGATCTTCGAGGATCTGGATCGTCCTTTCCGATTGTCCGTCCGTCTGAGGATGGTATGCAGAACTGAATCGTAGCTCAGTGCCCATAGCTTTTTGTAGACTGATCCAAAAGCGTGAAGTGAATCTAGAATCTCGATCAGAAACTATGGAAACTGACATGCCATGCAATCTCACGATCTCATTTATGTACATACCGGCAAGACGTTCAAGTGAAAAGTTTTCTCGTATAGGCAAGAAATGAGCAGATTTGGTCAATCTATCTACGATGACCCAAATTGCATCTAAGCCTTGAGAAACTTTGGGAAGACCCGTCACGAAATCCATATTGATGTGTTCCCACTTCCATTTGGGAACCTCAAGTGGTTGTAATGGACCCTTAGGTACTTGATGCTCTGCCTTGACACGTTGACAAGTTAGGCACCTTGAGATAAACTCTGCAATCTCTCTTTTTATATTGTTCCACCAAAATGTATGTCGAAGATCTCGATACATCTTGGTACCTCCTGGGTGGATTGCAAACGGCGTGTTGTGTGCCTCCATCATGATTTTATGCTTTAATTCAGGATCGTTAGTAACACCGAGTCGAGAGTTGACTCGAAGTATTCCTTTCTCGTCGATTCTTGCTTCGGGAATGACACCTTCTTGTACTTTCTTTATCATGTTCATCAGTTCCGGATCGGTAGCTTGAGCAGCTTTAATTTTATCGATTAAAGCCGGTTCTACTCGCACGTGAGCAATCTTCGAGTGAGTCCTTGATGTCTTTAGCTCTATCTCCATCTTTTACAAGTCGTACAAAATACGCTTTTGGGTTGTCAGCAGTGCATTTGTACTCGCATAAGATCTTCTGCTCAAAGCGTCAGCTACAACGTTCGCCTTTCCCGGGTGATACTGGATTTTGTCGTCGTAATCCTTCAACAGCTCAAGCCAACGTCATTGTCGCATGTTGAGTTCCTTCTGAGTGAAGAAATACTTGAGACTTTTATGATCCGTATAGATATCCACTTTCTCTCCGTACAAGTAGTGTCTCCAGATCTTCAACGCGAAAACGACTCCTGCCAATTCTAGATCATGAGTAGGATAATTTTTCTCATAATCTTTGAGTTATCGAGAGGCATAGGCTATAACCTTTCCATGTTGCATAAGGACACAGCCTAGACCTTTGTCTGAAGCATCGCTATATATGACGAATTCTCCTGATCCTGATTGGAATGGTCAGAACAGGAGCTGAAACAAGTCTCCTCTTGAGTTCTTGAAAACTCTTCTCGCATTCCTCGCTCGATATAAGTTTTGTACTAGAATGAATGATACCGATATCTAGTAATTTGAACTCTTGGTGTTCTATGGGAGTCATTTGGTATTGGGCTTTGGAAAAGGGCTTAGTATCGGGTTCAAGATCGATACAGAATTCAATTTCTCGGTTTGGGGATAAGCCAGGAAGTTCCTCAGGAAAAACGTCAGGAACTCATTAACGATAGGAATATCATTCAAGTTTGACGTGTTTTTGTTCAAATCAATGACATGGGCTAAAAAGGCTTGACATCCGTTTTTCAATAGACGAATGACTTTATGGCTAGAAATAATAGTTATAGACTTCAATGGTTTAGTTGCTTGAATTTGCATGACAGGTTTATTAGGAATATGAAAACTAATAATCTTATGAAAACAATCAATTTTAGCATGATGGGTAGTCAACCAATCAATTCCTAAAATCACATCAAATTCATGCATCTCAAAAGAAATAAGGTCAACAGGTAATGTGAGGTTGTTGATTTGAACTAGGCAAGATTTATAGATAGTAAATGTAATAGGTATTTCTCCCAATGAGGTTTCAACTGATAAGACAAGATTTAAGTTTTCAATAGTCAAATTTAAACGTTGAGTACATATAGGTGAGATAAAAGAGTGGATAGAGCCAGTATCTAACATGGCATAGACTTCTCGAGAATTGATGAATAGCTTACCGGTCATCACCTCATTCGATTTCTTGATCATCAAGGCTGTCATCATCAAATCGAGTCCCGTATACTTCATCCGGATCTTCACATATTTCAACCATGGGAATACCGCTAAATAATTTTCTAACAAACTGTTTCTCGAATTCATCAACTTCATCAGTAGTAACGTACCAATGATTTCCATAAGAATAGTATTTTCGATAGACTGCAGTTTCCATGATAGTGACTAACTTAACCTGAATTCCTTTAAATTGTAACGCCCAAAAGTATAGAAACATCATTTTTAAATAATCTTGAAACTCATAGCTGGAACACCATAAATCCCAAAGACTAATATGAAAAGTCCATATATTCTGATCCTTTGTTATAGAGCATAACCAGGTGATATGTGTGACGCCCCCAAATCTGAGCCCACACAGCCCAAACTTGAGTCGTCAAAAGACTACAACAAAATTATTACAACAAAGCACAACGTACAACAATACAGTGTATAATAATACACAACTAAGTCTTCACTATTATTGCCACACTATTTTACAAAACGTGAAGACTATGATAACTATTCCTCGGACCCTCACTCCATTCCCCGGCTAGACCCTGTTATGTTTTCATCTCCTGTTGAAAAACAATGGAACAAAAGAAAGGGTGAGCTCAAATAGCCCAGTAAAGAATATCATGACTAAGATAATGACGAATAAATTATCATTAGTCTTCAACAGCTGAGTTCTTGATAGAATACAATAGACTACAAGGTTTATATCAAAAACTGCAGTTAAATTCTTAAACAACGTTCAGATCAATAATAGCAGCGGAATGAGTAATCTATTAGAAGAATAATGCAGACTATAATGTTCACTCGGTTCTCTTTTTAGGAAAAACATCATCAACTTTTATCATCTGAAATATCATTAGTCAAGATAATACAAATTCACAGTTCCTGATCATAATCATGCAGATCAACAGTTCATCTTTGCACTACGGGCCAAAGACATTCAATATAACACCAACAGTCATGATTATACCAGATTCAGCCTTTGGTCATAATCATACCAAACAACAGTTCATCTTTGCACTACGGGCCAAAGAGAACATTCACCACGTGCCATAAAAGACACCGAACAAATGTATCGCCTTTAACCTATTATATCGCCTTTAACCTATCATCTGTTCAACAAATATATCACATCTGTGCCCCCGGCCACAGATATTCACAACAGCTTGATTTTTGGATGATTAGAATGATATAAATGATGAACAGAAGAAATAGGATAACAATAAGTATCGGAAGTTTACTTTGTACAGATTCAAATAATGTCCAAATTGTCAACATGATGTGGAGTGAAATTCAAGATCCACAGTTCAGAATAACGGTTACAATTCAATAGAAAGGTTCACGTAAATAGGAAGGTTCAGTTGAAATAATGAAGTTCAACTATTATGGAACATATAATATTTTCAGGAATTATAGAAGCAATAGTTCCATAATAAATTTCGATTTAGGAGTATGAAAGAAAATAATATCCCTTACCGTAGCAGGTTTGATTAACAAAAGGTGAAGGAAATTAATACAAGGGTTATCCACCAACAGGCGGCAATCCGCTCCGTAAGGTTATTCCCACAATTTAATAGAATTTGAGTACAAAGAGTTATTCACCAAACAGGCGGCAATCCGCTCCGTAAGGTTATTCTCAGATATTAATAATGAATGAATACGAAAGGTTATTCACCAACAGGCGGCAATCCGCTCCGTAAGGTTATTCCCACAATTTAATAGAATTTGAGTACAAAGAGTTATTCACCAAACAGGCGGCAATCCGCTCCGTAAGGTTATTCTCAGAGATTAATAATGAATGAATACGAAAGGTTATTCACCAACAGGCGGCAATCCGCTCCGTAAGGTTATTCCCACAATTTAATACATGGAAATAAAAGGCACGTCTTATGAGTAAGGAAGAAACAATATTATTATCGAGAATCAAATAATGATAATCCCTTACCATAGTACGTTTGAATAATGGAAGATGAAAAAGATGGTATCCCTTACCGTAACACGTGACTGGATATTGATTTAAATGAGGTTGATTAACTTGAACAGTACACGTATACTTATAGATCTTCACAAATACTCAAGATGACTTAAGCACACTTAGAGAGAACTTTCACAAGAAGTATTTAGAGAGAGAAAGAAAGAACAAGTAAGGAAGTTTATGAAAAATCCTTAAGTTAAGGCTTCTATTTATAGCCAAAAATCTTATCATTCATTTAATCTAAACCATTCATTTAAAGATCACCTTTTAATCTACACCATCCATTTCAAATATTATATTATCTTTAATCTACACCATTCATTTCATATCACCTAATAATCACCTAACTTTATATTATAAACAAATCAATTTAATTATTCAACAATAATTCACACTTTAATCTACACCATTCATTTCATATCACCTAATAATCACCTAACTTTATATTATAAACAAATCAATTCAATTATTCAACAATAATTCACACTTTAATCTACACCATTCATTTCATATCACCTAATAATCACCTAACTTTATATTATAAACAAATAACTTTATCAATTCAATTATTATGACTAATTGTTATAAATACAGTATAGTTAGCTCTTAGATATCAAGTCAATAAATTAATGAAATACAACTGTTTAAATAACATCATAATAGAGATAACAATAATGTAAAATAAAGCATACGTTACTGTGTAATGACAATTATTGATTCAATAATGTGAATTACTGTGCATATGTTACTGTGACAATTATTAGGTTCAATAATTTTAAAAACAGTGCAACAACAATTATTGACTCAATGATATAAAATACAGTGTAATGACAATTATTAAATCAATAATGCAAAATACTGTGTAACAACAATTATTGAATTGATAATATAAAATATTATGCAGTGACAATTATCGATGAAATGATGCGTAACAGTTACGGTGTCAATTATCAGACCAAAAATATGAGACACTATGCAATACCGTGTGTTACTGTAGAGTACCGTGTGCTACAGAAAATACCATAAACTACCGTATGCTACTATTCTTTTATCACCGGTATTTTAACAGTTCCGTTGACTATTTTTATTTAAAAAGGTTACTTCTGTCGTTTTCTATATCCGACAAATATTCCGTTGTGGGGTCCACCAATAATTTATTATTTCGGCGCCGTCGTACGGCACGAATATTCCCCGACCAAACGAATATTCCCCGACAAAGCGAATATTGTCCGACAAAATAAAATTTGCACATAACATCCTTAACTTTCAATTTTGTTAATTTAACCACTTACTGTTTCAAAAAAAATATATATGAAAAAAAAATTAAATTTTGTATTTCATAAAATTCGGGGTCTTACAACCTCCCCTCCTTATGAAATTTCGTCCCCGAAATTGACGTACCTGACATATCGAAGAGGTAAGGATACTTAGATTTCATCTCAGATTCTAGCTCCCAGGTCATTTCCTCAGTATCTTGGTTCCTCCATAAAACCTTAACTTGAGGTATAACCTTTGAGCGTAGGATCTGCTCCTTCTTATCCAGGATCTTAACAGGTACCTCCTCGTATGTTAAATCCTCTGCTATAACGTCTGGTTCTAACTCAATGACGTGGTTTGGGTCCTTCACATATTTACGTAACATAGATATGTGAAAAACGTTATGGATGCGAGACATACTTGGTGGTAGGGCTAGTCTGTAGGCTACGGTTCCTATTCGATCGAGGATTTCAAATGGGCCAATAAATCGAGGGTTGAGCTTTCCTCTCTTTCCGAATCTCGTAACCCCTTTCCATGGAGAAACACGTAAGAATACATGATCTCCGACGTTGAAACTTTCGTCTCTCCGATGAAGATCAGCATAACTCTTTTGTCGTTCTTGTGCGGTCTGTATTCGTTGTCGGATCATTTGGATCTTTTCGGTCGTCAAGCGTACCAACTCGGGTCCCAACAATTTTGCTTCTCCTACCTCATTCCAACATATTGGAGAGCGACACTTCCTTCCATACAATGCCTCGAATGGAGCCATGCCTATGCTTGCTTGGTAACTGTTGTTGTAAGAAAATTCCACCAACGGCAAGTACTTATCCCAACTTCCTTTGAAGTCTAATACACAAAGTCTCAAAAGATCTTCGAGGGTCTGGATCGTCCTTTCCGATTGTCCGTCCGTTTGAGGATGGTATGCAGAACTAAAACGTAGTTCAGTGCCCATAGCTTTTTGTAGACTGATCCAAAAGCGTGAAGTGAATCTAGGATCTCGATCAGAAACTATGGAAACTGGCATGCCATGCAATCTCACGATCTCATTTATGTACATACCGGCAAGACGTTCAAGTGAAAAGTTTTCTCGTATAGGCAAGAAATGAGCAGATTTGGTCAATCTATCTACGATCACCCAAATTGCATCTAAGCCTTGAGAAACTTTTGGAAGACCGGTCACGAAGTCCATATTGATGTGTTCCCACTTCCATTCGGGAACTTCAAGTGATTGTAATGGACCTTTAGGAACTTGATGCTCTGCCTTGACACGTTGACAAGTTAGGCACCTTGAGATAAACTCTGCAATCTCTCTTTTCATATTGTTCCACCAAAATGTATGTCGAAGATCTCGATACATCTTGGTACCTCCTGGGTGGATTGCAAATGGCGTGTTGTGTGCCTCCATCATGATTTTATGCTTTAATTCAGGATCGTTAGGAACACAGAGTCGAGAGTTGACTCGAAGTATTCCTTTCTCGTCGATTCTTGCTTCGGGAATGACACCTTCTTGTACTTTCTTTATCATGTTTATCAGTTCCGGATCGGTAGCTTGAGCAGCTTTAATTTTATCGATTAAAGTTGGTTCTACTCGCACGTGAGCAATCTTCGAGTGGGTCCCTGGTGTCTTTAGCTCTATCTCCATCTTTTGCAAGTCGTACAAAATACACTTTTGTGTTGTCAGCAGTGCACTTGTACTTGCATAAGATTTTCTGCTCAAAGCGTCAGCTACAACGTTCGCCTTTCCCGGGTGATACTGGATTGTGTGGTCATAATCCTTTAACAGCTCAAGCCAACGTCGTTGTCGCATGTTGAGTTCCTTCTGGGTGAAGAAATACTTGAGACTTTTATGATCCGTATAGATATCCACTTTTTCTCCGTACAAGTAGTGTCTCCAGATCTTCAACGCGAAAACGACTACTGCCAACTCTAGATCATGAGTAGGATAATTTTTCTCATAATCTTTGAGTTGTCGAGAGGCGTAGGCTATAACCTTTCCATGTTGCATAAGGACACAGCCTAGACCTTTGCCAGAAGCATCGCTGTAGATAACAAATTCTCCTGATCCTGATGGTATGGTCAGAACAGGAGCTGAAACCAGTCTCTTCTTGAGTTCTTGGAAACTTTTCTCGCATTCCTCGCTCCATATGAATTTTGTGCTTTTCCGAGTAAGCTGCGTTAATGGAGTGGCGATTCGAGAAAATCCTTCTACGAATCTCCGATAATAACCAGCTAGACCCAAAAAACTTCGGACTTCGGTTACTGTTTTGGGTTGTTCCCAATTTAGTACCGTTTCAATCTTCGCAGGATCGACTGATATTCCTTGACTAGAAATCACATGCCCAAGAAACGCGACCTCCTCAAGCCAGAACTCACATTTCTTCAACTTGGCATATAATTTGTTTTCACGGAGCTTTTGTAGTATCAATCTCAGGTGTTGTTCATGATCCTCGCGACTCTTGGAGTATATGAGGATGTCATCAATAAAGACAACCACAAAATGATCCAAATGTTCCTTGAATATCCGGTTCATCATGTCCATGAAAGCTGCAGGAGCATTAGTTAGTCCAAAAGGCATGACTAAGAACTCATAATGCCCATAACGAGTTCTGAAAGCAGTCTTTGGAATGTCCTCAGCTTTAACCTTTAACTGATGATATCCAGAACGGAGATCAATCTTTGAGAAATGTTGAGCGCCTTGCAATTGATCAAACATGTCATCAATCCGAGGTAACGGGTACCTGTTCTTGATGGTGACATGGTTCAATTCTCGGTAGTCAATGCACAATCTCATACTCCCGTCTTTCTTCTTCACAAATAGAACAGGAGCACCCCAAGGTGATGCACTCGGACGAATGAAACCGGTATCCAACAATTCCTGTAGTTGGACTTTTAACTCTTGAAGTTCAATGGGAGCCATTCGGTAGGGAGCTTTGGAAATGGGCTTGGTACCGGGTTCAAGATCAATATAAAAATCAATTTCACGGTTTGGGGGTAAGCCAGGAAGTTCTTCAGGAAAAACGTCAGGAAACTCATTAACAATGGGAATATCATTCAAGTTTGACGTATTTTTGTTCAAATCAGTGACATGAGCTAAAAAGGCTTGACATCCGTTTTTCAATAAACGAATGGCTTTATGGCTAGAAATAACAGTTATAGATTTCAATGGTTTAGTTGCTTGAATTTGCATGACAGGTTGATTAGGAATATGAAAACTAATAATCTTATGAAAACAATCAATTTTAGCATGATGGGTAGTCAACCAATCAATTCCTAAAATCACATCAAATTCACGCATCTCCAAAGAAATAAGGTCAACAGGTAATGTGAGGTTGTTGATTTGAACTAGGCAAGATTTATAGACAGTAGATGTAATGGTCATTTCTCCTAATGGGGTTTCAACTGATAAGTCAAAGTCCAAGTTTTCAGGAGTTAAGTTTAAACGCTGAGCACATGCAGGTGAGATAAAAGAATGGGTAGAGCCAGTATCTAACAAAGCGTAGACTTCACGAGAATTTATGAATAGCTTACCGGTTATCACCTCGTTCGAGTTTCGTGCCATTTGGGATGTCACAACAAAAGCTCTCCCTTGAACTACAAATTTTCCTTTATCCGCGCTAGCTTTTGGTATCATCATTGCAGCTGGACTTGATTTTGTGGCGGGACAAAACCGCGCAAGATGACCCTCTTTCCCACAACTGTAGCACTTTTTGGACTGCAGTGTACAGTTTGGGCTGATGTGACCTTCCTGACCACACCTATAGCATCTCACTGGTGGTCGATCTTCTCCCCTTGAAACTGGGGTCGGTGCTGGTGTTGGTACTGGTGCTGGTGCCCTTCCATAATTATTATGGAATCTCTTTCTTTTGAAATTGTTCCCACTAGATTCTCCTCTTCTGTTATTTGGTGTGGAATTACCACCGAAGTGTTGGTTACCTCCTCGATGGTTCTCGTTCCTGTGGTTGTTGTCACTCCTTTCTCTATGCTGATCATTAACTCTTGGCTGCAATGTTTCATCTGTTTGCTCCACCCTTTGAGCCCTATCTACAACATCTGAATACAAACTGAATTTATGAGAACTAAGTTGTTGACGAATTTTGAGTCTCAAACCTCTCAGGAACATTCGACTCATTCGTGCTTCGTCATCCACAAGATGGGTGGCAAAGCGAGATAACTCGGCAAACTTGGCTTCATATTGGGAGACTGTCATGTTTCCCTGCTCCAGCTTAATGAATTCCACCTCTTTCATATGGCGGATGCTTTCTGGGAAATACTTCTCGTTAAACAGTTCTTCGAATTCTGTCCAAGACATTTCGAGTGCTGAAGGTTGGATACGTTTTACCGCTTCCCACCAATGGTCCGCCTCACCTCGTAACGTAAAAGTGGCAAATGGCACCTTCTGATCATCAGTGCATTGTAAGACATCAAGTATTTTTGTCGTCTGCTTTAGCCATGCCTCCGCTTTGAGTGGGTCAGGCTTCCCGTGAAATTCAGGTGGTCCTAATTCTTTAAATTTCTTAACAGTGACCATCCTCAAATTGCCAGCGTTTCTACCGTTATTATTGACTGGATTTCCTCTTCCTTGATTCTGTATGAACTGCATGAAATTCCTAAAGAATCCATCGTTCATCATGTTATCAGGAACATTATTTCCTGAGTTGGCAGGAGGATTGTTTGGGGCCTCTTGATTCTCGGCTACATTTGCTTCAGGCATTCCATAGTTAACCTCTTGATTTGCGGATGCCATACTAAACTGTGGTCACAAAATAAATGTTAGTTCAAATAAACTGACTCATCACTTCATGTTCCTACATTCAAATCGACTCATTAGATAATAAAATCTATTTTAGGTAGGACACACTAGTGACTGATTCTATTCGTCTCTCCCCTCCTAGTTCTACCCCAGATCTCCATTAAAGACCATATCCCTAAGCTCTGATGCCAACTGTGACGCCCCCAAATCTGAGCCCACACAGCCCAAACTTGAGTCGTCAAAAGACTACAACAAAATTATTACAACAAAGCACAACGTACAACAATACAGTGTATAATAATACACAACTAAGTCTTCACTATTATTGCCACACTATTTTACAAAACGTGAAGACTATGATAACTATTCCTCGGACCCTCACTCCATTCCCCGGCTAGACCCTGTTATGTTTTCATCTCCTGTTGAAAAACAATGGAACAAAAGAAAGGGTGAGCTCAAATAGCCCAGTAAAGAATATCATGACTAAGATAATGACGAATAAATTATCATTAGTCTTCAACAGCTGAGTTCTTGATAGAATACAATAGACTACAAGGTTTATATCAAAAACTGCAGTTAAATTCTTAAACAACGTTCAGATCAATAATAGCAGCGGAATGAGTAATCTATTAGAAGAATAATGCAGACTATAATGTCCACTCGGTTCTCTTTTTAGGAAAAACATCATCAACTTTTATCATCTGAAATATCATTAGTCAAGATAATACAAATTCACAGTTCCTGATCATAATCATGCAGATCAACAGTTCATCTTTGCACTACGGGCCAAAGACATTCAATATAACACCAACGGTCATGATTATACCAGATTCAGCCTTTGATCATAATCATACCAAACAACAGTTCATCTTTGCACTACGGGCCAAAGAGAACATTCACCACGTGCCATAAAAGACACCGAACAGATGTATCGCCTTTAACCTATTATATCGCCTTTAACCTATCATCTGTTCAACAAATATATCACATCTGTGCCCCCGGCCACAGATATTCACAACAGCTTGATTTTTGGATGATTAGAATGATATAAATGATGAACAGAAGAAATAGGATAACAATAAGTATCGGAAGTTTACTTTGTACAGATTCAAATAATGTCCAAATTGTCAACATGATGTGGAGTGAAATTCAAGATCCACAGTTCAGAATAACGGTTACAATTCAATAGAAAGGTTCACGTAAATAGGAAGGTTCAGTTGAAATAATGAAGTTCAACTATTATGGAACATATAATATTTTCAGGAATTATAGAAGCAATAGTTCCATAATAAATTTCGATTTAGGAGTATGAAAGAAAATAATATCCCTTACCGTAGCAGGTTTGATTAACAAAAGGTGAAGGAAATTAATACAAGGGTTATCCACCAACAGGCGGCAATCCGCTCCGTAAGGTTATTCCCACAATTTAATAGAATTTGAGTACAAAGAGTTATTCACCAAACAGGCGGCAATCCGCTCCGTAAGGTTATTCTCAGATATTAATAATGAATGAATACGAAAGGTTATTCACCAACAGGCGGCAATCCGCTCCGTAAGGTTATTCCCACAATTTAATAGAATTTGAGTACAAAGAGTTATTCACCAAACAGGCGGCAATCCGCTCCGTAAGGTTATTCTCAGAGATTAATAATGAATGAATACGAAAGGTTATTCACCAACAGGCGGCAATCCGCTCCGTAAGGTTATTCCCACAATTTAATACATGGAAATAAAAGGCACGTCTTATGAGTAAGGAAGAAACAATATTATTATCGAGAATCAAATAATGATAATCCCTTACCATAGTACGTTTGAATAATGGAAGATGAAAAAGATGGTATCCCTTACCGTAACACGTGACTGGATATTGATTTAAATGAGGTTGATTAACTTGAACAGTACACGTATACTTATAGATCTTCACAAATACTCAAGATGACTTAAGCACACTTAGAGAGAACTTTCACAAGAAGTATTTAGAGAGAGAAAGAAAGAACAAGTAAGGAAGTTTATGAAAAATCCTTAAGTTAAGGCTTCTATTTATAGCCAAAAATCTTATCATTCATTTAATCTAAACCATTCATTTAAAGATCACCTTTTAATCTACATCATCCATTTCAAATATTATATTATCTTTAATCTACACCATTCATTTCATATCACCTAATAATCACCTAACTTTATATTATAAACAAATCAATTTAATTATTCAACAATAATTCACACTTTAATCTACACCATTCATTTCATATCACCTAATAATCACCTAACTTTATATTATAAACAAATCAATTCAATTATTCAACAATAATTCACACTTTAATCTACACCATTCATTTCATATCACCTAATAATCACCTAACTTTATATTATAAACAAATAACTTTATCAATTCAATTATTATGACTAATTGTTATAAATACAGTATAGTTAGCTCTTAGATATCAAGTCAATAAATTAATGAAATACAACTGTTTAAATAACATCATAATAGAGATAACAATAATGTAAAATAAAGCATACGTTACTGTGTAATGACAATTATTGATTCAATAATGTGAATTACTGTGCATATGTTACTGTGACAATTATTAGGTTCAATAATTTTAAAAACAGTGCAACAACAATTATTGACTCAATGATATAAAATACAGTGTAATGACAATTATTAAATCAATAATGCAAAATACTGTGTAACAACAATTATTGAATTGATAATATAAAATATTATGCAGTGACAATTATCGATGAAATGATGCGTAACAGTTACGGTGTCAATTATCAGACCAAAAATATGAGACACTATGCAATACCGTGTGTTACTGTAGAGTACCGTGTGCTACAGAAAATACCATAAACTACCGTATGCTACTATTCTTTTATCACCGGTATTTTAACAGTTCCGTTGACTATTTTTATTTAAAAAGGTTACTTCTGTCGTTTTCTATATCCGACAAATATTCCGTTGTGGGGTCCACCAATAATTTATTATTTCGGCGCCGTCGTACGGCACGAATATTCCCCGACCAAACGAATATTCCCCGACAAAGCGAATATTGTCCGACAAAATAAAATTTGCACATAACATCCTTAACTTTCAATTTTGTTAATTTAACCACTTACTGTTTCAAAAAAAATATATATGAAAAAAAAATTAAATTTTGTATTTCATAAAATTCGGGGTCTTACAACAGGCGGTAATCCGCGCCGTAAGGTTATTCCCATCAATTTGAATACGAAGAGTTATTCACCAAACAGGCGATAATCCGCGCCGTAAGGTTATTCCCATCAATTTGAATACGAAGAGTTATTCACCAAACAGGCGATAATCCGCACCGTAAGGTTATTCTCAAAGATTAATAAGGAATGAATACAAAAGGTTATTCACCAACAGGCGGTAAACCGCGCCGTAAGGTTATTCCCACAATTTAATACATGGAAATAAATGGCACAAGAAACAAACGATATTATTTTCGAGAATCAAAGAATGATAATCCCTTCAAGTAAGAAAAAAAATAATATCCATTTATGATGATGAAAAGAGTGATACCCCTTACCGTAGTAAGTTTCAATAATAGAATATGAAAGAAGATGATATTCCTTACCTTAACACGTGACTGGATATTGATTTAAATGAGGTTGATCAACCTATATATTTATAATAAAATTAGTAATTACCATATATAAATTTCAAAGTGTATGATAACTCGTATAATATGAATTATTAAAATTATATATATTTAACATAATTTTTGTAGTATAAAATAACTACTTTTAAATAGTTTTTAAAATAATATTCCAAAATAAATCTTCTAAAGAAAGCTTTTAAAAATGAATCTTCTCAAAGAAGAGTCTTCTAAAGGAACATTTGTGAATACCGTAAAAAATAGGAATTTATAAAATTACTACTCTTTAATAAAAGACTTACTTAAAAATTTTCTGCACTCCTTTTGGCTTTCAAACTCTCAAAATAGCCTTACTATTCTCAGAGAAAATTCATAAAATTCTTATAGAAAATTTTTATGTTTTAGGTGTGATTTTTCTATTCAGCTGAGCAAACTATTTATAGGAGAAATAAGGGTACTATGCGTGTGGTAAGTGGCAGCAGTACATTAGGTTTGCGCATGCCAATCTTATTTTTCAAAAGTGGCAGCGCAGTCGGCTGCCACCAACTCCCCAAATTCTGAATTTGTTTCTCATGTGGCCCCCACAGAGGGCCCACATGTTTACTATTCCAAATAGTAAAAATTAATTAATAATTTTTTTTTAAATTTAATTATTTATTCTTCCTGTAGATCAAACAATAAAATAATGCTACAACAATAATTCAATAATAATGTAATAAACACGTTACAGATTATTATTATTTTAATAATATAAATTACAGTGTATATACTACAGTGACAATTATTAGATTCAATAATTTTAACTACAGTGCACCAACAATTATTGAGTCAATGATATGAAATACAATGTAATGACAATTATTAAATCAATAATGCAAAATACTGTGTAACAATAATTATTGAATTGATAATATAAAATATTATGCAATAACAATTATCGATGAAATGATGCGTAACAGTTACGGTGTCAATTATCAGACCAATAATATGAGACACTGTGCAATACCGTGTGCTACTGTAGAGTACCGCGTGCTACAGTAAAATACCATAAATTACCGTATGCTACTATTCTTTTATCACCGGTATTTTAACAGTTAACATCGTTGACTATTTTTATTTAAAAAGGTTACTTCTGTCGTTTTCTATATCCGACAAATATTCCGTTGTGGGATCCACCAATAATTAGTTATTTCGGCGCCGTCGTACGACCCGAATATTCCCCAACAAAACGAATATTCCCCGACCAAACGAATATCGTCTGACAAAATAAAATTTGCACATAACATCCTTAACTTTCAATTTCATCAATTTAACCACTTAATGTTTCATGAAAAAAAAATATATGAAGAAAAAATTAAATTTTATATTTCATAAAATTCGGGGTCTTACAACCTCCCCTCCTTATGAAATTTCGTCCTCGAAATTGACGTACCTGGCATATCGAAGAGGTAAGGATACTTAGATTTCATCTCAGATTCTAGTTCCCAGGTCATTTCTCAATATCTGGGTTCCTCCATAAAACCTTAACTTGAGGTATAACCTTTGAGCGTAGAATCTGCTCCTTCTTATCTAGGATCTTAACAGGTACCTCATCGTACGTTAAATCATCTTCTATAACGTCCGGTTCTAACTCAATGACGTGGTTTGGGTCCTTCACGTATTTACGCAACATAGATATGTGAAAAACATTATGGATGCGAGATATACTTGGTGGTAAAGCTAGTTGTTAGGCTACGATTCCTACTCGATCGAGAATTTCAAATGGGCCAATAAATTGAGGGTTGAGCTTTTCTCTCTTTCCGAATCTCGTAACCCCTTTCCATGGAGAAACACATAAGAATACATGATCTCCGATGTTGCAACTTTTGTCTCTCCGATGAAGATCAGCATAACTCTTTTGTCGTTCTTGTGCGGTCTGTATTCGTTGTCGGATCATTTGGATCTTTTCTGTTGTCAAGCGTACCAACTCGGGTCCCAACAATTTTGCTTCTCCTACCTCATTCCAACATACTGGAGAGCGACACTTGCGTCCATATAAAGCCTCGAATGGAGCCATACCTATACTTGCTTGGTAACTGTTGTTGTAGGAAAATTCCATTAATGGCAAGTACTTATCCCAACTTCCTTTGAAATCTAGTACGCAAAGTCTTAAAAGATCTTCGAGGGTCTGGATCGTCCTTTCCGATTGTCCGTCCGTCTGAGGATGGTATGCAGAACTGAATCGTAGCTCAGTGCCCATAGCTTTTTGTAGACTGATCCAAAAGCGTGAAGTGAATCTAGAATCTCGATCAGAAACTATGGAAACTGGCATGCCATGCAATCTCACGATCTCATTTATGTACATACCGGCAAGACGTTCAAGTGAAAAGTTTTCTCGTATAGGCAAGAAATGAGCAGATTTGGTCAATCTATCTACGATGACCCAAATTGCATCTAAGCCTTGAGAAACTTTGGGAAGACCCGTCACGAAATCCATATTGATGTGTTCCCACTTCCATTTGGGAACCTCAAGTGGTTGTAATGGACCCTTAGGTACTTGATGCTCTGCCTTGACACGTTGACAAGTTAGGCACCTTGAGATAAACTCTGCAATCTCTCTTTTTATATTGTTCCACCAAAATGTATGTCGAAGATCTCGATACATCTTGGTACCTCCTGGGTGGATTGCAAACGGCGTGTTGTGTGCCTCCATCATGATTTTATGCTTTAATTCAGGATCGTTAGGAACACAGAGTCGAGAGTTGACTCGAAGTATTCCTTTCTCGTCGATTCTTGCTTCGGGAATGACACCTTCTTGTACTTTCTTTATCATGTTCATCAGTTCCGGATCGGTAGCTTGAGCAGCTTTAATTTTATCGATTAAAGCCGGTTCTACTCGCACGTGAGCAATCTTCGAGTGAGTCCTTGATGTCTTTAGCTCTATCTCCATCTTTTACAAGTCGTACAAAATACGCTTTTGGGTTGTCAGCAGTGCATTTCTACTCGCATAAGATCTTCTGCTCAAAACGTCAGCTACAACGTTCGCCTTTCCCGGGTGATACTGGATTTTGTCGTCGTAATCCTTCAACACCTCAAGCCAACGTCATTGTCGCATGTTGAGTTCCTTCTGAGTGAAGAAATACTTGAGACTTTTATGATCCGTATAGATATCCACTTTCTCTCCGTACAAGTAGTGTCTCCAGATCTTCAACGCGAAAACGACTCCTGCCAATTCTAGATCATGAGTAGGATAATTTTTCTCATAATCTTTGAGTTATCGAGAAGCATATGTTATAACCTTTCCATGTTGCATAAGGACACAGCCTAGACCTTTGCCTGAAGCATCGCTATATATGACGAATTCTCCTGATCCTGATTGGAATGGTCAGAACAGGAGCTGAAACAAGTCTCCTCTTGAGTTCTTGAAAACTCTTCTCGCATTCCTCGCTCGATATAAGTTTTGTACTAGAATGAATGATACCGATATCTAGTAATTTGAACTCTTGGTGTTCTATGGGAGTCATTTGGTATTGGGCTTTGGAAAAGGGCTTAGTATCGGGTTCAAGATCGATACAGAATTCAATTTCTCGGTTTGGGGATAAGCCAGGAAGTTCCTCAGGAAAAACGTCAGGAACTCATTAACAATAGGAATATCATTCAAGTTTGACGTGTTTTTGTTCAAATCAATGACATGGGCTAAAAAGGCTTGACATCCGTTTTTCAATACACGAATGACTTTATGGCTAGAAATAATAGTTATAGATTTCAATGGTTTAGTTGCTTGAATTTGCATGACAGGTTTATTAGGAATATGAAAACTAATAATCTTATGAAAACAATCAATTTTAGCATGATGGGTAGTCAACCAATCAATTCCTAAAATCACATCAAATTCATGCATCTCAAAAGAAATAAGGTCAACAGGTAATGTGAGGTTGTTGATTTGAACTAGGCAAGATTTATAGATAGTAAATGTAATAGGTATTTCTCCCAATGAGGTTTCAACTGATAAGACAAGATTTAAGTTTTCAATAGTCAAATTTAAACGTTGAGTACATATAGGTGAGATAAAAGAGTGGATAGAGCCAGTATCTAACATGGCATAGACTTCTCGAGAATTGATGAATAGCTTACCGGTCATCACCTCATTCGATTTCTTGATCATCAAGGCTGTCATCATCAAATCGAGTCCCGTATACTTCATCCGGATCTTCACATATTTCAACCATGGGAATACCGCTAAATAATTTTCTAACAAACTGTTTCTCGAATTCATCAACTTCATCAGTAGTAACGTACCAATGATTTCCATAAGAATAGTATTTTCGATAGACTGCAGTTTCCATGATAGTGACTAACTTAACCTGAATTCCTTTAAATTGTAACGCCCAAAAGTATAGAAACATTATTTTTAAATAATCTTGAAACTCATAGCTGGAACACCATAAATCCCAAAGACTAATATGAAAAGTCCATATATTCTGATCCTTTGTTATAGAGCATAACCAGGTGATATGACTCTCCCAATTAGTGAGTAAATTAAAGGCAATAATTTCCGCAAGTTCATTACTTCCTTTAATTGCTTCTAATAATGGATCTGGAACGACTGTAGCAGAACTTTCACCTTCATCCTTACTGGATAGAACACGCATAATTTTTGCCTTAGGCAAATGATTCATCTCTGAGTTTGTAAGAAGATTATTCGTCGCCTCTTGTTTTGCAGCTACATTTGTTTCGGTCATTTCATAGTTAACCTCCTGATTTCCAGATACCATACTTAACTGTGGTCACAAAATAATTGTTAGTTCAAACAAACTGACTCATCACTTCATGTCCCTATATTCAAATCAATTCATTAGATAAAAATCTAATTTAGGTAGGACGCACTAGTGACTGATTCTATTCGTCTCTCCCCTCCTAGTTCTAACCCCAGATCTCCATTAAAGACCATATCCCTAAGCTCTAATACCAACTGTGACGCCCCCAAATCTAGGCCTACACAGCCCAAACTTGAGTCGTCAAAAGACTACAACAAAATTATTACAACAAAGCACAACGTACAACAATACAGTGTATAATAATACACAACTAAGTCTTCACTATTATTGCCACACTATTTTACAACACGTGAAGACTACGATAGCTATTCCTCAGACTCTCACTCCATTCCCCGGCTAGACCCTGTTACGTTTTCATCTCCTGTTGAAAAACAATGGAACAAAAGAAAGGGGTGAGCTCAAATAGCCCAGTCAGAAATATCATGACTAAGATAATGACGAATAAATTATCATTAGTCTTCAACAGTTGAGTTCTGAATACAATAGATTACAAGGTTTATATTAAAAACTGTAGTTAAATTCTTAAACAATGTTCAGATCAATAATAGCAGCGGAATGAGCAATCTATTAGAAGAATAATGCAGACTATAATGTCCACTCGCTTCTCTTTTTAGTAAAAATATAATCAACTTTTATCATCTGAAATACCATTAGTCAAGATAATACAACTTCACAGTTCCTGGTCATAATCATGCAGATCAACAGTTCATCTTTGCACTACGGGCCAAAGACATTCAATATAACACCAACGGTCATGATTATACCAGATTCAGCCTTTGGTCATAATCATACCAACCAACAGTTCATCTTTGCACTACAGGCCAAAGAGAACATTCACCACGTGCCATAAAAGACACCGAACAGATGTATCGCCTTTAACCTAGTATATCGCCTTTAACCTATCATCTGTTCAACAATTATATCACATCTGTGCCCCCGGCCACAGATATTCACAACAACTTGATTCTTGATGATTAATACAAATAACAGTGATACAAATGATGAACAGAAGAAACAGGATAAACAATAAGTATCGGAAGTTTACTTTGTGCAGATTCAAATAATGTCCAAATTGTCAACATGATGTGGAGTGAAATTTAAAAATGATATTCAAGATCCACAGTTCAGAATAACGATTACTGTTCAATAGAAATGTTCAGAAAATAGGAAGGTTCAGTTGAAATAATGAAATTCAACTATTATGGAACATATAATATTTTCAGGAATTATAGAAGCAATAGTTCCATAATAAGTTTCGATTTAGGTGTATGAAAGAAAATAATATCCCTTACCGTAGCAGGTTTGATTAACAAAAGGTGAAGGGAATTAATATCCCTTACCATAGTAAGTTTGAATAATGGAAGATGAAAAAGATGGTATCCCTTATGAGTATAAAGGAAAATGATATCACTTACGAATATGGAATAAAAGTGTCATGTGATAATTCGTGTAGACAAATTATTTCCACACGAGACAAATAAAAAGGGTTATTCACCAACAGGCGGTAATCCGCGCCGTAAGGTTATTCCCATCAATTTGAATACGAAGAGTTATTCACCAAACAGGCGATAATCCGCGCCGTAAGGTTATTCCCATCAATTTGAATACGAAGAGTTATTCACCAAACAGGCGATAATCCGCACCGTAAGGTTATTCTCAAAGATTAATAAGGAATGAATACAAAAGGTTATTCACCAACAGGCGGTAAACCGCGCCGTAAGGTTATTCCCACAATTTAATACATGGAAATAAATGGCACAAGAAACAAACGATATTATTTTCGAGAATCAAAGAATGATAATCCCTTCAAGTAAGAAAAAAAATAATATCCATTTATGATGATGAAAAGAGTGATACCCCTTACCGTAGTAAGTTTCAATAATATAATATGAAAGAAGATGATATTCCTTACCTTAACACGTGACTGGATATTGATTTAAATAAGGTTGATCAACCTATATATTTATAATAAAATTAGTAATTACCACATATAAATTTCAAAGTATATGATAACTCGTATAATATGAATTATTAAAATTATATATATTTAACATAATTTTTGTAGTATAAAATAACTACTTTTAAATAGTTTTTAAAATAATATTCCAAAATAAATCTTCTAAAGAAAACTTTTAAAAATGAATCTTCTCAAAGAAGAGTCTTCTAAAGGAAGATTTGTGAATACCGTCTTTATAAAATTACTACTCTTTAATAAAAGACTTACTTAAAAATTTTCTGCACTCCTTTTGGCTTTCAAACTCTCAAAATAGCCTTACTATTCTCAGAGAAAATTCGTAAAATTCTTATAGAAAAATTTTATGTTTTAGGTATGATTTTTCTATTCAGCTGAGCAAACTATTTATAGGAGAAATAAGGGTACTATGCGTGTGGTAGGTGGCAGCAGTACATTAGGTTTGCGCATGCCAATCTTATTTTTCAAAAGTGGCAGCGCAGTCGGTTGCCACCAACTCCCCAAATTCTGAATTTGTTTCTCATGTGGCCCCCACAGAGGGCCCACATGTTTACTATTCCAAATAGTAAAAATTAATTAATAATTTTTTTTTTAAATTTAATTATTTATTCTTCCTATAGATCAACCAATAAAATAATACTACAACAATAATTCAATAATAATGTAATAAACACGTTACAGATTATTATTATTTTAATAATATAAATTACAGTGTATATACTACAGTGACAATTATTAGATTCAATAATTTTAACTACAGTGCACCAACAATTATTGAGTCAATGATATGAAATACAGTGTAATGATAATTATTAAATCAATAATGCAAAATACTGTGTAACAATAATTATTGAATTGATAATATAAAATATTATGCAATAACAATTATCGATTAAATGATGCGTAACAGTTACGGTGTCAATTATCAGACCAATAATATGAGACACTGTGCAATACCGTGTGCTACTGTAGAGTACCGCGTGCTACAGTAAAATACCATAAATTACTGTATGCTACTATTCTTTTATCACCGGTATTTTAACAGTTAACATCGTTGACTATTTTTATTTAAAAAGGTTACTTCTGTCGTTTTCTATATCCGACAAATATTCCGTTGTGGGATCCACCAATAATTAGTTATTTCGGCGCCGTCGTACGACCCGAATATTCCCCAACAAAACGAATATTCCCCGACCAAACGAATATCGTCCGACAAAATAAAATTTACACATAACATCCTTAACTTTCAATTTCATCAATTTAACCACTTAATGTTTCATGAAAAAAAAATATATGAAGAAAAAATTAAATTTTATATTTCATAAAATTCGGGGTCTTACATCATATGAGTTTGTATATAATGTGGAAGAGTTAGGAAACTTGCCTTTCAGTTGTAACGCTAAAATTTATAATTGTTTATGCTAATCCATAATTGTAACACTCGTCGTATCACCTAAATAATATAAATCGACATTATCACACAATATGCTTATAAGTTTCCGTTCAAGCGTTGGTTAAATTCTAAGTTAATTAATTAATCTTTAATTAACAACCAAATTAGATATACCATCCCAAACATAAGTTTGTTGTACATTAGAATATTACTAATTAATATTTTAAGTCATTTGGAATGCTAAAAATTAAAATAAAATTCAAAAACATTTTCAGCAGCATTGCGCCCCGGTGTGCTTTTTGTTCCTTAACACTACGCCCCAGCGTAGTTGGACAAAACCAACTACACTGGCAACGCGATCAGACTGCGTCCCGGAGCAGTGCCCTAAGCCCAAATTTGAAATTTTTCTATTTTTACAGCCACTTTGAAAATTTATATCTTAAAAACTATACATTCAACAACATCCAAATTTGAACACCATACAAATGATACTGTGTAGTATTTCTAATCCATAATTCTAACACTCGTCGTGTCACCTAAATAATATAAACCGACATTATCACACAATATGCTTATAAGTTTCCATTCAAACGTTGGTTAAATTCTAAGTTAATTAATTAATCTTTAATTAACAACCAAATTAGATATACCATCCCAAACATAAGTTAGTTGTACATTAGAATATTACTAATTAATATTTTAAGTCATTTGGAATGCTAAAAATTAAAATAAAATTCAAAAACATTTTTAGCAGCACTGCGCCCCGGTGTGCTTTTTGTTCCTTAACACTACGCCCCAGCGTAGTTGGACAAAGCCAACTACACTGGCAGCGCGATCAGACTGCGTCCCGGAGCAGTGCCCTAAGCCCAGATTTGAAATTTTTCTATTTTTACAGCCACTTTGAAAATTTATATCTTAAAAACTATACATTCAACAACATCCAAATTTGAACACCATACAAATGATACTGTGTAGTATTTCTAATCCATAATTCTAACACTCGTCGTATCACCTAAATAATATAAACCGACATTATCAAACAATATGCTTATAAGTTTCCATTCAAACGTTGGTTAAATTCTAAGTTAATTAATTAATCTTTAATTGACAAACAAATTAGATATACCATCCCAAACATAAGTTAGTTGTACATTAGAATATTACTAATTAATATTTTAAGTCATTTGGAATGCTAAAAATTAAAATAAAATTTAAAAACTTTTTCAGCAGCACTGCGCCCCGGTGCGCTTTTTGTTCCTTAACACTACGCCCCAGCGTAATTGGACAAAGCCAACTACACTGGCAGCGCGATCAGACTGCGTCCCGGAGCAGTGCCCTGAGCCCAGATTTGAAATTTTTCTATTTTTACAGCCACTTTGAAAATTTATATCTTAAAAACTATGCATTCAACAACCTCCAAATTTGAACACCATACAAATGATGTTGTGTAGTATTTTATAAAATTATAACAGACCCAAAATAATTTCTTAAAGGTATCATTTCATAAGCCTAAAAGTATGGGTTTAGTACATATTTTAACTGAAAAATAACTTGTTAGAAATTTTGAAAAGTCACTTTGAATGTGTTTTGAAACCTTCATAACGCTGAAATAATCTTAAAACACATACATGTATATAAAACCATAACCATGGACCCTCAACTCTCTAATTTTGACAAACTAGCTTCATTGAAACATTTTATCAAACATCTAGAAGGCATGCATATTATTCTCAAATTTCTCATACATTCAAACACAAACCCAACCTTATTCATTCTGAATCCTACATGATTCACAAAACATATAACCTCCCACATTAATTTCCAACAATCAAAGACTGTACTTTAACTAATAATCAATTAATTTCTTATAACTACCAAAGAAAGAAAACATACCCCTTTATATGAAGCTTTGACTTATGAACCCTTGAACAATATGAGTGTAGGTTGAAATTGGACCCCTCCTTGATGATATAATGGCTCAGCACTTCCTCAAATACCAACTTAGTACCTAAGCTTTGAAATACCCCTTCTAGTCTAATGTAGTTTTAGTGAGGTTTGACAGAAATTTTGAAGAACTTGGTATAGATAAAGCACATATTTGATCTTATTCCTATGAAATGCATGAACTGAACTCCAAAACTTAGTAATACTGAGAATGATCAAGTGTTTTCACTGTGTTCTTCCACTACATAGGTATTAGCTTACTCACTAGATATGCTAGGTGGCATGGCCACCATCTTACACCCACAACTCCATTAATTCATATAACAATCCACTCATATTTCCACTAAGTTTCAATTCTCAGCATTCCTAGTATATTAGTTAACTTAAATGCATCCATTACATATATGGTACATAATACATATAAATATACATCTGATACATTACCTATAACATATACCTATACACGTACATAAAATACACATATATATTTTATACGCACACACACACGTAATATATATATATATATATATATATATTACCCACTCTGTGCATTATAATTATAATCAAAATTTAATAATCATACCTTTATAAATATGTACAATCTCATTTCACTAATTATAGAATTTAAATACATAATTCAAATTAACAATTGTTGTGTAACGAACCACTATTTTAGAATAATCAATAATTATGCATTAATTATTTTAAATATCTCATTTGAATTATAAATTATTTAAATTACATTGCATTGTTCGTTCCATAAATTGTTTTCAAACAATTTAAATTATATATTAAATATATTTAACCATTTTTTTATACATTAATTCAATTCACTATTTTTGTCTCAGTATACACATTGAACCTCATTTAATATTTAATATATTCCCAATTGGTATAATATTACGCACTAGACCATCATTCGCGTTACGTCTAATTATTATAAAGTAACACCCTTATCACATTAAATAAATTTCTTTATTTAATTATTTAAACTAACTATATTAATCCACTAATTTTTAATAAATGAATTAATCTTATCATCATCGCAATGCCACCCAAGGCACGTCAAGCTATAATATCAGCTTCACATTACCATTCGGATTAATTAAAATTAACCCACTTAACTCAATAATTTAACTAACTATTAATCTCACTTTCAAATTAACATATAAAAATATATATTTTTAATTACAACTCATGCATATATATAACATCTTTCGAAATAAAATTCATTTTATTAAATGAAAATTTTATTTACAATAGCTCGTAATATTTATATACTCTAGTGGCCAACAAAAGCCTATCAAGTAACACTACAAAAAAAATGGATATCAGTAACCGCTATTGGTCGTAGATAAATATCAGCGACCGCAATCAGTCACTAATGTTGGTCACAGATAATCTCGTTGCTGGTTGGACTCTGGCGACGGCTATTAGCGACCGACTTATCAACAATTGATAATAGCGACCACGTATGTCATTAAGTTGAGTCATCTTCAAACTAACATGGCACCACATGTCAGTGACAGACTACGATCGCTGATAAGAAATAAATATTTTAATAAAATTGTAAATTTTGGGTCGCTAATGCCTTTAGCGATCGTATGCGGTCGCTGATATATCTATTGCTAAAAGCTATTAGCGACCGCAGGCGGTCACTAATACTAAATAATAATAAATAAATAATTTGGCTATTTTGTGGATTTCCCAAAAAGAAAATTGTACCTATTTGTACCTGTTTTATATCCCAACACACAATAGTTCATATATATAAAGAAACTCCAACTAATTCATTCATTATATCTAAAAATATATAATACAATTCATTCGAACTGAAATATAAATAAACCAACATAAAATCTATATACAAACGTCATCAAAATATAAACATCCATACATACAGTCGGTAAAAAAATAAAAACAAAAAAAAATGTAGAAAAATATTATGTATTTACGTATCATCGTCCAAACGGACTTGTAACAAATTAGAAGAATAAAATACGTTAAATATATATATATAAGTGCTTAATTTAATTGTACTAAGTACTAAGATTACCTCGGAGTCATCTGACTGTCGTACTGCACTCGCCACTGCATTTGTTAACTCATACGTATCCAGAGACTACAGTTGTGCGACTAGTGTACGAAAAAGATCACGATCTCGACAGATAGTTCTGACACAGTCAGTAACAGTATACGGCGTCGGCGCGTGGCCTGATGACCTAGTAGACTGCATAGCAGAACTTCATGTGCCACTGATAGACGGTCGACATCATTGTCCTTAGCCTTTGTCGTAATTTTTCTTCACGACCGACACCTTCTCCCACAATTCTTGATCTATCGGCGGCTGCGAGGTGCCAACAGGATAACGCTCGTCCATTAATGTATTGTAAATATCATGTCATCAGGTTAAAAATTAAATAGGTTATAAATAATTAATTACACTAAAAAATGACTGGCGTTAAAAATTATAAACAACATATCAAGTTATAAAACTAACACGTATATGGAACGCCTCAGGCATACCATTGCAGGTGGCCACGTACACATCTAGCCAATGGATAGACTAACGTTGGGATATAGCCTCCTACAAATATAACTCAGAATCCATACATATGTATATATATTAATCGCATGATCTCATACTAATATCATGACTGTAAACATAAAATAAAAAAATACTTTACAAAATACGTACCCTGGCAGCAATATGTTGCAATTATGAGATACTGTCGCCCCTATAAGTGTTTTTTGCCTTCTCGCCTTCAGCTGCACCTGAGGCTCTTTTTGTGGCAGCAGTTTTGCGTCGCTTACCCCAGCTCTCAAATTTCTACTACTCACACATGTCAGCCCATATGGGCTGCGCACACCACCAGGGGAAGTACTTATGCATGTACTGCTCAACCTCTCCTGAATGGTTAATCTGAGCATTCTGCAGGGCTTTCTGTCTTTCTTTGTTCAAGTTATCTTTAGTTTGGAAGGCACACTTTTGCCAAAAAAGTGTCTGTATTATTGTTGCATGCGCATCATCCCGTCTATACCTTTTTTGCAAATAAAAATTCAATAATATTAATATTACAATGGTGATAATATAATGCAACACTACAAAAAAATATTAGTTCGCTAATTAAATTATCTTACAGAATTAAAATATATATACCTGAAATTCAGCCCATACTGCATCTTTGTGGGCGAAAGGTGTGCTCGCTCATGTAATCACTGGCGTATGCCAATTCTATAAACATAACTGTGAAATGCACTTCACAATCTTGTTATCTGCGAAATTATTAAAATATACAACAATTGACATTAAAGATAAATAATTTTATTTTAATATTAAAACAAATTATAGAAAGTATCTAGAACAATGGTAATATGATACCTATATAACTTACGTGATGTCTGGAGGAGATCGAATCTGGATGAGAATCCGCTCATCCGGATTAGCCGGGACCTTCAGGATCTGATTTGGACCCCGACCCAAGCCGTGTTTTCTTGACTTTGCTGAAGTAGACATCTATGAATAAAATTTCCAAGATGTTATTATAAGTTATATGATAATACATCTCAAATAAAATGACATTTAATTTTATGAAATAGTTAACTACGACAACTATAAATGAAATAAACATGACTATAATATAGAGAACGTGTATATATGTAATTGTACATAATACAATTAAAACTAATCATGCAGGTCTCTAATTCGTCCGAGATTGATCGAGCTCAAACTGTTAGAATGAAATCTCTGCCATGATATAATTTAAATGGGTTGCTAAGCTAAATATGATCCTATACATGCAACACTCTTAGCTGATATGAGAATCCAGCTGATAAATGTTATATTATTTGTATTTTTTTAGTTTTTCTTTCATTATAATTTTATTATATTATTATATCAAATATCACATGATATTTAAAATGAGATTAGATTATATTATTTTATTCTATTTTAAATTATTTTATTTATATATTATATCATATTATATTATTTGTATTGTTTTTATTTTTTTCTTTCATATTAATTTTATTATATTATATTATTGTATAAAATATCATATGATATTTAAAATTTAATTATATTATTTTATTTTCAATTATATTACTTTATTTTATTTTCAATTATATTATTTAGTTGTATTTTATTTTAAATTAAATTTATTTAATTATATAATATTATATTATTTTTATTTTTGTATTTTTTCTTTCATTTCAATTTTATTATATTATATTATTGTATAAAATATCATATGATGTTTAAAAATAAATTAAATTATACTATTTTATTTTAGTTTAAGTTATATTAGTTTATTTTATTTTAAATTTTATTATTTTATTTCATTTTAATTTTATCATATTATATTATTTTCATTTTTTAAAAAGAAATCTATCATTTTAATTTTGTTATATTATATTGTGCATTATATAATATAATATGATATTAAAAATTAAATAAAATTCTATTATTTGATTTGATTTTAAATTATATCATACTATATTATAATTTAAAATTGGATTCCCTGGCATAAAATGTTTTCACTATATAGTCGTAGTATACTATGAATTCTCTCTTTATTAGAATATATATACTATAATTCTCTACAATAATGACATAAGAAATAAAAAATAAAAAATTATATTTCGGTACCCTTTCTTCTCCATTTATAGACATGATTTCTAAATTTTATTCCAAATTTCTATGATGCTCTCATTTAAGAACAAGAAAATCATTTTTCCATACTTAAAACAAAAAATCATTTTTCATTTTCACTTTGTTTAAAAAAATAGAAATTAAAAGCAAATAATATGCCTAACAAAAAATTTCCAAAATCCAATTATATGCACATAGATTTTTTGTACCAATGTGGGCATTTAATTATATATAAACCAAATAGATCAAATATTATGCAAGTTATAAATATAAATATATAACAATAAATAAAAAACTTCATCTGCAATCAGTTAACAATTTCAATAATCATAACCCAAATATTATACAAGTTAATACGTGATAGAAATCAGTTTATGCAAAATAATTATACATATGAACATTCACATTCGGATTATACATATGAACATTCACAATTTCAAGAATCATAACCCAAATATTATGAACAACGAGGAACCTATTGCATAGAGGTATGGCAGAAGGTGGGGACGGCAACGAGGAGCGATGACTGGCAACAGCAACGGGGGGAAACGGTCAGACTTTCTACCATTAACGATCGCTAGTAGCGACCAAATGCAGTCGCTGATACAGAATGTCAGTTTTAGCAACCGCCAGACAGTCGCTACTAGTTAACTGTCACAAAAAATTCACGCACCAACATCCACGTCCAATTTTTAGGCGGAAAAATTTATAATAGCAACCGATTAACGGTCGTTATTACCAATAGAGACCAAATTCAACTGCGGTGCGGTCCCTGCAATCAATTGCTAAAAATACTAGTAGCGACCGCAGTAGGCGGTCGCTGATGTCATATTTTCTTATGGTGTAATGATTCAGGCAAATTTATCCAAAGACTTTGTTCATTGAAATTAGCTTCACATTAATTAAATTCGAACTAAATTCGCCTTTGGTAACTGCAAAAATGTAAAACATTGTTGAATGAATAAAGTAGAATCATAATACTACCAGTAAGCCTCTATTCAATTTTATTCCTTTTTTGGTGCGGATTTTATGTCCTTTCCCTCTAAATCTCTCATTAGCAAACATAACAGTAGTGTGATGCATAATAATACTTGTTGGAAAAGCAAAGTTAGGGGTAGGTTTAGTTACAACATCCAACTAATAAACCCTCTTGTCATATAATTACGCAAATTGATAAGTAGGTTTTTATATCTATTTATTAGGTATTTTATGCGTAATTATTTTTGACTTTTTAAGTATTTTTAGTGTTTTAGATAATTTATTTAATTTAATGCATTATTATTATTTTAATATTTTTATATTATTTTTATTTATTTTTAATTAATTTATATTTTATTTTGTAGGAAAATTGGAGCTGATGGCAGTTTGGTTTTTGTTTCCGCATGGCATTCCATCAGCAGATAAATTAAAGGATAATTTAGGAATCCAATTGCAATTTGGAATAAGAAAATAAATAGGAATTTTATATTTTATTATTTTGTATTTTAAATCCTATTAGGGTTTGGAAATTATAATTCCTATTAGGGTTAGGAGAATTATGTAGCCTATAAATAGAGGGCTTGAGATACAATGGAACATACAACTTTTTATTAGAAAATTTCTCTCTTTTATTTGTTGGTGCTTTTCAAAGTTATGTGTGGCTAGACTATTTTTCTTGGTTTAAGTGATTGAAGTCATCAAGATTTATACACTATGAGATCTAATTTATTTTAATTATTCAATTTATATTTTAAGTATTGAATATTTTTTTGTGCTTAATTTTATGATTGGTTTGTTTAATTGTTAGGAGCGCTACTAATTTATTATTCACATTAATCTACTACTGTTGGTGAAGCAACTAAGTTAATAATTATTTTGCAGATCAAAAGATTATTTTATCTTAAGAAGAATGTTCATCTAAATTAAATGTAAACGTGTGGCTTGTGTTGTTTAGTTCAACGATCTCTCTAATTCTTAAAGCTGCTATTAAATTAAATTTTTAGCAAATGCCGAAGGTTATTTAGTAGCAAGAGTAATTTAGAACGCGTGTGTCTACTTAACTAAAATTAAGGAGAAAGAAGAAAAAATATTTCAACTGCGAGTAGTTGTTTCTACGGTGAATGTTTAAAATATTAATTGATTTATTTTTGCATCAATTATCAGTTGATTCTTGATGGTGGATATTAACTTAAACCAAGGTTTTTTCTTCTTATTTATTTCATTAAATTACTTGCATATTTATTTTAATTAATTTCATTGTTTCTTAAATTAACCCCCCCCCCCCCCCCCCCATTTTGGTTTATAAAACATAAAATTAAATTAATCATTCTCCATGGGATTGAATCTTACTTGCACTACTACATATTTATTTTTCAAAGTAAGATTTTATTTTTGGGTGCTTGCGACAGCACACCAAATTTTGGCGCTGTAATATCCCAAATATTTTCAAGATTTTAGATAATATCTTAATTGAATCAATTAAAGGTTATGGTTTAAAACCTAGAGTTTGAGAAGTGAGATGTGTAGAATTTGGGTAAACATTTTTTTTTAACATAATTTATTTGTTAAAAATTAAATATGGGAATATTGTAATGATGCATATAGAGAATTTATTAAGGAAATAAATTCATTTAAGAAGTGAAGACGGTTATAAGGATATATATATACATAGTTATATATTCCTACAGTTGTGTTTGTTAGCCAAACAAGAAGATGAGTAAATTAATACTCAATAAAACTAATAAATTAATTAGTTTAAATATGAAGTAAGAAGGAAAGTCATAAAATATAATTAATTATGTTAATTATATTAGTTATGAGTTAAAGTTATATAAAAACTAGAAAGTTTGTCTAGAACGATAATATTAAGAAGTTAATTGATTAAGTAATTAACTTAATTATTAAGTTGTGGTATAGAGTCCAAGTAATTTAATTACTACTAGTGGACTAGCCCAAAAGGATTATAGATGTTAGCCCAATATGAGAATGTTGGTATGAAGTGGGTAATTAAATAATAAGTCCAAATGTTATGTTGATTAATAGTCCAAGAGTTAATTAATATAAGTCCAATTAATTAATGTTGGCAAGTATTTTATATAATTGGATTGTAGTCCAATTAAATAAATTACCTAGCCCAAGTTATGGAAGATGTGTGAGTTGTGTTGGGTAACCCAAGTAATTAAATAAAAGAGCCCAATTCAAAGTAATTCATGTAGTCCAAACACATTAAAGTCAAATGATGGTCAATGTGTTGGGAGAATATTTTTTTAGTATTGATTGAGCGCAGAGAATTAACTAATGTAGGGTTACATTTAACCAAACATTAGTTAATTGATAGAGGAAGGAATATAGTGTTGAGAATTAACTATGGGTGAGTTAATTATATAACCCAATGTGGTAGGATAATTAAAGGTAAGTCTAATTAGATTATATAATAAGTCCAATCGATGTATTAAACTAAGTTAAATAAATTAACCTAGTAGTCCATGTAATTAATTAAACTTTGATTTAAGTTATAATTAATCAAGCCCAATGCTTGTTTTAATTAAATGTAACATAGAGTACTTAATGTTAGCCCAATGTAATAAATAAATTGAGCCCAAACTAATTAAATTGATGAGCCCAATATATTAAATCCTAGAATCCAATGTGGAGCCCAAATGGTAGTCAAAATTGGTCAACAATTGATCATATGTATATATATATAGATGTATATATGTTTATTAAATGAAGAAAAAATAAAGTAAAAATGGAGAATAAAAAGGCTATTTTGCTGAGATTTAGAGGGGCCCACTTGGGGTGGCTTGATCTTGCATGTTGCTTCAAACTCACACAAATCTAAAGTAGCTCAACTACCCTAGTCATTTAATATGTCTATCAATTGGTCATTCAATCCAATAGTAAACATCAATTGGACTCTAATTGACCAATGCTAGATGATTAGTAGGAGTTGATGGTGATTAAGGATGTGCTATAAATATAGTGCACCACACATTGGTTATGTTTGTTAGCCATTTGTCTAGAAATTCTGGAGAGAAAAGAGAAAGCTCTTTGAGAGAAAAGCAAGCAAACTTTGGGAGATTAATGATCCACTAAAGAAAATTGCTAGAGGATGGTCAATGGGGATTCACAAGCTAAGTACATATCAAGAAGAGGAAGAGCATCTTTGGATAAAAGGTTAAAAAGTGTTCTAAACCCTCTTTAGTTCATTCTTATAGTTTAGATATGATTTGAACAGTTAAAATGTATTTTTAACCGATCAAAAGTTATTTTGATGATCTAGAAGTCTAAATCTATGATATATAGGTAGATTCATGATTTAATAGATCTAATACAAGTATTAGTATGTGTGGTAAGCAAATAAATAGAAGAAAATTCCATATTGTGTTACCGGTAAAACCTAAAGTGGTTCGATCTTTAAATTTTTTGTCAAAATATTTTCAAAAATGTGATTGAACCATGAAATGTTGTAAAATAAGAAGTTAGAAAGACAACAACACTAAGTTGGTGTCATTTGAATGTGTACAGTTTATTTTATTCAAGGTTGAACCATTAAAATCAAGGATTTGTGATTTTAGTTTTCACTTTGTCCTTGTGAGCAGTTTTTAGTCCACTTCCGTTTGGAATTTAGATTTGTGATCTAAAGAGAAATTGTAGAGGGGGAAATTTTGATGAGAATGGACTCAAGAATTACCCCAAAATATTTTAAAATGAAGATGTTATAGCTATCGGAGCGTCGGAGGGTCAAGTAGTCAAAAAGTTGACTTTCGGAGGAGTTGGCCGAGCGCCTACCAAGCGCCTAAGCGCTTGAACCGGCTGTCTCTGGGGGCAGATTCGGTTCGGGTCGGTCCGGGTCGAGTTTTTTTTATGAAAATTTAAGTTGAAATACATATTAATTGGATGTGTTTGAATACTAAACTAATATATATAGAGTTTATTAGTGATTTTAAGGTGTCTAAATGTATAAAATAAAAACTAAAGTTAACACAATTAAAAAGTTAACTATTGGAATGTTTGAAGAATATTAAAATATTATCAAATGATGAATAATATTAATATAAGATTAAAAGGTTATTAAATGAGTAATAACATTTGTATATGATGAAAATGTTATTAAATAATTAATGACGTTAATAAATGATTAAAATATTATTAAATGGTTAATAATATTAATAAGTGATTAAAATATTATCAAATGGATAATAATATTAATAAATGATTTAAATATTATTAAATGTTTAATAATATTAATAAGTGATTAAAATATTATTAAATGGTTAATAATATTAATAAGTGATTAAAATATTATTAAATAGTTAATAATAGTAATAAGTTATTAAAATATTATTAAATAGTTAATAATATTAATGAATGATTAAAATATTATTAAATGGTTAATAATATTAATAAGTGATTAAAATATTATTAAATGGATAATAATATTAATGAGTGATTAAAATATTATTAAATGGATAATAATATTAATAAGTGATTAAAATATTATTAAATGGATAATAATATTAATAAGTGATTAAAATACTATTAAATGGTTAATAATATTAATGAGAGCTTAAAATATTATTAAATGGTTAATAATATTAATAAGTGATTAAAATATTATTAAATGGTTAATAATATTAATAAGGGAGTAAAATATTATTAAATAGTTAATAATATTAATAAGTGAGTAAAATATTATTAAATGGTTAATAATATTAATAAGTGATTAAAATATTATTAAATAGTTAATAATATTAATAAAGAATTAAAATATTATTAAATAATTAATAATATTTGAATGAAGTTGTGTATTATCAAAGATGGATAATATTTTGAGGTATTTGGTATATTATTAAATGTCTGAATCATGAAGTTATGTAAAAGAGGAAATTTAATTGAATTAAATCAATGTAAATAGTCAATTTGTGACTAATTCAAACAACTTATTAAAAGTGGGTCGTACGAAGAACATGTAGTGAATGCGTAAGTTGGTTAAGCGTACCCGTTAATTCCGAACTGTATTTGAGCTAGGGTTTTTATCCAGAACTTAAGGGTTCGTTTATCGAACATCTTAAAAGTTAATAATTTGAAGTTAAGGTCTTAAGTTAAGACTAATTTATAGTCATTGTAACTAATGATTATGTCAATTTTATATATAAATTGTAGGTTAAACAAAAGACGCAAATAGGCGTAAACGGTAAAAGCAAACCAGACAAGTTTTTCAGAATTTGCTCCTATGTGCCTTAACATGCTATGATGTGATATTAAATTGTTGATAGAAATACATTGATGATAATGGTGATATGCATGAAGTACGATTACATGTAAAATATGTGTAAGTATGAAGCATGAAATGCTAGATGTTATATATGATGCATGAGCAGTATGACATAAACTGAAATGTATGAAAAACATGATGTAAGTATAAATGGCAGCGAATGTATTATATGTGAAACATGTAATGTGTTATGTGTAACTGTTAAACTTGTTGAGCCGTCGTGCTCACTCTTGCTTAAACCAACATTTTCAGATAGTATAAGTATTTGAAGTCTTGATAAGGATCAAGAAACAGGAATGCATATTACATTCACTGAAGGTCTAGCACGACCATTGTAGATATCAGTCCGAATTGGACAGGTAAAATGATTGTGTAATATAAGAATTGGTTGGTATGTATTATGAGTCTTAGATACTCAAATTGATTGTAATAGAATGTCGTATCATGTATGATATTGAGACATACTAGGAATGTATAAAGATTTTGATTCTGGAATAAAAAGAGATGTTGTAAAATTATAAATAAATTATTATTTATCAATTATAATATTGTTGTAATTTATGAACAATAAGGAAAAGGTAGTACTAGTGTTGAACCGGATTCGAGGTTAAAGTAACCCGGATTCAGGGTCGTCACAGGCGCCGTTGCCGGGAACTGATTTGAATTTAATTTTGTGTTTTTGTAAACTTTCTTTTAATTGAGTAATTTTTCTTAGATTTTATTTTTTTTCTAGTTTTCATAGTTTAATTGAGTTGTACAGATAAGAATGGAAGTCGTGGCTGATTAAGTTAATGAGATAACTATTTCTTCTCTTAAGCAACCAATTGATAGTCTAACTTCTCTTGTTTAGCAAATGGTTGAAGGTAATGCGCAATCGATAGAAGCTTGTAGGATTTGTGCGGTGGTAGGACATCTAACTGATATGTGCCCAATTCTTCGAGAGGAGTCCTATGAACAAGTTAATGTAACAAGTGGTCTTTCTAGTCAACCGCAAAGGAGATATAATCCATATTCATACACGTATAATTCAGGATTGAGGGATCATCCTAATTTTGGCTATGAGAATCCACAAATGAATCTGCCCGCGAATTAGAATTTTCCAAGTTATTAGCAAGACATGCAGCCATATCCCCAACAACAACAAGACAAATTATCTAATTCTGATATGTCTTTAGAGGATATGAGTAAACAACTTATTGCTAACACTTTACAATCACAACAGGGCCAATCATTTAATTCCAATATGTCTTTAGAGGATATGCTTAAATTAATTGAAACTAATACTTTGCAATTTCAACAAGACATGAAGGCAAGTATTCAGGAAAATAATGCAATTATTCAGCGTTTGGGTACTCCATTGGGACAAATCGCAATCGATCAATTGGAGGAGCAAAGTTTTGAGCAAGTACCTTCTCAAACAGTGGATAATCCAATGGAGAATACAAGTGTACAAGTGTTAAGAAGTGGCAACGATGGAGAAGATCTAGAAAAGACAGTCTCTCTACTGCTGAAACAAAACAAAGTAAACAACATCAATGAATCAGACAGTATTAATGTAAACGATGATGTTATTTTTTATGATGACATGCCTAAGGTGGAGGAATTTTTTGGGAAAATAAACAAGAAAAATTTGGAGATTGCAATTACCAACAATTCAGAGTTAGAGGAAGAAGAAGAAATTAAGCTGAAACAAGAGTTGAAGGAGGCTGAAACTCCATTAAATTTTTTACCAGTGATTTTATATAATAATACAATTATTTCCATTCTATTGTCTGTTACTCATGAGAATTTTTTTTATTTTTTTTGTAGGATCTCATTCTAAATTTAAAGAATCTCCCTAATTATCTCAAATACATGTTCATTGAAGAGAGAGTAGAACATTCATGTCGAATATAAGGGAGATTGAATCTACCGATGAAAAATAACGTGATGAATGGGGTACTCAAAATTCATGGAGTTAGAGTAACGTGATGTTTTAGTCTACTGTCTAGCCAATGACAATAAACAAAGGCGTTGCTTGGGAAGCAACCCAAAGAAAGTATAATTTTTTTTCATTTTATTTTTGTATTTATAATTTAGTTATTTGTGCATTTTTCTTTGCATTTTACTTTACATTTGGGACAATGTAAATTTTAAGTGTGGGGGCTTCGGTTTTGTTATTTTTTAGGTCATATTTTGAAAAAATTTAGGGAATTTTAAAATTTTTTTTTTTTTTGAATTTTATGGGTAAATTTACTGCAAACCCTCACGAGACAAAACTCGTCCACCTGGGATAACCTTGGGATTTAAAGGCTTATTGCACATGCTAAGTGTAACCTTGTTTCCTACAACAATGGGGTGGCTTTTTATTTTATTTTTAGGTTGAGTCACTTGAGCAATGAGTTAATTGTATTTTAAATTTTTAGCCAATGATAAAAAATTTTATTTTTATTTAATAACTCTTGAAAAAATAATAAATTTTTGTTTAGTCTGAATTTTGACTTATTGTTAATATTTACTTTGTTTGAAATCCTTAATTTTTCTGCACTTATATCCATTTGTTTGAGCTAGTTTTAATTAAGAGAAAGTTTAAATGGTTAAATGCTAATGGAAGATATTTTTGAGCTCTATATTTTATTTGATCATTAGTTGAAGTGAAATATAAGACAAAATATAATTTGGAGGAGATTATTTAGGTACTTTTTCTAGGATTGTTAAAAAGAAAAATCTTGTGGTGGGTTGAGATGGAGCGTAAAACGCACTCACTCATAAACACATGAAAAAGTGAGATGGAGCATAAAATGCACTCACTGAAAAAGAAAAAAAAAAGAGAAAGAAAGAAAGAAAATGAGATGGAGTATAAAATGCACCCATTAAAAGGAAAGAAAAATGAAAAAATATTTGAAAAATGTATATTAATAATCCTAGTGTATATAATTGTTTGAAACATTTTGATTTTCTAATTTATATTTGTCTATATTAACAAAGATTAATGTAAAAAATAAGTATATTGAGTTTTGTTGTATGTCTTTTATAAGGTAATTAATGACCGAAGTTTATCTGAGTTTTGATTAGTTTAATACATTTAGATTCACACACACACAAAAGGTCTTGAGTAGAATAAGATTAATAAATATGTTAAAATTTTGATCTTTGCATATTTTGAAATTTTCTTTAAGTTATCATTTAAAAAAAATCTTTAAGGCTGATGTTGAAATTTGTATTGATTTGTTGCTCGAGTAAGTTGTTTGGTTATTATTTTTAATTTTTATTCTTGTTTTGCTTGAGGACAAGCAAAGAGTTAAGTGAGAGGGTATTTGATAAGTAAATTTTTATATCTATTTATTAGGTATTTTATGCGTAATTATTTTTGACTTTTTAAGTATTTTTAGTGTTTTAGATAATTTATTTAATTTACTTCATTATTATTATTTTTAATATTTTAATATTATTTTTATTTATTTTTAATTAATTTATATTTTATTTTGTAGGAAAATTGGAGCTGATGGCAGCTTGACTTTTGTTTCCGCGTGGCGTTCCATCAGCAGATAAATTAAATGATAATTTAGGATTCCAATTGCAATTTGGAATAAGAAAATAAATAGGAATTTTATATTTTATTATTTTGTATTTTAAATCCTATTAGGGTTTGGAAATTATAATTCCTATTAGGGTTAGGAGAATTATGTAGCCTATAAATAGAGGGCTTGAGATACAATGGAACATACAACTTTTTATTAGAAAATTTCTCTCTTTTATTTGTTGGTGCTTTTCAAAGTTATGTGTGGCTAGACTATTTTTCTTGGTTTAAGTGATTGAAGTCATCAAGATTTATACACTGTGAGATCTAATTGATTTTAATCGTTCAATTTATATTTTGAGTGTTCAATTTATATTTTGAGTATTGAATATTTTTTTATGCTTAATTTTATGATTGGTTTGTTTAAGTGTTAGGAGCGCTACTAGTTTATTATTCACATTAATCTACTACTGTTGGTGAAGCAACTAAGATTAATAATTGTTTTGTAGTTCAAAAGATTATTTTATCTTAGGAAAAATGTTCATCTAAATTAAATACAAACGCGTAGCTTGTGTTGTTTAGTTCAACGATCTCTCTAATTCTTAAAGTTGCTATTAAATTAAATTTTTAGCAAGTGCCGGAGGTTATTTAGTAGCAAGGGTAATTTAAAACGCGTGTGCTACTTAACTTAAATTAAGGAGAGAGGAGAAAAATTATTCCACCTGCGAGTAGTTGTTTCTACGGTGAATGTTTAAAATATTAATTGATTTATTTTTGCATCAGTGATCAATTGTAAATTCTTGATGGTGAATATTAACTTAAATCAAGGCTTTTTCTTCTTATTTATTTCATTAAATTACTTGCATATTTATTTTAATTAATTTCATTGTTTCTTAAATTAAAACCCCCCAATTTTGATTTACAAAACATAAAATTAAATTAATCATTCTCTATGGGATCGACTCTTACTTGCACAACTACATATTTATTTTTCAAAGTAAGATTTTATTTTTGGGTGCTTTGCGACAGCACGCCACAAATACGCACACACACACACATATGTCTGTATAGCTAGTACAAAATATATGAGAGAAAGAATACCTTCTTGGAGGACTGAGGAACCTTGGGTCTAGCATCAGCAGGAGGAGAAGAAGAAGTAGTGGAGGAATAAAATCCGAAAGCAAAATCAGAAACAAATTTTAGCTTTTGATACAATTCTCTCTGGTGAATTTAAAAGTAATTAATGTTGAGGAAGAGAGGTGGAGACGGGAGTTAAAGAACTGAGGATTCTAGGGCTCAGTAGAGGTATATATATAAATGACCAAAACGAAGTCGTTTTGATTATGTAATTTAAAATTTTTTAAAAACGACGTCGTTTGCTGGTGCAATACGATTTTGGCGATGCGGTTTGGCACAGAACTCAAAACCAAACTACAGATTCGGTTTTTTAACCCTCTTAAAACTGTCATATACGCTAGAACCGTTGGTTCGATTCTATTGGTGCAATTTTGTTGATTTTTTGTTTGATTTTGTGGTCAATTTCAATTTATTGCTCAGCCCTAGACAAATTAATTGGTGTTTTGATATTTTATATTAATTTGTAGCAATTATTTGGATATGATATAGGGGTGAGCAAGAAATCGATTTGGCCCAAAAATCTCATCAAAAATCGCACAAATCGCACCAATTAAAATTACCGCAACGGTTTCGGCGTATGTGGCGGTTTTAGGTGGGTTGAAAAACCGAATTTTCGGTTCGGGTTTGGTTTTTGGGCAAAACCGCACATGGAAAAACCGCATCGCACCATTTTTTATTTTTTTTCGTTGTTTGACCATTTTCAACATGGACCATATCAAGAAGCATTATTATGGAAGCCACCCTTCAATTAATCCATTTGAAATTATCCCTCATGTAATTATTTTTGTTTAGAATTTTCATATGTGAGTAGAAATTTTCAATTAATCAATTTGGAATTATCACTCATGTAACTTCTATTTTGCTTTTGTTTAGACAAAATATTATCAGTAAGGTTGTGTGTGTTATCAACATGGTATTTAATATTCTGTAATACTAAATTGTTAATTTAAATTGCATAAAATTTAATTGTTTTAATTGATTTTGGAACCGAAACCGCACCAAATAAAACCGCACCGCACGGTTCAAAACCGTACCGCACCAATCACAAGCGATTTCATGTGCGGTTTTGAATTTTTCAAACCGCACCTAAGCGGTTTCATGTATGGTTTGGGTTTCAAACCGCACCAAACCGCACCATGCTCACCCCTAATATAATATATGCGTATAAAATTACAATTCATTTTTAGCTACCATTTAAAACGTATAATACTTCAAATGCAAATCGTACATACATCATAGAAACTAGACATGTGGCAATTTTTGGGGAAAAAATTTGGCCTTAACGGCTAAAAGGTACACATATGTTGTTGTTTTAAAATACGCAGATGTATTAATTGACGATTTTTAAAATTTGAGGGACAAATTACTTATTAGCCAAATTTGAGAGGACAGTTTTATCATCAAGCGTTTTTTTTTTAAAAAAAAAAAAAGGGATATTGTACAAGTGGCCAATCATTAACAAACTACACTGTGGATTGTAAGTAGTTATGGTTATTGAATCACAATTTAAATGGTGATAGATCTGTGGTTAGTATAAATCTATCTTTATAACTGCGATTATGAATTATTCCTTAATTTAATAAGACTATATTATATACTTTTGTCTATAACAATTCTCATAGCCGGCTTTATGCCTCTCACTTTTTTTATTTTTATCAAACAATTCAATAAACTGAAATATATTAAAACTGTGCATGTCACCTATATTCTCCCTTCTTGGCAGATTTGCGAAAAAAAATAGGCCAGTTGAGAAAAAAGACTTGTTAGTTCTTACCAATATTCACATCACCCGTGGGGTTACCAGTTTTTTTCTTTTTTGAAATTTTATTTTTGACGGATACAATATAATTTCATTATTAAGTACTTTTTTTGTTCTAAATTATAAAATTAATATTGACTTTTGAAAAGTGAATTTCAAATATTTTTATACTTAAAATTGACATGTGCAGACTGCATGTCTTGATCGATAATTTCGCCACTTGAGTCTTTAGTACTAAGCGGACCGCATGTCTTGATCCATTTTCTCAATTCTCTTTCGTAGTAATTTTCAATAAATAATTATTTTTAACTTAAAATATTTTCAAACTCAAATTTGACATAAAGTCTTTTAATTTTAATGAATATAATGATTAATCTTATAAACTATTTAAAAGATATTACTTAATGAAATATTTACTGTTAATAAATTTTAATAAATCATCTCAATTATAATTTTAAATTTAAAAATATCTTAAAATTGACTTTCGTCAATTTTATAATTACAATATATATTCATATGATTCATAAATGAGATATTGAGATTTGAGAAGTGGAGGAAAGGAGAAGACCCTTGCACTTCTCAGACTGGTATCATACATGTATACATTTATTTATACATATGCATATCACAAATATAGTTTGATGAATAACGTCTTCGAGCAATTCAAACCACAAGATGAGCGAATCGACTCACCAAAAGTGACGACCACCCTATATTGAGCTCAGATTCAAACGAATGTTTGAGCAAATATAAGTAGTACTCGATAAATATCCAATTGAACCTGGATTGGGCTCGAACCACCCTAGGAGTTACCTTATGTAAGGTCATTATCAACCAATAATACTTTGATCATCAAAAGATTAAATATAAGAAGAAGATACATAATGATATGAATGATACTTATTAGTTATAATCATTTGACCTATTTATATATAGTGAAACATTCACTAATTATAATTCGGCACATTATTTTGCATCTAATTTGTTATAGTCATCTTTTGTCATATAGCATTACTCCATTCTCAAAACTACCTCAGCTTACATAAATACATTGGGACCATATTTGTTTACAAAGAATATAATTTCGGAATTATATTAATTCTCATAAATTATAATGTCAAGACTATTTATCTTGAGATTAAATAGTCTTAGTTACATGTTTGTTTAGAATATAATTATTTATGGGATAACTTAAAATAATATCATGTTATGTTTGTTTTGTTCAAGATTATTTAAAGAATTGAATAAAAAATTATAGTTTGGACTATTATATATTTACCAGTAATAACAAAGAAATCATATTTTTAGTAATGTAAGTATAGATGGATAATATATTATACATCGGCCGGTCATTTTAATTATAAAAAAAAAAAAAGTAAAGGTTAATTTTATACACAAATTTTTAATCCCAAATGATAAGGATTATAATACCTTCTTAAGCATAGTATTAAATAGTCCCACATTCTAAATTATTTTGTTATTCCTAAATTGTTAATCCTAACTCCTAACTTCAATTTTTAAAATAAATAAGAGAGTTGAGATTAATAGTCTAACTATAAATATTATCCTTGTAAAGAAACATACCCCAACATAAACCTTATATAGGAGTTACCCTATATAAATGCACTACAAAAGAAATAAATGCCTATATAAATGCACCACTAAAGAAAGCAATGTTTATATATTAGTTTGAAATAATAAACCTCAAGTGAGTGTGTGTGTGTGCAACGGCGGAACCTAGGGGTGAGCAAGAAATCGAATTGCCTCCGAAACCGCACCAAAAACCGCACAAACCGCACCAATTAAAACCGCACCAATGGTTTCGGCGTATGTGGCGGTTTTAGGTGGTTGAAAAATCGCAAATGCGGTTTGGGTTTGGTTTCTGAACAAAACCGCATCTAAGAAACCGCACCGCACCATGCACTATTAAATGAAGCATATTAAGAAGTACAAATATTTAGAATTATCGCAAATTGTAATTATCTCTATTTAGAATTTTCATATATAAGGATAAATCATTATTCATGTTTTTAGATTCTATTTTTCTTTTGTTTAGACAAAATATTATAAGTAAAATTTTGTATTATCAAAGTAGTATTTAATATTGTGTGATGCTAAATTGTTAATTTAAATTGCATAAAATTTAATTATTTCAATTGGTTTTGGAACCGAAACCGCACCAAACAAAACCGCACCAAACGATTCAAAACTGCACCGCACCAATCACAAGCGGTTTCATGTGCGGTTTTGAATTTGTCAAACCGCACCTAAGCGGTTTCATGTGCGGTTTGGGCTTCAAACCGCACCAAACCGCACCATGCTCACCCCTAGCGGAACCAAGGGGGGGCGAGGGGGGTCATATGACCCCCCCTATTTTGGAAGTTAATGTATATATATATATATATATATATGTATATATGAAATGATTATATGGGCATTTGGTCTAGTGGTAGAATTCATTTTTAGGTGGGGAGAAGTCCTGAGTCCAATTCTTGGGGAATGCTACTATATTATTCAAAAATTCCAATAAAAGAATGGATAGTACATGACAAAATAAACCTAAGTACTTCACAGAATAACAGTTGGAATTAGCATACATAAAATTCATGAAAAACATAACAATTGAAAAATTAGCATACATAATAGTTGAGTGTGCGATCATCTCATAATATAAATCAAAAACCTAAGTACTTCACAGAATAACAGTTGAAATTAGCATACATAAAATTCATGAAAAACATAACAATTGAAAAATTAGCATACATAATAGTTGAGTGTGCGATCATCTCATAATATAAATCAAAATTAGCATACATAACAGTTGAGTACGCGATCATCAGAAGAATTATTCAAAAAGAGACCTGGGTTATCTTCAAAAAAAATATAATTAATTTAATTTACAGTAAGTTGGAATTTTTTTTTTTTACTGATATATTTTGACCCCCCCCCTCTAAAAGTGTTCTGGTTCCGCCACTGTGTGTGTGTGTGTGTGAGAGAGAGAGAGAGAGAGAGATGAGTAGCAAAAAAAAATTAAAAAATAATAATATTCACCTAATCAGTCCTACCATTGACGACAAAATACTAACTAAGGACTAATAATGAATCAAACAAAAAAGGATAACTAGAATATCAATTTATTTATTTATTTATTGTTAGTTTAAGCATAATTTTAATATTCTTGCTTTTGGTAAGAATAGATCACAAGATCTCATGCACTCAAAATCTTATGAATAATTATTTTACTATTGAGCCATGAGGGACTTGGTAAAATAAAATATCAATTGTTCAAATGTGAATTATGTATTTTATGTTAGGATATCACATATGGAAGAAATAATGAAAAAATGAATGACTAATATATATGAATGAGTTTAACACCTAATAATTTAATATTTTGGGTCAAGTTGAATTCCAAACATATGTGTTATGTCTTGTGTACGAGCACACAACGCGTAAGTTTCTCGGTCCTCCCCCAACAATTGATATCAGAGTTACGGAAAATTGATCCCGGTGCTAGTAAACCTCTTTAAAAAGATTGATCAGTCGATAAATTGAAGATCCGTGGTGATTAAAGAAAGATGTTCAATTCTTGATGTAAATTAATTCTCGATGGAGAAAAAAATCAATAATAGTTAGCCAAGAATTGGTGTGCGATGATTGACGAGAAATGTTCAAGAGAGGAGAAACTCTTGATATGATTAATTCATTTGTGAGAATGAAATTGTTATGATAGCACAAGTGAGTTAGAATATTTCATATCAAAAAAATAATAAAATAGTGAAAGATTAATATACATAAATAGGTTTAAAATCTAACAATTTAAACTCTTAGGTCTAATTGAATTTTAAACATGTGTATTAGCGCTTATGCACACAACGTGCGGGCCTCCCTAGTCCTCCCCCAACATTCTATTCTTAAAAAAATGTGTTTTACATCATAATTTTCAATGTCAAACTCATCCACTCTTGAGCGTATGAGGTAGCAGATTATTGAAAAATATTGATAAGCTCATGAATCAAGTATATTATGTTAAAACATAACATAATAGACTCCTGACAAATTTTCTTATAATTTTCACATCTTATTTTGTATTTATTTTTTTTGGTTTAATGAGTTTCGAATAAGACATTAATTCTTTCAAATTGTCGTACAAAATTGTACATATTTTGATAGGATTGAGTACAACTCGACTTGTTTAGCCCAACTCCACAGTCTTAACTTTTTATAAACTTGACAAAATTAATCCAGGCCCGCGGACTAGGCTGGCCTGTAAAAAACAGGTTTTAGGTTTAACTTTTTTAGCCCATGAAAGCATGGGTTATTTTGGCCCAAACCAACTTTGGCCTGGCCCGTAGGCTTTTTTTTTTTCTTAAAACAAAATATTGCACTTACCAAAAATTGACCAAAAGACTTTCAACTCACTAAGCATGTGTTTTAACCAAATGAGCTACAAGAGTTTATTATTTTAAATTTACCCGTGTTTGTTATGATTTTGTTTTTTTTTTTCCTTTCCCTTTTCAAACTTTTATTTCTCATTAGTCATTCGACTCATTCCTTTTTCATATCCCTTCCCCCTTTATTTCTCTATTTCTCTCCGTATACTTCTTCTTATTATTTTTTTCTCGCCATCTATTTTGTTCTTCATTAATTATCACTTGCTTCCATCCTCGAGCCTTCAAAATCTGTGAGTGTTTTACTTTTTTCTCAGTTCTTTTTTAATATTTTAACTTGGATCTGTAATTTGCATATGAACGGATCTATTCATATGTATTTAATAGGATTGTTGTGATTGATTTGAGAAATTATTGATATATTGATGTATATGTACAAAGTTTCTTTCCTGCCTTGACAAAGAAGTCAAAGATTGTGGGGACCTATCCATTTCCATCTCTTTTATCCCATTGTCACAATATCCCTTAAATCAGTAAAGCCTCTCCATTTCCATTTCCCTTATATTCCAATTAATTCAACGGTTAAAGCATCAAGCTCGGATGAGGTCCGGTTGGTTTCGATATGGTTGTTCTAATTTTGGTTGCATATAATGATCTAGGTTTCATGTTGTCTCTTGGTTTCTGATTTTGATAACATATATTTGGCTTACGGGCCGGGCAGACCCAACCCGGGTCACAACCACTTATTTTTAATTCAAAAAAAATTAAATCATTTTGACCTGACCCGTTTGTGACCCAGCCTGTTTGCCAGGACATTAATATCAAGCGGCTAGAGTTTTGGAAAGTTTGGATCCCAACATATGGTCAAGCTTTTGCATCCTCAGATGATGGTAAGTGGCAGAAGCCCACTCCCGATGCTGTCAAAATTAATTGTGATGCCTCTGGATATGGAAATGGGTTTATTATGGAAATACAATATAAAACCCGATTAAAGTCTTAATTGCTAAAATTTGAAATTAATTTTAGGATTATAAACGAACTGAGCTGTATTTTTACAAGTCAATTCGGACTTTTCGTTAACAGCCCTATTAATAATCTCCAGGTATAATAAGAGTGGTTAATCAAAAACAGGAAATCATACATTTTATGTTTTGAGATACATCAACTAATGTGGGTGTATTAAAAGAAGCTAATTTCCATAATTTTTAATTACAAAAATCAGAAAAGCTACCCAGTCATGAAGTCCAAAACTAGATAAATATTGGTAATATATAGAATACTTAGGCAGGTGGAATAACCTGTATCTAAATGTAATCTTAATATTACCAAAAGAATAATAAAATAAAAAAAACTGTACCTAAATGTCTCGTGCGAAAATTAGGCAATTCAAGCCACTCTTCGAACAATATTTATAAACACCAGCTGTATCGTACAATTTTACACACTAAACCCGAACAACATTGCATTTAAATGGAGACGATATCTTTGAAAAGAAATCTGAGGGTTGGAGGAGGAGAAAATAAGTGACCTCCTGAAATTTGTTTACTACACAAACTTAACAAAAGTTCAAGTGATCTACGAGCATACATGGTTCACACACCAGTCAATGAAAATCAGTTTCCAGAAGCGCATCCAATTCTAACATTGTGCAAAACCCAGATGATAATTACATGATTGTGCAGCGACTCCTTTCCTCTGTTTGCTGTGGGGCAGCTTGCGGATACCTGTTTGATTCGGATGGGTTGTATGTAAACTCCGACGTATCAAGGCCATACTATTTACATGCCCGTAAGAAAACACCACAAAAACTTCAAATATTAGAAATCAAGGTATATACACAATTGACTATTTTTCTTTAAAAAATAAAGAAAAAAAGTATATACACAATCATAGAGTAAATTATGCGAAGAATATTAAACCCGACAAAAATCTATTTTGGTCCAACGGAGATCCATTTGGCAGACTATACAATTTGGCAACTGATGGTGACCAAATCAAGAGCAGGTGCCCCGCCCTTATCTGGTGTGAGAAGAATAAGTTTCAAGGGCCTCCATCAAAATCAATACTTTCAGTTAAATTGTCTGGACATGAGAAGAAATAAAGTACTCCAATTGGCTAAATAAGCCAACTTGTTCAACTTTGTGGTCGTAATTTAATAATTTATAGGCAGGACACTACGCTTTTGTTAAATTTGTCACTTATAAATCCTGAAAATACATCATGGCGATATTCGGAGAAAAGGATTTAATTGATGAAAAACAAAACTAAGGGTTGACAGATTACTTATTAAAATTGGACCATCAAGAAACTAATACTAATTTTGGTAATTATTTCAACACAATGAGGAGGTGCCCAAGGGAATTTAATGCATGTTTTAAATAGCAAAATACATGTTTGTCTACACATCTTTGAAAACAAGATAACCATAAGTAATTAGGAAAGAGCTCGCACAATTCAATAAATTCATGAATGAGCCATGAGATATTAAGTATGATACTCATGAAGCATCTGTTAATTATTATTATATTTTTTAGAAGTTGATTCTACTAGAACGTAAAAATGTTTGAGCATTTATCATATATATAATGGCCATGCATCTCAAGGCTGCCATATGGACCACCCCTAATATTTCTATAAGTGATTTTGAGGGAAACAGGTAGTACCTTTTCCCGCATACGTGTACTCCAAGCATCACTCCTGCTGGGACGTTGGTCAAGGGTACCGGCGACAGGGACACCTGTAGCTGGAACTGGTTGCCTGTTGTTGATCAATTGCTGGCGGAGTTGTTGCCTGGGGCCACCTATATATTCATCATCACTATCATAGTCCACTGGTTGGTTTGCAGCCCTTACCAAAAGAGCCAACAAGAACACTAGAGCCTGACATTCCACAAGTAATTAGTAAAACTGGAATAATAGGCTTCAAAAGAATATGAACCAAAATACGTTAAGCTATTGGGTCACAACATAACACAAAACTTGTATTGCTTGTATCATGGCCTATGTGTATGTGATGTACACACATCTAGTTAGAACATTTGTTCAATGCCTTCAGCACTCCAGGTCAAGTGTGACAGATTGGACATGGGAATGTGGCAATCTTTTAGGACCAGTATTTCAAATGACCAAATTTCGGTGGGGGTGGGATTGAGAGAGAACATGTAACCCTTGCTCAAGAAAATTGATATACAATCATACACAAATACAATGTCCATCACAACTACATAATTGCCTCCATGTCCTACAGGACCAAAAGTTTCATACCACATAGTGAAAAATCCTCGCTTTCTGAAACCAAATTGCATAGATGGAAGAAGCATTTCTTTGCTTTGTGGGACAACAGACCATTTAGTTATCATCATAAAACCAATATCAGTCACCCTGCCATTAAAAACACCGGACGAAGCTCCCCAAAAAAAAAATTAAAAAAAGAAGAAGAAGAGTTATCTTCTTTTGAAATTAACCAAGTCTAAAGAAGGAAAATGATGAGGGCATGCTTGGCTTGGAAGAGAATCAAGGAGTTAAAGCTTGGGAAGATCCAGTTCAAGTTCCAATTGGACCGGTTACGAGAGCATGAGCTAAATGTTTTAAGGAAGGGCTTTTTGGATTAATTCAAGAAGCGTAGGCTAGAGAAATTGCACGTGATATAAGTCGTGAAGAAGATTCAAAGATAGTTCATATGTTGCAATCAAGCTCGAGTCCAAACCAAGCAGAGCAAAGAAAAACATTTTGAATTCCAGGCATACGCCCCGACGCACGGAATTGAACTAGAAGGTTGTGCCTTCGCACAAAACAACAAAGAGTTGTGTGCCTAGGCGGAAGAAAGTCGCGCCCCAACGAAGATTGGCAGAAAGGTTTGCACCCCGGCGCATGGAATGAACTGAAAATCATGCGCCCCGGCACATGATCGCGAACCAACAAATTATTTTTGACGCATTTTTGATATTTTGTCCAATTTTGCTTACGATTTGTTACCCTTTTAGATTAGATTTCTTATGTAATGATTCTTCCTAGTGATTGGAGGATTAGGATTCATAGAAGTAGTATAAATACACATCAAAGGTTCTTGTAAACTTCAATCATTATTTAATATATTTTGTTGAGAGGATTATTCTTCATCTTTTGGTCATTTGAAAATTTCTAAGCGTTGTCTTAGTTTTTCTTGAGATTCAATATTGACTTATTATACAACAATTCATAGTTGTGTGACGTCTTCTATAATATATCAACCGTCAATTGTACCAAGGTTCCTTTCTACATATAGACAACGGGTTGAGGTGTTGTTAGTATTCCATTCAACATAATTATCCTACACAAGCAATTGTACCAAGGTTCTCGCTTTTGTATAAGGGATAAGTTGAGGTGTTGTGCGTGTTTCACAATACAACTTTGTTAGAAAATGATTCGGACAACGTTCACCTTACGCAAGCGTGTCGTGGACTTTATCAGTTGGTATCAGATCTATATTCATCTAGCGGGTTATCTATCTTTACTTTTATTATTCTAGTTTGATTATTTGTTAGCCAAAAAAAAGAGCATTAAAAAGATTATATATAAATTTCGATATTTTCAAGTTTTATTATAATTTACGGATTTTTGAGGCTTCAATCAAGTACAATTTACGACGACCAAGGAATTCGAGGCGCATTCAAAGGTGAACAACCAGTGGATTTTGTTAGTACCACAATTGTCATATTTAACTATTTACTGTTCTTGATAGTTCTTATTGGATTGATAGATACTTTGATTGAGTTTGGTAAATTCAAAAAGAACCTATAAGAGAGAATATTTGAGTGGTAAAATGCAAGAGTTGTGAGAATAATAAAGGGTAAAAGCCTATAGAGTAATACACGAGCGATCCATTGAATCAAGCGAAACGCATAAGGGAGTGGTGAGGAATTTTTTTTACTACTAACCTTTGTTTTGCAGTGAAATCATATCTGGTATGAAGGATAAGAGGCTTTTAGAGAGGGTTCACCTACGGCGGAACAAAAGATGGATATGCTAGAATTGAAGGCAGTATTACAAATTATTCTGCGGAGAGTATAGCAGATAGAAAGCACTCAAAGTGAGCAATCACAACTTATCACATGCTCTCAAATAAGGAGAGATCTCAGCAAAGGAATATCAAAGAGAATGACGATAAGTCCGTTGATGGTAGATTTAGTGAAGAGGAAGATTTTGATCAAGATCTTCAAATGGTAAATGACAATAAGGATTGAAGAGATAATAGGAATAGAAGGGATAGAGAAGATAGAAGGAATAGAGAAGATTGGGGAAATAGAGGAGATAAGAATCGGGAAAATGATAATTTGAGTAGTATTAAGTTGAAGATTCCATCTTTTCAAAGAAGTGATCCCGAAGCTTATCTTGAGTGGGAGAAGAAAGTAAAGTGGGTGTTCGATTGTCACAACTACTCGAAGCGTAAGAAAGTTCAGTTGGCAACCACAGAGTTTACTGATTATGCAGTCATATGGTGGGATCAATTGAAGATTAGTCGTTGGTGTGAAGAAAGGCCAATTGAGACTTGGGAGGAGATGAAGGCGGTGATGAAGAAGCGGTTTGTTCCAAGTCACTATCACAGAGATCTTTATAGGAGTCTGCAAACACTCAAGCAAAGCAGTAAGAGCGTGGAGGACTACCACAAAGAGTTGGAGGTTATGATGGCTCGAGCAAATATAGTGATGGACCTCCAAGCGACTATGGCAAGATTTTTAGCGAGATTGAATTGGGAGATTGCTGATTTGGTGGAGCGTCAACATTACATTCTGCTAGAGGATATGGTATACATGGCCATCAAGATCGAGAAACAACTCAAGAGGAGAGGTGGCCAGGGATCTATGTCTACTACGGGTTCATCTTAGAAGCCCAATGTTCCGAAAAAGGAGAAGTCAATCATGAGCAAACCCAAAACTAAGCCAAAACAAGAATCAACCAATCGAGGAAGTCAAGGTAAACATGATTCTTCTTCAAATAGAAATCGTGACATTGTATGTTTTAAATGTCAAAGCAGAGGACATATCTAGAGTCGATGCCCAAATCGAAAAACTATGCTTGTACATGATGATGGGGAGGTGGAGACCGAGGATGAGGACAATGACGCAAATTCTATGCCACCAATAGAAGAGGCAGATGATAGAGAGCTTGCTATTCCAAGATCCGCGTTGGTTTACGAGAGTTCCTAGCGCACAAGTAAAGGAAGATAGCATAGAGCAACGGGAGAATCTCTTTCACACCAGATGTCTTGTCAGTGGAAAGATTTGTTGTGTTGTGATTGATGGTGGGAGTTGCACCAATGTTGTGAGTGCTACTATGGTGGAGAAGTTATGACTACCTTCAACCAAACGTCCCCAGCCGTATAGATTGCAATGGTTCAACGATAGTGAAGTAAAGGTGACGAAACAAATATTTGTTCCATGTAGTATTGGTAGATATGTTGACGAGGTGAAATGTAATGTGGTTCCAATGTAGGCAGGGCACATATTACTAGGGAAGTCATGGCAGTTTGATAGGCGCGTGAACCGTGATGGCTTTACGAATCAATACTCATTTGTTCACAATCAAAGATCAATCATCCTGTTCTATGACACCGAAACAAGTACATAAAGATCAATTGCATTTACAAAAGGATTATGTACAAAAGAGCGAGTGAGGAAAAGAAAATAAATGAGGAAAAAACTAAGAGAGAGAAAGAGAAAGTTGCAAAAAAGGAGCATGAGAGAAAAATTAAGAGGAACGCAAATTTCTTGGCAAAAGAGAGTGATGTGAGGACTTTATTTTCTAAACAGCCGATGATTGTACTTTTGTACAAGTAGGCATTGAATACTAACGTGTCTAATTCTTCTTTGCCTAGTGTTGTTGCATCTCTTTTGCAGAAATATGGCGATGTGTTTCCCGAGGATCTACCAAAAGGGTTACCACCTATTCGGGAAATAGAACATCAAATAGATTTCATACCCGGTGCTACCATTCCGAATCAATCAGCTTATAGGAGCAATCATGAGGAAACGAATGAGCTACAAAGGCAAGTTGATGAACTAATGGAGAAGGGGTTTGTGAGAAAGTATGAGTCCATGTGCAGTTCCGGTAATGGTACCTAAGAAGGATGGGAGATGGCGTATGTGCATCGATTGTCGAGCGGTAAATAATAATACGGTAAAGTATCAACATCGTATTCCTAGATAAGATGATATGTTGGATGAATTGCATGGTTCTTGTATATTTTCTAAAATTGATTTAAAAAGTGGATATATCAAATTCGTATGAAAGAGGGAGATGAGTGGAAAACTACTATTAAATCAAAATATGGTTTATATGAGTGGTTAGTTTTACCTTTTGGATTAACTAATGCACCTAGTACTTTTATAAGATTAATGAACTATGTTTTGCATTCTTTCATTGGAAAATTTTTTGTCGTCTATTTTAATGATATTTTAGTATATAGCAAAAACTTGGACGATCATGTAGTGCATTTAAAATCTGTTTTAGATATGCTTAGGAAAGAGAAGTTATTTGCTAACATGGATAAATGTACGTTTTGCACGGATAGAGTTGTTTTCCTTGGTTTTGTAGTTAGCTCGTAGGGAATTCAAGTGGACCCGAATACAAGAATGGCCGAGTCCTACGAACATGAGACAAGTCCGAAGTTTCCATGGACTTGAGAGTTTTTATCGGCGCTTTGTGAGAGATTTCAGCATCATTATTGCGCCATTAACCAAAATCGTCAAGAAGAGTATGGGGTTTAAATGGGGAGATGAGCAAGAGAAGTTGTTTCAATTGATTAAATCTAAATTAACTAATGCTCATTTACTTGTTTTACCTAACTTTGCTAAGATGTTTAAGCTTGAATATGATACTTCAGGTTTAGGGATTGGAGCAGTATTGATGCAAGGCGGCAAACCAATGGTGTATTTTAGCGAGAAGTTGAGTGGGGCGGTTCTTAACTATTCTACTTACGACAAGGAGTTGTACACATTGGTTAGAGCCTTGGAGACATAGCAGCACTATCTTTGGCCTAAGGAATTCGTGATTCATATGGATCATGAGTCAATTGAAGTACTTGAAGGGTCAACATAAATTGAACAAGAGACATGCGCTATGGATGAAGTTTATCGAGACATTTTCATATGGTATTCGATACAAACAAGGTAAAGAGAACATCGTGGCAGATGCTCTATTGCGAATGTATGTGTTGTTAAATTCTCTTGATGCTAAATTACCTAGTTTTGAGCGAATTAAAGAGTTATATGCTTTAAACCATGATTTTCGTGAAGAGTATTAATCTTGCGTTAAGAATGCCGTAGGTAAGTACTTTAGGCATGATTGTTTTCTATTTCGTAAAAATAAATTGTACATACCTGCTTGTTCTTTACATGAGTTATTAGTAAACGAATCACATGGGGGTGGTTTGATGGGTCATTTTGGTGTGGATAAGACTCTAGCTATTTTGCAAGAGCATTTTTATTGGCCGTATATGAAACGTGATGTAGAGAGAATTTGTGATAGATGTATAACGTGTCGTCAATCTAAATCACGTGAATCACGTGTTCAATCTCGTGATTTATATATACCATTGCCTATACCTAGTGAGCCTTTGATTGATATTTCTTTGGATTTTGTGTTGAGTTTACCTGGAACTAAGAGTGGTCATGATTCTATTTTTGTGGTCGTTAATAGATTTTCTAAGATGGCGTATTTTATTCCATGTCACAAAACTGATGATGCTTCTAATGTTGCTAATTTGTTCTTTAGAGAAATTATTAGATTACATGAAATGACTAAAACAATTGTTTCTGAAAGGGATGTTAAGTTCTTAAGTTACTTTTGAAAGACTTTATGGTGTAAGTTAGGTACTAAATTGTTATTTTCTACTACTTGTCATCCACAAACTGATGGTCAAACGGAGGAGGTAATTAATAGAACTTTGTCGTCATTGTTAAGGGCTATAATTAAAAAGAACATTAAGCATTTGGAAGAGTGTTTATCTCATGTTGAGTTTGCTTATAATCGTTCTGTTCAGTCTACTACAAAATTTTCACCTTTTGAGATTGTTTATTGGTTTAATCCTTTAACGTCATTAGATTTATCAGCATTGCCTATTTCTGAATTTACTAACATGAATGGAAAGAAAAAAGGCTGATTTTGTTAAGCAAATAGATGAGAAAGCTAGACTTAACATCTAGCGAAGGATGGAGCAATATGCTAAACATGCAAACAAAAGACGCAAACAAGTGATTTTTGAGCCCGGTGAATGGGTGTGGTTACATTTGAGAAAGGAGAGATTCTCAGCTCAAAGATCTAAATTGTTTCCACGAGGAGATGTCCTTTTCAAGTTCTCAAGCACATTAATGACAATGCCTACAAATTGGACTTATCGGGGTGAGTATAATGTTAGTGTTATATTTAATGTTTCTGATTTAAGTCCGTTTGATGTAGGCAATGATTTGAGGACATCCTTTTCAAGAGTAGAGGAATGATGAGGGCACGCTTGGCTTGGAAGAGAATCAAGGAGTTAAAGCTTGGAGAGATTCAGTTCAAGTTCCAATTGGATCGGTTACGCGACCACGAGCTAAACGTTTTAAGGAAGGGTTTGTTGGATTAATTCAAGAAGTGTGGGCTAGAGAAATTGCAAGTGATATAAGTCATGAAGAAGATTCAAAGAAAGTTTATATGTTGCAATCAAGCTCAAGTCCAAAGCAAGCGGAGCAAAGAAAAACATTTCATATTTCCAAGCATGCGCCCTGGCGCACAGAATTGAACTAGAAAGCTGCACCCCGACGAAGACTGGCAGAAAGGTCTGCGCCCCGGTGCATGGAATGAACTGAAAATCATGCGCCCCGGCGCATGGTCATGAACCAACAAATTATTTTTGACGCGTTTTTGATATTTTGTCCAATTTTGCTTAGGATTTGATACCTTTTTCGATTAGATTTCGTATGTAATGATTCTTCCTATTGATTGGAGGATTAGGATTTATAGAAGTGGTATAAATAGACATCAAAGGTTCTTGTAAACTTCAATCATTATTCAATATATTTTCTTGAGAGAATTATTTTTCATCTTTTGGTTTTTTGAGAATTTCTAAGTGTTTTCTTAGTTTTTCTTGAAATTCAATATTGCCTTACTATACAATAATTCATAGTTGTATGAGGCGTCTTCTACCATACATCAATCGTCAATTGTACCAAGGTTCTTGTCTACATATAGACAACGGGTTGAGGTATCGTTGGTGTTTCCATTCAACGCAATTATCCTACACAAGCAATTGTACCAAGGTTCTCGCTTCTGTATAAGCGACGGGTTGAAATGTTGTGCGTGTTCCACAATATAATTTTGCTAGAAAACGATAGTGTTTACCTTACACAAGCGTACCATGGGCTTATCAAAAGGAAAAAAAAAGTATCTCCACAACACTAGCAAATTTGACTGCTTTCCCCAATAAATGGAGTGGAAAAAATCAATAAAGTTAATTGGGGAAGGCTTCTCAGGAATTTGAAGTTATTTGAAAGAAAGTAATTCTAGATGGCCTAATAAGAATATAAATAACTCAAGAATCCAACAAGCATTGGAGAAGATATTTGAAGCAGAAATGTTTATATTAACACAACAAGAAGTTATCAAATATAGCATGAGATCCTTTAGTGGTTGATATTGTACCAACATATATCTCAATTCACCAGTTAGTTTCTGCTACAGTATTTGCTTGACGGTGGTTTTGACATGCTAAAATGTAACTAACCTAACAGGATTGATAATAACAACTGCAAGTACATACTTTCATTACAAATACCTTTCATTCTCTACTAATGTTTAGACATTATCGAAAATTTAACCTCAATATCGAATATAGATAACATTAATTTTTAAAGAACAGCAAAAACTTAAGTCACTGATAAGGACCTAATAAGTGCAGTGAACAGTCACTATTACAATTGTAAATTTAATATATGGGGCATATAGAGATGAAATTATCACCGATGCCATCCTCGTTCTGAAAAATCCAATCAAACAATTAAAAAATATTACTTGGATCTATATTATGCAGTTAGAGATGTCCAGGGTACAAATTCCAGTAGGACAAAGTTGAAGCCACACTTCAGTCCATGAAGCTTACTTTCTTTAAGATGCATTACTTAAAATCTCCCTGATTATGAAATTCGCATTGAAGTTATGATATAGGTAAAAATTTCTATGATCTTTCATCTCTAACAAGAGTGAGTGGCCTAACAACTACCTTAGTAGTCTCTATTAGCTATCAGACATAACATTATTCCCCAGTAATTTAATATTCCCTAATAATTTCCCATAACTTATATAATCCAGTAAAGGCATTAAATCACTGCAATAGGGAGTAAAGTAATCAGCTACGGAAAAGAAATGTTGTAGTGCACAAAAGCACAGGAACCCTATCTTACCTGCAGAATAATAGCCCCAAGAGCAACCCATTTTACAATTTCCCAGTTATCTTCCAGAAACTCATAAATCATATCAAAGTCTCCAGTTTTGTCAGTTGGAATTTCCTGAGACAGATTTGTGTGTCTAATCAGACAAGTAAATATACTATCTGGAAACTAAAACACTAATTAAAAGGATACCCACGTCTTTCCAGCTTTTGTCAAAGAATATGAAAGCTGCAGCTCCCAGTTCTAACAAAATCAACAAGATCAACAGTACTGAATACTGCATTGGCTTAAGGAACCCAATCACACTTAGTAGAAGACAAACCAGAAACACACAACACATACAATATTCTTGAACAGTATTTCACATTCTCAAAGAGTTCCACGACAAATAAACTATCAGTAGAAAATACTTGATATATATACATACTTATATATAAATCTGTATATAATTCAACTTAATTTCAGGACATTCATATGTCAATGCCCAAGACATGGCAATAGGAACAATCATTCTGTAACCACCGAATTCAAAATGAGGATGTAGCATGAGCATCATGACATCATCATTGCAGTGCAAATGGTTATGGTGAAGGTTTCAGAGATTTTATAAAATAAGCCATGCTTATCCTCTCAAATTTAGATTACTGTTAATTTCAGTCATTCAAATAAAGGATAAATTAACAGTTAGGATACGCAAGACAGACAGCATCCATTCCGTGTTGCTGCTCCAATGCAACCAAAACATGATATGACGAAGACAGTTACACCAAGACCAACAAATAAGTATATGAACCTGCACAAGCCAAACCTATTAGCCAACAATTTATAAAGTCACGAAATTACATTTGAACTGTTAATGGGTATGCACTTTCAATAGTGGAGGTCTGCATTAATAACTTCAGACCCTCTCAATGTCAGTAGTAACATATGCTTATGGGTTATGTGTACTCTAATACTACTGAGAAAACAAAGAAAAATTGCTACAAACAATGTTAATAACACAAGTCTAGGAGTTGGACAGATTGATGATAAGAAACATGGTGAATAAGAACTCTATCTCAATTAAAGTTAAATGATCTGCTTCTAACAAAATAAATGGAGGATTCTGATTGCCTTATGTGCATCATCAGCCTCTTTCTAAGTTTGCATGCCAAGATTCTTTATGTTTCCCCAAAAGAGTAAGGGATTTTACATAAGATGGTCCACTTTCACCTTTGCTTTTCATCGTCACCATATAAGATATCATCCTGCCACTGACTGATGTAGAAGAACAGTCAACAGATTATGAAAGAACAATTAACAGAGAGATAAATGGATACAAACCTAGGACTTAGCTCTGCGCATAAATCACTAGGGGTTTAGGACTTCAACTTCAATTCTATTAGCCCTAAAACTAGGATTTCAACTCTGCGTCTATTAATCCTAGAAAGAACATTAATTATCTCTGCGATAATTAAGCCAAAAGAATTCTCAAATCAATAATCTGTATTCTGAATAATATGAGAGTACATCAGTTATTTAAATAATACGCAAGTCCTAATTTAATTAGGACACAAACCCTAATTACCCTAAAAATATTAAAAGACAAAACTACCCTTACTAAATACATCACATCTATAAATAAATAAACCCATAAATAAATAAATAAACCTATAAATAAATACACTTGTGATCCCCATCATTTCTATTTATTTATTTATGGGTTTATTTATTTATAGATTCTATATATTTAATTATTTATGTAATTGTTGTAATTTTAGGAGATGGTATTTTATTAGTTAGGGTATTTTAGTCTTTTAATATTTTAGGAGATGGTTGATATTTTATTTCTATTAGTAAAGGTAATTTTGTCTTTTAATATTTTTAGAGTAATTAAGGTTTGTGTCCTAATTAAATTAGGACTTGCATATTATTTAAAGGACTGTTGCACTATCATATTATTCAGAATACGGATTATTGATTTGAGATTACTTTGGTTTAATTTATCGCAGAGATGATTATTCATTTCTTAGGATTAATAGACGTGGGGTTGAAATCCTAGATCTAGACCTAATAGACGTAAAGTTAAAGTCCTAAACCCCTAGTGATTTACGAGCAGAGCTAAATCCTAAGTTTCTATCCATTTATTTTCTTGTTATTTGTTCTTTCAGAATCTGTCCTACATCACTGACTCTCCACAATGTTTAGGACAACAACTTGGTTGAAGGTTTCTTAGTAAATAGGACAAGGGAAGAAGCAATATATCACCTGCTATATGGTTACAATACAATGCTTTTTCTCGCATGTATATAGATTAATGTTACCTCCTAAGGGGACTTTTTTTTAAGGCAATGAAATTGTGGTATATGTACAATTAATTTTGACTCATAACTCTTAAGGGAGACTAGCATTACCTTGCTTTTATTGTGAATACAAGTTATCATTTACTATTTTGAATGGCTATCCACTTATGATGCAGAAAAAATGAATGAAGTTAGAACAATAAAGCTATTGATTCCTCTACAACCTAAGATATAGACAGGAAATGCCTATAATACCGCAACTCAATGCACTTAAACACAAATTGATGCACTAGAACTCTAGAACTATTGGTGATGGCGATTCCACTAAAGGATACAGCAACAATTATAGGAAAACAAGAGTTTTCTTTTCAATAAACAAGCTTAATTACCCGTGCAAAGCACGGGTAAGTTTTAAAAATCACATATTAGGGAATTAGAAATAACAATATGTACCTGTGTATTGATGAAAAATTACGAATTGTTTTTTAGTGTAATTTAATGTGCAGTAAAAATACTATTAATAATGTATTAGAGTAAATTGAATGAGATTTTATACTATTCAGTTTCATAAACCAGGAAAGTTAATGGTCAAAATATTATAAAATATATTGACAATTTCAAAAATAAAAATTGAAATATGATGTATGTAACAATATTAATGTGTTACTATCAACTAAAAGTATATTAAATTATGTTGTAACTAATTATTTATTGGTGAATAACATTTGATATTTTTTGGTATAAGAACAATTAAACCTGGCAAATGGGTCGGGTCAGGCTTTCGGCGGGGAGGGCCAAAAACGGCCCAGGTTTTTGCGGGTTGGAAAAGTTATGCCGGGCCGGCCCGCGGGTCATTTGTGTAAAAAAAAATTTATTATGACTTATAATTTGAAATAAATACTAACACTAATTATTTACAATTATGACACATCATTTCTACATAATCATTTTATATTATTAGTAAATAAAATAAAACAATCAATAATTTTATAAATATTTTGTACTCTTATACATTAAAATGTAACTAATCTTGTTATTAATTAATTTATAAATGCATATAATATTAATTATTAAAGATAAAAGAGTAAAAAAATAAAAGAAAGAAGACTAAAAGTAATATATATCTTATTCATAATATTTTTTTGTATTATTATTTAAGATCACATATTAAAATTTATTCTTATATTCTTCATAATTCTCTATTTGATTCATTTTCTAAGTTAACATTTTTTTTGTCAACAATGTAAAGCAATAATAATAAATAAATAAATAAAATAAAATAAAATATTAGCCAACGGGCCGAGCTAAAAACAACCCAGCTTTTCTTGGGCTACATTTTAAAGGCTCAAAGCCCGCTTTTTGGCTGTCGGCCCGGCCCGACCCGCGGGCTTGGGCCAAAATTGCCAGGTCTAAGAACAATGGATTTGTATCACTAAATTCTAACAATAGTTAGGGCAAAGTATTAATTGCATGTTTAGTCATGGCCTAATCCATACCTTTTGGATTGCCATGCTTTGCAAGGATTTTATTCTAATGACATAAAATCCTTTTTCTTTTAAAAAAAAGTATTAATTGAATGTATAATTAGGATATATTGCATGTATAATAACGGTACATTAATTATATATATAATAAGGATACATTGTATGTATATGTATAGTAGTAAAATAAAAATAAATCTTTGAACTGGTCAGTTGACAAAAATAAACTTTTAAATTACCAAGTCAACTCAGGACCAATAAAAATGGCTCGGTGTTTGTCTAATTATATATTTGTATTGATTAAAAAAGGGGTGCAATCCGAGAATGTCACAAGGTGGTCACACATAATAGTACTAATTTTTCCCAAGTATGCTTTACTTAGTGTTATGATAGGATGCGGAGCACTAGTGATGGGATGAATCGCACCCCCTATTGAAATTTTTATACATGATTACGTGAAAAATGAACAAAAAAGAAAGATCTTTTTTATACAAATAAAAAATATTCCAACTAATTCAATCAATGAAAAAGAGTTAAATATCGTGGTTCATATATAACTTAGGCTCAATGTTGATTGGTGGTTGCTTCTGTTTTCTGTCATCCTCAAAAATACAAATAGCCAAAGAGCATACGCAGAGAAAGGTGCATAGAATTAACCAAACAAGATATGAATGAAAAACACAGCTCAATCAAATTATAACTAAACAATTTGATATAGAACAAATCTGACAATAACCCGAGAACAGAAAACTAATGAGGGAAAAAATTGTCATCTTACCAAGCTTTAGGCAAATTATCAAAAATGCTGCTCGACAGTGACACAGCCATCATCAAGGGACGACCTAGCTGTATCATTTGATCACTGGAGGGAGCAATACCGGGATCACTTGAAGAAGCATTTTTGTACTCCACAAAAAGGTAGATCCCATAGCCCACCATGGCCAGACCCAGAAGAGTCAACAAAAAATTCAGGAGCTTCAATAGGCACTCCAAAAAACCCCTACACGCCATTCTCAACAAATCCCTTCAACCCTAGCTCTTATTAAGTCTTCTCTAATTCATCAATCCTTCAATTAGCTACAATAGTAAGTACCCAAATTTTGTAACAAAATCAAAACCTTGAATTTGAATTATATACGATATTCAAGTGAAAAAAATTTCGTCGGAGTTCGAGATAAAAAAATTAGAAAGATTAATGAGACCTTAGCAGGAATTATTTCAGTAAAAATTCAACAGAATTCCCTTTCGATTATGGTCTAATCGTCAAATAAGGAAGAAATTCATATGAACATTTGAAATTTTAGAACAAAATTGGATTTGTTTAATCAGAAATTTTTAGAATAAAATATATTTATAATCTGAAGTAGATCGTGGCTTGAAGATTCAACAAATTAATGAAAGGACTTACAGATGGGAGAATTAATCGCTAGTTACTTTGGATTTGCAAATCTGCTGCTTGTTCTCTTGAAGATCCCGATAAACCAGAAAGACAGAGAGACGAGGAATTGAGAAGTGGAAGGAAAACGGGTCAGCTTCTTTTCTGAGTTCCAGGTTATCCCCAAGATGCCTGTTGATTTGAGCGCTCCTGTTTTCACTACACGATCACCTACCGTTTACGTAGAGATACACAAAAAGCCTACGGCCCATTGGCCGGCCTGACCTGGCCTGAGTTTGGCCAGGTCAAAGCCTGGTTTGGTCAAAACTTAGACCGGGCCGGTCCTGTCTACAGTCTTTAAACAGGCTGCTATTTTAACATAAAAGTCCGGCCTACGAAAAAGACCGGTCTGACCCGGCCTATGCAAAAGCCCGACCCAACTTAGGCAGATGACCGACCCAGCCTAGCTAATTCGTTTTAACTATAAATTATGTTTATGACCTCATGTTGGTGTAGTATAGAATCTCTTTGAATTTTTCTATGGCAGTCTCATACAAACATCAAGAATATGAATACGTTTTTACTGGTAATCAATGTACATACATATTTTTCTTTTTCATGCTCATCAGAAAAACAAAATAAAAAAAGGTTACATACAAGTATGGTCTTACTAATGGGACAACTTTTTATGGTAGTGATTTGTGGGATATTTTTTCATCACAATTTGTGGTTACAACTTTCAAAAAGGTTATATTTTTTTGAAAATTTGAATTTTGAAGACGTTTTTAAAATATTTTGAAGCAAAATATTATTAACCGACTCATTATTTATTATTGATTAATTACTCATTTTTAATTTTTTGTCAATACTTTTAATTAATATAGTAGTTAGTTTATTTAATATTTATATTTCACATTAAAAATTAGTTGATTACATTTTTAGGCCCGACCTAAGGACTGGCCTGACCTGACCTAAAGCCTGTCCCGGCCTAATCTACAGGTCTGGTCGGGCCTGGCCTACAGGCCTCAAAAGGCCAGACTTTAATCGAGAAGCCCGGCCTGGCCCCGCCTACAGGCCCAAAAGTCAAAGCCTGACCTGGCCTGGTCAACGGCCAAAACCTACAAAGCACAGGTCAGGCCGGACCAGTCCGGCCTACTGTGCATGTCTACGTTTACAATATAACCCGTTAACCCCATTTTTATTGTGATTATTAATTTTTTTTGTGATAAACGTATTAGTATAATCGTTGAAACTTATAAAAAGGACATTTGTTAAAATTTAATTCAAAAAATTAAAAGAACTTGTTGAGTAGACTAACGGTTGATATTTGTGTCTTATGTGACATGTGAGACCTAGCTTACATGGATTAGAGTGATTTTGTAATCTTAAATAAAAAGTTATTTTTAATAAAGTTAGATAATTAGTTAGAATAATTAAATTAATATAAATAACATTAACTGATAAAGAAATTAAATCATATTAATATAATTTCTTATTTTAAATTTTCATATAATTAACATTAACTGGCTATATTAAACTAAAACTAATTATAACTTAGATAAAGAGTTTTTCAAAAGGAAAAATAAATAATATTTTAAACTAAATAAATACTTCAAAATAAAAATTAAGAAAACCTAAATCAATTGAAATTATCTTCTCTCTCAACTTTTTAAATTTCTCACCATCATCATCTTCTCTCTCACAACCTTCTTTAATTTCTCACAAATTGACCAACCATAAACCCTAGATAACCCCCAAATCTTCTCTCTCTTTGCAACTTCTACGCCTCTAGGACCCATTTGTTCTACCCCAAATCCAGTCCCAAAGTCCACCAAAGCAAAACACAGTCTGAAAGAAATGTCTTGGATCTTTAAAAAAAATTCTTATCTTTATAAAGGAATTTCTTAGATTTATAGATGGAATTGGATTTGACTCTGGTGGCCTCTGTTATGTTGGGGTGAGGTTTGGTAGGCGAAGATCGCCCATCAAAGTCCTAAGCTTTTCGAAAAATATTCTTATTTTTGGAAGCCCATTGTTGATCAAGGATATGAAATCTAATCGATCGGCGTAGCTTTGGGAATTAAGAGAAACCAGGCTAGACCAGGCCAGGGTGGGGGTCTGTATATGAATGAGTGTATGTGTGATGGTCAGTTGAGAAAGATCCAATCTCGATTTTAGTGTGATTTTTAGTGTGGTGATTATCGATCTGTGTTGTTAGGTTTAGCAACACAAATTTGTTGTTAGCATGCACATTTCTATCTCCTCCTCTCTCCAAAACATGTCATGAAATCCTTGATTAGAAAGTGGGTTATCATGAAATTCTTGATTGAAATATATGTGTTTTGAAGGGTTTTAGAGAGAGAACGAGAGAAGAAGATGCTTCAGCCGACAAGAGAAAGAAAAAGATGAACATGACGCTAAGAGAGAGAGAAAATTTAATCGAAAGAATTAGACTTAGGGATGAAGAAGAGTTGTGTCATGTGCTCTACACGTGATGCTACACATGGCAAAAAGTGTCACATCAGGCGTATGTGATATGCACACTCAACAATTTCTGTTACTTTTTTTGACGGAATTTTAACGAGTGACCTTTTTGTAACTTTTAATGAGTGACCTTTTTATAACTTTTAATGACTACAGTAATGCGTTTGTCACAAAAAGAGTCGTTAACCATGATAAAAATTGGGTTATAGTACAGTAACCAAAACATATATTAACCCATAATATGACACTAAGATTATCCTTGGAGTTCACATTTTTTTCAAATGGCTTGAATTTAAATTAGTACAGTAAACTTTTAGGAGTGGTTTAGTTCGTCCAATAAAAAATTGATGTATTGTAATAATCTATGTAATGTAATAAAGTTGTAGGGGGTGTATTCAATTAGTATTTTTAAAGACTTTTAAAGACTTTAAAAGTTTAGTTGTATTCAATCAATACATTTAAAGAGCATGGTTTTCAGACCCGAACCGATCATCGAACTAGAAAAGGTACCAGGTGGTTGGGTCACAGATCCAACCATTGGTCGAGCCATTATTGAACCAATGACATCATTAATATGTAATAAATAATAAATAAATATTAATTATTATTATTATATATTATATATAATATTTAGTAAATATGTAAAATTAATCAATTTATCTACACGCAAAAAAAATTAAACCTATTTGTACAATATTTACTTTATACAATTCAAATAAATACTAAATCTATATAAAAAGAAATATATTAAATCATGATCATAACACAAAACTCAAGACTCAAGATTGATAAAATCAAACACAAATAAACATAAACATCTCTAGGATACATTCAATCAAATTCGATAAAAAAAAAAAAAACTAAATCTATTTGTACAATGTTTACTTTATACAATTCAAATAAATACAAAATCTATATAAAAATAAAGATATTAAATCATGATCATAACTCAAAACTCAATCAAGGATACATTCAATCAAATTCAAAGGCTTAAATTATAAATTAAAAAAAAAAAAGGTAGGGAACCAGTAAAATCGGTGACCCGATTACCGGGTCATTAGGTCGACCGGTCCAACCACCGAGTCACCAGGTTTAACCATGTTTTGACCAAAACTGGTTTTTTTGCTTGAACCGAACTGGAGAGCCGACTGTTTCAGGTTTTTACCGATCAAATCGGTGGTCCGATCCGGGTTTAATAATCATGTTAAAGAGTTTATAAAAGTTTTGTGGCATTCAATTACAACTTTTGTAATATCTTCAAAAGTTAGGTGGTTTTGAATTGGACTTTTACAAAGTCTATAAAAGTATTTTGGTATTCAAAAAGTTATAGATTTTTCATATTTCTATCAAATGGTGGAGTTTGATAGACTTTAAAACAAGAGGTATAAATATCAACTCATATATAAAGTCTGGCCTCATGTCCAAAGACTTTCAAATATTTGAGAAAGAGAGAAGATGAACAGACGTGAGAAATGAGAAAAATGCACGCTCCAACATTTCACATACATAAAAGACTCCACTCATAATCTGCATTATCATCAGGTAATTGATGTTCATTCTTTCTCATCTACATGCATGTATCTCACCTACATGCGTGTATTATCAGTTAATTGGCAAAATAATTGAAGCATATAAAGTGTGGGTTTCTTCTTCACATCTATGATTCTTGAACTATCATCAACGTTGCTATTATAAATTATTCTCGAAATATGAGAGATAGTGCAATGATAGAAATTGATTTTGTTAGTGCAATGATAGAAATTGATTTTGGTCATGGCATATGTTAATCTTATAATAATTAAACGTAGTATAGTTATATCTAATGTTTGTGTAAAATTAACAGTAAAATATTGGACATCCTTGAAATCTCATAGATTTTTTTGCCAAAAAAGTATTTGATTAAATGCCAGACTTGGATATTAACATATAAGCTTTGTAATACATCCTCTGTTTGACAAAAAGAGTTTTTTTTTTATTTGTTTTCTCTAGTCAATTTGAAAAATTTTAAACATTAAATTTTATGTAAATTAATTTGATTGAGATTAAATCAATAGTCAATATTATAAATTATTTAAAAGAAATATTATTAATTACAAATTTTGTTATTTTAAAATTAAAATAAATTCACATCTCAATATTAAAAGTTTAGAATTTTTCTAGTTAATTAGGAACAAGGTTGAATAAAGATCTTTTTTTGTGGAATTGAGGGACTACATCATAGTTATGCTAAATTTTAGGTAATAAGTCATGCTGTCATGGAAGATTTTTTGTATTATTATATATTTAGGATGAAATATACTACATATTGAAAAACACTTATTGAGCATTTCATCAAACTGTGATTGTTTACAAACTTGATTTTAATCCTTGTTAATACTTGAGTTTTTATGTTGGCATGAAACTAAGCATATGGCAGGAGGTCTTGGATAAGTCTTTCAATGAACAATAATTAATATGACATTATGCATGATGATACTACATTTCTGAGTTGGTTTACAAATATGGACCTAATTATTTTAAAATAAAAATCTCTACGTTCTATTATTGTAATGCTAGAATTAGAGGAACCAAATAGTTGTCCGTTTTGATTTCTCATTTTTCTTCTGTTGCTCATTAATTGTGAACTTTGTGTATTTTTGTTGCTTTCGATGTAAAAACAACTCATTTGCCGATAAAGAAACGAATGAAAGGAGTTTTGTGTCTTGTTGTAGGCACTCTATATACATCTTTTCTGATAAAATTAGTTTCAGAAGCGCTGTGTTATACATGTAAAGGAAATACCAACTATGTATATATATGACATTGTAATTACAAATGGGAGATTCTTAACAAAAAAATAACAAAGAAAGGGGGGAAATTCTGGGAATTATAACCCATGGATATTAAAAGAGAGCAATGAGTTGCTACAACTCATGGTTGATGCTGCAGTTCATGGATGACGTGATAGTAATGGAATGCTAAGTAAGCAAACAGTTGAGAAAAAGATACTTCCTGCTCTTAATCAGAGGCTTGACTGCCAAAGAACTTATTCATAGTATCTAAGTCGACGGAAATGGTTCAAGAATCATTATGGCAATTTTGTGGAGCTTTTTCATAATAGCTCTAGGTTTGGCTGAGATCCATTCACTAAAAAGTTCACTGCTAGGGATGAAGTGTGGGAAGATTACTTCACGGTGAACTTTTAGTAATTTTTAAAATAATTATCATTGACATCTCTATTTTATATGTTTACATTATTCACACAATGATTAATGAAGTTCTTTTTTTGTTGGTAGTCCCACCCGAATCATAGATACTTAAAGACTGAGACTTTTGCTGACTATGAAGATTTAAAAATTGCAATTGGGAATGGAACTGCTATTGGAAAAAAACTTAATTGCACTTGGTGATGAAACTGATGTAAGAACATTTGAGGTGGAAAAAAATAAAAATTTCGGGATAGACGATTTAAATTATGATTACAGTAATGATATGTTTGTACCAAATGAGGTTGGAGTAGCATTCTAAGAACCACCACCCAGGAAATCTACCCCACCACTTAGACAACATACTCCATCCTTACCATTTCAAGGAACAAATATAGAGGCTTCCTTGGCCAGCAATGCTCAGAAGAAATGAAACAGAATTGAGTTTGAAGGGAATAATAGCTCAATTGAGAACACTACTCAAGTTAATATTTCAGAAAAACTTCCTGCTAGCATTGACTCAATTGCTACTGATTTTTGGGAAATCCGTAGCCTACTAGAGAAAAAGGAAAGAGATAGTAGTTCTGGGATGCTATCAAGGCGATACCAAATTTGGACAACCAAGCTCGTTACAAGGCAGTTGAATTGATTAATACTAAATCCAAGAAAGATATGTTCTTGAAAATGTCACCAAAAGAACGCTCAGATTGGATAACATACAAATTGCTAAAATGAGTGCAGTTATTGATGTGATGGTCTGGGTTGAGAAATATGTTCTAGTTGTTTTTTGCATTCAGTGTACATGTTAACATTCTGAACTTTGATTTTAATATATGTTCTAGTTGGTTTCTTTAATTGGTGTAGGCATGCCTAACATTTTGGAATTTGGTTTGGATATAACTTCTAACATGTGGAGAGATGTCGAGCATAGTAATAACAATGATCGGTAACAAGGGTAATGAGTTTTGAAATTCTTAAAAATTTTGAATTATTATTAGTTTATTTTGGTGATTACAGAGATGAGTGATTTTAGCACCCATTCAATTGTGGTAAATTTTCTATAACTTGTTGGCAATTTACTCACATGTATGAAGTTTTACGACTTTTGATCATATAAATTTTCATTGTGATATTATTTTGTGAAAAAAGAGTTTAGTATTTTTACTGAAAAACGTGTGTATATACATAAAGTATATATGATCTAATGAAAAATGAGCTTAATTTTGGTGTTGTTGCGTTTGTAGCTTCTGAAGTTTTATTGGTATCCGAGTATCCAAATTTATAATGAAATGAGTAGAATAATATGAAGGCTTTCAACATATATAAAATCTCATGCAACAAGAATTCAATGAAATAATGAGATTTTCTCTAGGCCATGAAAAAAGAGAGGGAGAGATTGTACATATGGACTAATTAACAATTAATATAAGCTGCAAGATATATTAGAAGTCTACCAAAGTGTTGGTAAAAAGTCTATAAAAGTTGTCACTTATTTCATGGAGTATTTAAAAGTTATTTTTAAAAAGTCTTTAAAAGTTATTAAAATTCACGAACTCTACAAAAGTTTGTTACTTAAAAAAAGTATTTACAAATCTTAATCGAATATGCCCCCTGTAATGTAATTGTAATGAGTTATTATGACATATTTATTTTGTTGGTTCTTAATATTTGTATAAGTAATTATAATATTATTACATTATATTCAAAATTGTGTTTGATTTATTAAATTATATGATTATATGTAATAAATAAAATAAATTATAAGTCAAAATATCAAATCAGTTATAATTATTATTGTTTTGTCCTTTATGAAAAACTTAAAAATTGATGTAATAGCATTACACCTGTAATGAGCTAATACATGTAATAGGTAAGTCAAACATAAAAAATATCACATCAATGTAATAGCCTATTATATTTTGAAACTATTATATTGATTTGGCGTGAACCAAATGCTAACTTAATTTATTTATTTTTCATTTTAGGGATTGCATTTTTAATTCTTTTAATTAGATGATCGAGTTTTTAACCTTTTTCAATTATGTTTAATTGCACCCGCCACATCATAAATTAATGATATGGCATTCTTACTTAGTAAATCATGAATAATGTGTGATAAAAAAATTAACTAGATTTTAACATTTAAATTAAAAATGTAGAAAAAATAAACATAATTAAATTAACAAAAGAATACAAATTTAATAGCAAAGGTAAAGAAGAAAATCAAAACAAGTCTGTTAGTACTTGCATTTGTGCACCTTCTATTTAATTTGATGATAACTAAAAGATTAATGTGTATTTATATTAACAAGTATGTTTTTGTAAAGTTCTTGTAAAAGATTCTATGTAAAAAGACTTAATAAGGATCAAATTTGTTAGGTTAATCCAAATCGTAGAGTATAGTTATGCAATTCTTGTAATAGCTAAAATTGTCTAGGACAAATTGGTATCACGTAGAGCTGAAGATTACTCTAAGATCATAGAGTGAACAAAAGCCTCTTAAAGATCGTAAAGTAAGACAGTAGGACGCAGAGTCAGATCGTAGAGTGAGCAAAAGCCTCGTAGAGTAAGAAACTAAGATGTAGAGACAGATCATAGAGACTCCACAAAACGTAAAGCAGAATGAAACTACTCAACGATCCAAGGGCCAACTTTATGATTCAATGATAGCTCATTTAGAATTGTAGAGTGTTGTGTACTAACATGTCAGTGACAATCAATAACAACAATCATAAACCTCAACACACGCTCCTTAATGTTAATCCTTAGGTGTGTTGGTGATAAGGGTAAGAGACAAATCAGCTTTATCTAACAGCTATATTAACAAGGATGAAGGACACATGTCTGCTACTACACCAAATAACATACTATCAAAAGAGACCCAATGTGGTCCAGTAAACAATAATACAAAGTCAAATGAATTGAAAGATGACAAGTGTCCTAAATAGAATGGAGAAATGATAATAATTCAACGAACAAATTCCAAGTAGATACAAAATAAGAATAACAATAAAAAATGATCAATCAAAAAGAAAGCTGAAAGTCTAAGTGCTCACTTTATAATTCACAAGATATACTTCTGTTGCTAAGTCATTTGACGAAGAAACTTAAAGCTACTTAGTAGTAACAAGAAAATATCATAATCTATATCAGTAATCAATAGATCTTATTGATCTTTTATAGCCAAGTCTAAGTGACTTACTTGATTCTTAGTTAATCATTTGTTGTAGCCAAGTTTAAGTGACTTACTTGATTCTTAGTAAATCAATCGTTATATTAATTCTTAGTGAGCTTAGGTTTTTGTAGCCTACCGTCCTTAGTGGATCATCCATACTATCAGAGTAGAATAAAAAACTAGGAGATTTTTACACTCTGAACCTTTTAAAAATTATGTGTCCATTTATTTTATCATTTTATAACTGCCTTTACTTTCTAGTTACTCTACGATTTCTGTTGTGATAACTTTCTACACTTTCACCAAAGTTAGAATTGTGATCTTTCATCTTTGAATAGGATTTTTCAAATACATATTCCGTTGTACTTAACCAAATAAGTTAATCTATTTTAATCCATTTGGTAATCATTATTTAAAAAGAAGTTTAAAAAAGAATTTATTGAACCCCCTTTATAGATCGTTTTGTGCCTTTGGGCAATAATAAGTGGTATCAGAGCTTCATTCTCATTTGAACTAGCTTAAGATATTAAGTTGATCATTGCACATAATAAAACTAGTTATGAATTTGGTAGTGGAAACAAGCTACCACGATGTCATAAAGATAAATTTGCTAACTGAAAAGTTCGTATATAGACTTATGTGAACGTAATAGATGATGAGCTATTTGGTGCTATTTTGAATGGTCCATACATACCAACAAAGCTCGCTCCATCTCTAAAAGATCAAAATAAGGTTAATATCAAACAAAGAGTTGAATGAACAGACAACGAGAAGAAGCTGGTGGCACCAGACAAAAGAGTCAAAAACATCTTATTCATGACTCTTAAAGACGAACTGTTTGAAAATATAGTAAATTGTAAGACCACAAAAGAAGTTTGGGAAGCTCTCCTGGTAATTCATGAAGGCACTGAATAAGTGAGGGAGAACAAGCAATCACTCCTCACTTAGCAATATGAAATGTTTTCTCATATTCCTAGAGAAGACATTACAGCTACCTATGAAAGGTTCAACATCCTACTCAATTCACTCAGAGCATTTTGAAAGATCTATCAAGTTCATAATAACCCTACCAAACAAGTGGGATGTAAAGATGACTGTCATCAGATAATCCAAGAATTTACACGAGATGACTTTGCAAAAACTCTATGGTAATCTCTTACATATGAGCTAGAGATGAACCAAAGAGTAGAGACAACAACAATAATAGATAATAGGAAGAAAGACAACGGTATAGCTCATAAAGCTGTTGAAACTTCCTCTAAAATCTCCATAGACGGTGATAGTGACATTGAAGATGATGATGAGGATTTGGCTTTCCTAGCCAAAAGACTTGAGAAAATTTATGAAAAAAGATAGAAGCAGCAACACAAAGAGATTCACACCAACAACACTAATAAAAGAGATTCCTCCAAAATGCCAAGTCATTACTGCAAAAAGCCAGGTCATTACACCACTGACTGCAACAAACAAAGACTTGAAAGTGGAACTCAAAAAGGACAAGAAGAAAGAGTATACCACGAAAGATAAAAAGGCATACAAAAAGTATTAGAAGAAAGACATAGACTTTATAGCTGAGGGATCATAGAGCGATATTGACAATGATTCAAATTCTAAGTTAAGTGTTAATGAAGGACCTCAGATGGCCAATCTCTACCTTATGGCCATAGAAGCTCAATAAGATCAATAAGGTATTTGACTTTAACTTTCTTGACATTAATATATCTAACCTAAGGTCTACTCTATGTAACATAACCTCTGATCTATATAAATACATGAAGTGGTTCAGGTTACTATAAGGGAATCATTCCATTATTCAAGAAGAAAAAGAAAAAGTACAACTTCAATTAGAAATAATAAAAGGAACTACTTTTTCTCTATCAAAACTTAAAGCTGAGAATGAAATATTGAGAAAAATTGTTAAACAGTCTACACAGAAGGAGTCAATTCTAGTCTCTAAGACTGAGGAGGTAAAAAGGACGATTTCTACATGGAACGGGTCTTCTTCTTCCATTGACTCCCTGATTACTAGTCAGAGATTCAGCTCAGATCGACCAGGCTTAGGATTTGAGGAGGATTTGTTCTCAGATTGTAATATAGGCACAAGCACAGAGTAAATAATAACAGTGCTTCTACTTCCTACTTCCTATAGAAGCATTGTATTTATAAAATTTACACAAGTAGCTGAGCCTATTATTCCAAGCTCTACAATTTTTATTGATCAGATTATAATCCCTGAGAATAATCGATCATACGCTGGCCAGGGATTTAATAAATTACAGGGTAAAGCTAAAACTACATTTAAGCCTTGAAGGATCGTAGAGTCAGCTTACACTCACTCTACGAATCAACCAGGAAAAAATCGTAGAGTTAACTTTCACCCTACGAATACTCAAAATCATAAAACAGTGTAGAGAAAGAAAGAGTACGAGCTCATAAGAAAGGCAAGAAGTTCATTTGCCCCACACATGTCCTAGAAGAGAAGGAATCCATACACACACAAGCATGCATCACATTAAATATTATAACAATCATTACTATGGACACATCGCTGCTTTATGTGATTATTATATATATTCTATGTATGATAAACTCTAAGTCAGACAGATATGGGTTACCAAGAGAACTAACCCTACAATACCAAGCAAGTTTGGTACCAAAGTAAAGTTTAATTTTTCTTACAAGATAAAAGCGCTACTAATTCAATCTGGTATCTGGATAGTGGTTGCTCAAGGCACATGACAAGCAACAAAGCTCTGTTAGTGCACTTGAGTTTAATGCATTTTGATTTAATGATGACAAAAGATATAATAAAAGATATTAATGTATATTTGTAATGATCAAGTAATTTTGTACAGTCCTTATGAATGAAAATATGTTTGTAACAGACTAAACAAAATCTATTGTAAAAGAACTTACGGATCAAACTTGTTAGGTTTATCCAAATAATAAAGATAGAGCTTGTAACAGACTAGACAAAATCGTAGAGTTAAAGACCTAACTACTCTGAGATCATATAGTAAACTGAATAAGTCAAGAATAATTGTCGAGCATAATAGGTTGCTGAGTAAACTGAAAAATTCTAGCAGAATCGTCAAACATAATAGACCATAAAGTAAACTGAAGAAGTCAAACGAAATCTCAGAGTAAAATAATTAGCCACTCCGAGATTATAGAACATAGAATGAAGAACGAAGAATGACAAGCAGATCATAAAATGACTGAAGGAACTTTGAGATCAAAGTATGAAGAACGTAGAGTGACAATCAAATCGTAGAACGATAATTAGTTTGCAGAGAATCTAAATAAATTTAAGGATCGTAAAACATAAAAATACAGAATATCTAAAAGACCTACAGAATCGTAGAGCAGAAAATTTTGTCATCGTAAAGTCAAGCAAGAATCAAGATCGTCGAATAGAAAGGGAGAAAAATCGTAAAGCTCAACAAAGATCATCCAACAGAAAATAATCGTAGAGTTTAACAAAGCAATAAAGTCAAGAAACTCAAAATCGTAGAGTGACACTGATCACATAGTGGAGATAAGAAGCATAACTTCATAGAGTAACTCAAAGCTCAATATCGTAAAACGACTCAAAGCTGAAGATCATCGAGTAACTCAAAACTCAAGATCCTAGAGTAAAGTTAAGAAGCTAAAGATCATAAAGTAAACTAAAGTACTTCAAGATCGCATAGTGAAGCAGGATCGTATATGTGACGCCCCCAAATTTGGGTTTCTCAAACCTCGGTTACTTCTACTCATTTACCTTTCATTTTTCTTTGTACTCCTTAGATCACTCAGGTTTAGTTAAAAAATAGTTCATGATATAGCAAGGGTGATCAACTACTTTTCTCAGCAAGTTTAAATAAACAATAAAGATATATCATGAATGAAAAATAATTAACTTTTGAAACTTCAACAATATTTAAGAATTGTGAAGACATGCAACTTTGAATAACAACTTTCAATTGATTTAACATACTTTTTTTTTCATGCTGAAAGGTCACAAGACCGTGAATATACGTTTTGAATATTTATAATACCCTATAGACATAAGACTGTCATTTCGTTTTGAATATTAACAACCATTTCAATTGCAATATCCGAAGATGGGTACTCTGGGTGATCAGCCTATTCTTCGTATATATTATCCACATTATAACCATCTAATTTTGTTTTGACCGAAATTGACCGTAGTTTTATCATTTCATAATGATTTGTTCATTTTAACTTTTTTCATCAGATTGTTCACCACAAATATATTGTTTAGACTAGCTTCAACAATATTTAGATTAATGAATTTGATACATACATGGTCTAGCCAGAACAATTGGCATAGATATTCCTATTTAAATAGTTCATAATAAGAATAATCATATTAACATATGCAATATCTAGTAGAAACAAATAGTATAGATATACCTATTTAAATAGTTCATTTTGAGAACCCGTCATTATAATTCTTACAGTATCTAGCTGAAACAATTGACATATATCTTTCTCTTTAAATAGTTCATAATGAGAATAGTCATGCGAATGCACATAAGTGCGAATATCAATAACAATATAGATATGAAATAATTCTTAATAATTATTTCATCATGTACTACGAAATTAATTTTAACTTGTAGATACTTAACATAATAAAAACAAGTGTATGAAACTTGCATAATGAAACGAGTTTGGGTTTCAGAATAACCTTCCAAATAAATACAAGTTAAGGTTCAAAGAACTTGTCTGTTCCGCTGACTACTGTTATTCAACTTAAAATAACTTCCTTTGGATGACCTAACATTTAACAATATTGATGTACTAATCAGCATATCACATAACTTTATTATATAGCACTTAAATAATCTAACACTTAATCATAACCTTTAATCACTTAATAATATTATCAACCTTTGATAATATTTTAATCACATAAGTATCATTTAAGAACATATCAATCACTTACTAATATTATCATCATTGAACATATATTATGTAATGACCGCGAATTCTAATAAACATTGTAATTATATTTATTAAATAATTAGCAATGAGTTAAAATTTTTGTACTAATAAATTATGCATTAGATAATTGAATGAATATACTTGTGTATGTGTATATTTATTTAAAGCAATTAAGCAAGGTGTTATAATTAATTAAAGCAAGTCTAATTGGATTATATTTTTAATCCAAATGAGGTATTAAACTAGGTCAAATTAATTAACCTAGTAGTTCATGTAATTAATTAAATCTTAGTCCATGTAATTAATTAAACAAGCCCAATGCTTGATTTAATTAAATGTAACATAAGTTATTTAATGTTAGCCCAATGTAATAATTAAATTGAGCCCAACCAAATTAAATGAATGAGCCCAACATATTTAATTCCTAAGTCCAATGTGGAGCCCAATAAGAAGTCAAATGTTGGTCAATGTTTATATATATATATATATGTATATATATGTATATATATATACATATATATATATATATATACATATATATATATATATATATATGTATGTATGTATGTATGTATGTATGTATAAGTAATAAAAATAAATTCAAATTGGCAGGAAAAAGGCCATTTAGCCAGTCACATGGGGGCCCCACTTGGGGTGGATTTCAAATTTTATTATTGCTTATTTTATGTTGGAAGAGTACCATAGTTGGTGAACAACTCCTACCAACCTTAGTCCTCTCATGTAAGGAAATCCCTACAATTTAGCTAAGTTGAAGATAAAGGATAAGATGAGCTAGGAGATTTGTTTACATATAGAATATGTATGTCTACATTTTGGATGATAACTCTTGGCTATAAATAAGAGCCTTAAGTAAGTGTTAGAGAGTTTGCTTCATTTTCTAGAGAGAAAATAGAGAGAAAAGTTAGAGCATACACTTATGAGTTGAAGAAAATAGCTTGAGAAAGAGCTTGGTAAATGTCACAAAGATTCACAACATACTTTGGAAGGAGAAGAAGAAGAGCACATAAATCCTTAAGGTTAAAAAGTGCTCTAACATTTTCTAAGTTCGTTTTTATAGTCTATATGTGTTTTGAACGGTTAAAATATATTTTTAACCGATCAAAAGTTGTTTTGATGGTCTAGAAGTCTTAAACTATGTTATATAGATAGATTCATGGTTTGATATGCTTAAATCATATTTTGGCATGTGTGGTATGCATAAAAATGTAAGAAATGTCTATATTAGACTATACCGGTGAAACCTAGTAGACCATGTGCTAGTTAATGTTGTAGTTTGAAATGTATAAGATGAAAAATAAATTTTTATGACTAGAAAGATATACTTATGAGTTAAAAAGATAACCCAACTTGAATCGCTCAAAAATATGGAAAAATGAGCAAGTTATGGCTTTTACCGCAAACTATGTCGTTTTAAAACCCTAGAGTGATTGATCTCGAATATTATGTCAAAAACGTTTTTGAAAACGAGATCAAATCATGAAATGTTGAAAAACAACAAGTTAAAAAGATAATAAAATTGATTTGGTGTATTTTGGACATGTAGATTTTATTTTATACAAGTTTGAACCAAAGAAATCAAAGTTGGAAAATTAAGTTTTTGAAAATCACAGCTATTGTTGCAGCAGTAGGTTCCACTGCCGCAACGGTGAAATACCCTGTGATTAAAAATCATGCCATCGCTACAACGATAAATCCCACCGCCGCAGCGGTGAAACTTTCTGCAAGTCACTGCCACAGCGGTGGTCCTCACCACCGCAGTAGTGAACCAGATAGTTTGAAAAATTAATTCCAGATCGGGTCGGGTCAGTTTTGGCCGGTTCGGGTCTGCTCGGCTCGGGTCAGAAAATGAAAAATATTTTTTAAAGTATTTTATTATGTTTGGATCCAATCAAAGTAATTTAAACATTATGAAAGTTAACTTAATAGGTAAAAGAGGATAAATATTATTAAAGAATTAATAATATAAATAAATTAATAAAGTGTTATAAAATGAATAAAATATTATTAAAGAATTAATAATATTATAAAGTGAATAAAATATTATTAAATGATTAATAATATTAGATAATGAATAAAATATTATTAAATAATTAATAATATTAGATAATAAATAAAATATTATTAGATGATTAATAATATTAGAAGGTTAAATATTATTAAATGATTAATAATATTGTAAGTCTAATAAAATATTATTAACTTGTTAATAATATTAGAAAAGAGTTTGAACTATATTAAAGAATTAATATAGATTTTATGTGAATGAAATATTATCAAGTGATAATATTTCCTAAGTGTTAATATACCCCCAATTATTGTAATTACGTGGTTAGGTGTTAGAAATGTAAGAGTTATAAAGGTTATCATATGAATGTGTATATGATACTAATTTAAGATCAAACTGATTAATTGTTAGGTCTATTCAGAGAGAATTAAATTGAATTGATTAGCAGTAGTCTACACACGAGGCAAGTTTTCTTAACCCTAACGTGTATTTATTGTTGCAAATTTTCTTTATCCTTACTCAAATTTTATATTGAGCAATTTAATTATTGTTGAGAAAGTCTTTACACTTGTATTTACTTGCCAGAGCTTTAAGTGGTTTAATTCTGTAAAATTATTCCACATCATTATTGTCATTGTATTCGCACAAAGTGCATTTGCAAGTGTTATAGTTCATTAATTCAAGAACTGTTTAAGAATGTCTAAGCTAATTGTTTCAGCTAGACAATGCATGTTAAATAATTCATCACATTGAATATTTTATAAGCTTATCCAAACTATTGGTTGGTGTGGATTCTTATAGTAAGACTGAGAATGAATAACCTTAAATAAAGGGGATTTTTATCTGTCGGAAAATTGAATTTGGGTAAGATGTCTGAATGCTATGCATATACATAGGGTACAAGAGGCTGATCCTCTCGCATACCACATTTTTTGAAGTGTCAGATATATATGTCTGTTCTACCTTAGTAGCAGTTCGTGGTCCTTAAAGACCACTCAGCAGTAAAGAGTTAATTCATTCTTATATTGAAAAATTGATTCTTGATTGTTACCGATTGTTGAAAACCCTGATGTTAATTTTCCTTTCCATCATGATATAACTTATGCTATTTGTTCTTAAACTTGCTTAGCCAGTTAGTTTCTCATTCTTGCTATATCATGACTTATTTCAGCTAAGCTAAAATGTTCTCAACAAGACAAAGGCAAGAAAAAAGCCAAAGCTTAGATTAGCTGGATACATGCTAGATTAATTACTTAAATGTACTTTCTTTTATAAATCTTTTGTATTCCCTTAAGATATGTAATGTTTATATTAAGGTTAATCGACCTTGGGAAGCGTAGCCTTTTTATAAGGAACCTTTTGTATTTTTCCGCGAAGTTTAAATACAAATTATGTATTTAATTGTTATTAAGTATTGTTGCGTGAGAACTAAACCTAAGGTTATGGAACCCGAATTTAGGGTTGTCACAGGTTGTGTTGACTTAGTCACACTCCGATCCTTGGTTTTGATGATAACCTTTGTATGCTACTAAAACTGTGTTTTGAGTTTTGTGCAGAAACTTGAAAATAATGCTATTCAGCAAACTGATTTCATGACTGGATGACAGCTTCATATGGAAAGTTTTGTGAAGCAACTTCTGAAGAGTCTCTGGTCTTAGATTTACATGTAAGATCTTTGCTATGACTTATGTTCCAATTCAAAGCTCATTAGGTTGCATTCCATATTTAAAATATCAAAAAACGTAATTTGGATTTACATGGTTTCAAATAAAGTGTCACACAAATTTAAGGGATCAGTTTACACAATCATTCCATATTAAGATCAATAGAATCTGAAATAAAGCTACGTAATAAATTGTCCTTTCCTTGTTGGGAGAAAGTAGTAACACTTGATTGATTAATACAAGGTTTCCATAAATCTATTATGCTAACTGTTTGACCATTCCTTACTGGGAGATTTTAATACTTGTCTGATTAATTCTATATAAGGTTTCCATAAAACAGTTAACAGAATTAATCAATCGAGTGAAATTTATGATTGACTGGTATCACGTTATATGGACTGATTGTTTGCTAGTGATAGAATCTTGCTTTTATTTATGGTATGAATAGTTCCTGGTATCATGCTTAGTCTGACGTGTTAAAGTTACTATCCCACGTTTTGTGCTTTAGTACATATAATTATGGGTATCATCATGATATGGGAATAAATCTATTCTTTAATCCATATCAATTACGTGCATTCACTGGATAGACTTTTTGAAAAGTTACCAAAATCCAAAAAGGTTAAGCTGTAAATGTTGTTATGGACCATCCCTTTAAACGACTAGTTTCAATGTAGTTATATATCACGTCCAGCAGAACCAAAAAGGGACAGAAAAAGAATTATCAATACCCAGAATATCTAAAAGCTAACACTGCACAGCAAGTTTCCGGTCTTTCACGTAATATACTGCCACACTGCTGAAGAACCTTAAGTCAATCTAATTCAGCCTCTGTCGTGTTCTATTCTGAGAAAAACTTGGTGATATCTTATCTTTTGATCATTGCATTTAGATATGAGCTTTGGGTTGTACTAATCTATTTTCTATTGAAAGGGTTTTCACAATAAAGTTCCAATATAGGTAAATAGCTTGGTGAGTAAAAGTACTCAAGTAAGTGCATAGATGTGCACAAGGGAGCATAGGTGCTTGGGAGGAAGTGTCCTCAAAGTTTGGAATTGTTATTATAAAAAGGTGTTTTGTAAGGCAATATTATATAATAAGAAGAAGTCTCCAATATCAAGTTGATATTGGACGTGGAGTAAGCCATTAGAATAGAGGATAAGGGCCGAACCACGTAAAAATCCTCGTGTTCATGTGAATGTTTATTTTCTGCATTTATATACCCTGCTAGTGTACTTCATCACATTTGGTTTCAAGCAAAAATAATCATATCTTCTAAATTCTATTTCCAGTGCAAATCAGTTTCCAAACCAGTAACCTGAAATCGGTTATTCAGCAGACTGATTTACCTTTTGTTTTGATTAATATAAAAAAATTGGACATAGTTTTTACTCCACACTTATTCAACCCCCCCTTCTAAGTGTGCCTATTTAAATTTCAAGTTGGTATCAAAGCTGTAGGTTAGAAATATTAGGATTGCGAAACCCAAGATATAACCTTAGTACTAAACTCATATCGAGTACGTTAGGAGATGAATCGGGGAGATTCATCATGTTGTGTATTTTTGGAGGTAGATTAAGGAAATCCATCGAGCCGAGATGTACATGATAAAATATCATTTCATTTCATCAATGAATATATTGTAGACACCCAAATTTTGCACTTTTACACTAACCCTGACGGGAGGGCAAAATCGTCACTTAACCCGACATACGAAAAGGAAGGTGGACCCTAACACGAAGCCCCCACAACAACTTACGGTCAAAGCAGCCACAACGAACAACGAGCATCAGGTTACTTGAGGCAAGGCAAACAACTGATCCAGAAAATCTTGATTTGATCACCAAAGACGATGAATGGTCACTACGCTTAAGATAGTCGGGGGTCTCGCTCACCGGGGAGCGAGCGACTGCCCAGCTCGCCGGTGAGCTGACGGGCGTGTAAGGGGGCAGCGCCCCCTGGGAGCCAAGCACAAAGAGTGTACGAGGATCGAGATAGCACAGAAATATATCAAGTTACAGCGTTCCGAGCAAGCCTCTCGGAAATATATAACACGTCTCCCAGCGGTTCCCGAATTACAAAATACGAGCCTTCCAGCGAGAAGCGAACGATCGACATTAGTGCACGAGGATCGAGATAGCACAACACGAGAATCGAGAAAAGGAAGCCAGGCGGCCGCAGATGTATCTGCGACCAACAACATTTGGGCGTTTTTGTGGCTCGAGGAGACACACCGCAGCAGAGGTGGCGACTCAGACGGCTTTCAGAACACTATACAACGTCCAGTTTCTCATCCGAGAAAAGAGAGAGGAAGAAAAATAGGAAAATCTAGAGAGAGAAGGCGAGATTTAGAGAGAGAAATGCTCGAATTGGGCCAAAAAGAGAGAGTTTGTCATTTTCTTAGCTTCAATATTCATCCAATATTGTGTTACACATTTGATAGTGAAGTATAAAGCGATTATTGAAGTATTGCAAGGTGAAAAAAGGCGTTCCTTGAAGTTTATCTCATATTTTTTTCTTGTGATTTCTTGTTGTTAAATTGCTTGGATGTAGCATCTTTTTATATTAAGTGATAATCCAAAGATTAAGGAAGATTAGTGAGGGTTCCATCGGAATGAAATTTCCTCCTAATGTCCTGATGATATCCGGATGGTGATATATAGTTCATTGTGTTAATATGTAGTTCATAGTGTTTAACTTGCAATTTTAGGTTATCGCGGTATAGTAAAAAATCTAGTGTTATTAAGTTTTCTTTTGTACGGTTGTGTGATGATTTTGGGGTTTGTAAGCCTAGGAATGAGATCTTTGTGATCAAATTCCGAAGATGGACAATTTGGTAACGTAGTCACGGCAATGGGCCTTTTATTGTACATATGTAAATTTCGGGCCTTAAAATGATACTCATATCGAAAATCGGGTTAAGGCCCCGCAATAGTAAAATGTGTGATCGTGGGTGTTTGGGGTTATTTGGATGGCTCACATGCTCATGAATAGCCCCGACACATTTTGTGAATGCTTGACTCGATTTACGACATAAAAAGCGGTTTCAAAAAAGGAAAAGTCAAAACAGGAAAGATTTTCTAAAAAGTAAATCAAATTAGGGTATTAGAATCACAAGGCTAAAAAATCGAAGGTTTTAATGAGTGTCGATTCCTATTTAACGAAAAGGCTGCAAATATTTTCTTAAAGGTCATAAGAAATTTATTTTGTAAAAGTAAACGTCTTTTTATTAAACTTTGGTGCATAGGTTAAAGAGCTCCTAGAAATTGCCTTTATTTGATTTCATTCTACTGTCCAAAGGCAATGTATAGTCTCGATTCCTATTTGACGAGAGTTTAAAAACTCTTATTTTCTAAAACGACACCTAAATAAAAATTTCATTGTTTTCCATCTATACCTATTATAAAACAAAACCTTTGCGTATAGGTCAAAAGACGTTCTAAAACACTTTCTGAATAAAGCACGATTTCTATAAAAAATCAAAGCGGCTTCTTATGCAAAATTCACCACCATATTCATTTAAGCACACACGCATTTACACACATGTTTTGAGATTTTAAAAGAATAGGAAAGCATCGAGATTGTGGTAACCGTGTTTTCACGGAAGTCGGGGGATGCCTAACACATTCCCTTTGCTTAAACAAGCCCCCAAACTCCATGAATCTCAGTTCGCAGACCAATTAATTAGGAGTCACATATAAGCCATTACGATTATGAAAACTAAAACTCGGATGAGTTGGTATATCCATTTCTAATATACCAACTGACGACTCTGGTCAATTTGACTCATCAAAAAATCGATCTTTCAAAACTCGTCGACACTTGTGCTGATCTTTTCCAAAAATCACATCGTAATCAAAAGGCTAAAATTGGAAAGGGTAATTATCAACAGGAGATGATTTTTTCGGCGTCGACATATATTTTATTGCTGTACTAACATGTGTTATTGGTGTGATTGTAGGATGCCTGAGATAGGACAGTCGAGTCATACTATTGAGGAGGTGGTTTACACTGATATCTATATGGATACTGCCCAACCGCTGATGGCTGCACCGATAGAGGATCCTGAGTCTGATCCAGAGGAGGGAGATCGTGAGGAGCCCGTCAGGGGTGGAGTTATGTGGCCATACAGTGAGGATAAGGCCGAGTCAGAGTTAGAGGATGAGGAGCCAGCTGAGTATGCTGATGGCATGGCCACTACTGCCAATGACATCATCGACTCTTTGACTATGAGGAATGATGAGCTGGAGGATAGGGTTCAACACTTGGAGGAGCAAAATCTGACTCACCAGTATACAAAGGACCAGTATAAAGATGTAGCTTATCAGTTCTCTGGCGAGAACACGTTACTGAAGGAGAAAATGGCAGAGATGGAGGCTAGATTAGCAGCAGTTGAGCTGGAGGTTCAACAGGTATAGACAGAAAAGGAGGAAATTAGAGGCCATTGGCAGCAGGCGACAGAGGGTAGGATCAAAATGGAGATCCAGAGAGACACTGTTCATGGGCAGATGCTAGAGCTAGAGGATGGGGTTCGAGAGAAGAGGGTGAGGATCGATAGACTTAGTTATGTCTATCGTTCTTCTTTTGGCATATTGCAGAGGAGGGACAATCCATGCACACTATCAGCTGGAGCGTGGTGATGGCTATGGGGGATGAGGAGTATGATGACGCTGTTCGTTGAGGGATGCGCAGGCATCAGTAGTAGTTTTCTTTATTTATGTTGTATGTAAATAGATGCAGGTAGAAACCCAACTTTTGCTTTGATAGAGGGTTAGTATGATGTAAATCCCAACTCTAGGAAGTTGTGGGATATGATTATGGTTAGATCCTATCTTTTGTAGTATTTCAGGGATTGTAGCATTTATAGCAATATGCTTATGATGTAAAAGTGCTATGCACTATGGTTTTAGCATATAAGTATAAATGCAGATCTGTTTATGTTTATATGTGTCGAGATGCTTAATTGTATTTTAGTTAAATTGCTTAAGCTACAAAATAGAAGTAAAAAGATGAAATAACTTTAACGATTTAAAATTTCTCTATACAGAAAATGTCGCCACATAGAAGAAGTCAGCCACTACCCCCACCCTCACTGGAAGAGTCGGTTAATGTAGGAGGGGCACCGCCTAACCCAGTACAAGAGTTTGTGGAAATGCTAATAGGAGCATTCCGCGGACGTAACGCGAATGCTACTGGAGCACCAAACCTTGTCGCTCCACTAGCTAACTTCAAAGATTTTAAATTAATAGGACCACTTGAATTCCGAGGAACAATGAATCCTATAGAAGCACAAACTTGGATAGAGGAGATGGAAAAGGTCGCCTGAGTAACGAAGGAGCAAATGACCTCATTTGTTACCTTTATGATGAAGGGGGAGGCGAATTATTGGTGGAAGGCCAACAAGAGTAGAGCAGGAGAGAGAACTATCGCGTGGGCGCTACTTAAGGAAGTGTTCTTAGAGAACTACTTTCCGGAAAGCACACAAGCCAGGATGGAAGTCAAATTTCTAGAACTTAAGCAGGGGAACATGTCAGTTTCTGATTACGTCACTAAGTTCAATGAATTGGCAAGATTCATTCCACATCAGGTGGACACTGAAATAAGACGAGCAAGGAGGTTTGAACAGGGACTGAAGCCATGGGTTTACAGTAGGGTCATTGTTCTTCAGATTGTCAACTTTGCAACTTTGTTGGAGAAATCTATAATAGCAGAAGGGGGAATGAAGCCCTAAATAAGCACAATCAAGGACGAAATAAGAAAAGAAGCGAAGGAGGAAACAGAGGAGCTAGCAGCGGGGGAAGTAACTCGAACAAGTACAAATGGAACAACAACAACAATTCGGGGACACCCCAAGGAAGTGAACCGAAGAAAGGAAATAAATGCAACAATTGTGGGAAGAATCACTCGGGGAGTGTATGAAGGGGAGAAACGTATGATACAACTGTGGGCAAAAAGGGCATATCGCTCCTAATTGTCCCACACCAAAGAAGAGAGGTTGTTTCTCATGTAGAGCTATGGACCATCAGTTCAAGGATTGTCCGGAAAGGAAGAATAGCGGGGGAAGTACTGGATTTAAGGGAAACAACAACAAGTTCACCATTTGAGGCCCAGTGCAACAGAATAAACCAACAGCACGGGCTTTCAACATAACAGTGCAAGACGCCGTGGAATCAAAAGACGTGGTGTCAGGTATTATTCCAATCAATGATATAAATGCTTATGTATTGTTTGATTCGGGTGCTACCTGTTCATTTGTGTCTGATGATTTCTCTAGACGGTTAGAATTGCTTAGAGAAAAACTAGAGAACCCAATGAATATAGAGGTTACAAATAAAGAAGAGATTCTTGTAGAGTATATACATAGAAATTGTTGTTCTGAAATCAGGGGCCAGAAGTTAAAAGTGAATCTAATTCCGATACGTTTGGGGGAGTTTGATGTTATACTTGGAATGGATTGGTTGTTTAACCACAGAGCGGTAATTGATTGTCAGAAGAAGTGTATACACCTTAAGACACCAAACAAGTCTAAGGTCATATTTTACGGCAGCCAGTCGTAAGACAATCTTCTTATTTGACGATGATGTAGGCCAAGAAGCAGTTGGAGAAAGGTTGTGTAGGGTATTTGGCTCATGTGGTGGATACACAAATGGTGAATCCCGATATAGAGCAAATACCAGTAGTTAAGGAGTTCATGGATATTTTTTCAGATGAACTGCCAAGTCTGTTGCCAGATAGGGAGACAGAATTTGTGATCGATTTAGTACCGGGGACAACACCAATATCGAAGGCACCATATAGGATGACTCCGGTAGAAATGAGGGAGTTGATGGTTCAATTGTAGGAGTTGTTGAATAGGAAGTACATTCAGCCTAGTGTTTCTCTATAGGGAGCAACTATGTTGTTTGTAAAGAAGAAGGATGGATCAATGAGACTTTGTATGGATTATAGGGAGTTGAACAAAGTAACAATTAAGAACAAGTACCCGTTGCCACGAATTGACGACCTTTTTGATCAATTGAAAGGGGCGAAGTACTTTTCAAATATTGACTTAAGGACTGGTTATCATCTGTTAAAAGTTAGGAAGGAGGACGTACCCAAGACGGCATTCAGAACTCGTTACAGCCATTATGAGTTTCTGGTGATGTCGTTTGGACTAACGAATGCGCCAGCTGCATTTATGGACATGATGAACAAAATATTCAAGTAATACTTGAATAAATTTGTAGTTGCGTTCATTGACAATATTTTGATTTATTCCAAAACGGAGGAGGAGCATGCGGAACATCTAAGATTGCTGTTGGAGATATTACGGAAGGAACAGTTGTATGCTAAAGTTTTGAAGTGTGAATTCTGGTTGGAGAGAGTTCAGTTTCTGGATCACGTTATCGACAAGGAGGGAGTTTTAGTTGATCCAACAAAGGTGGAAGCGGGGTGATGAATTAGGAACAACCAAGGACGTCGACGGAAGTTAGGAGTTTCTTAGGGCTAGGTTACTATCGGAGATTTATCAAGGACTTTTCAAAGTTAGCAACGTCGTTAACTAATTTGATGAGGAAGACAGTGAAATATGTATGGACGGAGAAGTGTTTCAGGAGCTAAAGAAAAGATTTAGTGAAGCACCTGTATTGACTTTACTGGACGATACGGGAGGTTTTACGGTCTATAGTGATGCATCGCATAAGGGACTAGGTTATGTGCTTATGCATAACGACAAGGTCATTGCGTATGCGTCAAGACAACTAAAGAATTATGAGAAGGGATACCCTACCCATGACTTGGAGCTGGCAGCGGTAGTGGTTGCACTTAAGATTTGGAGGCACTATTTATATAGAGAGAAATGTGAGATATTCACATACCATAAAAGTCTGAAGTATATCTTCACACAGAAGGAGTTGAATATGAGGCAGCGGAGATGGTTGGAGTTGATCAAAGACTATTATTGTGAAATTCTCTACCATCCCGATAAAGCCAACGTAGTAACAGCTGCCCTAAGTAGAAAGAGCATGGAGAAGTTGTTTATATTGACCGAATAGGAGGAACTGGTAAAGGAAATGGCTCGGATGGAATTGGAGGTGAAAAATCCAAATGAGTCAATAGAAGTGGAAGCAAGTCCAACCTTGTTAGATAAGGTGAAAGAGGCTCAAGACAAAGATGAAGAATGTGACAGAATAAGGAAGATGATGACCGACGGGAAAGAAGTCAAGTACAAAGTAGATAGCAAATGATTGCTAAGGTTTGAAAATCGGGTTCGGGTATCGTTAGTGCCTGAATTACGAGAGGAGATTTTGTAAGAGGCTCACAGTACGAGATACTCGATACATCCGGGAAGTACAAAAATGTATCAAGATCTGTGTCAGCACTTTTAGTGGCCGAATATGAAGAGAGAGGTTGCAGAATGTGTTAACCAAGTGGATTATTATAGCCGTTAAAAATTCCTGAGTGGAAATGGGAGCATATCACGATGAATTTTGTGGTAGGACTTCCAGCAACACAGAAGGGATATGATGTTATATGGGTGATTGTGGATTGACTAACAAAGTCAACGCACTTTTTGCCGATCAAGATTAAATTCAGTTTGGATCAGTTGGCTAAACTATACATCAAGGAGATAGCTTCAAGACATGGAGTGCCGGTATCAATTGTGTTAGACAGAGATCCGCGCTTCATGTCAAAGTTTTGGAGGAATCTTCAGGAAATAATGGGGACGCAGTTAAGAATGAGTACAACGTATCATCCACAAACTAATGGGCAAAGCGAGAGAATAATTCAGACATTAGAAGATATGCTCAGAGCCTGTGTGATGGATTTCAAGGGAAGTTAGGGTGACCATCTACCATTAGTTGAGTTTTCATACAACAACAGTTATCATGTAAGCATAGGAATGTTGCCTTACGAAACGTTATATGGGAGAAAATGTAGAACATCTCTATGTTGGGATGAGGTAGGTGAACGTCGACTGTTGGGGCCGGAATTGGTTTAACAGACTGTAAAAATTATCAGAGTAATAAGAGCTCGACTAGTAGTAGCTCAAGACTGTCAGAAGAAATATGCAGATCTACATCGACAGAAGCGAGATTTCGAAGTAGGCAGTTTTGTGTTTATGAAGGTATCTCCCTGGAAAGGGAAGATCCAATTTGGAAAGAAAGGGAAGCTGAGTCCAAGGTTCATGGGACCGTTCGAAATGCTGAAGAAAGTGAGTGAAGTGGCGTACGAGGTAGCTATACCTTCTGAATTGGAGCATATCCACGATGTGTTTCACGTGTCAGTGTTGCGACCATACAAGCCTGATTACAAGCACGTCATATCCTATGAGCTAATACAAGTTGAAAAAGACTTATCATATGAAGAGATTCCTATCCAGATTTTAGATAGAAAAGAGCAGAAATTACGAAATAAGATTATACATTCTGTCAAAGTCCTTTGGAGGAACCACAACGCTGAGGAAGCTACGTGCGAGCTTGAAGAAAAGATGAGGACTAGATATCCGAATCTTTTTTAGTAGTTTAAATTATAATTCTGGGGACGAAATTCTTATAAGGGGGGAGAATGTAATGACCACGAATTCAATTAGACATTGTAATTATATTTATTAAATAATTAGCAATGAGTTAAAATTTTTGTACTAATAAATTGTGCTTTAGATAATTGAATGAATATACGTGTGCATGTGTATATTTATTTAAAGCAATTAAGCAAGGTGTTATAATTAATTAAAGCAAGTCTAATTTGATTATATTTTTAATCCAAATGAGGTATTAAACTAGGTCAAATTAATTAACCTAGTAGTCCATGTAATTAATTAAACCTTAGTCCATGTAATTAATTAAACAAGCCCAATTCTTGATTTAATTAAATGTAACATAGGTTATTTAATGTTAGCCCAATGTAATAATTAAATTGAGCCCAACCAAATTAAATGAATGAGTCCAACATATTTAATTCCTAAGTCTAATGTGGAGCCCAATAGGAAGTCAAATGTTGGTCAATGATTATATATATATATATATATACATGTATATATAAGTAATAAAAATAATGTTAGGGTTTCGACACAGTGAAAACAGCGGAATTTAAAATTTTTTCGAAACCCTAAGACAGGATCCAAGCGAAAACAGATTAATCAGAGGTTTAGATTATTTTACCGATTATCCGAGATGGACAGGAGACGATGGAATTCTGGAACGGCTTCGAATCTTCAACGCAATCCAGTGACTACGTCTCTACGGTATCCACACGAACGCTCCGCGAACCGTCACATGATCTACAGCGAAAGGGATCTGCGGTACTAGCCACCAAGATCAGAATTTCTGAACTATTTTTCTCTCTAGCCTCTTTCTGAAAGCGGCTAGGGTTTTTAGTTTTTTTCCTTTCGTGATTTTAGACTACTGATATATCATATATATAGTAGTTAATAGGAATTAACCAAAACCTAATTTAATTAGAAAAATAAAATTCGAATTTATATATATTATATTTTAATTAAGTCTTACTTAATTAATATACATATATACAAATTATCCTATTAATTTAAATTCGTAATTTTAAATACTATCAATCATATTGATATATTTAAAATACTTACAATTTAAATTAATTCCCTTTTAAATACGTTCTAAGTGTGTGACCCAATAGGTTATTATTATGTTGACAATAATTTTAAAATCATATTATAAAATTATAAACAGCGAGCGACATCTAGTAATGCATCACTGCTACTCAAATAATAATAAGATCGGTGATTCGATACAACCTTTTCGTGACCAATGTTTCAAAGTAATTTAATCATTTTAACCTTATATCCTAGATTAAACTCGAGGCATGGAATGTTTCATACTCTTCATAATTTAATCTGAGTTTTTCTTGATCAATGAGTAGACTATATGAAACAAATCAATATTTGAGCATGGCCATGCATTTCATAGTCCTACTCAATCAAGAGGCCTAAGGATATCACCCCTAATATATAAGAGGGTTAAATTCCATCTAGATCACTCATATTCCTCACACGATTCATGATGTACCCAATAATCACCTTTATTGTCCACCCTATTAAAGGTGACATTTGATGATATCAAAGTACACAAATTCTCGTGTAATAATATAGTGACTTCAGGTCGGAGGATCATTACATTATTGTCACTATGAGAATTTCTTATGACACTTTGCATAATGCTCCATGTAGAATTCTCATGGTGGGTCTGTCCAGCACATTATTCTCTAACATGTACCTATGCATTGACTCAAATATTTCATATATTTATGACCAATGAGATTTGGCCATCAGCAATCTACATACTAGTCTCAATGCATCATTATTGTCCCATTAACAATGATACTCGACTAGGGACATTTAAGATCAATGATACTAATTGTAATTATATAATCTCATGTTCAAGTCACATACTTGAAGCTATATAATTCGTATCATTATTCTAAGGACTTTTATTATGCTAACATTTATATAACGCAGTAAATAAAAACATAATAAAATAATATCATTTATTCAATCAAATATAATATTGAGAAAAGTTAAGCAATTACATTAAATAATTGGCCTCTAGGGCATAAACTCTAACAAATAAATCTAAATTGGTAGGAAAAAAGCCATTTGGTTGGTCACATGGGGCCCCACTTGGGGTGGATTTCAAATTTTATTGTTGCTTGTTTTATGTTGGAAAAGTACTATAGTTGGTGAACAACTCCTACCAACCCTAGTCCTCTCATGTAAGAAAATCCCTAAAATTTAGCTAAGTTGAAGATAAAGGATAAGATGAGCTAGGAGATTTGTATACATATAAAATATGTATGTCTACATTTTGGATGATAACTCCTGGCTATAAATAAGAGCCTTGAGTAAGAGTTAGAGAGTGTGCTTCATTTTCTAGAGAGAAAAGCTAGAGCATACACTTGTGATTTGAACAAAATAGCTATAGAATGAGCTTGATGAATGTCACAAAGCTTCAAAACATACTTTAGAAGGAGGAGAAGAAGAGCACACAAATCCTTAAGGTTAAAAAGTGCTCTAACCATTTCTAAGTTCGTTTTTATAGTCTATATGTGTTTTGAACGGTTAAAATATATTTATAATTATCAAAAGTTATTTTGATGGTCTAGAAGTCTTAAACTATGTTATATAGGTAGATTCATGGTTTGATATGCTTAAATCATGTTTTGGTATGTGTGGTATGCATAAAAATGAAAGAAAGGTCTATATTGGACTTTACCGGTGAAACCTAGTGGACCATGTGCTAGTTAATGTTGTAGTTTGAAATGTACAAGTTGGAAAATATATTTCTATGACTATAAAGTTATATTTATGAGTTAAAAAGATAACCCAACTTGAATCGCTCAAAAATATGAAAAAATGAGCAAGTTATGGTTTTTACCGCAAACTATGTCATTTTAAAACCCTAGAGTGATCGATCTCGAATATTATGTCAAAAACGTTTTAGAAAACGAGATCGAATCATGAAATATTGAAAAACAACAAGTTAGAAAGATAATAAAACTGATTTGGTGTGTTTTGGATATGTAGATTTCATTTTATGCAAGTTTGAACCAAAGAAATCAATGTTGGAAAATTAAGGTTTTGAAAAACACAGCTATCACCGCAGCGGTAGGTTCCACCGCTGCAGCGGTGAAACACCCTGTAATTAAAAATTAAATCACCGCCGCAGTAGTAAATCCCACCGCCGTAGCGGTGAAACTTTCTGTACGTCACCGCCGCAGCAGTGAACCAGATAGTTTGAAAAATTAATTCCGGACCGGGTCGGGTCGGGTCAGAAAATGAAAAATGTTTTGTAAAGTATTTTATTATGTTTGGATCAAATAAAAGTAATTTAAACATTATGAAAGTTAACTTAATAGGTAAAAGAGGATAAATATTATTAAAGAATTAATAATATAAATAAATTAATAAATTGTTATAAAATAAATAAAATATTATTAAATGATTAATAATATTATAAAGTGAATAAAATATTATGAAATGATTAATAATATTAGATAATGAATAAAATATTACTAAATGATTAATAATATTAAATAATAAATAAAATATTATTAAATAATTATTAATATTAGATAATGAATAAAATATTATTAAATAATTAATAATATTAGATAAGGAATAAAATATTATTAAATAATTAATAATATTAGATAAGGAATAAAATATTATTAAATAATTAATAATATTAGATAGTAAATAAAATATTATTAGATGATTAATAATATTAGAAGGTTAAATATTATTAAATAATTAATAATATTGTAAGTCTAATAAAATATTATTAACTTGTTAATAATATTAGAAAAAAGTTTGAACTATATTAAAGAATTAATATAGATTTTATGTGATTGCAATATTATCAAGTGATAATATTTTCTAAGTGTTAATATACCCCTAATTATTGTAATTATGTGGTTAGGTGTTGGAAATGTAAGAGTTATAAAAGTTATCATATGAATGTGTATATGATACTAATTTAAGATCAAACTGATTAATTGTTAGGTTTATTCAGAGAGAATTAAATTGAATTGATTAACAGTAGTTTACACACGAGACAAGTTTCCTTAACCCTAACGTGTATTCATTGTTGCAAGTTTTCTTTATCCTTACTCAAATTTTATATTGAGCAATTTAATTATTATTGAGAAAGGCTCTACACCTGTATTTACTTGCCAGAGTTTTAAGTGGTTTAATTCTGTAAAATTATTCCACATCATTATTGTCATTGTATTAGCACATAATGCATTTGCAAGTGTTATAGTTTATTAATTCAAGAACTGTTTAATAATGTCTAAGCTAATTGATTCAGTTAGATAATGGATGTTAAATAATTCATCACATTGAATATTTTAAAAGCTTATCCAAACCATTGGTTGGTGCAGATTCTTATAGTAAGATTGAGAATGAACAACCCTAAATAAAGAGGATTTTTATCTGTTGAAAACCTGAATTTGCGCAAGATGTCTGAATGTTATGCATATACATAGGGTACAAGAGGCTGATCCTCTCGCGTATCACATTTTTCGAGGTGTCAGATATATATGTTTGTCCTACCTTAGTAGTAGTTTATGATCCTTAAAGACCGCTTAATAGTAAATAGTCAATCAATTCTTATATTGAAAAATTGATTCTTGATTGTTACCGATTGTTGAAAACGTTGATGTTAATTTCCCTTTCCATTAAGATATAACTTATGCTATTTGTTCTTAAACTTGCTGAGCCATTTAGTTGTTCATTCTTGCTATATCATGACTTATTTCAATTAAGTCAGAATATTCTAAACAAGACAAAGGCAAGGGAAAAGCCAAAACTTAGATTAGTTGGATGCATGCTAGATTAATTACTTAAATGTACTTTCTTTTATAAATCTTTTGTATTCCCTTAAGATATGTAATGTTTATGTTAAGGTTAATCGACCTTGGGAAGTGTAGCATTTTTATAAGGAACCTTTTGTATTATTCCGCGAAGTTTAAATACAAATTATGTATTTAATTGTTATTAAGTACTGTTTCGTGAGAACAAAACCCGAGGTTATAGAACCCAGATTTGGGGTCGTCACACATTATCCTCAAATAAATATTATTAACCATTTAATAATATTTTTATCCTTTATGAATACTATTAACCATTTTAATAATATTTTATTCAATCATCAATATTATTAATCATTTAATAACATCTTAATTACTTATAAACATTATTAATCATTTAATAATGTCTTACTCTTTCTAATAATATTATTTATTAAATAATATCTTAAATCCTTTATAAAATTATTAACCATTTAACACTATTTTACACTCTTAATAATATTATTAATCCTTTAATAATATTTTAATTCTTTGTTAATATTTTTAATCATTTAATAATATTTTATTCACTTACTAATATTATTAATCATTTAATAATATTTTATTCACATACTAATATTATTAACCATTTAATAATATTTTAATCCTTTATTAATATTATTAATTATTTAATAATATTTTACTAACTTACTAATATTATTAATAATATAATAATTTTTTAACCATTTATTAATATTATTAATTATTTAATAATATTTTATTAAATTTTTAATATTATTAACCATTTAATAATATTTTAATCTTTTATTAATATTATTACCTATTTAATAATATTTTAATCATATATTAATATTATTAAAAATATTTTATTAAGTTACTAATATTATTAACTATTTAATAATATTTTAATCCTTTATTAATATTATTAACCATTTAATAATATTTTAATCCTTTATTCATATTATTATTCATTTAATAATATTTTATTTTTTTACTAATATTATTAACAATTTAATTATATTTTAATCATTTATTAATATTATTAATCATTTAAGAATATTTTATTAACTTACTAATATTATTAACCATTTAATAATATTTTAATCCTTTATTAATATTATTAATCATTTAATAATATTTTATTAACTTACTAATATTATTTTAATTAAACATTTAATAATACTTTAATTAGTTAAATTGGGTCCCATAGTAATATTATTAATTTTAAAGCATTTTTATATTTTCAGACTCGACCTGTCCCGAACCGCAAAAACCCGACCTGACCCAGTCTGAAAAAATTATTTTTCTGGAAAAAAATAGCACTGAGCCCCAACGCAGTGTTTTGTACTAAACACTTCGCGTAGGCGCAGTCACACAGAATATAAATTTCAATTTTTCAGATTTTTTCAACTTTGACACTTTTGATTCAAACTTGCATAAAATGAAATATACACGACCAAATGACACCAAACTGATCTTGTTAGCTTCCTAACTTAATGATCTACAATATTTCATGGATCGATCGTATTTTTGAAATTGTTTTTGATACAAAATTTATGATCGATTGACTAGGGTTTTAAAAGCGACATATTTTGCGATAAAGACCATAACTTACTCATTTTTTCATATTTTTCAATCGTTCAAGTTGGGTTATCTTCATAACACATAGACCTATCATTCAAGACTCATAGATCATAAAAACAATTTACACATCTCAAATCATAAATCATTAACCTAGACATTTAACTAAGATTTTTACTTAAAACATGTTCATCTTCATCTTTTATCCATATGTTCACATACTAACCATATCAAAACACTTATCATGCATTTTTAACCATAGATCATTTTCACATAGATCCTTCCATAACCAAGCTCGGTTAAACTCATACATAAAAAAAAATAACTGAAGTTTGAGAAACTTTAAAACCTTATCTGGAAATCTTCTTCTTGAAAATGGTTGGAACTTCTTAATCTTCTTGTATGGACAAAAAATAACCCACACTTAGTAACACTCAAAGTTTTTGCTTCTCTAGAACTCTCACAAATGCTCTAGCTTCTCTCTACAACTTTCTCTCTCTAACATTTAGTGAATAAAGCAAATGAACCAATATTTACATAAGTGTTGGATATTTTTATTTATAGAACTCTAGAAACACACCATTAGCTCTCTTAATCAACTAACATTGGTGAAATTAAGGGTTAATCAAGCTTACTATAACAAGGAAAGACTAGCTCAAATGACAATCTTGATTAACATGTTGCTTGCAAATTTTTATGATAATTGAGTGAAGCATTACATGAAGTAACTTTGAAGCAACAATAAAACAAATACTCCACCCTTAGAGGGCCCCACAATGGCTAGCCAAATGGAAAATTTCCTCCCCATTTTTCTTTTTCTTTTATCTTTTATATATATATATATATATATATATATATATATATATATATATATATATATTGACCAACCTTTTGACTATGTATTGGGCTCCACATTAGACTTAGGAATTAATTTCAATTGGGCTCTTCCATTTAATTTATTTGGGCTCAATTAATTACTTTCATTGGGCTACTAGTTTAAGTCACTTAGACTTCCCATATTTAATTCAATTAGACTAATTATACTAACTTACAAGTCTTGAATTTATATCAAGTATTGGGATAGTATTAATTTACTTGGACTCATCAATTAATTAACACTTGAGTTACTAGTTAAATTTATTTAAGTTACTAACACTTGGGCTAGTAATTAATTCTCATAAGACTTACCATATACTTCATATATGGTTTACTAAATAAATCAGGTAAGGCTACCTCGTTGGGCTCATTATATGAACTACCCATTAATTAATTACTTGTCATACTAATTTAATTCGCTTTGTCTTTAATTACTAAATCCATTAGGTTTGCCACATAATCCAATTAGACTTGCTATTTAAAAGTCAATTGGGCTACCATATTGAATTAGTTTACACAACACTAACACTAAACACATTCATGAGCTTGTTTTAATAAAACCCTAATACACATACATACAAGTTCTTTAACTTGATTAATTTAATTCATTAGTTACCACAATTCATCATCCACTTGGGTTTAAAATATAGTTACCCATATATATATAATTATTCATACATTGGGTTATCTTTAATAATCTATTTATTTCTTCTTTTTAATTAATCATATAAGTAATTTACTTGTTCATTATTAGTCTTTTTATTTGTCATACAAAGCCAACATTTAAGCTTTGTGATCTCATCATATAAGTTTCTCTTGCATTCCTTTTTCTTCTTTAGTTAATTCAAATAAATTTAATTAACTAACTCAGTATATCTCATCACATAACATATACACATACATAACACCACTTCACACATCATATTTTCTTATGAAAATAAATAATAATAATAAATTTTAAGTTTGTAATTTTTCAGGTTATTATATTCACCATCCCTTATAAGGATTCTGTCCCTAGAATCACCGCTACAACGTTACTTAAAATTTTCTTATAATATGTTCTTTTCTTGTATCTTTTTCTCAAATATTCGAATTAATTTTTACAGACAAATTATGCTTCATCTTTTCATCCATTTAAATACTCGACATGAGTTACTCCATTTCTTGTGACCTCTATATTAATAAGGTACTTTATCCTTTTTTCTAAATAATTCTAATCATTTAGTGAAATCTTCAGACAAATAGTACCCGAATTAAATAATACCTAAACAATTATATTATTGATCGGAATAATACTTGTCACCATGTCTCTTGACTTCTTTGATATTACTTCCATTGATTCTGCTTCCCGCATTACTTTCCTTCTTCGGGCAGTCCTTAAATGGATGACCCATTCCTCCACAAATAAAACACTTTATACTTTTTCTTGGATCAACATAGTTCAAAGCAACGTGTCCCTGCTCCCCACACTTATAACAACTATTTGTCCATTTTAGACACACTCTCAAGTGGTTCTTTCCATAACTTACACAAATTTCTATCTTTTGATTGACTTTTCCCTACCCATTCTCACTATTTCTATGGTTCCACTTTCGTTTCTGCGTGTTACTATCTCCGCTACTACCTTTTTTATTTCCTTTTTCAATCTTCTTTCCTTTCATCTCTTGATTATATTTTGATAAAGCTTCACTCTCATCTTCCATTATTATTGTCTTCTCTAACATTGTTGAAAATGTGTTAATCTGAAGAACCAAAACTTTACTGTAGATCTATGGATTTAATCATTGATCAAACCTCATTGCCTTTTGTACTTTTGTGTCCACTTGATGTGGAGCAAATCTCGCTAGTTCATTGCACTTAGCGGCATATTCTGCTACCGTCATGTTTTCCTGTTTGAGTTCCAAAAATTTCACTTCCATTTTTGTTTGCGTACTATCTGAAAAATAGTTTTCAAAGAATAATTCCTTGAAACGAGTTCACGTAACAATTCCTTTTTCTGCTCGATTTTTGTTAGCCTTCCACCAATAATTAGCCTTTCCCTTCATCATGAAGGTGGCAATTAATGTCTTTTGTTCCTCTACAACATGCGTAACTTTAAACACTTTCTCCATATATTCCATCCATGTCTGAGCTTCGATCGAATTTGTCATTCCTCAAAACTCCGGTGGTCCTTCTATTTTAAAATCTTCAAAGTTTGCCAATCGATTCTCTGGCGGACTTCCTACTGATGAAGTTTGATTTTGCATTTCTTGTGCTAACATATTAACAAAAGCTTGCATCGGGTCTACTTGACCTTTTTTATTATTAACTGATTCTTCTGCTCTTGTGTTTCAGGGTTGTCTACTCGGCGGCATTGTCTGTTTTTAAAAAAAATAATAAAATTTATGTTATTATCTTACTTTTTATTTATTACATTTATTCTTATAGTATTTAATATTTAATGCTCACATTAATCACTGTAAAGCATATAAACATAACACATTTATATTCTTACGCAAAACAGTAGTGTCTTAGCACATTACATTCCAAAACATACATAAATAAACGATCATATCCCATAAAGACCACAAAAGTTGGAACTTAACATAACCACATAACCCACATACTCCTAGAGTTGAGATTTACAAACACATGATATCCTTTTATGGAAACAAAAGTTGGGATTCTCATATAATTACATACATCGATATTAAAGATATCACTACTACTAGACTTCAACTTGAAACATGTCACGCTTTTTGTGTTACTATGCTCCTTGCTTTTCATCACCATCTTTGGCTACTGATTCATGTTGTGCCAGATTTGACTCTTTTTTAACCATTTCTTTCTAAGGGCATTTCTTTATTTGATGACCTAGTTCCCCACATCTGAAACATACTTCGTTTTTCTTTGCTTTAAGGGAATGGAGAGCAATATGTCCCTCTTTATAACATAACCTTTTCTCCTTCAAACATAACCCCACATGCTTCTTCCCGCAATTATTACAGGCCTCCCCGTTCTTCTTCTTTGACTGATTCTCTTTTTATCTTTCATTCCACTTTTTTTAAAGTTCTTATGGCTCCCACTGTTACCTTTTCCCAGATGATGAGAACTTCTCTAAGTCCACCTTCTTTAGACATTTTACAACCCTCAACATCAATAACAAACACAACTTATTAGTACCTCATGCAGAAATAATTTATCACATAACACATAACTTTTCCTACTTGACGAATTTCCAAAATCTATCTCCTAAACTCTTTATGAGTTTTCTTATTTTCTCTACGATAATAATCCTAAGGTTTTTCCCCCACCTAAGGTTTATAACTTATAGCTCTGATACCAACCTGTGACGCCCTTAAATTCGGGTCCCTCGAACCTCGGGTTCGGTGCTCACTATCCATCACTTGACAAATATTCATAAACTAAATATTCAATAACTAGTGAAAAATAAACATAAATTCGTTACAAAACGTACCATCAATCCCAAGTTCCACTAACCTTAAATACATCACAAATACCTTATAACAAAAAAGTTTACAATGTAAAAATAAAAACTAATTATTTCTACTCGTTCGCCTTTTCTTTGCCTTTGTACTCCTTAGATTACTCGAGCTTAGCTAAAAAATAGTTCATGATATAGCAAGGGTGAGCAACTACTTTACTCAACAAGTTTAAATAAACAATAAATGATATATCATGAATGAAAAAGAATTAACTTTTGAAACTTCAACAATATTCAAGAATTGTGAAGAAATGCAACTTTGAATAACAAGTTTAAATTGATTTAACATACTTCTTTTTCATGCTAAAAGGTCACAAGACCGTGAACATACGTTTTGAGTATTTATAATACCTTGTACACATAAGACTGTCATTTTGTTTTGAATATTAACAACCATTTCAATTGCAATATCCGAAGATGTGTACTCTAGGTGATCGGCCTATTGTACGTATATATTGTGCATATTATAACCATCTAATTTCGTTTTGATCGAAATTATTACATCCGACCGTAGTTTTATCCTTTCATAATGATTTGTTCATTTCAGCTTTTCCCATCAAATTCCGTACCACAACAATATGGTTTGTACTAGCTTCAACAATATTTAGATTAATGAATTTGATACATAAATGGTTTAGCCGAAACAATTGTTCATAATAAGAACAGTCATATTAACACACACAATATCTAGCCGAAACAAATAGTATAGATATACCTATTTAAATAGTTCATTTTGAGCACCCGTCATTATAATTCTTACAGTATCTAGCTGAAACAATTGACATATATCTTTCTCTTTAAATAGTTCATAATGAAAATAGTCATGCGAATGCATATAAGTGCGAATATCAATAACAATATAGATATGAAATAATTTTTAATAATTATTTCATCATGTACTACGAAACTCATTTCAACTTGTAGATACCTAACATAATAAAAACAAGTATATGAAACTTGCATAATGAAATGAGTTTGAGTTTTAGAATAGCTTGCCAAATAAATACAAGTTAAGGTTCAGAGAACTTGTCTGTTCCGCTGACTACCGCTATTCAACTTAAATAACTTCCTTTGGATGACCTAACATTCAACAACATTGATTTACCAATAAGGATATCACATAACTTTATTATACAACATTTAAATCATTCAACACTTAATCATAATTTTTAATCACTTAATAATATTATCAACATTTGATAATATTTTAATCACATAATATTATTACCATTGATCATATATTATCCTCAAACAAATTGATCATATATCAATCATTTCATAATATTATTACCATTGATCATATATTATCCTCAAACAAATATTATTAACCATTTAATAATATTTTAATCGTTTACGAATACTATTAACCATTTTAATAATATTTTATTCAATCATCAATATTATTAATCATTTAATAACATCTTAATCACTTATTAACATTATTAACCATTTAATAATGTCTTACTCTTTCTAATAATATTATTTATAAAATAATATCTTAAATCCATTATAAATATTATTAACCATTTAACAATATCTTACACTCTTAATAATATTATTAATCATTTAATAATATTTTAATCTTTTACTAATATTATTAATTATTTAATAATATTTTATTCACTTAGTAATATTATTAACCATTTAATAATATTTTTTTCACATACTAATATTATTAACCATTTAATAATATTTTAATCCTATATTAATATTATTAATTATTTAATAATATTTTATTTACTTAATGATATTATTAATAATTTAATAATATTTGTATCATTTATTAATATTATTAACCAATTAATAATATTTTAATCCTTTATTAATATTATTAATCATTTAATAATATTTTATTCACTTATTAATATTATTAACTATTTAATAATATTTTAATCATTTATTAATATTATTAATAATATTTTATAAACTTACTAATATTATTAATCATTTAATAATATTTTAATCATTTATTAATATTATTAATAATATTTTATTAACTTACTAATATTATTAACTATTTAATAATATTTTAAATATTTATTAATATTATCAACCATTTAATAATATTTTAATCATTTATTCATATTATTATTCATTCAATAACATTTTATTTCCTTACTAATATTATTAACAATTTAATAATAATTTAATTATTTATTAATATTATTAATTATTTAATAATATTTTATTAAATTACTAATATTATTAACCATTTAATAATATTTTAATCACTTATTAATATTATTAACCATTTAATAATATTTTATTCACTTTATTAATATTAATAATTATTTAATAATAGTTTTTTAAATTACTAATATTATTTTAATTAAACATTTAATAATACTTTAATTGGGTCCCTAGTAATATTATTAATTTTAAAGCATTTTTAAACTTTCTGACCCGATCTGAATCGTAAAAACCCAGCCCGACCCAGTTCGAAAAAAATATTTTTCTGGAAAAAATAGAACTGTGTCTCGACACAGTTTTTTGTACTAAACACTTCGCCTAGGCGCAATCATGCAGAATACAAATTTTAATTTTTCAGATTTTTTTAATTTTGACATTTTTGATTCAAACTTGTATAAAATAAAATATACTCGTCCAAATGACACCAAATTGGTCTTGTTAGCTTCGTAACTTAATGATCTACAATATTTCATGGATCGATCGTATTTTTGAAATCGTTTTTGATACAAAATTTAGGATCGATCGACTAGTGTTTCAAAAATGAAATGTTTTACAATAAAGACCATAACTTCCTCATTTTTTTTCTCCATATTTTTCAGTCGTTCAAGTTGGGTTATCTTCATAACACATAGACCTATCATTCATGACTTATAGATCACGAAAATAACTTACACATCTCAAATCATAAATCATCAACCTAGATATTTAACTAGGGTTTTTACTTAAAACATGTTCATCTTCACATACTAACCATAACAAAACACTTATCATGCATTTTTAACCTTAGATCTTCTTCACATAGATCCTTCCATAACCAAGCTTGCGTAAACTCACACATAAAGAAAATAAAAACTAAAGTTTGAGAAACTTTTAAACCTTTTATGGAAATCTTCTTCTTGAAAATAGTTGGAATTCCTTCTTGATCTTCTTATATGGACCAAAAATAACCCACACTTAGTAACACTCAAAGTGTTTACTTCTCTAGAACTCTCACAAATGCTCTAGTTTCTCTCTACAACTTTTTCTCTCTAAAATTTTGTGAAAGGAGCAAATGAACTAACATTTGCATAAGTGTTGAATATTTTTATTTATAGAACTCTAGAAACATACCGTTATCTTTCTTAATCAACTAACATTGGTGAAATTAAGGGTTAACCAAGCTTACTATAGCAATGAATGACTGACTTGAATGACTATCTTGATTGAAATGTTGCTTGCAAAATTTTATGACAGTTGAGTGAAGTATTACATGAAGTAACTTTGAAACAATAATAAAGCAAATACTCCACCCTTAGAGGGCCCCACAATGGTTGGCCTAATGGCCAATTTTCTCCTAATTTTTTCTTTTTCTTTTATCTTGTATAATCATATATATATATATATATATATATATATATATATATATATATATATATATATATATATATATATATATATATATATATATATATATTGACCAACCTTTTGACTATGTATTGGGCTCCACATTGGGCTTAGGAATTAATTTCAATTGGTCTCTTCCATTTAATTTGCTTTGGCTCAATTAATTACTTTCATTGGGCTACTAGTTTAATTCACTTAGACTTCCAACATTTAATTCAATTGGGCTAACTATACTAACTTACAAGTCTTGGATTTATATCAATTATTGGGCTATTATTAATTTACTTGGACTAATCAATTAATTAACACTTGAGTTACTATTTAAATTTATTTAAGTTACTAACACTTGGGGTTGTAATTAATTCTCATAAGACTTACCATATACTTCATATATGGTTTACTAAATAAATCATGTAAGGCTACCTCGTTAGGCTCATTATATGAACTACCCATTAATTAATTACTTGACATTCTAATTTAATTCGTTTGGACTTTAATTAATAAATTCATTAGGTTTATCACATAATTCAATTAGCCTTGCTATTTAAAAGTTAATTGGGCTGCCATATTGAATTAGTTTACACAACACTAACACTTAACACATTCCTGAGCTTGTTTTAATGAAACTCTAATACACATACATACACGTTCTTCAACTTGATTAATTTAATTCATTAGTAACCACAATTCATCTTCCACTTGGGTTTAAAATATAGTTATCCATATACATGCAATTATTTTCACATTGGGTTATATTTAATAATCAATTTATTTATTCTTTCTCATTAATCATACAAGTAATTCACTTGTTTATTACTAGTCTTCTTATTTGCTATACAATGCCAACATTTAAGCTTTGTGATCTCATCATATAAGCTTCTTTTACATTCATTTTTCTTCTTTAGTTAATTTAAATAAATTTAATTAACTAACTCAGTATATCTCACCATAAAACATATACATATACATAACACCACTTCACACATCGTATTTTCTTATGAAAATAAATAATAATAATAAAAAAATTTGAGTTCATAATTTTTCAAGTTATTACAGTAGATTTACATTAGATCAAATAGCTATATTAGATTGAAGAGGTACATCAGATTGAAGAGGCACATCAGATCGCAGAGCTACACTATATCGCAGAGCTACATCAAATCGCAGAGCTACATTAGATCCTAGTGTTACGCCCGATCTTAAGTACTACTTACATTGCAGAGTAAAAAGTCTGATATGTTAATTGCTGATCTACAATAAATTATTGGAACGTCTCTTTTAAATATTCTTCTGAAGATAAAACTCTATGCTGGCAAAAAGGATAAGAATTGAATTAAAAGTCTTATCCAAAAAAGAGTATTTTAGTATATGAAAAGGACACGTGTCTACTATTGCAGCAAACAGAGTACTACTGATAGTAACATGCAGTGGCCTAGCCGATAAACCTACAAAGCCAAAATAATCAGATGATGACAAGTATCCTAAGAAGAATGGAGCAACGATAACTTTTAAACAGGAAGAATTCCAAAGATGCCTATAAAAAAGATTACCGCTCTAGACTCCAGGATGAACGATTTCCAGCAATATCAATAATTTAGAAAAGTTCAAGTGCTCCAAAGTACTAAGAGAAATCGTTTAGCTACTAAGTCTTTTAGAGAGATATTCATAATGCCATTTAGCAGAACCTCTCAGAATTATTAATCAACAACATCTTAATATTAGTGATAATTAGAAAGACAAGTCTGAGTGACTTATCTTAATTATTAGTGAATTAAGTCTCTTAGTGAGATAAAGTGTGAGTGACTTTGAAAAGACTTAGTGTCTTAGCGAGATAAAGTCTTAGTGACTTTTGGAAGACTGAGTGTTTTAGTTGTTTCTGAGTGATTCAACAATTGTAGCTAGTTTAGAGAGAACCATTGGTTTTTGTAACTTATATCCTTAGTGGATCATCCCTGCTCATCAGAGTGGAAGAGAAGATTAGGAGTATTTTAGGCTTCGAACCTCTTAAAAATTTGTGTCTCTTTATTGCTTGCTTTACTATTTTCATTTTAATTGTCATAATTATTTTATTTACTGTAATATCTTTCCATAAGATCACTTAATTTAGAATTGAGAGTTTTCATTTAACATTAGAAGGGATTTTTCAAAATAGCATATTTCGATGTGCATTATCAAATAAGTTAATTATTTAGTAAATATTTTTTAATCAAATATTTTTTAATCAATAAAGGATATATTTAGCCCCCCCTTCTAGATCTTTTTTGTGCCTTTAGGGAATAACAATTAGTATCAGAGCTAAGTTCTCATTGAGTTTGCTTTACCACTTGAGTTAATCCTATGACAGACAATAAAATCAATTTTGAACTTAGTGGTGGAGGAAAGCCACGAATGTGCAATAAAGATAAATTTGCTAATTGGAAAGTTCGAATGCAGGCTTACATGGATGCTATTGAATATGAGTTATTTGATGTAATATTAAATGGTCCATATATTCCAACAAAGTCGGCTTCATCTATTAAAGATCCAAACAAGGTGGTCACCAAACTAAGATCAAAATGAACTGACAATGAGAAGAAGCTCATTGATCTAGACAAATGAGCCAAAAACATCTTGTTCATGGTCCGAAAGATGAATTATTTGAGAATTTAGTCAACTACAGAACAACTAAAGGTGTCTGGGAAGCTCTCCTAGTAATGCATGAAGGGACAAAAGAAGTTTGAGAAAATAAGCAATCTCTCCTTACTCAACAATAAGTTTGAGAAAATAAACAATCTCTCCTTACTCAACAATATGAGATGTTTTCACATATTTTTAGTGAAGATATCATTGCAAAATATGAGAGATTCAACATCCTTCTTAACTCCTTAAGAGCCTTTAGAAAGATATATCCAAAGAAGGATGTTAACATCAAGTTCATGCGAGCCCTTCCTAGTAAATGGAATGCAAAGACTACAATAATAAGAGAGTCAAATAATCTTCATGAGATGACTCACAACAATTGTATGGAAATCTGCTAACTTATGAGCTTGAGCTTAATCAGAGAGTTGAGACAACATTAACAACTGAAACAAGAAAAAAAAGATAAAGGTGTTCTATCAAGGCTGCAGAAAGTCCCTCTAAACTCTCTTTAGAATAAGATGAAGATGAAAATGAAAATGATGATATTTCTCTACTTGCCAAAAGATTAAGAAAGTTCATGAGAAAAGGCATGAACAACTTCAGTAAATGTTTCAATAACAACAATAAGAAAGACAACTCCAAAGATCTGTGCTACAACTGCAAGAAGGTAGGCCACTTTGTTGTCGATCGTAACAAGCCTCTGAGAGAGGATTTGAGGAAAAAAAAGAAGAAGAAATAATACAACAAGAAGGAAAATAAGGCATATCCCAAGAAGATCCACAAGAAAAAATAGAATGATTGCTGAAGGATCATTGAGTGCAACTAAAAGTGACTCAAATTCAGAGTTAAGTGAGGATGAAGATCCTCAAAAGGAAAATCTATGTTTAATGGCCATTGAGGGGAAAATAAAGGACATTATTACTAATATTCAAGAAATTGATAACAGTGAAGTCAAGAGCTCTAGTAGTTTAAAATGATATCTAGCTAATGGATGCTCAAGGCACATGACAGAAAACTGAGCTCTTATGTTATACTTCAAATAAAAGGATGAACCTGCTGTTATCTTTAGAGATAACAACTCTGGTAAGACCAGAGGATATGACACTATAGGAAATAGTATCATCACATTCAAGAAAGTAGCTTATGTTGAGGGATTGAAGCACAACATGCTAAGCATTAACCAACTATGTGACAAGGGATATCAAGTGGTCTTCCTAAATAATTAATGCTAAGTCAGAGATTTAAAAACAAATATTGTTAAGTGATGATAATAAAAAATGCTATATTTTTATTCCTTAATGCTTAATCTTTTATATTTATTTTCAACCTAAATGTACTCATTATTTTTATATTTTTGTTTAGGATGTAAATAAAGGATTAAGTGCAAAACAAAGCTAATTCTGTGATTTTGGCGACTTTGGACGTTGTTTAGTAATCTGTTCATAATTCTCGCATCCAAACTCCGATTGAGACGATTTATGAGGATATGGAAAGCTAAGAAAGAGTTCTACAACCGTCGTGGTTTGGATTTGGAGAGCTACTAGTGGCATCAAGGTTGAAATAGGGCTTGAAGTTTCTGCATCAGCATTGTCACTTTACGATGCTAGGAACGCTAGATAATATACAAATATTAAAGGCAACCCAATTCACTAACTCTTTATAAAATAAAGCTCTAGTCTATAAAAATTTAAGAAGATTATGCTCGATAATATCAAGGCCCAATTCGAATTTTAGATGCTTTAGTAATTAGCAGTATGGAAGACTCCTGCTAACACTTTTTAAGTCATATTAGGACTAATATTTTATTATTTTATTTTAGGCAGATTTGAATATTAATATAGAGATAATTTTTAGGAGATTTTGTAGGGTTCTATAATTATAAATAAGGTCCAAGGGCCAGATATTAAAAAGGATCATCACATTATAAATTATTATTAGGTTTTTATTCTTGAAGTATGTTAGGCGCGGCTAGGTTTTTCAATTCAGTTTAAGGGGATTTCGAACCCTATTGCAGTTTGATGGTTAAATTGATTCAATAATATTATTTCTTCATTCTCGTATGAAATTTACTTATGATAATCTGTATTAAATGTTTTAGTGATATTTAGTTTGATTGGTTTGATTAGGGTTCGTTAAATTGATCAGATTATTATCAACTGCTAGATTTAGGAATTATATTTCGTGTAATTGATATTATTCTTATTCATTTATAGTAAATAGTATTAAATGATTATGGTCAAGATTTTGTTTATTGCTATTGTTATCATGGACTGAGTTAAACAGTCTGAACTTATGTGATTGTTACTTAAAATAATCTAATTTTCTTATTATTAATGTTACTATTATATTAAATTTAGAGAGCTTGTTATGAATTGTATAATCGTTAGAACCTAATGAATAGTTTATTTTATTAGATTGGAATTAAGAAAAATTTCGGGTAGCAGAACTTGTTGTTACCTAAGGTTAATAGTTTTATTAAAGGTAGAATAATGTGATAATTGATTGATCCATTAACTGTGAGGATAAGTTTGAACCAAAAAATTGAAGTTTTAATTCATTGATTTTTGCTACTAATTTACTTTTTTTTTTATTGACTATAATTAGAATTCCAAAACCTTTTTTAGTTTTAGGTATACTGCAGATTTAAAACTGAAGTGATACAGGCAGTGAAAGTAGACAGGTTGTTTACTTGTTTGGATTAGTTGTGTACTTGTCTGGATTGCTTCTGAAACAAAATAGTTCACAAGTTGCATAAATTTAGATTGAACACTCTCCGTGGGATCGACTTTTACTTGCACTGCTACATAAATATTTTTAGTAGTAAGATTTTAATTTTGATTGCCTACGATAGTACACCAAAATTTTGGCACTATTGCTGGGGAATGATTCTAGTTTTTTTTGTTTTTACTAGTGATCTTTATTTTATTTTTGAAAATTTCTAATTTTTCATAGATTTTATTTTCCTATTTTGCTTTTTCAAATTTTAATTGAGTTGTGCAAGTTAAGGAAGAAAATTATGGTTGAAAATCGAACTTTAAAAAAGTTTGCAGCCCCTAATTTGAATCAACAATAATTATACATAACATTTCCTACTTTAGATATTAATACTACTTTTGAGTTAAAATCTGGACTAATACATCTTTTGCCCACTTTTAATGGTCTTGCAGTTGAAGATCCTAACAAGCATCTAAAGGAATTTCATATGGTATGCACAAGTCTAAAACCTCCTGGGGTGACTAAAGAGAAAATTAATTTAAGAGCTTTTCCATTTTTTTTGAAGGATTTGACTAAGGATTGGATCTATTATCTACCCTCTGGGAGTATTTGATGAATTGATTTTATACCTATTTATTAAGCACCTTTAGCCTTGATGATTTATTCATTTTTAAGTATTTTATGTTAGTTTTATGTGTTTTTACTTTGTTTTGTAGGAATTGGAATAAGCGCTTTGTGGATCAAGGTTTGTAGTGCCATGTTTGAATTTTCAGCATATCATTGACATGATAGCCATTTGAAGATTAGAAGCAAGGTTTAATCAGATCTAATGGAGAATTCACGTCAGGATTCAAGGATTGAAGGAAGAATTAGATATCGCGCTTCAAGAATAAGATCTTTTCTTTTTAACTATTTTCTTTTAATTATTATAATTCTTGGAATGATGATTTCTAATATTATGAATGCGTTTTTCACTTTAGTTATGAGCTAAATTCTTGTTTAAGATTGTAATGGAACCCAACGTGTAGTTTATATTAATTTTCTTCATTTTTAATTATTGATGATTATATTTGAATCATTTATCATATTTTAGGCATTCATGTAATTAATTAAGTGCACAAAATTAATGGGATAATCTATATGAAATTGAGTGATGGATTATAGATTTAGATATGATTATGATAACAGATGTTCATGTATTCTGCATGAGATGAAATTCATGTTTCGTATATAGGATGAGAATATACATATATATCTTATGTAACCTTAAAGATAATCTGATATTAAAATCCTTGTTAATTTAATTCACATAGGAATATAGTGATTTATTTAGCTAAGATGTTCCTTTTCGATTCTGTTGCACATAGTGTCAGATTTAGAGATGATTTGTTTATATGACTATCGGAAGAAGCGTATAAGTACTAACGAATTCTTGGTTAACGATTCTATATAATTAATTAATTAAAAAGGGAGTGAAAAGATTTAAATAAAACATTGAAAAAAAAGTTATAATCTTAAGTCTTTTTATTTGATTTAATTTTTGTTATTTATTTAGTTTAATTTAGTTGTTTTAATTATATTTATTTTATAGTTCTTAATTAATTATTTAAATAAAATTAATTTGGTCAAGGGGTAATAATTGGTTAATAATAATTATTAATTCTATATGGGACGATACCTTGCTTGCCATTATAATACTACTAGGGATAACCTGTGCCTGAAGGCATGGTGCAACTAATATAACAATTGAGTACTGTATCTAATATTTTTAGATTGAAAAATATAAAAATATTGTGGACTCTGAGTTCCATAATAGAACTAAGAGTCCAACCATTAATACAAAAATATTGATACTCAATCCAGTCATAGTTTCTTTTTGAGGCAAACATTAGTGTGTTACTCAGTCCCAACTTAAAATTAGTTCTTGACAGGTTTGAGCAATTAATTGATTGACGATAGTGAGCTCAAATTTGTGTAATATAGTATTTTGGGGGTATCCCACACACCTTTCCTTTATTGACAAAGCAGAATGAAAAATTTGACAGCATTTATTTGCCTCCAGTATCTTTAACCATCGATAAATATGATCCATGAACAGTATTTCATGTGAAAAAAGGGTAGTACTGCAAGTCATTTGGTGGAATCCAATGAGGGAAAAAAAAGATGTAAAAATAAAAAAGAAAGGCTTTTACATATATACCCAAAAGTATAAAATGAGCCCTCTAAGTCCAAATAAAAAAGTATTGTCATAACACTAACTAAATTGCATCACCAGAATATTTTTTTATCTATATTTTTTTTTTGAAATTGGACAAAATATTCTCATACCATGAGTCAGAGTCTACTACAATAGTTGTTCTCGATATAGCCCGCAAAAATACCAAAGAGATGACACGTAATTGCCCGTACCTGAAGGCACGGTGTAGATTAAAATTTCAAAAATACTCTATTACCTAAAGACTATTTGCAACCTAAAATAACTTACAAGTCAATTAGAATGAATTTGAACCGTCCTTGTGATTTCTCGCCCAAATCACTTTGCATGTGGAAATATAACGACTGCAATACCCGAAAAACAGAAAAATGACGTCAATGCTAAAGGGATGACCCTTGTTGTTTACTTGCAATTGTATTTATTTATTTATAATAATAATAATAATAATAATAATAATAATAATAATAATAATAATAATAATAATATTATTATTATTATTATTATTATTATTAGTAGTAGTAGTAGTAGTAGTAGTAGTAGTATAATAATAATAATAATAATAATAATAATAATAATAATAATAATAATTATTATTATTATTATTATTATTATTGTTATTGTTATTGTTATTGTTATTGTTATTGTTATTGTTATTGTTATTGTTATTGTTATTGTTATTGTTGTTATTGTTATTGTTATTGTTGTTGTTGTTGTTGTTGTTATTATTGTTATTATTATTGTTATTATTACAATAACAACAACAACAACAATAATAATAATAATAACAATAATAATAATAATAATAATAATAATAATAATAATAATAATAATAATAATTACTATTATTATTATTATTATTATTATTATTATTATTATTATTATTATTGTTATTGTTATTGTTGTTGTTGTTGTTGTTGTTGTTGTTGTTGTTGTTGTTGTTGTTGTTGTTGTTGTTGTTGTTGTTGTTGTTATTATTATTATTATTATTATTTCTCTTATTATAATTATTATTGTTATTATTATTATTACTATTATTACTATATTATTATTATTATTATTATTATTATTATTATTATTATTAGTACTACTACTACTACTACTACTACTACTACTACTACTACTACTACTATTATTATTATTATTATAGTAGAGTGGTGAATTTGATTTGGGCGGGAAATGTGAGTGAATAGATTTTTGAAAAAAAAATGATGAATTGGGGGAAAAAATGAGAGATAGATTAGTGATCATTGGATGTTGAAGCCCCAAATAATTTTAGACTATTGGATGTTGAAGCCTAAATTGATTTGAAACCGTTAGATGTTGAAGTTTTGGGATTTGAGCCGGTCTGTTTTATATTATAGATTGATTGCGTATACCTGTGTGTGAAATCCTAAGTAAAAATTAGGTAAAGAAGTTTTTGGTGCAGTTATCAGGGAATTAATTTTATAATTTTTCTCCAATATTAATTATAATGAATATAGTCTTAATTTAAACGTCTTTTTATGTTTTTAATTATTGTTTTCTTTTACTTCATTTTCAGGTAAAAATGGCGGAAGAGGATCGAAAATTATTGCAAGACTATACGATGCCACAAGTTACCGAGATCCAATCAAGCATCCACAGGCCTGCAATTCAGGCCACCAGTTTTGAGATTAAGCTGGGCACGATTTAGATGATCCAGAATTTAGTGCAATTTAGGGGTTTTCTTAGCAATGATCCAAATGATCATCTGATGAGCTCTTTGGAGATATGTGACACTTTAAAGTACAATGGAGTCTTGGATGACACTGTTAGATTTCGCTTGTTCCCATTCACACTTAGTGACAAAGCGAAGAGTTAGCTGCATTCATTACCACTAGGGTCCATCACTACTTTGAATGACTTAGCTCAAAAGTTCTTAGCGAAATTCTTTTCGCTGACAAAAACTGCAAAGATGAGGAATCACATCATGCCCTTCGTTCAATATGATTCTGAGTCTTTATATAAGGCATGAGAACGTTTCAAAGATTTATTGCGAAGATGCCCACATCATGGCATACCAAAGTGGCTGCAAGTACAAATATTCTTCAATGGGCTATTTAGTACAACAAGGACAAATATTGATGCAACTGCGGGTGGGGCCTTGATGGCAAATAATTTTGATGAGGCCTATGAGTTATTGGAAACCATGACAGCAAACAATTACCAGTAGCCTTTTGCAACGATGAATCAATCATGGGTAGTTTGGAGAATTGAGAATGATGTAATTTCTATAATGGTTACGCAAATAGCGTTAATTAAAAATATACTTGACGCTCTTGGAGTTCCAAATATTCAGCCTGTGGTAGTAGTTTATGATTTATGTGCAGGGAACCATTCAATTAATTAATGTCCTATCAACTTAAAATCAGTTCAATATATTGGGAATTACAACTAGCAGCAATGGAACAATCGAAGTTACTATCATTAGGGGTGGGGAATCCTCCTAATCATTCATGGAGCAACAATCAAGCTCAATCCTTGCTCTTAGACCATCATATTAATCGACTTTTCATAATCAACCTCTTCCGCAGCTGGAAAAGCGATCAAACTTGGAGGAAGTGTTAGTTAAGTTCATGACACAGGTTGAGATGAATATGAAAAGTTAGACGGTGTCAATTTGCAACCTTGAGAATCCGGTGTGACAGTTGGATAATGTTATCAGCAGTCGACCTCAAGGTGCGTTGTCGAGTGATACATAGATAAATCCAAGATGGGAAGACAAAGAGCAATGCAATGTTGTGTCACTTAAAAGTGGTAAGGATTTGCATGAGGTTGATGGAAAAAATTCAAAAAGGGTAAATTCGGATACGGAAGATAATGACGATAGTAATACTGAAAGAAGAAGGGCAAGCTGGAAGTCGAAAAGAAGAGAGCAACAGAGAATCTAGCAGTGAATTCAAAACAGAAGCAAATAGTGTCATCAGTGCCGTTTCAGTAAAGACTTCAGAAAAACAAGCTTGATAAATAATTTTTAAATTTTTTGGAGGTATTGAAGAAGTTGCACATCAATATCCCATTCGCAAACACGATAGAGCAGATGCCTAACTACTTGAAGTTCATGAAGGAGATCTTATCTAAGAAAAAGAAGCTAGGTGGCTACAAGAACGTGGCTCTTACGGAGGAATACAACGCTATATTGTAAAAGAAGCTAAAGCTGAAAGATCCAGGGAGTTTAATAATTCCCTGGTCTATTAGAAGCCAATTTTTTAATCGGTGTTTATGTGATTTTGGGAGCGAGCTTAAATTTGATGCCTCTATCAGTGTATAAAAGCCTTGGTTTAAATGAAGCGAAGCCCACCCATGTTACTTTGCAATTGTCAGATAGGTCGTTCACTTATCCAAAGGGGATTGTTGAAGATGTGTTAGTTAAAGTGGATATATTTATCATCCCTGAAAAATTCATTATTCTTGATTTTGAGGAAGATAGAAATATCCCTATTATTCTTGGGCGTCTATTTTTAGCTACGGGTAGAGCGTTGATTGATGTACAAAAAAATGAGCTAATAATGAGAGTTCAAGATGAAGAGGTGACATTCAAAGTATTCAATATAATGGAATTTTCAAGTGGTTAGGAGAGATTTTTTCAGGTGGACGCATTGGGATCGCGAGGTCTGTTTCAGTGGAAGAAGAAAGATGAACTCGAGTTTGGGGGTCGTCAAGGGAAGGCTAAACGAGTGATCAAGAAATGGCTTCCAAAGGGGATCATCTAGCATAAATTTGATTTAGGCTGAATAAAAGGAAATAGTCAGGTTGAGACTATAAAACAAGAGCTTATTGGGAGGCAACTCAAGTTTTAATTTTAGTTTTTAGTTTTATTTTACTTTTAGTAGATTTCTTAGTAGTAAATTTTAGTTCTTTAGTTATTTGTTTTAATATTTTATTTTTGTTTTGTTTCAGGTTATTTATGCCAATGCAAGTCTAGACTTAGTAGATGAGAAGGAAAATGCTATATATTTAGGGAAGTCTTTTATTTTTAATTGTTTTTAATTTTATACATTGAGGACAATGTCTGTGTTAGGTTTGGGGGTGTCGGTAAAAATTAAAAAAAAAATTCATAGGTTTTTTATTTTTATTTTATAATTTTGTGGGTATATTCACTGCAAACCCTCACGAGACATAACTTGCTCATTTGGGGTTTAAAGACTTGTTGTACATGTTCAATACAATCGTGTTTCCTGTGAAAATATGATAGTTTTTTGTTTTTAAGATGAGTCTCTTGGGCAATGAATTAATTTGGATTTAAATTATGGCCAATGATAAAAATTTGATTTAATTAGTTGATAGCTTTTGGAAAAGGGATAGCTTTTGCATAATCTAAGTTAATTATTACTTTGTTTGAGATCCTTTAATTTTGTATGTACATATCCATTTTTGTGTTGAGCTAGTTTTAACTTAGGAAAGTTTATATGGTTAGATGCTTATAAAAGATGTGAGTAACCTCTATAACTTAGGTGATTAGGTCTTAAATAATTAAATGTATAAATAACTGTTTCAATGTCCATCGAATAAAATATTGATATTTGTGCTAAAAATTGATGGTTACAAGCAGCTTGGCTAGTCTATTTTTGTAGCCTTTGTTACTCGAATGAGTAAGCCCTTAGGGATGTCTTTACATCTAGTACCCTAAAGTCAACTAGTTTGGAAGTCATTAGTCGAAAGTTCGTTACGTGGGTAGTCCTAAAAAGCCTAAGAAAAATAGACATTGCATAAGTCAAGAATGAAAATAAGAGAAAAGAATACCTATATATGAAAGAAAAAAATCGGGAGTACAACGAGATGAGGCGTAAAACACATTCGTTGTGAGAATAGAAAAGATGTAAAAAGTAAGTATATAGAGGTATGCATTTAATTCTTTCATTGTTAAATATCTTTTATGAGGCGTTTTAATTCATGAGCTTTTATGAGTTTTGATTAGTTATATGCATTTGGATTCACACACTAACAAGGGATCATGAGTAAAGTAAGACTAATAAATAAGTTAAGAATTTGGGCATTGCTTAATTTTGAATTTTTCCTTAAGTTATCATGTGATGATCTTTGACGCTAATGTTGAGTTCATGTTGATTCATTACTTTAGGGGTTTAAGTTTTTAGTTTTTGTTTTTCTTGAGGACAAACAAATGTTTAAGTTTGGGAGTATTTGATGAATAGATTTTATACTAATTTTTTAAGTACTTTTAGCCTTGATAATTTGTGCGTCTTTAAATGTTTTACGTATTTTTACTTTGTTTTGTAGGAATTGGAATAAGGGTTTTGTGTGTAAGACCCCGAATTTTATGAAATATAAAATTTAATTTTTCTTCATATATTTTTTTCATGAAACAGTAAGTGGTTAAATTGACGAAATTGAAAGTTAAGGATGTTATGTGCAAATTTTATTTTGTCGGACAATATTCGCTTTGTCGGGGAATATTCGTTTTGTCGGGGAATATTCGAGCCGTACGACGGCGCCGAAATAACAAATTATTGGTGGACCCCACAACGGAATATTTGTCGGATATAGAAAACGATAGAAGTAACCTTTTTATATAAAAATAGTCAACGGTGTTAACTGTTAAAATACCGGTGATAAAAGAATAGTAGCATATGGTAATTTATAGTATTTTTCTGTAGCACACGATATTGCACAGTGTCTCATATTATTGGTCTGATAATTGACACCGTAACTGTTGCGCATCATTTCATCAATAATTGTCACTGCATAATATTTTATATTATCAATTCAATTATTGTTGTTACACAGTATTTTGCATTATTGATTCAATAATTGTCATTACACTATATTTCATATCATTGACTCAATAATTGTTGCTGCACTGTTTTTAAAATTATTGAATCTAATAATTGTCACAGTAGCAAATATACTGTAATTTATATTATTAAATTAATAATAATCTGTAACGTGTTTATTACATTATTGTTGAATTATTATTGTAGCATTATTTTATATGTTGGACCCACAAGAAGAATAAATAAATAAATAAAAATTATTAATTTTACTATTTGAAATAGTAACGTGAATAGTAACATGTGGGCCCCTGTAGGACCCACTTGAAAAAAATTTGCACAAAAATGTGCAGGAAAGAAAAGCAGCCAGCGGCTGCGTGCTGAAAATGTTCAGCACTGGCGTGCAGCACGCCAGTGCTCACCTACCACGCATAGTGAAAATTTTCTCCTATAAATAGCTTGCTCAACTGAATAGAAAAATCACACCTAAAACATAAAATTTTTCTATAAGAATTTTATGAGTTTTCTCTGAGAATAGTAAGGCTATTTTGAGAGTTTGAAAGCCAAAAGGAGTGTAGAAAATTTTCAAGTAAGTCTTTTATTAAAGAGTAGTAATTTTATAAATTTCTATTTTTCACGGTATTCACAAATCTTCCTTTAGAAGACTCTTCTTTGAGAAGATTCATTTTTAAAAGCTTTCTTTGGAAGATTTATTTTGGAATATTATTTTAAAAACTATTTTAAAGTAGTTATATTATACTACAAAAATTATGTTAAATATATATAATTTTGATAGTTCATATTATACGAGTTATCATACACCTTGAAATTTATATGTGGTAATTACTAATTTTATTAAAAATATATAGGTTGATCAACCTCATTTAAATCAATATCCAGTCACGTGTTAAGGTAAGGGGTATCACTCTTTTCATCATCATAAATGGATATTATTACTTAAAGGGATTATCATTCTTTGATTCTCGGAAATAATATCGTTTCTTTCTTGTGCCATTTATTTCCATGTATTAAATTGTGGGAATAACCTTACGGCGCGGTTTACCGCCTGTCGGTGAATAACCTTTTGTATTCATTCCTTATTAATCTTTGAGAATAACCTTACGGTGCGGATTATCGCCTGTTTGGTGAATAACTCTTCGTATTCAAATTGATGGGAATAACCTTACGGCGCGGATTATCGCCTGTTTGGTGAATAACTATTCGTATTCAAATTGATGGGAATAACCTTATGGCGCGGATTACCGCCTGTTGGTGAATAACCCTTTTTATTTGTCTCGTGTGAAAATAATTTGTCTACACGAATTATCACATGACACTTTTATTCCATATTCGTAAGTGATATCATTTTCCTTTATACTCATAAGGGATACCATCTTTTTCATCTTCCATTATTCAAACTTACTATGGTAAGGGATATTAATTCCTTTCACCTTTTGTTAATCAAACCTGCTACGGTAAGGGATATTATTTTCTTTCATACACCTAAATCGAAACTTATTATGGAACTATTGCTTCTATAATTCCTGAAAATAGTATATGTTCCATAATAGTTGAATTTCATTATTTCAACTGAACCTTCCTATTTTCTGAACCTTTCTATTTGAACTGTGATCGTTATTCTGAACTGTGGATCTTGAATATCATTTTTAAATTTCACTCCACATCATGTTGGCAATTTGGACATTATTTGAATCTGCACAAAGTAAACTTCCGATACTTACTGTTTATCCTGTTCTTCTGTTCATCATTTGTATCACTGTTATTTGTATTAATCATCAAGAATCAAGCTGTTGTGAATATCTGTGGCCGGGGGCACAGATGTGATATAATTGTTGAACAAATGATAGGTTAAAGGCGATATACTAGGTTAAAGGCGATACATCTGTTCGGTGTCTTTTATGGCACGTGGTTAATGTTCTCTTTGGCCCGTAGTGCAAAGATGAACTGTTAATTGGTATGATTATGACCAAAGGCTGAATCTGGTATAATCATGACCATTGGTGTTATACTGAATGTCTTTGACTCGTAGTGCAAAGATGAACTGTTGATCTGCATGATTATGACCAGGAACTGTGAAGTTGTATTATCTTGACTAATGGTATTTCAGATGATAAAAGTTGATGATATTTTTACAAAAAAGAGAAGCGAGTGGACATTATAGTCTGCATTATTCTTCTAATAGATTGCTCATTCCGCTGCTATTATTGATCTGAACATTGTTTAAGAATTTAACTACAGTTTTTGATATAAACCTTGTAGTCTATTGTATTCTATCAAGAACTCAACTGTTGAAGGCTAATGATAATTTATTCGTCATTATCTTAGTCATGATATTTCTTACTGGGCTATTTGAGCTCACCCTTTCTTTTGTTCCATTGTTTTCAACAGGAGATGAGAACGTAACGGGGTCTAGCCGGGGAATGGAGTGAGAGTCCGAGGAATAGCTATCCTAGTCTTCACGTGTTGTAAAATAGTGTGGCAATAATAGTGAGGACTTAGTTGTGTATTATTATACACTGTATTGTTGTACGTTGTGCTTTGTTGTAATAATTTTGTTGTAGTCTTTTGACGACTCAAGTTTGGGCTGTGTGGGCCTAGATTTGGGGGCGTCACATTGTGGATCAAGGTTTGGAGTGCCATGTTTGAATTTTCAGCTTGCCACTAACATGATAGCCATTTTAATCCCAATTTCGACCTTGATCGAGTCAATCACTCTAAATTTCTATAATATGAAAGTTGTAGAGCTACTTTTTAGCTTTTCAAAACATCTTGAATTATCTCAATCGGAGTTCGGATGTCAAAGTTATGATCATTTTACCAACAGACACCAAAGCTGAAAATGTATCGAGGCCACAACACCTAAAATAAAATAAAAAGGGGCATGCACCGCAACACCCTAAATTTGAATGCCAAGATTGATTTAGGCACTGCAACACCCAATTCCTTCAAAAATCAAGCGTCGCAGCACCTGAGGCGAGCCAAATCAAGATTTGTCGCGATTTTTATACTTTTTGATGCCCAAATGGATTTGTACTTTCAAGTATGCTAGAGATTTGTTATGTAACCTATAAATACATGTCAAAACACATATTTTAGGGGGAGTTAGGATAGAATAGAAGATTAGAAACAAAGTTTAATCAATCTAAAAGAGAATTCATGCAAGGATTCAAGGATTGAAGCAAGAATTGGAGATCGCGCTTCAAGAATAAGGTATTTTCTCTTTAACTCTTTCTTTTAATTATTGTAATTCTTAGGATGATGATTTTTAATATTATGAATTTATTTTCCTCTTAAGTTATGAACTAATTTCTTATTTAAGATTGCTGTGAACCCAATGTGTAGTTTATATTAATTTGTTTCCTTTTTAATGGTTGATAATTATATTTGAATCATTTATCATATTTTGGGCGTTCACCGCAACGCAACGCCCAAAGCTGAAAATGTACCGACGCCACAACACCCAAAATAAACTAAAAAGGGGCATGCACCGCAACCCCCTAAATCTGAATGCCAAGATTGATTTAGGCACTGCGGCACCCAATTCCTTCAAAAATCAAGCGTTGCAGCGCCTGAGGTGAGCCAGATCAAGATTTGTCCCGATTTTTATTTGTCCCGATTTTTATACTTTTTGATGCCCAAATGGATTTGTACTTTCAAGTATGCTAGAGATTTGTTATGTAACCTATAAATACATGTCAAAACACATATTTTAGGGGGAGTTAGGATATAATAGAAGATTAGAAGCAGAGTTTAATCAAATCTAAAAGAGAATTCACGCAAGGATTCAAGGATTGAAGCAAGAATTGAAGATCGCGCTTCAAGAATAAGGTCTTTTCTCTTTAGCTCTTTCTTTTAATTATTGTAATTCTTAGGATGATGATTTTTAATATTATGAATTTATTTTTCTCTTAAGTTATGAACTAAATTCTTATTTAAGATTGCAGTGAACCTAATGTGTAGTTTATATTAATTTGTTTCCTTTTTAATGGTTGATAATTATATTTGAATCATTTATCATATTTTGGGTGTTCATGTAATTAATTACGTGCACGTAATTAATGGGATAATCTATAGAAAATTGAAAGATGAATTATAGATTTAGATCTGAATATGATGACATATGTTCATGTATTCTGAATGGGATGGAATTCATGATTCGTATATAGGATGGGAATATACATATATATGTTATGTAACCTTAAAGAGAATCTAATTTTAAAATTCTTGTTAATTTAATTCACATTAGAATATAGTGATTTATTTAGCTAGGATGTTCCTTTCTAATTGTGTTGTATATAGTGTCAAATTTAGAGATGATTTGTTTATATGACCATCGAAAGAGGCGTATAAATACTAACAAATTCTTGGTTAACGATTCTATATAATTAATTAATTAAAAAGAGAGTGAAAAGATTTAAATAAAATATTGGGGTAAGTTATAATCTTAATACTTTTTATCTGATTTAATTCTCGTTATTTAATTAGTTTATTTTATTTTTTTTAATTAGATTTCATTTATAGTTCTTAATCTATTTTTTAAATAAAATTAAATTGATTAAGGGTTAATAATTATTAATAATTCTTTGTGGGACGATACCTAGCTTACCATTATAATACTATTTGATTGCGTATACTAGCGTGTGAAATCCTAAGTAAGAATTAGGCAAACAGTATTACCACATTGAAAGAGATGAAGAGATTATTTTTGGAGAAATATTTTTTTGCTTCAAGGGCGGCTAACATTAGAAAGGAAATTTATGGCGTGAGGCAGAACAATGAAGAGCCCCTATATGAATACTGGGAACTTTTCAAGAAATTATGTGTAAACTATCACCATCATCAAATTAGTGAGCAACTTCTTATCCAATATTTTTATGAAGGTCTTCTATCTATTGATAAGAGCATGATTGATGCTTCTAGTGGAGGTGGTGGATAAAACTCCCGAGGCTACAAGGAATTTGATTACAAATTTGACAGCCAATTCCCAACAATTTGTCACTAAGCTTGACTTTCCATCTAATAATGTTAATGAGGTAACTTCCATTGAACGTCAAATTTTTGATTTAACTGCTATGGTTCATCAAATGGCTTTAGGGAACATGCAAGAAGCAAAAGTATGTGGAATTTGTTCGTTGTCAGGCCATAATACAGATATGTGTCCAATATTACAAGAAGACAGAACTGTTCTGCAAGCTAATACAGTGGGAACTTTCCAAGGACAACTTCAGCGCTTATATGACCCATATTTTTATACTTATAATCCAAGCTGGAGAGATTATCCCAAATTGATCTATACAGAAAATCGGCAACCAATGCAGATGGCTTTTCCAAATAAGCAGTCGGGTTTTCAGCAAATTGAACAGTATTATCCACCTAAATAAGCAGATCCTTTCAGTTCTGGAACATCTCTTAAGGATATGTTTAAAACTTTCATGACACAGATGTAACAATTTCAACAAGAGACAAAGACTTCCATACATAATCTGAAGAATCAGGTAAGTCAGGTTGCTACCATAGTTGGTTGATTAGATTCTCAATGCTCGAAAAAATTACCCTATCAAACTATAGTAAATCCAAGAGAAAACGTCGGTGCCATCATTTTTAGAAGTGTTACAAAGGTTGAAGATCCAAAAAAAAAATAACTCCTTTATCGTAGAAGCATGAGAAAGCAGACAATGTCAATGCAGAAGTAGACAACGTCAATACAGACATGACTATTCTTTGTGATGATGACGTACCCATGCATACATTTTTATCTATTTCTGATTATAAACCAGTACTACCTTTTCCTTATGCCTTAACAGAAGATAGAAAATATGAGCAAATTTCAGACTTATATGATACCTTTCGTGAATGCGAGTTAAATATGCCAATGTTAAATGCTATTAAACAAGTACCTCGTTATGCTGCTTTTCTAAAAGAACTAAGTACACATAAGAGGAAATAGGAACTTAAAAGATGTAAGAAAGTGCAAATAGGGGAGAATGTTTCTGCAGTTATTCAACGAAAACTCCTTGAAAAATGCCAAGATCCAGCAGCACATGAAGATTTTGAACTTGATGGAAAAGATTGATTGGAAGTTGCCTATAGTAAGCATCTTGAGAAAGTGAATAAGGAGTTAGGCTTGAGTATTAATTTGCAGGAAACTGTCGCAGCGTTGAATGATTCTCCAAAGTCAAGTAACAGTTCGTATAATGAATTACCAATTTCTAACGAGAGATCTTTATCTTATGTTTTGCAAGCTCACATTCCCGGTTTGAAGTATCTCCCCAGTTCCTCAAAGAGGGAGTAAAACTTTTTTGTGAATCACAAGGGTGATTGAACATGCCTGTGAAGGAAGTAGTAAAGAAAGCGATTCTCAAAATTCACGGAGTTGGAGTGATGTAGTGTTTTAGCATGCTATCGAGTTAATGACATAAAGCAAAGGCTTCGCTTGAGAGGCAACCCAAGATAAGTATATATTTTATTTTCTTCTTATTTTTGCATTTCTATTTTAGTTTTTTTTGCTTTTTCTTTGCATAATCATCTTACATTAGGGGCAATGTAAGGTTTGAGTGTAGGAGAAAGGATTTAGGTTAGGTTATATTTTTCATTTTTTTTTGAATTATATTTGGCTAAGCTCTTGAAGGTTGCTAATGAATTTGTGAGAATTAATGCTTATTTAAAGGCCTTGATTGATGTTTAATTAATTGATGAATGATGATAACCAAGTCACAATCCACACTTGAATTGTTTTTAACTGATTATTCATTTTTATGAGCATAAGTGCTTGAGTATGTGATACATGCTTTATTAACTAAGTTGTTTAGGTGTCTAACTATGTGCATTGGTTTCAAGACTTAGAATTTGCTTAATTACTCATTTTGTTTTCGATTTATAAAACTATGTTAAAGAAATGAATTACAAAAATAAAATAAAATGAAAAAAATAAGCAAATCATGTAGTGGGTAGAGATGGAGCACAAAATACACTCACTCATAAACATATTCAAAAAGTGACATAGAGCATAAAATGCATTAACTTATTTATTCTTTTTGAGATGGAGCATAAAATGCATTCAATTATTTATTCTTACACTTGTATAAAAAAAAACTAATGATCTCTAACTTTGCCATATTGGTAATTTTGTGAAAAGTAGCAGTGGAAAAGCTATGTTTCGAGTCTTGAATTAGTTGTGCATAGTTTTTCTTCCATGTAGATTTAGTTGTGTATTCATGTTGATCATAGGAAAGGTACTTGTGTGCATAAACTTGAATTTTAAAATTGATTTATGGAAAATGACAAGGTTATTATTGTAAATTAATTGATGAAGTGCTAACCAAATTCCTGTTAGTTAGTACTCCCTCCGTCCTAAGATAAAAATTCTCTATTGACTTTTGTGGTCAAATTGACTATTTTTAAAATTAACAATTAAACATATATATTTAAATTTTTTTAAAAAAAAACATTGAGATTAGTACCAAATTGTATGTAGTTTATAATATTTATAGGCTTTTTACATATATATAAAAAGAATAATAAGATATATTGATTTGAAAAATGGTTAATTTGACCATAAAAGTCAATAGATGACTTTTATCCTAGGACGACTAGAGTATTAATTTTCATGGATGTGTAAATTAAATTTAAGACCTTTGGAAGTTTGGTTGAATGGATTCAAGTAAACTATTTGTTATGTTTTTAGTTTTTGTTTTGTCCAAGTACGAGCAAAAGACAAGTGTGGGGGAATTTGATGAGAATGAAAAATGCTATATTTTTATTTTGTAATGCTTAGTCTTTTATATTTATTTTGAGCCTAAATGTACTTATAATTTTTATATATTTATTTAGGATGCAAATAAAGGATTAAGTGCAAAACAAAGCTAATTCCGCGATTTTGGTGAGTTTGGACGCTGCTTAGTAATATGGTCATAATTCTCGCATTCGAACTCCGATTGAGACGATTCAAGAGGATATGGAAAGCTAAGAAAGGGGTTAAATACATTTTTCCTCTCTGTACTCGATCTGAATTTACAAATATATCACTGAACTAAAATTTTTAAAGTCAACTCATTGAACTGCTTATTTTTTACAAACCGTCACTTTTTCCATTAGACTAAGTTGACTTTTAATGGAATGATTAAAAAAATATTATTTTTATTCAATTGTCGACTTGGGTTTACAAATGCATCACTTAACTGACCAGTTTTGCTTTTTAAAAATAAATTTTGATTTAATAATAATAAATTTATTATATTACATGTATTAAATTATAATATATGTCTTAGTATATATATATATATATATATGTGTGTGTGTGTGTGTGTGTGTGTAAGCTAAGAATGCATATTTGCATTATACAAAATGCTAATAAATGTAAACAGGTATGTGCTGAGAACCTTTTAAGTTAGTAAGATGTGCAAGTTTTTAAGAAATTGGATGAGACACTCAGCATTGTTTTTGTAAGTGGAAGGCCATGTATTGATTCATATTTGTGTAGCTTTCTTAGTGGGTTTTTCAGTAGCCATTCCTTTTCCCAAGTATCTAATTCATTTTCAGCTTTTCACATTCTAAGAAGCTAAGTTCCTTTTATCTATTAAGTGCAAAGCCTAAACCGAGAGTTCCATACACTACTACCCAAAAGTTACACCAAAATTAGAAGAATGAATGAGTCCAGAATCTATCAAGATGGAGTTTTAATTCAATGTACTCAAGAATGAAGCAAGCTTCTTCAAATAATAACAATGAAGGTATAAACTTCCTTCTTTACCAATTCACAGAAATTAGTTTTTTTAATGGTTAATTGTGTTAGATTGATGTGGGAGATTGATTAATTGGAGAATCAAGAAGGATTATAAAGCTATAACATAGGATTATGTTTGGAAGTGGTATGTTCATATGCTTGAATTTCATGAAATTGAGTTTTAGAATACGTGCACATCAAGTGTTTGTTTTAATGTCTTAATGAGGATTTTAGTTAAAACATAAGAAAACATGTTGTTCATTGTTAGTATTTATTGTGCATGCATGATTTAAAGAAGCATTCAAGCTAATTGGGTATTTCCAAATGAGTCTAGAATGGTTTTAAAAAGATTTCTAGTAAATTAGTTTAGAATGAAAATTATGCTAAAAGCAGATTTTCAAGCTTTCCGTTTGAAATCATAATGAGAGGTTTAATGTATTTTTTTACATTGTTGTATGGTTTAGAGGTTTAAGCAAGTTTCAGGTCATTTGGTTTTATATTGGGTATGATATACATGTTGGGAGTAGGTTGTTGAAAAGAGGAATTTTTGAAAACTCTGGCACAGTGGCACAGGGCGCGCCACTGTTGTGTTATTTGGGCACGGGACGCGCTTGCCTTATGTTTAAAAATTTTCTGGATGACTGGCGCGTGGCGCACTGGTCTTAGTTCATTTCGAGTGTGGGGCGTGCTGGTTCTAGAATTCTAAAACTTTATTCATTAATTATTTTAAACAAGAAGGGTTGATATAAAAACTATAACTCAATAAGAAACGTATTAAGAGATACAAATTAATCTATTTGGTATGGTTAGTTTAATTTGATTAATTTTAAAGTTGAACATTAATGAAGGATAATCTTGAATGAGTGAATAAAGGTATTATGTGTTTAGTTATTAATAATTGGGTTATTTTACATTGGTTATATGATGAGGAGTAGCATTTCAAATAAATGTGAATTGTTATAATTAACAAGCGTAGCTAATGCAAAGGCAAGTTTTTCAGATTTAATTGTTACGTGTAAACTTGTTATTATTTGAGAACCGTGTCATAATATGATATGTGATAATCATGTATTAAATGCTACGCTATTTAATTTGAAATATGAAGACTGAGAAGTATGTATTACTTGCAAAGCATAAAGTTATGTTACACTACACGAAATGTATGACGCATATAGTGATGCATATTGTGAAACATAGAATTCATATATAGATGCATAATATTTTATATACTATGTGCAGCATGAAAAGTGTTATCTGTTTGACTTGTTGAGCCGTCGCGCTCATTCTTCCAATTAATTTTGTAGATATAAATTTAGGCGCCAGATGAATGTAACAATATGGAACTGAGTTATGTAATTAGTAACCATTAATTATTTCTGGTAGTTGACGATGTATTAGATTGAAATACTAAATGTAATAATTATAGGTTTATGTTGTAATTTACGTGAACGCCTTGAATAATATAAATATTCATTTGTTTTGAGTTATGTACTCTACTTTATAATTGTAAAGAATGTGTGTATGATTGAATCATAGAGATGAAATTAATATATGGCATATTATCAAGAATCAGATAGATGAAAGAATCTTATATTACAATTTGAATTTTAATATTGAAATAATGTTTTAAAAATGAATCATATTATATGATTTTGAGATACGACGAAATATAAAGGTTGCGATTTTGGAACCAAGGAATTATAAAGTTTTACATAATTGAATTTTAATATCTATATTGATATTAAATATTATTTATTATTGTTATTATTATAAAAAAAAGTTTTTAAAATATGAGAAATTTATTATCTATATTACTAAATGATGACTTGGAGTTAAAAAGAGGTCGGATCATGTGCACCGAATCTGAGGTAAAGAAGACTCGGATTTGGGGGAGCCACAGTCGGGGCGTAGTTAGACGAATTTTGTTGGGCTTTTTACTGATTTTTCAGAAGTTGAACCCAAGTAGGCTTTCATGCTACAGACTTTTAAGAGACTTATAATAGGGTTATTTGAGGATACTGGAGAAATAGAATGTGGAAGAGTATAGGCAAGAATTGGAGATCTAGTGTGGAGGCCATACACGTGAATTGAAGAACACAAGAAGATCAAAATTGAAGGCTAAGAATTAGAGAGGCTATAGAGTATTTTCTTCTCTTTATTTTTTTGTCTTGAAACTTTGAATGTTCTTTATATTTATGACAATGTTTTTTTAATATTATGTGAAACTAAATTTTATATTAGGATTCCAGTGGAACATTTTATTTTGCATTAATTAATTCATCCTTATTTTCAGTTGTTGATCTTGTATTGAGTTGTTTATCATATCTTGTGCTTATTCATTAATTTTGTGGTCAACAATTAATCTGATATCTTAGATGGAATTAAAAAAGGAAATCTACGATTAGATATGGATATGATAACTTGTGATTTTGTTATTTTTCTTTATGAAGAATAACATAATAGTGCATAAGATAAAAATATCTATGTGTCACATGTAACTTGATTGGGAGTTTGTTCTTAATGAGTTTATTTCAAGTTATTTTGCATAGGATTATAGCAAGATAATTGGAATAAATTATTTTATTAATTGTAGAAAAAGGTTAATAAATAGGTAAACATTTTTAGTTAATAATTCGTTAGGATTAATGATTTGAAAATAGGGTGATGACATTATTGTGAATAATTGAGGAAGTTGTAATCTTAAGCTTTTAAATATCTGATAATCAATTCTTGTTAATTAGTTCTAGTTTATATTTTAATTGTAAATACTTCAGAATCAAAATTGGTGATTGTTTAAATTAAATTAAATTGATAGTAAATTGATAATTAGGATAATTATTAATACCCGTTCTATGTGAAATCAACAACCTTTTAACTACTTTGTTATTTGATTGACCGCGTATACTTGCGTGTATTTGTCATTATATAAATCGGATAACCATTATTATTATTATTATTATTATTATTATTATTATTATTATTATTATTATTATTATTATTATTATTATTATTATTATTATTATTATTAAATGAAAATTTATTTTTAAAAAGCAAAACTAGTTAGTTCAGTGATGCATTTGTAAACCCAAGTTGACCATTGGATAAAAATAATATTTTTTTCATCATTTCGTTAAAAGTCAACTCGGTCTAACGAAAAAAGTGACGGTATGTAAAAAATAAGGAGTTCAATAGGTTGACTATAAAAAAATTTAGTTCAGTGATGCATTTGTAAATCAAGGTCGAGTAAAGGGGGAAAATGTATTTAACCCACTAAGAAAGAGTTCCAAAATCTTCGTGTTTTGGGTTTTAAGAGTTGCTGGTGGAATCAAGGTTGAAATTGGGCTTGAAGTTTTTGCATCTACATTATCACTTTACGATGCTAGGAACGTTGGATATTTTGCAAATATTAAAGGTAACCCAATTCATTAACTCTTGGTAAAATAAAGCTCCAGTCCATAACAATTTAGGAAGAGTATGTTCGGTAATATCAAAGCCCAATTCGGATTTTAGATGCTTCAGTTGTTCAACAGCTTGGTAATTAGTAGCATGGAGGACTCTTGTTACCACTTTCTAAATCATATTAGGACTATTATTTTATTTTAGGCAAATTTGGATATTAGTATAGAGATTATTTTTACGAGATTTTGTAGGATTCTACTATTATAAATAAGATCTAAGGGCTAGACGTTAAAAAGGATCATCAAGTTATAAATTATTATTAGGTTTTTATACTTCAAATATGTTAGGTTAGATTTTTCAATTTAGTTTAAGGGAATTTCGAACCCTATTGTAGTTTGATGGTTAAATCGATTCGGTAATATTATTCCTTCATTCTCTTATGAAATTTACTTATGATAATATGTTTTAATTGGTTTAGTGATATTTAGTTTGATTGGTTTGATTAGGGCCCGTTAAATTGATTAGTTTATTATTAACTGCTAGATTTAGGAATTATATTACGTGTAAGTGATGTTGTTCTTAATCGTCTGTAGTAAATAGTGATAGATGATTGTGGTCAAGTTTTTGTTTATTGCTATGGTTATCATGGACTAAGTTAAACAGTTTGAGCTTATAAGATTATTGTTTAGAATAATCTAATTTCGTTGTTATTAATGCTTGTCATTATATTAAATTTAGAGAGTTTGTTATGAATTGTATAATGGTTATAATCTAATGAATAACTTATTTTATTAGATTGGAATTAAGAAATTTTTTGGGTGACAGAGCTTGTTGTTATATAGGGTTATTAGTTTCCTTGAAGGGTAGAGTAATATTATAATTGATTGATCCATTAACTATGAGGGTAAGATTGAACAGAAGAACTGAAGTTTTAATTCATTGATTTTTGCTATTAATTTAGTTTTATTTTAATTAACTATGATTAGAATTCCGAAACCCTTTTTAATTATACATATACTGCAGATATAAAATCGAAGTGATACAGGCAGTGAAAGCAGATAAGTTGTTTACTTGTTTGGATTAGTTGTGTACCTGCCTAGATTACTTCTGAAACAGAATAGTTCACAAGCTGTATAAATTTAAATTGAACACTTTGTGGGATCGACTGTTACTTACACTACTACATACATATTTTTAGCAGTAATGTTTTATTTTTGGTTGCTTGCGACAACACACAATTAAGCTAACCGGGATAATAGAAAAAAATGTATATGTGGTGGATCTAGCAAAGCCAAACTAGTTGAAAAAATCTTACTTTTTTGCCAAAGCATCTAAAGACATAAGTTGGTTATGGCATAGAAGGCTATCTCATCTCAACTTCAAAACTATGTCCAATATGGTATCCAAAGATCTAATCTCTAGACTGCCCAAACTGACCTTCACCAAAGAAAAGTCATGCAAAACCTATCACTTGGGAAAACAAACAAAGGTCTCATTCAAGAAGAAGACATTCAACTCCAATGATAGGTCACTACAACTTTTTCACATGGATTTATTTGAGCCTATTCCAACTGTCTGCCTTAGAGGAAAGAAATACACTTTAGTCATAATGGATGACTATAGTAAATACACATAGGTCTTCTTTTTGGCCTTTAAGGATGAAACTAGCTCCATTCTGATCAGATTATGCATGCTGGTTTAGAATGAGAAGGGTGATAGGATTAAAGATATAAGGAGTGACCATGGGAGGGAGTTCGACTTTTCTGAGGTTAATAAGTTATGTGAAGAAAATAGAATATACCACTATTTCTCTACACTAAGAACTCCACAGCAGAATAATGTAATTGAAAGAAATAACAGAAAACACTTATTGAAGCAGGAAGGACACTTCTAGCCACCATGAGATTGCCAAAATATATTTGGGATGAAGCTATCAATACTGCTTGCTACACTCAGAACATGTCTCTCATTCACTCAACATTAAGAAAACACCCTACGAGTTTTGGAAAGGAAGGAAGTCCAATCTTGGTTATCTACGTATTTTCTGTTATATATGTTACATCCTCAACAATGGTAACAATTATCTGACTAACTTCTAACCGAAGTCAGACAAATGTATCTTTCTCAGATATTCTAATAATAAAGTAAAGCTTACCGTATTTTCAATAAAAGATTGTTAACTATTGAAATTTTAATTTATATTATCTTTGATGAATTTAACAATCTTGAGCCAAGGAATGCTACTATTTTTAATAAAAATATAGAATAGGCTGACACTACGATCAACAACCCTCCAATCATAGAGTTATATGATGAGAATAAAGAGCAGAGATACCCTATGATCTTTAACCCTGCGATCGTAGAATCAAATAAAGAAGTCGTAGAGTCAATAACTCCGGATATAAACACTCTACGAATCAAAGAACCAACCACATCAGAACCTCCAAAACCAAATTTTGAAAAACACAGATAAGAAGACAAAATGAAAGACATTCCAAGCATAAGAAGATGAATAAAAGATCACAATCCAGATCTAATCATTGGCGATCCAACAACAAGAGTTAACACTCGATCTGCCACTAAGAATAAATGTTTCCATTTGAGTTTCTTATCCCAAATGGAACCTAAGCAAATTGATGAGGCTATACTTGATTTAAACTAGATAGAGGCAATGTAAATAAAGCTAAATCAGTTCCAGAGGAACATGGTCCGAAAGTTGGTACCAAGACTAAGAGATCATCCAGTGATTGACACCAAATAGGTTTTTAGAAATAAAATGAGTTTTCAGAAATAAAATGGATAAAGATGGTGTGATCACAAGAAACAAGGTCATACTGGTTACAAATGGTTATTCTCAATAAGGATGAATCAATTATGATTAAACCTTTGCGCCAGTAGCAAGATTGGAAGCAATCAGGATATTTCTTTCATATGTTGCCTACATGAAGTTCAATGTATTTCAAATAGATGTCAAGAGTGCATTTCTTAATGGTGAACTTTAAGAAGAGGTCTATGTTGAACAACCTCCAGATTTTGTCGATTCAACTCTCTCTAATCATGTTTATAAACTAGACAAATCCTTATATGGACTAAAACAAACGCCTAGAGCATGGTATGAAAATTTAATTAATTTTCTTATTAAAAAAAGATTTATTAGGGGTAGAGTAGATATAACACTATTTCTTAGAAAGCACAAGGATATAAAATATTGTTAGTACAAATTTATATAGATGATATAATTTTTAGTTATACTAACAAAAAGTAATGTGAGAGGTTTGCCAAGCTTATGCATAACAAGTTCAAAATGAGTATGATGGGTGAGTTAAACTTCTGCCTTGGACTACAAGTGAAGTAGACTGGCGAAAACATCTATTGGTTTGCAAAAATATAACATACATATAATAAAAATTATACCACGCAGCAGAAACATGCAATAAAACGATTTTAATTTTTTTTAACAAACCAAAACCAAAATCTTTCTTATGCGATACTATTAATTGAGGAAGGATTAATAGTTATACCTTTGTAGAATCTAACCTTCAACAGGTACGAGTTCATTTTCAATTCCTTCGCGTTCCTCTTCAATTTCACCGATTATAATCTGTAGATCAACATTAACTACACAAGTGTATAGCCTCTAAAAGTGATCCATCAAGAGTAATATGGATTTGAAGAATTAATTTAGGTTTCTCAAAACCTTGGGTGGCTAGCCCTAATTCTCTCTTTCTCTCTATCTCTATCTATCTCTCTCCCCCTCTCTCTTTCAGAATTAGAGAATTATGAAGTACTTCCCAATTATTGTGAAAAAATTTATAATCCTAATCCATAATAAGACTCCTCTTATTTATAGATATAGACAACCCTCCTAAACTCTTTAGGAGTATGATTTTTAATTAAACTCTTAATCTAATTAGGAACTAATATAATAATTACAATTTCTAAGCTCTTTAGGAACTTAATTATTTATTATGAGAGTACTTCTTATTAATTAATTCCTAAATCATTTAGGAACCAAATAACAACAACAACAACAACAACAACAACAACAACAATAATAATAATAATAATAATAATAATAATAATAATAATAATAATTATATTTATTTATAATTAATATTTTTAAAATACATAATATAAATGTTAAGCTATTTAATTTATTCCATTATCATAATATAAATTAAATACTCATAATTTATTATTACCATTATGTCATTACTTCTAAAATAAATATTTCTCTTTTGCGGTGTGACCCTTTAAGTTCAGTATTAACCCGGTTGTAGAATAAATAAAATAGAACTATTCTAATATTATTTATAATAATAAATTAAACTTTAACTTATTTTATAAATAAATACTTATTTATTCCACAATAAAGGTAAATCCCTTTAGCATTAAATGACTTTTCAGATAATATGAATATCAACAATTGATCACAAAGAACCTATTCTGCGAATAGTTACCATACAATTCAATCATTCTACCACATAATGTCCCAATCAAATATAAGACATAAAATTACTGTCAAATCTTATTTTATTTGATTATATATATTTTGATTCCAAAATGCACAACTCTAAATAATGCAAATTAGAAACACCTTTCTAATTTCATTCTACATTGGCCAAGGACTACTGAGTTAGTTTTATCGACTTACATAGGACATTATCTTCCTTTATTAGAAGTGGCAGATCCTTTATGATCATTCATCTATCTCTATACACAACTTATTATACCCGAACATATCCTTTGTTATACCCAAAGAGTATTAAGAATTATGAAAAAATATAACTTTTCATACACAAGATACTATGATGATCTCAAGTCCAAGGATCACTTGTACTTTTATCATATTTGGAACTCCTATTGACTGACAAGTAAAATTCCATTAGGTATTCCATAAGCGAGTCGTGTTCACTGAACTTATTCTCCAATAAGCACTTACATACTTGCTTTAGTGTCTCCACATAAATGATTTATGAGATTAATCACCATTTTCATAAGAGCAAGTATAGTATGTACTAATCTATCCAGATTCACTTATCCTCATTTTAGTGATCCAACGATTACGAACATTTAAGTTTTGAGCTATCTAGAATTTAGATCTCATTAGCATAATCAACATTATGATTCTAAAAGCATTACTTGAAAACTATGGGTTTATACATTTAATTAATTCAACCAATCAATCATGAATAAAGAAATGTCTTTCAATAAATAATTCTTTTATTAATAATTAAATAAGATTATAAAGTATATGCTTATTATATCAACATATGTTTGTCTTAAGGGTATACTACTTTCAACCTCCCACGCACAAAAGCCAATTGTCATGGTATCTAATACCCATCTTCTTTAAGTGACAATTGAACTGCTGCTGAGATAATGCTTTAGTAAATGGATATGCAATGTTGTTCTGAGAGTTCACTAGCTCCACGACGACGTCTCATCTTTCAATAATTTCTCTAATAAAATAAAATCATCGCAACACATGTTTGAATTTATGATAAGACCTGGGTTCCTTGGCTTTTATAACAGCTCTCGTGTTGTCACAAAATAAAGGTATCGATCCTTGAATGCTAAAAACCACCCCGAGTTCGGTTACAAACTTCTTCATCCAAACAACTTTCTTTGCAACTTCACTTGCAGCTATGTACTCTGCCTCTATCACTGAATCAACAACCATTTGCTTCCTGAAACTCTTCCAACTCACTGCACCACTGTTTAAGGTAAACACATAACCCAAAATGAATTTGCTATCATCTTGGTCAGTTTGAAAGCTTTAGTCTGTATAGGCCTCTAGTTTCAAATTCGACCCACCGTAAACAAGAAATACATCCTTAGTTGTTCTTAAGTGCTTTAAGATGTTTTTCACTGCTTTTCAATGTGCTTCTTTAGGATTTGACTAATATCTGCTTGTCATGCTAAATTCATAAGCAACATCTGGTCTAGTACATATCATCTTATACATGATAGATCATATTGCTGAAACATAAGGTATTTTACTCATATGGTTGCTCTCTTCAGGTGTCTTTGGGGTCTGATTCTTGGAAAGATGTATTCCATGGCTCATCGGTATAAGTCCTCTTTTGGAATTTTCCATGTTAAACCTTTTTAACATCAAATTAATGTACATTTCTTGGGTCAAGCCGAAAATCTTTTTAGATCTATCTCTATAGATCTTTATCCTCAAAATGTAGGATGCTTCTCTCAAGTCCTTCATAGAGAAGTTTTTAGACAACCATATTTTGACTGACTGCAACATTGGAATATCATTCCCTATCAGTAGTATATCATTAATATATAATACTACGAATGTAACAGCACTCCCACTAACCTTTTTGTACACACATGGTTCATCCTCATTTTTGATAAAATCAAACTCTTTGATTGTCTTATCAAAATAGATGTTCCATCTTCGAGAAGCCTGCTTCAATCTATAAATGGATCGTTGTAGCTTATAGACTTGATTTGTTTCTTCACTAGAAATAAATTTCTTTGGTTGCATCATATACACATCCTCATCTAGTTTCCCATTGAGAAAAGTCATATTTACGTCCATTTGCTAGATCTCGTAGTCATAATAAGTTGCAATTGCAAGCAAAATCCGAATGAACTTAAGCATAGCTACTGGTGAGAAGGTTTCATCACAGTCAATTCCTTGCCGTTGTTTGAAATATTTTATAATCAGTCGGGCCTTATAGGTCTCTACCTTGTCGTCTTCTCCAATCTTTCTCTTAAAGACCCATTTACACTAAATGGACTTTATGCCCTCAGGTGGAGCAACCAAAGTTTGTACTTAGTTCTCATATATGGAGTCCATCTCAGATTTCATGGCTGTTAGCCATTTCTGTGAGTCTTTATTACTCATCTCCTTTTCGTATGTCAATGGATCATCGTCATATATTATGCGTATCTCATCATCATCTTCTATGATGAATCCATACCTCTCAGGTATCTTCGGTACCCTTTCAGACTTACAAATAGGATGTGGTACAGTAGGTTCTTTTACTTGGTCAGGTTCCTTCGTTTGATCCGTAATGTTTTACGATACTTGAACTTCTTCAGGTTCTATCTTACTCCCACTGATCCCTTCAATGATAAACTCATTTTCCAAGAAGGTAACATGTTTTGCAACAAACACCTTTTGACAATATGATTATAGAAGTAATATCCTAAGCTTTTTTTTTGGATATCTCATAAATTTATACTTGTCAGATCTAGTCTCTAACTTACCATTGTCAAACATTTTAACATAAACTGGACATCCCCAAATCTTAACTTGCTTAAGACTTGATTTTTTCCCTGTCCATAACTCATATGCAGTCTTAGGGACGGATTTTGAAGGTACTTTGTTAAGTAATTATGCTGCTGTTTCTAGGGTGTAACCCTAAAAGAAAACTAGAAGATTGGTAAAACTCATCATGGTCTAAACCATGTCCAACAAGGTACGATTTCTCCTTTTAGACACACCATTCAACTGAGGCGTATCGGGAGGTGTCTATTATGAGAGAATGCCATTTTCTTTGAGATAATTGAGAAACTCATTACTCAAATATTCCCCTCCTCAATCCGATCGAAGAATCTTAATACTTTTGCCCATTTGATTCTCTACTTCACTTCTAAATTTTTTAAACTTTTCAAATGATTCGAATTTATATTTTATCAAATACACATATCAAAATCTAGAATAATCATCAGTGAACGTGATAAAATATGAATACCCTCCTCTAGCGTACGTTATCATAGGTCCACATATATCTGTGTGTACAAACTCTAATAACCTTGTAACTCTTTCTCCTTTTCCACTAAAAGGTGATTTAGTCATTTTACCCATGAGACAAGATTCACAAGTTGAATATGATTCGTAATTAGATAACTCTAAAAGCCCATCTGTATGCAACTTGTTTAATCTTGTTTCATTAATATAACCAAGTCTACAGTGCCACATAAATGTATGATTTACATAATCTCTTTTTCTTTTCTTAGTTTATTCAATTTATAAAATATTTTTCATGTAAGTCAAATATGTAAAACCCATTTAGTAAATTACCAATACCAAACAAAACATTATCATTATTAATAGAACAACGGTTGTTCTTTATTATAATTTCTAAACCATCCTTGTCCAACATAGGAATTGAAATAATATTTTTAATAAGTATTGGAACATAATAACAATTATTTAAACTAATGAATTTGCCCATAGGCAGTGCTAAACAGTAAGTTCCTACGACTAATGCAGTAACCTTTGCTCCATTCTCTACTCGTAGGATGACTTTTCCTTTGTTCAACTTTCTACTTCTGCTTAGTCCCTGCACATTATTACATATGTGATAACCACAGTCGGTATCTAATACCCAAGAAGAACTTTGACTTGTAGAAAGATTTATTTCAATCATGAACAAACCGGAATCTATAGTAGAAAAACTTTTTCAAGCTTTTTTTTTTCTTAGCTACTGTAAGATACTCTTTGTAGTTTTTCTTCCAGTTACCAGGCTTATTGCAATGGAAGCAGATTCCTTTTGCTGTTAGGTTAATCTTTCTTTGTATCTTTGACTTTTGCCTTACCTTTAGCCTTATTCTTTTTCTTCTTTTCACAAGAACCCTTGGGCCTCTTTCTCTTATTAGAAGAATCATCTACTAACAACATTTAGTCTTTTTTGGATGGTAAGTGACCCTCTGTAATGACCAAGAATTTTCGGAATGAATTTTTTTTACCAAAATTTTATTAATAGAATAATATTAATTAAAATTTTTGCATTGATGTGAGTGATTATATATCTAAATTAATAACGAAAAGGAAAACCAACATGTAATTAATTAAATATAGTTAATTATATGTAGTTTTTATTTAAAGTTATGTTATCAAATAATATAGCTTGAATGATGGCCTTAATGATTATATTAATTAATTAATTTTAGTAACAAGCCCAATGAATAATTAAGTTAAGGGCCCAAATGTGAAAATTAAATATTGGAATTGGATGATGATATATTGTATATGTATGCTATTAAAAGAATAAGGAAATTTATTAGTTAATCAAAATTAAATTATTTAATTGCTGTAACTATGTATAGAATTAAACCCAAGTGATTTTTTTTTCTTTGCATTTCGGGTAGGTGGTTTTAAATGGCCCAATGTATTGTTTTGTGAAATCAAGTGTGACGCCCAAGTTGAACACGTTTTGTACATTAACAAGTCATGTAGCCCAAATGTGTTATTAAATCAAAACAATGTGTTATGTTAATTAAAACCCAACTGTAAATCATCATTTATCGAATGGCCTTTGGCCCAGTGGTACGATCAACTCATGTGGACGTATGATATTAGGGGTTTGATCCTTGGTGGCAGCAAGGAATGGTGTGTGTTGGAGGTGTGTGTGTGTCAAAGTAGCAAAAAAAAAAAAAAAAAAAAAATCCAACCGTAAAAGCCATGTGCCCTTTCCTTTAAGCCAACTTCGGTAGACCAAATTGGGGGAAGAATTCAATTAAACTACAAGGAGGGTGATGTCAGCAAACTAGTAGCTGGAAGATGGGACTATCGGCAGCCATAGGGGGCAGTGGGCTGGGCATTTCGACAGCTCAAGGACAGCCACGAAATGATGTGGTAGGAGAGCCATAGTAGAGGTAACTAGGGACAAGAGTAGGGGTTGTTCTAGGGGTCAACTATAGCTACCCTAAGGGGGGAGGGGGGAGTCAGCTGGAATTTGCAGTTGGAAATTAGAAGTAGTACTTTATATGTAACCCAACCTAGAGAGCTTTAAGCCTTTACATTATTTAGTAAAAGATAAGAGAGTTCATATAGAGTGAAAGAGGAAGAGAAATCAGTTTATAGAGAGTGAATAGAAAAGAGGGCTTTTGACTGGTAGTAAGGAGCAGATGAACTCTGTAGTTTATTATTCATTCTAGCAACCCAAAACAAGGAGTTCAATCAGAATACCTAAGGTGAAAGGCTTTCTTCTTCCTCTCAACTTTCTATAGTTAGATATGTATTGGGTATTGTTGATACTATGAATTGATTATTGCTGGTGGGAGGTTGTGTATTGGTTGATTAGGGGTCATGAAGGATCTGGATGGTATAAGTATGATGAGATGAAGGAGTTATGTGTTATTTGTGTTTAAAGGTGTTTATGTATGATAATATGCTAAGCTATTTAATAAATGCACACTAGGTGTTTGTTAAAAGTCATAAATGAATTAAAGTTACTAATTGTGGTGTTCAAGTGATTGTTTCCAAGCATAAGCTAAAGTTTTATTTCAAAACTATATATTATACAAAATATTGATTCCCAATATAATGATTTGAGTTATGATATGTGAGTTAGTGGTATATGTGAGGATATGTGAATTTTAGCCTATGATAAGCTTTGTGAAAGGCACATGGATACTATGCGTATGTGGTATACTTACTATGGAAGTCAAAGATCTAAAGATAAATTTGGTTTCCAAAACTCTAGACTATAAATAGTGTTTAAAAACAAAACGTTGTTTGGGTGTTATGTTTATATGAAGTTATAGAGTGAAATCAAATGAAGTTTGAATTTTCAAAACTATATAAAGTGGTATATGTGTTTTCATGATTCAAAAGGAGTACGTGTAAAGAGGAATGAAAATGGCACTCATATGAAATGTTGTGATAAGTTCTGAAACCCAACTAGTAAGCTAAGTTTCAAAAGCTTAAAAGATGGAAGCTTTGTAATAGTGAGTATGTAAACTACTTTAGTCCTATATTAGTAATTATATGGGTATGATTATAGGCTACAATATATGTCATGTATGCCAAATTCAAGTAAGAGACAAAGTTTTGTACAAAACTAGGAATCTTAGTTTCATCATGTTACTTGTAAAACACAAATTATGTGTAATATGTTGTTTCTATGATCCATAGGTCAAATAATGTCCATTAATGAGTTTTTAAAATATTCCAAGTGGTTGGATTAAAAAGGAGCCAGAAATGGATTCTTGAAGTCAAAACAGTAAAGTGTGAAGGATGTGCTAAACACTAATTTTTACGCCTTGAATTATGTGTCTTAATGAATTATTTTTAACAATATTTTTTTGGATTTCATTAATATGCAAGGGTTGCTATGTAAAATTTTTAAAACCAAACAGGGGCTGCTATGTTGTAAACAAAATATAGGCTGCTATGTGTTAAGGAAAAAGGCTGTTATTCCTTTTTAAAACCAAAACAAGGAATTACTATGCCATTATTTTTAAAAACAAGGGTTGCCATAGTTTTTAAAGCAAAACAAGGGCTGCTTGTTATGCATTAAAATGACTGTTATACATTTCAATTAAATGGACTGCTATTTGCTCAATAAAAAAGGGCTGCTATATTTTTAATTATAAACAATTGACTGCTATTTGATCATTTACATGGCTATTATGATTTCAAATGAAAAAAGAAAAAGGGCTATTTTATTTTTCAAGTAAGGGGAGAGTTGTTTTGTTTTAAATGAAAGAAGAGGAGGGCTGCTATTTATTTTAATAAATGGCTGTTATGTATTTATTCTAAATAAAGGGGCTGCTATGTTTCAAATAAAAAGGGGCGATTTTGTTGAAAACTGGTTGTTATGTGAGTTGCACATAAAGTGGTTGTTATGTACTTCAAATAAAAATCTGGGCTGTTATGATTTTTTTTATAAAAGAAGGGCTGCTATATGTTTTAATTAAAAAGGGGATGTTATGTAGAGAATTAAGGGGTACGGGATTATAGAACTTCACGTTATGTATTTTTGAATGATGAATGTGTTGGTAAAATAAAACTTTTTAGTTGGAATATATTTTATGAAACTAATCAAAAGGAAATAAAGTTTTGGTGAACCTAAGTTGTAAAAGTTTCTAAAGGAGCATGGTTTGTTAATAGAATCATGCATTATAAAATAAATTAAGTTAAATTGCAAATGTGTGTTGTATGCTTTAAATGTTGAAACCGTGTAGTTTGAGTCGCTCTATGAATTATGAATGTATATAAACTATGTGGAAGGTTTGGAAGTATGTGAGGCGAAACATGATAGATATGTGAATAGAATGTGTTTTAGAACAATAAATGATTTACTAAGTTTTTAGATATAAAAGTTGGTTTTCAAAATTAAATATATGATTTCATGATTCATAAGTCGTATGTTTTTCAAAAATGAATAAGCTTGTATTGAATCTATAAGTTTTCAAAAGGAAGTCATGAATTTGGGTTTTTATAATCTTAAAAAGGAAGTAGGCTATCTATAATATATGGTGCGAATGATTGTTGCCTAAATTTGCCTAACACTTTAACACGTAAGTATACCTGTTTGATTGTAGTATTCAACAAACAAGGATATCGTTCTCACGAGGAAAAAGATTAATACCTATTCATTAATAATTTATTTAATCAAATTAATCATATTTAAACTATGATGGATGATTGCAAATTAAAAGGAAACTTAGTTGAAATTAACTTCTAAATAATTAACCACAAGAATAAATGCAGATTTGTTAACTTAAGATTACAACTTTCCTTAGTACCTCAATTAAGTAGATGTACTTCCTTTTCAATTAATTAATTGCACTGAATCGTTAACCAAGAATTCTTTATAGTACTCACGTACCTTTTCTTATAGCACATGAATGAAACCTCCAAAATCTGGCCTTAAGGCGCCAGAATTGCAAGGAACATCCTAGTTGATTAACTCACTATATTCTTATGTGAATTATGTTAACTAGGATTTAACTTTAGATTCTCTTATTGGCTACAAACGACACATAGATATATTCCTATCCTATATGCTAAACATATTAACCTTAACACAGATTATATGCACAGTCGTTATCATACCCCAATCTAAACCTATACTCCGTTTTCCAGCTTTGTAAAGATTACCTCGGTAATTGTTAGTTAGACAATTAATCAATCAACACCAGATATGATTAACGATTCAGATAACTAACTTTAACCAACGAGGAAACAATCAATTTAAATTAGGTACAAAGTTCCATTGCAATCTTAATGTAAAATTTAGTTCATACTGACTAGACAGAGCAACATCAAATTTAACAATAAATATATCCCAGAGATTACAAAAATCAAAGGTAAAAGAAAGGATTAGAGAAACTCTAATGGTTACTCCTAAATTCTGACTTCAATTCTCCAAACTCTGCAGATTCCTTACTCTTGCTGCTTGTCCTTCCACGTCTCTTCTTGCCCTTCCTGGTTCCGTTCTCCTCCTTCTTTTTTTAGTTCTCCCACTTTTTAGCCTTCTTTACTCTTCCACGTTCCCCCTTTTGGCAGTTAATTAACCTCCCCTGTTTTCCCTCCAATGTTGCTTTTCATTTCCTTGCTCTTCAGAATTTTCGAAGCTCCAGACTGTTGATTATGCTCTTGGGCATTTAGACGCCGACCCTAGTACAAATCTTGGCGTCTAGACGTCGTCTAGTGGCATAATATTTACAAAATTTCCATTTTCAAAAATGTTCATTTATATCATGCCAGTTGAATTTCCACTCCAATACATGACTCTGCAATACTCAATAAAAGATATTTAATCATATACATCATTTTATTACCCCTCTATACACATGTTTTCAGATTTTTTTTAACAGAATGAGTGCGTCTTAAGCTCCATCTCGTTATTTCTATCATTTTCTCGCTTATTCTTGACTTGTGCAATGTTTATTTTTATTAGGCTTTTTAATGTCATTCATGTAACGAACTTTCCACTAGCAACTCCCAAACCAGACAGTTTTAGGGCACTAAATGTAGATACACTCCTAAGGGTTTACTTATTCGAATGACAAATGCCACAAAAACAAACAAGTCAAGCGTTGCTCATATCTGTCTAAGACAGACATCGAAGCAATTAATCATTAATTCTTGCTCTTTATTACTTTTCATGATCCAACAAGTAATCGAGGTTACCAATATCCTCAATGAGCATCTAATTCACGAAATAAATCTCAATCCAATCGGCTAAACACATTGAATACGTGTATTCAAAACCAACGGGTCTCAAGTTCAATAAAGCTAGCAACATTTAAAATCTTGAACTAGTCATCCTTATCCGTTTCACTATCATTATTAGACACTTAGTGTATTTTTTTCTCATCGGCCTTCCTTAAATTTCAAATATTAAAATATTGCTCAAGTGTTCCTAAATGCATTGACCTATGATCCTAAATGATTTTTATTTATTTTTAGAAATTACTACTAAGACTGTTACTGAAAATGCACTCTTAAATAACATGAAATTAACATGCATTGTTAAATAACATGAAATGAAAACGAACTATTATGTACCCCCAAACTTGAATTAGGCAATGTCCTCAATGCAAAGAATAAAGAATTGAAAACTGAGGACTTCCCTGATCAGGTCAATCATCGTCATCGACCTCCTCATCACTGTCTTCCTCTTCACTTTCTTCTACCTCGTCATTAATATCTAGGTCTGAAGGCGGGCATGTTGGCAAGGCTTGTGGCATTTGGCAGGGAGCAGATCCTAGAGACGGATTTAGCTTGATAAATAATTTTAGCATCGTCGTGTGAGCCTTGACATTGTACCTATGCATCGCATCTTGACGTTTGGCAATGCGGTGGTTTTGGCGATCCATCCTTTGACTAACCCGCTCCACTTGACTTGCAAACAAGTCTATCCTCCAAGTATGATGCCTCAAATCACAACGTAAGTCATCAACAAGTTGCGATGGTGGCACATGATTCTCAACGTTATCATGTTCCGCAGTTCCCTGTTCATCCACTGTAATGATATATCCAAGCCCTTTTGGATGAGATTCTCCACCAACCCACACCTTATATCTTGATATCACTGAATGGTCAATCGGTGCCAATGGGGCTTATAAAACTTCTTCTTTGTCCCATTGAACGCCCACGTGCTTACACAAGTCGGTAATTAACGAAGGATGAGGCATGCCACTTGAAGTGCTATCTTCAAGAGTTTTTACTATAGATGCATGTATCATCTCACTCACGTCCAATGTCTTTCCCAGTGCAATACAATACAACAGAGCGGCTCATTCCTTTATCACATCAGTCTTATGCTGAGCTGGTATCAGTTTAGCATATATAAAACCAAACCAAGATTTTTCGTAGCGACTAAGCTTGGTACTCTTAAAATTTGTGGCCTCTTGTGTTACTGTGGCTTTCTAATCCATACCAGGTTCACACAAGTTGAGAATTATTTGACTGTAGTCCAGTTCCTTAGTCCTGTAATCCTCATATTCACATTCTTTAATTTTCGGCAAGCCATAGTAGGCATTGATTGCCTTTCTCCCTACATTCACCCATTTTCCCCAAACCATCACTAACTTACCCTCTGCTTCTACTACATTTATGTAGAATTCCTTCACGATGTTGACAATGGCAGGTTCGGGTTGACTTGTGAAGTTCTCCCAATTCCGCTATCGTATATTGGCTACAATATCCCCATCTGTCTCATGTGGTCTCAAACCTCGTTCTGGAACCAAATTCTTTGTCGCTAATAGTTGGTGATAGAATTGTGATGTAACAAAACTCGTAAACCTTTTCTTGTCGAAAGACTTCGATGAAGATGAACCTTCTCCTTTTTTCCTCTTAGTAGTCATTGACAAGTATGCAGAACAAGACTCAACGGCTTAAAAACCAAATTGGATCACCCGTTTACACAAAATAGTTGGTTAGGGCAATTTGTCGAACAGTTGGTTTGCACCACGAAATGACCCTCCTTTAAATTGTCCCCTAACTTGATTTGATCCACCCACGAATGGGTTTTGATTTCTAGCACTCCAAACTAACCAAATAACATACAAAATAATGCAACCCAATCCTCTAATTGAGCTAACATAAACTCAATTGGGTAACCAATGTATAAAAATCCCAAACTCCTTTATACTAATGCATATGTAGTTCAACGGACTAAATGAAACTTGCAAAAACTTACTTGAATTCCATGTGCAACCAAATACCCGATGTGAAAGATGAAAAATCGCCCTTTCCTTCAAGAACCCAACTGACGAGTGCTTTGCTAGATTTGAGATCTTGCTGCTTCGATTTGAACAAGAGATGGGAAGTTTGGATTGTGTCTTTGGTTGTTTCGTTAAGTACCGAGATGAAGAAGTCAAATGGGTGTAGTAGTGTATAATGCGTGGGCAAGTCGTGAATGGGGGAAATAATGTAGAATTAGAATCGATTTGGAAGTTTTGAAATGGCTTGCTTCAAACACAATTTTGCTGGGAAATAATTTAGTTTTTTTTTAGAAGAGGGCGTATATACGTCGGGTCACAGTACTGAGAAGGTGCCCTAGCATCTAGACGCCATATTTACCAAGGTTTTGGGCGTATATACGCCTATATGATTTTCCATCAGAAATTGGAAAATTTCCCATCTTGCTCCTTGATAATTTGCAAACCTGAACCCAATTGAAACAAACAATAAGATATACAAGGAATATATACTGTTAAAATTCAAGTCAAGAAAATCCTAAACTACAAAGATTAAAGTTTAATAACCAAATGCACTAAAAGTGAAATAAACACAAATAACTCCTGGGTTGCCTCCCTGTAACGCTTAGTTTTAATCTGCAAGGGTGACTGCCAACTTCCAACTTTATACGATTAAAGCTTCCACCGTAATAGTATTTCAACCTCTGTCCGTTGACTTTGAAAATTCTTTTTTAATTTGGCTCTTCCACTTCCACGGCTCCATGAGGAAACACTTTAGTGATACGAAACGGACTAGCCCATCTTGATTTCAGTTTCCCCGAAAAAAGTTTTAGCCTTGAGTTGTATAATAAGATCGACTGCCATGGTTCGAACTTCATTTCAATGATTTTTGTGTCATGCCACCTCTTGACCCGTTTTTTTGTACGATTGAATGTGGAATTCATCCATGTGATTCAATTGCAAGAGGCGTTTCTCCCACAACACATAAATCGAAATTCAACTTCTGGATAGCCCAATAGGCGTTGTGTTCCAATTCCATCGAAAGGTGGCATGCTTTCCTATATACTAGCCTGTATGGAGACATTCCTAACAGTGTTTTGTAGGCTGTATGATACACCCATAAAGCACCATCTAACTTACTTGACCAGTCCTTCCGACTAAGATTCACCATCTTTTCAAGGATTTTCTTCACTTCTCGATTTGAAACTTCGGCCTGGCCATTCTTTTGCGGATGGTATGCAGTTGCGATCTTATGAGTGACCTCATACTTAGCAAGAGTAGCTTAAAGAAGTTTATTACAGAAATGTGATCCCTCATCGCTAATGATTGCCCGAGGTGTGCTGAATCTGGATAAGATATTTTTGTAGAGCAATCCAATCACCACTTTAGCATCGTTAGTGGGTAGTGCCGCAGCCTCAATCGACTTTGAAACGTAATCCACCTCTACCAGTATATAAGAATTACCAAAAGATTAAGAAAACAACCCCATAAAATCGATGCCTCACACATCAAACAATTAAACCTCTAAGATCATTTTGAGTGGCATCTCGTGATACTTTAATATTTTGGCATCTGTCGCATTTCATCACGAAACAATGGGCGTCCTTAAAGAGTGTCGGCCAATAAAATCCCGATTGTAACACCTTGACCGCCATTCTTTCTCCTCCAAAGTGTGCTCCATACTCAGAAGCATGACAATGATACAGAATGTTATCCATTTCTTCTTGAGGAACGCACCTTCTCACCATTTGATCGACACACTATTTAAACAAGAATGGTTCGTCCCACATATAATATTTGACATCATGGAGGAATTTCTTCTTCTGCTAACTTGTGACACACAACAAAATTCGCATACTATGGGGTTACCTGCTGCATGACAAGAATTTGTTCATCTAGGAAAAACTCATTGATCACAATTTTATCACCTTTATTTTGCTCAAAATTTTGCAGCCGTGATAAATGGTCTGCTAACTGATTTTTCGTTCCTTTTCTGTCTTGGATCTCTAAGTTGAACTCTTACAACATCAATATCCACCGAATTAAACGCGGTTTGGCATCCTTCTTAGCAATCAGGTACTTAATCGCCTTATGGTCTGTGAATACAATTACTTTAGTTCCAATCAGATAGGAACGAAACATATCGAAGGCATAAACAACTGCCAACAACTCCTTCTCAGTGGTAGTATAATTCAGTTGAGCATTGGATAAGGTCTTGCTAGCATAGTATATGGTATGGAAAACCTTCTCCTTTTGTTGGCCCAGAATTGCCCCAATTACGAAATCACTTGCATCACACATCAATTCAAATGGAAGATCCCAATTTGGTACTACTATTACTGGTGCTGAAATTAGTTTCTTCTTCAAGACCTCAAACGCTTCAAGACATGTCTTATCAAAGTTAAATGGGACATCCTTTTCTAGCAAACTACATAATGGCTTCGTGACTTTGGAAAAGTCTTTGATGAACCTCCTATAAAAACCTGCATGCCCCAAGAAACTCTGAATCCTCTTCACTGAAGTTGGTGGGAGAAGATTCTCAATAGTTTTTATCTTAGCTTTGTCTACCTTAATCCCTTTTTTAGATACACGATGTCCCAGGATTATCCCCTCTTTGACCATGAAATGACATTTCTCCCAATTTAACACCAAGTTTGTTTCCATACATCGTTTAAGCACAAGGGTAAGATTCTCCAAACAATAATCAAAGGTGTCTCCAAAAATCGAAAAGTCATCCATAAAAACCTCGAGATTATGCTCGACCATGTCGGAAAAGATAGCCATCATGCACCGTTGAAACATTGCGGGTGCATTACACTGTCCGAAAGACATCCTTCTGAAATCAAAAATCCTATATGGACATATGAATGTAGTTTTTTCTTGGTCCTCGGGTGTTATAGCAATCTGATTGTAGCCCAAGTAACCATCCAACAAGTAATAGTACTCATGTCCTGCTAATCTGTCTAACATCTGATCGATGAATGGTAGTGGGAAATGATCTTTACGAGTGGCTTTATTCAACTTCCTGTAATCCATACACACCCGCCAACCTGTGACTGTTCTTGTAGGGATTAATTCATTATTCTTATTTGCAACTACTGTCATCCACCCTTTCTTTGGCACACATTGGACTGGGCTCACCAATGAGCTATCTGACATAGGGTAAATTATACTTGCATCCAACCATTTAATGATCTCCTTTATGACAACTTCTTTCATTATGGGGTTGAGTCTGCGTTGGTGCTCTATGACCGATTTTACCTCTTCTTCAAGCAAGATCTTGTGCATACAAAATGATGGACTTATCCCATTAATGTCCGCAAAAATCCAACCAATAGTTGATTTGTACTGCCGAAGTACCTTTAACAACTTGTCCTCTTGAATCTTATTGAGGGAAACAAAAATTATAACTGGTAGTGTGGATGAATAACCAAGGTAAGCATATCGGAGATTATTGGGTAATGATTTGAGTTTCAGAGTAGGCGTTTCCTCCAAAGATGACTTAACTTTACCTGATGAGTCTCTCGAATAGTCCAAAGCTTCAAACTTTGTCTAAACTCGATTGAATGTTGGAGCTGAATCTAGCACTTGAGACAAGTCTAATGCAGCTGGCTCATCAGAAACCCTGTCACTGATCATTACTTTCTCGAGATGATCTTCACTTATAGTCTCCATAAAAACACTTCTAACAGCTTCTTCAATCAGATTAACTCTAAAACACTATTAACTATCCTTAGGGAACTTCATGGCCTTAAACACATTAAATGTCACCTCTTGGTCCTGGACCCTTATTGTTAACTCCCTTTTTGCACGTCAATCAATGTACTTCCCGTAGCTAAGAAAGGGTGCCCAAGAATAATCAGCATATTACTGTCCTATTCAAAGTCAAGAACTATGAAGTCTACATGGAATATAAATTTATCCACCTTCATCAGCACATCTTTTACTATTCCTTTTGGGTAGGTGAGGGATCTATTCGCAAGTTGTAGAGTGACATTTGTTGGTGTAGCTTCCTTCAACCCAAGTTACTGATAAACTGATAACGGCATAAGGTTGATGCTGGCTCCCAAATCACACAGACACCGACTGAAAAATTGAGTTACTATTGTGCACGGAATGGTAAAGCTACCCGGGTCCTTCAACTTCAGTGGTAACTTTTTTTTTTGTAGTATTTCACTACATTCCTCCGTCAATGCTACTGTCTCAAACTCCCCTAGCTTTCTCTTCCTTAACAAAATGTCTTTCATAAATTTGACATAGTTGGGCATTTACTCCAAAGCATTTGCGAACGGAATATTAATCTGCAGTTTCTTAAACACCTCTAAAAACTTAGAGAACTGTCTGTCTAGCTTCTGCTTTTGAAACCTCTGTGGAAAAGGCATAAGTGGTGAAACTGAATTCTGCTTGGTTTCAGTTTGGCTCTCCACAACTTTTTTCTCACTACTATCTCTTGAATCCCCTTCTTTTTCTTTCTTTTCTAAACAGTTTGCTTTCTTTTGCTCAACAGAATTTGTAGTTAACTCCTTCCCACTTTTTAGCGTGACCGCTTTGCAATGCTCTTTACCCTTGCGTTTTGGATTTTCTTTAGTATCACTTGGTAGTGATCCTTAGGGTCAGTTATTCAGAGCATGTGCCATTTGATTCTCCAGGTTTCTTATTGCATCTGACTGAGTTTTCACAGTAACGTCAAACTAATTCACTAATTTTGCCAACATGTCCTCCATCTGAGAAAAATTATTCGGCTGTTGATGATGCTGATTTTGAAATCCGGGTGGGTATGAGTTCCTCGGAGCTTGGACTTGAGATTGTGGCTGGGTTATTACTCCATGGGAAGTTTGGATGGTTCCTCCATCTCGAGTTGTAACTATTTGAACTATTATTTGGTTGCTTGTTGTAATTGGACACGTACTGAACGGATTTAGAGTTTAGTGCACATTCATCACTAGCATAGCTTCTCGCACACATCTCATAAATGACCTCCACCTTCTGAACCTTATGTCCCCCAAGTGCATCAATCTTCTTTGTGAGAGCAGAGATTTGAGTTATCATTTGTGAGGACAATGCAGTTATTGCATCAACTTTCAACATACCAACTGCTATTGGTTGACTCATTCTTGCAGTAAGCCACTGATAGTTATTGGCTTCCATTGTTTTAAGCAATGTATAGGCTTCATCACAATTTTTTGACATGAGAGCTCCTCTTGCCGCAGCGTCTATGCTCGTTCTTATTACACATGACAACCCATTATAGAATGTTTGCACTTGCAGCCATTTAGGGATCCCGTGATGTGGACATCGCCTCAATAAATCTTTAAACCTTACCCATGCCTCATACAACGATTCTGAATCATGATGATCAAATAAGGTAATGTTGTTCCTCATCTTTGTCGTCTTGGCAAGTGGGAAAAACTTAGCCAAAAATTTATGTGCCAAATCAGTCTATATCGTAATTGATCCAGACGGTAAAGAATAAAGCCAGCGTTTAGCTTTATCTCGAAGTGTGAATGAGAATAATCCGAGTCTGATTGATTCTTCTGTAACCCCATGATACTTGAATGTATTGCATATTTCTACGAAACCAACCAAATGATCATTGGGATCACCATTCGGCAAACCTCCGAACTGGACCGAATTCTATACCATCTGTATTGTCCCTGGTTTAATCTCAAAATTTACGGCAGTAATGGCAGGCCTCGTGATACTCGATTGAAGTTCAGTCACTTGCTACATAGCGTAATCCTGCAAGGACTTTTGTTGCTCATTAGCCATTAGTTCTAGTTCTTGATTTTGAATCGTTTCCTGGATGAACTTTCTGAGTCTATGGAACTTTCTTTTAATTTCTTCGTCGTATTCTAACGGTCCTTGACTCTTTGAGCCCGTTTGCATACAAAAATCAAGAATACCTAATCAAATAAAACAGAAAAGAAAAGAGTTTAAACTAAGATTAACTTAATCAAAATTAATAATGACAAGATATTAAAATAATTCCCCGACAACGACGCCAAAAACTTGTTGCCTAAATTTTTCTTAGCACTTAAACACGCAAGTATACGCGTTCGATTGTAGTATTCAGTAAACAAGGATATCGTTCCCACGAGAAAATAGATTAATATCTATTAATTACTATTTTTTTAAAACAAATTAATCCTATTTAAACTGTAATAACCCAAATATTTAACAATATTTCTTTTAATGAAAATATTGAGGAGATTAATAAAGGTTGTAAAAATTTAAAAATCTAGTTCTATGAGAAGGGTGAAAATAGATGGATAAATTTTTATTTTATTTTTTTTCTATGTGTTAGTAAGAACCTGAGAGGTTCAAGTGTTGTAGAACCCTGAAAATTTTCTCTTAGAACAGAGATGCCTTAGAGGGGCGAGTAAAGCAGACATTAACTCAGGATGTGAATAGTGACTCGATAGATAAGAGAATTATAATAAAGATAATTCGCTAGGGTAAAACAAGGTAGTATGATACATTTAAAATTCGATGAATTATTTGATGGCTAAGATAAGCTAGGTATTGTTGCGGTAATTCGATTTAAGTCAACCTAGTTGAAATGAACCAAAAAATTTAATAATGTTATAAATAAAATTTAGAATTTAAATTTCTAACTTAGTGAATTAATGAAGGGTGATTATTAAAAACCCTAGGAAAGGGTATTATGAATATTTAAATATTCGAGGATTTATTTTAAGGTTGTTCAATCAAAGGAGTTATTAAACTAACGAACAAACCTAAAAAATTAATACCGAGAGAGTGGTATGTTGAGAAACCTTAATTAGGATTCAATGAGACTTAATTAGGGCAAGTCTAATTGGGTTATTTAAATTAATTAAATTAATTATTAATTAATAATAACTATGTAAAATATTAATAATATTAATTAGTAGTCCAACTAGTAGTTAAATACTAGTAGGCTAACTCATATATTATTTTTAAACAAGTCCACTTAATTAATTAAGTATGGATTTGTATGTTGGTTGTATTAATTTAATTAGGTAAGCCCAATGATTTATTTAAATTGGGAGACTAATAAATTAATGTTTGAGCCCAATGTTGGTAAATTAATTTGGTGTTATAGTAGCCCAACCACGATGAATAGTAAGCCCACACAATTAAATTGAAAGCCCAATTTTTGATCCAAATTAAAAGCTTCTAGAAGGATTTTTATTTTGCAAGTTAACTAATAAAAATAAATCAAAAATTGGGGCAATATTGAGAAAAAGTGTGGAAAACTCAACCTCTTTCGACTAGAATTTGTAGAATGCTTGAAGTCCAATTTATATGCTTACAAGGTGTGTATGTATAGGTTGGCTCCACTATAAATAAATCACTTGGTTCATTGGCTAAGAGTTTACAAAGTTGCAAGAGAGAGTTTTTATATTGGTGCTAGTGAGTTGGAGTGAGTTCCAAGTGAGTTGAGTGAAATAGTGAATAAAATAACGAATTAACTCAACCGAGTCGAGCCCAGTCAAGCCAACTTAACCCATTCTTAACCAAAAGAAGAGCTTGGAGGTTCATCTACTATTTTAGAAGGAGGAGAAAGCAAGCACACAAAACAAAAAGGTTAAAAAATCCTAAAAATTCTAATTATGCTTGTTATGTGATTAAAATAAGAAATAAATGGTAAAAATACCATCTTTATGTTCTTTAAGTCTAGATCCATGTTAGATATGTTAAATAAGTTTTTCATGGATTTTTGGTATGGATCCATAAGAATTTATGTGGAAAAAGTTAGCCAAAATATGTAAAATCATGTTTTTCAGAAAGTTAGAAACTGAACAGTATATTGCCGGAATTACTGTTCATGATCCGAAAATTGGATTCTTGATCCGTTTATTTTTTTGGTTAGATATTGAAGTTATGTAAATTCTGAAACTTGAATGACTAAAATTCGAGTTAAAATGAATTAGATATGATTTTTCTAGCAAAACACTCCATTGTCAGAAGTTTTGCGTGAACAGTCCGGTTGCAGGCTGTTTTCGGAGGTCAAATCTTGTCCAAAAAATTAATCTGATAATGAAAAATTGTAGTTCGGGAAATCACGATTCCAACAATATAAAGTAGAGCTTAATCGGAGTTATAGAACTCAAGTTATTAAAGTTTTAGTGAAGTACCCAAAAACTAGACAGAATTTAAAGGTCATTGTCGGGTTTTTTTTCTTGAACCGGTCGGAACATTCCGGCAACCGGTTCACCACTTTTTCGGCCAGTTCTGGCGAAGGCCCGAACTAGAAAGTTTCTTGGAATTTCGTGTACTATTTTATAAAATTTAGTTTGTATTTTTAATATGTAATTTGGTAATTTCTATAATTATTAAATGATTAAAGCTAACTAATTACATGAAAAATTGTTAAAAGTATTTTAAATGCTGAAAAAATGTTAATCACCTACTTACTTATTATTCAAGTAGTATTAAATAGTAAGTAAGGTTAAATGAAGAAAAAAGTATTCTTTTAATACTTTTTGAGGTGATAATGTACACTAGTTGGATGTTAATTAACTAAAAATTGAAGAAAATTGTTATTAAATAATAAATGTGATATTTAAACTATATCATATTATTTAATGAAGGAAAATAATTATTTATTATTTAATTGGTAATTAAATAGTAAATAAAGGAAGTAACTAAGTAATTATTACTTAATTGATGTTAAATAGTAATTAAATTATGAGAAAGTGTTTAAAATAATTATTTATTATTTAGTTAAGAGTAAATAATGAATAAAGATAATTAATTAATTATTATTTAATTAATATTAAATAATAATTAAAGAGGGTTAATTGCTTATTATTTAATATATTAATTAGTAATCAAAGGATGTTAGAGTTAATAGTATAATTATTTATTATTTAATGAATATTAAATAATGAGTACGGATAATTAATTAATTAATTATTATTTAATTCATATTAAATAATAATTAAATTATAATTAAGTGAAATAAAATATTATTTAATCGGAAGAAGATTATTAAGTAATTAAAATATATTGCTAATATTAATGATTAACTATTAAATGATAATAGTTAAGAATTAAATCATTATTCAATAATTAATAATGATATGTAATTAATTTAAAATATTATTAAAGAATTAATAATATTGTTTAGCATTTAATTAACTATTAAATAATAATAGTTAAGAGTTAAACCATTATTAAATAAATAATAATGATAAATAAAGATTTAAAATGTTATTAAAGAATTAATAATATTGTTTAACAAGTAATTAACTATTGAATAATAATAGTTAAGGATTGAATCATTATTAAATAAATATTAATGATACGTGAGGATTTCAAATATTATTAAATGGTTAATGCTTAATAATATTAATGAACAATTAAATTATTATGAAAATCATTAATAATAATGAAAAGTCAATTAAAATATTATTAAAGGGTAATAATACTAGCAAGTAATTAAATTATTATTAAAATATTAATAATAATGATTAAGGTAAACTATTATTAAAAAGGAATTAACAATAGTAATGATTATTTATAGTTTTATTTAACAATTAAATAACATTATAAGTTATTACTAATTAATAGTAAGAGTTTAACATATTATCCAAGACAGGTAATATTATGATAAATCATCGAGTTAAATGATGTGATTAAGTTAAACCAAGGGTATGGTCCATTAGTGACTAATTAGTTATTCGACCTAAACAAAAATAAGGTCCAGACATTAATGCAGTGATATTAATAAATGTCAGAATTGCATAGTTTTGTACAAAAGATTTATGGTGTTGAATATGAAACACTGAGTCAAGTCAACGAGAGACTGAAACATGAAATTAACCCTATAGATTTAAAAGGGGATGATAAGAAGAAATAAATATATTTAAAGATTTAGTATTGAGTCAAATTGTGACTAATATTGTGCACCGTTGATCTCACATACTGTATAGGTGATGCAAGGAACGTGAAAGATTAGCGTAAGTTGGTTATACAAGTTCTGACAAGTTTTTCAGAACGTGTTGCATTATGTGCCTGATTTAAAATATTATAAAATTATTATGTGTGCATATGTTATTATGTGCAATAATGTGGTAATGTGCTTTTGTGATACAAGTTGAAATAAATTGTTGATATGCAGTAGATGATTAAGTTGATTGCTCTATATATATTGAACTGTATGAAATTGTAAATGACATGTGTGAATAGTATGAATCATAGAGTAAATGCAAAGCATGATATGCATGAGGTATGTAGTCATTGTAAAGTATGAGATGCATGAGGCATGATGAAATATGTTTATATGTTATGTGGAACTGTTAGACTTGTTGAACCGTCATGCTCACCCTTGCTTAAAATAAAATATTACAGAAAATCTTGAGGAAGCTGATTACTCTGGTAGAAGCGAAGATGAAAATTAACTAACAAGTCATCAAGATTGAAGCGTATGTGTTTTTATAATAAAACTTTGCGATAGAATAAATTATCTCCGTGGGTATTATTTACGAAAATTTTTATGTCTTAAATGTGCTATGGATTAGCAAATTGAAATATTAAGAGAACATATATAGATTATTTTAAATCATTTTCAGATGTTGTCCTTTATGTATAAGGGTGACAGGTTAGTATGCTAAATTATTATTCATATGATTAGAAAGTGTAATAAAAATATTTAAAGATTGGGATTCTGGAATAGTATGAAGTTGGATGTTGTATCCATTTAAGGTTTATATCTAGTTTATAGTAATAATTGTATTGCTTATTGTTTATAAGTCTAATATAATTAGTTTAAACTCAGGATTGAGGTTACTTTTAACGGACCAGATCCGGGGTTAAGGGAGCTCGGATTTGGGGACGTTACATAAACTATGATGGATAATTGCAAATTAAAAGGAAACTTAGTTGAAATTAACTTCTAAATAATTAACCACAAGAATAAATGTAAATTTGTTAGCTTAAGATTACAACTTTCCTTAGTACTTTAATTAAGTCAATGTACTTCCTCTTCAATTAATTAATTACACTGAATCGCTAACCAAGAATTCTTTATAGTACCCACGCACCTCTTCCGATAGCACATGACTGAAACCTCCAAAATCTGGCCTTAAGGCGCCAGAATTGCAAGGAACATCCTAGTTGATTAACTCACTATATTCCTATGTGAATTATGTCAACTAGGATTTAACTTCAAATTCTCTTATTGGCTATAAACGACATATAGATATATTCATATCCTATATGCTAAACATATTAACCTTAACACAGATTATATGCACAGTCGTTATCATACCCCAATCTAAACATATAATCCATTTTCCAACTTTTTATAGATTACCTCGGTAATTGTTAGCTAGACAATTAATCAACCAACACCATATATGATTAACGATTCAGATAACTAACTTTAACCAACGAGGAAGCAATCAATTTAAATTACGTACTAAGTTCCATTGCAATCTTAATGTAAAATTTAGTTCATACTGACTAGACAGAGCAACATCAAATTTAACAATAAATACATCCTAGAGATTACAAAAATCAAAGGTAAAAGAAAGGATTAGAAGAAACTCTAATGGTTACTCCTAAATTCTGACTTTAATCCTCCAAACTCTGCAGATTCCCTACTCTTGCTGCTTGTCCTTCCACGTCTCTTCTTGCCCTTCCTGGTTCCATTCTCCTCCTTTTTTTTTAGGTCCTCCACTCTTTTAGCCTTCTTTCCCTCCAGCGTTGCTCTTTATTCACTTGCTCTTCAAAATTTTTGAAGCTCCAGACTTCTAATTCTGCTCATGGGTGTCTAGAGGCCGTCTAGTGACACAATAATTACAAAATTGTCATTTTCAGAAATTTTGATTTCTTTTAATTACTTTCTTCCCCAAAATGCCATCTAAGTCCCTCTTGCTCTAACCTGCAATAGATAAACATAAAAACAAATAAAAAGAATCTTTAAACACTTAGAGGTAGTAACTATTAGCTTTAACGATACCCAATTCGTAGGTTTAAAAATCACTCATCAATTATTCGAAACTTATATTAACCAATAATGTCTGGGAATGAAATTAAAACTTAATATATATGTATGAGTAAGTTGGCACAGATGATTAGTATAAGCTATAACTAAAACAAGAACGAAGCTGGAACCTGTAGGATGAAACTCAAGTTTAGTGGCGCGAGGCGTGTATTTGCCTGATAATTCTTGGCACGGGGCGCATGGAGCTCGATTTTGTTTTCTGCATTACTGGCGTGGGGCGTGCCAGTTCTTAGTATTGTGTGGCGTGGGGCATGCCACTTGGGAAATTTTGAAAAATAAAATTTTGTTGTGAAGGTAAATTATGAGTGGGTCGCAAATGTGATGTATATGATTAAGTCTTAATACTGTAAGATTTTAAGGTTGTGAAGATGTTTTGTGGGGTCCCCGATGTAGTTAGTTAATAACCAATGTGTTATTTGCTAATTGTTGTTATTCATAGTTAAGCTATTGTATATTAAAGCTTGAACGTGTTACGTTTGAAATGAAAATTAATGAGCGTTGAAATTATAACTAATTAGTGAGCTGATATTATTATATTTGTAGGCAATACAAGGGACGTGGTAGTAAAGGCAAAAGTAGACGATGAGACAGGAAAGTGTTCTATTCGAATTATTTATTGTCATTCTATGCATTAAAAATATATGCCATATTCACACTTATGGACATTTAAAATATCGTTCATTTATTGAACTGCTTGAACTTAAAGTTCTATTATGCATAAATTGCATCATAATTGTACGTCTATGCCATATTATTTCGGCTAGACAAGTTATTAACATGTGATCTTGAATTCATAAATTCTTGGAAAACTTATCCAAACCAATTAATTGGTGTGAACTCTATAACGCGATTGAGATGAACAACACTAATAGTAGGGGTAACTTTTATGTCAGGAAACCGATCATGTGCACTATGACTGAGTGTTATACATAATATAGGGTACAATAGGTTGATCCCATAAGTACGTGTTGAGAGTGTAACTTGTCTGTAATGATTAACACACTATTGAGGTAATTCAGTAAATAACTGATAACCCTTCTAGTCCTTCAAGGTCCTTAATAACCGGTCAACATATAAAAGTTTGGAACTTAATTTATGGTATTGAATCATTTGTATTCTAGTTTTTTCTTATTGTTGGATATTGATTTACTCATAATCACTTCTCAATTATTATCCAATTATTGAAGCATGTCTACAGAGATTATTCTAGTTTCATATATTATTTATAAATAATTGTTTTAAAACTTGCTGAGAAATATTGTTGCTCAGCCTTACTTACCATTTACATTTAAGCTCGAGACTCCGGAAGGATCCAAGAAGGACAAGGGTAAAGACAAAACTACAGGGTAACTTAATTTGTATTTCAATTAGTTTACTTTATATTGTAATCCTTTTGGAATATTATATTGTATTTAAGGTTAGAAAACCTGGGAACAATGTAAGACTATTTTGTTATAATATTATTTTGTTTTTCGGCATCTTGAATGGGTAGATAGAGAAGATGTATGTGTAGTATCATAAGCACCAAACCCAAGGTTAAGGTAACTCGGATTTAGGTTGTCACACCCTTCACTATTTTTAACATGTTAAGTAACTCAGGTAAGTTGATGTCTAACTTATTCATGTGAAAGTTCACAACAAATTATGAGAAAGTGTCTGGGAGTGACTGTAAGATCAAATCTTGGTTCAACTCCCCATCCATGACAAACCCAAGTTGTTCAATAAAATTGATCATCTTGAGGTTATATGTCTCTAAAGTGGTACCATCGGTCATGCAAGATCGGAATAGCTCTTTAGATATCTGATATCTAGCCGCCTTACTTTGCTCACTATACAAATCTTTGAGGTGCAGTAAGATAATAGGTGCATCCATTTTCTCATGTTGACGCTGAAGTTCGTTACTCATGGATGTGAGCATGATGCATTGAGCCACAGATGCATCATCTTGTCACTTCTTAAAATTAGCAATCTCTTCCTATGAGGCTTCTTCTGCAACATTTGCAGGGACAGGTGAATTTAGGACACAGGAAAGCTTTTCAACAGTGAGAACAATTCTCAGATTCCTTAACCAGTTCGCGTAATTCGGTCCGGTCAATTTGTTAGCGTCAAGTATGCTCTGCAATGTAAGTGAATTAGACATTTATAAAATATAACAATATTTTAGCATACATTCATTTATTAATTATCAAAATAAATTAGATCTTTATTTAAATTGATATCTCCCACTATTTTAATCAAACTATATTACCCTTTATATATAGTTTGACAAATCTAGTTAAAGAATTACCAGTGAGATAAGAATCCCATCAACATAAATACAGTCTTGTGTGTACATAATAAACTATATTTATTCAACAGGTAGATAACTCCTAGTCAATTATATCAACATGCAACTCTTTTTAATTTTACCTCTTAGATTATAGTAATTAAGTGTGTACACATCCAAATTAAAATAATATAAGTTAACCTGACCTAGCATCACATATAAGTGAAGAGAAATATCGTCGTTGTGTGTGCACAACAAAATGGTATCATTCAATTCCTTATAAATATCCAATGTAATAAAGTCAGCATCTTATATACATAATACAAGCCTTGTGTGTGCACAACAAACTCATATTAAATATTTAATACTCTATTACTTTATTATGCTAGAAGGTCACGTTCGATATTTTAAATATCTTTGAATGTTACAACTTAATATATTTTTCTTGAAAGATTTGTTATTAATTATCTCATCTTGTTTAGCGCGCATGCACACATATATATATAAAATAAGTGTAATAATATTTAACATATGAATCATGTTTGATAATATATATATATATATATATATATATATATATATATATATATATCATGAGGAGGCGGAATTGACGCAGAAAGGCCATTAGGCAGAGAGAACAGGGGGGTGGATTACTCATAGTTCATATGAATGATGCAAGGGGATTATTGGGAAAAGGACCTCACAGTTGAATATAATAACTGAAATTAAATTATACGTATAGATATAAACTGACCATACAGGTGGTACAGATGCAGATGCAAATGAAGGGAATAGGGGAAGGGACCTTCAGTTGTATATCGTATGCAAGATTTGTGCTCTGGCCAACAGATGCCAGTCCAATGCAAAACAAATAAGTTTACTAAAATAATTTCTTTGATTACTTTAAAAATCATTACAAAGATTGGCTCAAGAAATAAGAAGAAGTAATAGAAACTGAAGATTAGTCAGAAAAGGAATTCTGAGTCTTCTTAGGTTTCTTACCAAAACTATCATATGGGTTCACAGTCTGCCTAAACAAATGAGTTCGGGTTCCTTTTATAGAATAAGGAATGAACTGTTATATGATTGCGAATATTTACTATTACAAAAGCAAACGAATACAGACGCAAAACTTTTATAAAAGTAAATTATTACAGACACTTTACTTTTCTGAACAGTGACTCTTGTCGGAGCATCTTCACTTTCGGCTACTTTTGGCAGAAAAAGCAGTAGCATGTGACTAAAAGCACATCGGATGCGTCTTTTGGCTGAAAATAGGGTTACTGAGAGGCTGGCGTGGGCCAGGAATAATTTTTGACCAGATTCCTTGCAAATGGGTCAAGCAAACGGATCTTGAGCATCTTGGAGGGAAATGGATCCATATGGATCTTTACTTGAAGAAGCTTGACTGGAAGCTGACGCCGTTTCAGAACTGTCATCTTCATCACTTTGCTGGTGTAACTCAGAGACTCTGGCTTTAATAACATCAACCATTAATTTTAATTCTTTGACTGAACAACTGGACAAATCAACGGAGACAGAAGGGCTTGATTTTTCCTTTTTAACTTTGGAAGTTCCAGGGATTGAAGATGAAATTGGTTTAACCGGAGTAGGAGGGAATTCAGTTTGGACTTGTTTGACAATTCTATTGACATCAAACTTATCCCACCATTTAACAAAGAAAATTCTGGTTACTACAGGAAGTTGACTGGACTGAGGAAGGTTATACTGTCATTTTAAAATCCAAGGAATTTTATATTTACTAACAAAGTGGAGCAGTATGGGGATACCTTCATTTTTTGAATTAAATGGGGAGTTATTACTATAATGGTTGACTTAAGAAAGAAGGAGTTCAGGAAGAATAGAACTCAGAGGACCATATCTGGACTGCCAAATGGTAAACCAGAAAAGGAATTTGACTTTTAAATTTGTGGTCGAATTGGAGGAACCATGAATGACTGAAAGAAGGATTCTGGTATAGGAAAACTCTATGCCAGGCTTCCATGTAATCATAGTAATTAAAATAACTTTCATCTTTAGTAATCACAGGGTTACTAGGATTAGTAAGAGGACAAAGATCAGAGAGATGCTTTCCCCAAGGTGAAGAAATTTGTTTAATATAAAGAGAATGGTAAAGAACTTTGGTTGAATCATCACGAGCATAAATAGGCTTAATTGCAACTGATTCAGTTTGGAGAAGAATATCTTTATAAAAGGTTAATGACTTATGGGGAGCAAAAGGGACAGAATGCCATCCAGGGGGGAAAAATTGGGTGGCGAGTTTAATAGGGTCATTTTTAGGGTTCATTGAGGGTTCAACATAAAACAGGTTAACTTCATAGCTGGAATTATATTCAACTTTGGGGTAAGTCAGAATGGTTGGCTGAACTTGGCTTTCGAAGGGGTCGAAAGGTTTAGGTTGACTGGCCAAGGCTGAACTGTAAGGTTTAGGAATTTGACCTAAAACCTAAAATTTGGTTGAAGGTAACTGAGGAGGATAACTTGGGTGAGGAACTATTGTCCCTGTTACTGGAGAAAGGGAAGAAGAACTTACTGCAACTTTACTTTTGCCACCACGACTGGAAGATGCACTATCTCGCACACTCATTGGGAAGGAGATATGGGTTTGTTTCCTGAATTGAGAAATTCTCTAGTTAGAAAATCAGGGATAGAATTATTACTTCCTTTAATATATTCAATATTAAATTCAAAAATACTTAATAAGGCTTGCCATCTAGCAAAAATCTGTTTAGAGGCAATATTTTCAACATCTTTTTCTAAAACATATTTTGCTGATTTGCAATCCAATCGGACTAAAAACTTTTGATTTAATAAATCACTTTGAAATTTATTAATGCATAAAACTAATGACAAAATTTCTTTTTTAATAGTAGAGTAATTGAGTTGAGTAGAATCCCAAGCATGAGAATAGAAAGATACAATTTGCTCAGGAGAAGTAGGGGTTAACTTTTGTTTGAGAATACCACCAAATCCAATATCGGAGGCATCGGTTTCAACAATTTTAAATGAATTATGATTAGCGATGCCAAGACAAGGTAAAGTCTTGACATGTTTTTTAATATTTTGGACTATGGAAGTATGAACGTTAGTCCAAGGAGGAGGATTTGACTGTAATATTTCAAATAGGGGTTTACACTGTTTTCTCAAATCTTTATAGAATTCACCAATGTAATTAAGAGATCCTAAAAATCTCTGAAGTTGAGTTTGATTAAGGATTTTATCAGGAAATTTATCAGCAAATTGAATAGCACGAATAACAGGCTAAATAGTTCCATATTGAATATGATAACCAAGAAATTTGACTTTTGTTTGGAACAAACTGAACTTTGTAGAAGATATGACTAAACCATTGGTTTTGACTGTCTGGAAAAATGAATTCAAATGTTTCCAATGCTCCTCAATAGAATTGGAAAAGATAAGGACACCATCAATGTAAACAATAGCAAAATGACTGAAAGGGTTTAGAATATCGTTCATAATATTCTGGAATTCACTAGGGGCATTCTTCAGACCGAAAAGCATGACATTCCATTCATAATGACCAAAAGGAGTATTGAAAGCGGTTTTGTAACGATCTTTCTCATTAATTTGGATTTGCCAGAATCCACTCTTAAGGTCAAATTTACTAAAAACGACAGCTTGACTTAGCCTTTTAATCAGATCATTTTTATTAGGTAATGGATACCGAATCTATTCAAGAACTTTATTAAGAGGTTTGTAATTTATGACTAACTTGGGGACTTCTCTTTCTATTTCAGAATTCTTATTAACATAGAAAGCAGGACATGACCAAGGGGATTTACTCTTTCTAATTAATCCATTTTTTAATAAATCATTAATTTCTTTTTTACAATGTTCCATCTGTTCATGGTTCATTTGAATAGGTCTAGCCTTAGTAGGAATTAAATGTTCTTTAAATTCCTTAGCATAAGGTAGCCTAACAATATGTTTCTTCCTGTGCCATAAAGTATGTGGAAGATCATAACAAACAGAATCAGTTAAAACTTTTGTAAAAATTTTTATTTGTTCTTGTAACTTATTATTTTTTAAACTTTCTTCAACTTTCTTATACCTAATTTCATCTTTTAGGTATTTTAAATGATTTGTCTTATTATTTAAGATATTCAAATTTTTGGAAATTGACTCATCTTGAATTATCCTTAAATCTTTGCTTTTAGGTTTATTAATAAACGGAAATGTTACCTCTTGCCCTAAATGTTTACTAGTTAAACCATCTATATTAGTAGTAAAAGGGTACAATAAATATATAAATGGTAATCCTAAAATAATCATATCTGTCATGTTTCGTATTAAAACAAAAGATGTTTCAAAACAAACATTATCTTGACAGATATGAGCTTTAGGTAATTTATAATTTATATCCATTTTACTTCCATTAGCAGATGTCATTCTTTCAGTAGTTTTCACATAATACCTAGTCGGGATAAGACCTTCTTGAATGCAATTCAAGTCAGCACTAGTATCAACTAAGGTTGGGATTTCTAAAGTGAAAGTTTTGTTAATAATTATAGTGACTTTAATGTACCATTTTTGAATGGTAAGAGATTTTAATATACTTAAAGATAATCCTTGTTGATTAAGGGTTTCATTATTACTATCTGGGTTATTAACTTTAGAAGTTTCAGCTTCTTCATTATCTTCACTATCAGAGGAGCTGTTAACTAACAATGTATCCTTTTCTTTTAGTTTATTAATTTCATTTCTTAACTCAGGAATTTCTGATTTTAATTTACAAATTTCTCGTTTTAAATTATTAACTTCTTGGTTTAATTCAGGCAAAGTTATTTCTCTTACTGGACTTTTAAATCTTTCTAAAGTCTTCTTAAGACTGAAAATAGGTTTTTCTTTTAATTTATTAATTTTATTAGCCGGGGTATCTTTATTAAAAAGATCTTTCAATTGTTTAGTATATTGTATTTTTAATTGGGGATCAAAAATTTTACTAATTAGATCAATTAGTAAGCCTTGTTCTTCTTCTTGTTTACTTAAAACGTTTAGAGATTTGTTACAGCAAGTATCAGTACATCCTAAAGTTATTTTAGGACTTTCATTACCAGAAGTTGAATTATTAGTTTCACTGGAAGACTGAGAATAATAATCTTCATGTTCATTATTACTAGAATCATTTTCTATTCTCATTAACTCAATTATCTGGTTACTATCTTCTTCAGATATTTTTAATTGTTTTAATTTTTCTTTTACTTTGCATTCATTTTTATAATGTCCAGATTTACCACAATTATGACAAATTACTTTACTTCTATCAATTTTTTTATAATTTTTCTTTTTATAGGGGTTTTTATAACCTATATTTTTAGGAGATTTTTTATAATAACTTTCTTTGTTATTATATTTATGTTTTCTAACTTTATATTTTTTATCCTTTTTATGGTGACTTTTCTTTCTAGAAGGAGCAATAGGGGGCAGACCATATTGTTCACAGAAAGTGTCTAACTCATATTTAACTTTGTTTTTATCTTTATTGGCTTGTTTGCTAATTTTAAAATCAATACACATTTTAAGTCCTATTTTTTGTATTTGACTAATTATATCACCATAGGTTAAATTATCATAATCTATAAAACCTAAATTTTTACTTAATTCTTCACGGATTTTATGGGCAAATAAATTAGGTAATCCATTAACAAATTTTTCTTTCCAAAAGGGTTTGTTACTATTATCACGCATATAAACTCTAGAGGTAAACACGTCTTTGTACCATCTGAAATCACTTAAAGTCGGGCAAGATAAATTACTTAACTGGTCATGAATTCTATCAGTTATGTTACTAGGTGTTCCAATAAAATGTTTAATTATGATGTAAATTAATGTGTTAACTCCATCAGAAGGGGCAAAACCTATGTCTTCATTAAATATAGGGTTACCTTCTTGATCAGTTTGAACAACATGAATAATATTATACCTAGAGTCTTCAGTTAGGTGTTTTTCCCACCAAGACCTAAGTATTCCTGTAAAACCACTAGCAAGTAATTCAACAATGTCTGGCTGGGTTAGAGCAGTATAGTTGGTTAAATAACTATTTGCTACCATGGACATGTGATTTAATTTATTTAATAATTCTTGTTCACTTAGACCATCTATGTTCCATTCATAAATTTTATTTGCAGAAACAGAAAATTGATTATCTAAATTCCTTTCTTCAAACTGTAAGTCTGGAAGGGTTGGTTTAGAATACCAATTTTTTGTCTGACTAGTAACAGTTGGGTTTTTAAAAGTTAATTTCTTGAATTGATTTTCAATTTCTTCAATAGTTGAATTACCTGTGGTGGTAGACTCACTATTACTAGAATCTTCGCTTTGGCTATCATATTTTTCAATGACAACTAAAGACTTAGATCCACTAGACTCAGCAGTAGCATCTAGATTTTTAAATAACTTATCCAAGGTTTTAACTAATTGTTTATCAGAACTAGGTAATCCTAGACCTTGCCTATTTTGGGGTAAGTTTAACAAAGGTTTTTCAATTTTATCATCTTGACTGATAATTTTATCTTCAAATTTTTCTTCAATTTTATCTAACTGTTTTCCTAGAGTTGCCAAATATTGGTTAGTGAAATTATTTTGTTCAATAATCTTCTTTTCATTAATATTAGTTCCTTCAGCAATCTTGAAAGGACTAGCAGTGACAGAAGTGTTTTGAACTTTTATTATTATTGTTTCTAAAGGAGGATGACTAGACGAAACTTTAGTTTTATCTTCCTTTACCCATGTTTTTTTTGTTATGACATTACATTTTCCATAATATCTTTCATACCATGAATAAAATGTAATATTTATCTTTTCTTTTATTACAAATTTTTTCTATTTTTTAATTACCTTTTCTCTATCAATTTCATTATGGTTTTCTCGAAATTGATGTCTTTTATTTTTATTTTCTTTTGAATTAAAATTATTAGTTAATCTTTCCCATTTAGGTTTAAACTCTTTACTTAAAACTCTAAGTTGGTGGTTAATTGCTTCAAAATCAGACTGTGTAGGTGATAATTATTGTTCATTATCTTCATCCTGACTAACAGTTTCATTATTATAGCAGGGTTGACTAGTCTGTCCTTCATTGATAACTCCTTTTAGCTTAATATTTTGAAGTGTATTTTTACTTAATAACTCTGGATCTTTTCTAGAAGATGCTATAGTATTACTGACAGAAGGTCTTATAGTACTATTGACATCTTCAATGACTAAGGATCGTCCAAGTCTTGAATCATCAAAACTTATCCGAACAGTTCCATCTAAGTATTGTTTAATATTTTCTAAATTCATTATGTTATTATTAACTGGTCTCTGGGGCATTTCATTTTCTAATATCCATTGCCTCGGGAGATTTATATCTCTCCAAAGGATAGTCTTTGGAACTTGGATATTAGCATCACTGGTACTACTCTGAATAAGAATAGTTTTATCTTTAGGACTTTTACTTAAGACTTTCACATTTAAATTAGTTTTCATAGTTTTATAATAAATTCTAAATATCAAAGCAAGAGCCTGAGATCCCTCAATCATTTGGGTGATTTCTCCAGCTGTTTTGATATTTAAAGTTAATGCTTTTAACAAATGTGGGTCACTTAGACTTAACGTAAAATCTGGAAAGCAGTTAAAATGGACAGGTCCATTATGCAAACTAGATTCCATTATGCCTAAGATGCTGGGCACATAATTTAAATATCTAGCATCACGCAGACATAAAAGTATGCTAGAATTAATACCTTTAATGCTTAGGGGTTTAACAGCAACTTGAATTAGCTCTATGTGAATAAAATTATATCCTTTAAGTCTATGTTTTTTAATAACTTCATTAGTTAATAAAGAGCAATTTTCATGTTCTTTATTAATAGCATAAACCTTTTCAACAGTTTTAACATTATAATCAGACTTAAAATTATCAGAAAAAGTTGACTTGTAAATTTCTTTGGGTGAAACATTAGGTATGTTCCAATTACCAAGGTCTTGACTCAAATTATCATAACTGTGTTTTTCCTGGTTGATAAAATCAGGAATAGAATAAAGGCTTGACCTATGACTAGCTGAAGAGTTAGATCTGAATAGTCTACTCATATTTTGAATACTGTTCTCAAGGCACGAAGACACTTTCTGCAAAAGGGTAGGGAAACAAGAGGCAAGATTGAACACGAACTAACTAATAAATTGAATCTGGGTCAACAAATATGACAAAGGGCTCTAACAATCTCTTGCTAACAACTATTTCTTAGACCCATACCTTCTTACCTAAGCAGACGCATACCATAGTGAAAAATCCTTACGCCTACACTACTCCCACTCTGGAGTATAAAATACTATATTCTACTTGGATTGATTGTGGACTTTATTCTAGTTTGGTGTATTCGAGCCAGTAAATAAACCAACAGGTCAAACCTAGGTTGCAAGAACAAATACATTGAATATAACTATTACATTCAAAACCTGGGCTCCATTACAAAACGGGTTTTTATGCACTCCTTGCTCTTTTGCTCCAGTTCTTCAAGTAATTCTATCTAATCATATTACAATCTATTTTCATAAAATAGAAACCTTGATCAATAGTTAAGAAAAAGTACATAGGAGGGAGATAAAATTTACAATAGAAAATTTTAGAAAGACGAGGCACGCAGACCCTATTTAATAAAACTCATTCATTCAAGTATCCAACTAAAATAAATCCAATTGTTGATGAGTGAGTTTTATACCTATGAATCAGATGCTTTTGGGCTTAATAATTTGCTATCTTTGAGTATTTGTAGATGCATTTTACTTATTTGTTTATTTCTTTTGTAGAAAACGGCTTCGGGGGTTAAAACGGTAAAATCAGAACTTAATAGCATTTTTAGAATTTCTAGACATGGCCCGTGGTCGGGGCCAAATTTATAGTGTAATTCCACGGTCGTCATCAGCGAAATCAACTGGGATGATTCGTGTGCTTCACAGAGGTTGAGCCCAATAAGGAGTGTTATGCTGCTATGATTTAAGAGCTGTTATGAGGGTTTTAAAGGAGACTTCTGAACATGAAGGAAGAGAGATAGAACGAGGATTGGAGGTTAGTTATTGAAGACTTGAAGAATTAGAGGAAAAACATAGAAGATCAAGTGAAGGCTAGGAAGACGGATAGAATTCGACAGAGTTTTCTCTATTTTTCTTTGCTTTTATCTTTGAATTTTGAATGTTTTTCTTTATATTAATGATGGTTTTCAATATAGAATTATGTGGAGCTAAACTTTTTATTAGGATTTCAATGAAACCTTTTTCTTTGCAATAATTTGTTCATACCTATTTTCATTTATTGATTTTATTCTAAGTTGTTTATCATATCTTGTGATTATTCATTAATTGTGTGACCAACAGTTAATTAGATATCTTAGATGGAATTGAAAAATAAAATCTAAGATTAGATCCGAGTGTGATAACGTATGAATTTGTTATTGTTCTATGAAGAATAGCATAATAGTGCATTATGCTTAATGAATCTATTTTAAGTATTTGCATGGATATAACAACATAACTAGAATAGGTCTTTTTATTAATTGTTGAAAAAGATTAATAAATAGATATGCATTCTCAAGTTAACAACTTGTTTGGGATTAAATAATTGAAAATAGGGTGAAGTGATTATTGTGAACAATTGGGGAAGTTGCGATCCTAAGCTTTTAAACATCTGATAATCAATTTCTGCTAGTTAGTTTTAGTTTATTTTAGTTTTAAATATTTCATAATCAAACTTGGTGAGTGTTTAAATTAGGTTGAATTGATAAAATAATTGATAATTAGAAAAATTATTATCCGTTCTCTGTGGGTTCAACACTCAACTTACTTCTATATTACTTGATTGACCATGTATACTTGCACGAATTTGATCATATATAAATTGGGCAAACAACTTTTTGGCGCCGTTGCCAATGAACGGTTTTAATAATTATTTTGTTATTAAATTTTGTCAATTTAAATGTTTTAATCTCTTTTTTTTCCTTTGTTTTTGTAGGCTTCCATTGGTTTGAATGTGGTCGTGCTTTTGCAAATGAGTGATCTTAGTATTTTGTATATGCACACGAGATCCAAAGGTCCGAAATTAGGTCAATAGGAGAATGAGATTGAGCGAAGGTTTCGAAGGATTCACGACTTTATCCACAAAATAGTGCAAGAAGAATAGATATCACCTCTTTCGTTCAGCATGACTCAGAGTCATTCTATGAAGCTTGGGAGAGATTCAAAGACTTGCTATGAAGATGTCCCCATCACAAGATTCCCAAGTGACTACAGGTTCAAACGTTCTACAATGATTTATTCAGTCAAGTGAGGACAAGTATAGATGCAGCAGCAAGTGGAGCATTAATGGGAAAGAACTATGAGGAAGCCTACAATATGCTGGAAAATATGGCGACAAACAACTATCAGTAGCCTACAGCGAGAACTCATCAGGAAAGAGCAGCAGGTATTCATAAGGTGGATCCTATGATAGCTTTTTTGGCACAACTGATAGCATAATTTTCTGCCATTTCAAAGAAAATTGATGTTATGGAGATGCAAAATGTTTAGAAAATAGAGATAATTTGTGAGCTTTGTGCAGGAAATCACTCAACAGATCAATGAGTAATAAGTTCTGAATCCATGCAGTTTATTGGTAACTACAATAGGCAGCAGCAGTATGGCAACAATGCAAATAACTACGATCCGGGGTGGAGGAACCACCCAAACTTCTCTTGGAGCAACAATCAGTCACAATCTCAAGCTCAAGCTCCAAGGCAAACTTACCCACTCGGATTTCATAATTAACAACATCAACAACAGGATAATAAGATATCTCAATTGGAGATGTTATCGAAGCTATTGACCCATGCTGACTTGACTATGAAGACTCAATCAGCGGCCATAAAGAATCTTGAGAATCAGATGGGACAAATAGCAAGTGCTCTAAATAACCGACCTCAAGGTTCTCTTGAAAATAATATTCCCTCAAGCTAATCACATTTGATGTAATATGCATATACTTTATAATCTTATTCGATTTATTAATAAAAGTATCAAGGCACTTTATTCATGATTAATTGGTTAAATTAATTATATGAATAAACCCATAGTTTTGAGCAATGCTTTTAGAATCATGATGAGGATCCTGCTAATGTGATCTAAATTCTTGATGGTTCAAAAGCTAAAATATTCCTAATGATGGAATCATTAAAAGCGGATTAGTGAATCTGGATATATTAGTACATATTGTGCGTGTTCTTCTTTTGAAGATGATGATTGATCTCATAATTATTTGGGTGGAGACACTAAAGTAAGTATATAGGTGCTTATTAGAGAATAAGTTCACTGAACGTGACTCGCTCAATGAACACCTAATGGAGTTTTACTTGCCCGTCAATAGGAGTTCCTTTTGTGATAATAGTACAAGTGATCCTAGGACTTGAGATCATCATAATACCTTATGTATGATGAGTTACTTTGGCATATTCCTTAAGACCTTTAGGATATATCACAGGGTATGATCGGGTATAATAAGTTGTATATGGAGGTAGGTGAATGGTCAACAAAAGATCTACCACTTCTAGTAAAGGAAGAGTATGTCCTATGTAATTCGATAAATGATAACTCAAAAATCCTTGGCCAATGTGGAATGAAAATTAGAAAGAAAATTTTAATTTACATTAGAGTTGCACATTTGAGAATTGAAATATATATGATCTGTAATCACCATGAATTTCGAGATACATTATAAATAAAATTTGGAATTTAATTTTTAATTAAGTGAATTAATTTCAACCTTTATATGGTGGTTTGACTATCTGAATATTCGGTTAATTTAATTAAAGAAAGTATAATTAATGGATTTATTAAATTAACGGACTAACCTAATGATTATTGATATCAAGGGATTTATAGGTTATGGATCCCTAATTAAATATTCAATTAAATTTTGAATATGACAAGTCTAATTGGATTCTGTAATTAGATTTAATTTAGTTATTATATTATTTAATAATTATTTAAACAAGTTTAAGGTGAATTAAATGAATAATGGACTTGTAGGTTATATTATGTGATTTAATGTTTAATTAAACTAGTCCAATATTTTATTTAATTGGGAGACTAGTGAATTCTTTTTGTAGGCCAATGTTAGTTAATTAATTTAGTGATCTAGTGGCCCAAACAAATTAAAATGCAAGTCCAAACCTTGACCTAATTGAACAAGCTTCTAGAAGACTTAAATTTGTAAATTGTACAATAAAAATAAATAGAAAATCAAGGAATTTTAGGGTGTGGCTGGTGGTTTTAAGCAAGGGCCCCACTTGGATTTCAAAATCTATCAAATTAATTTGCTTGAGGTAGTGTGTGAATCACTTAACCAATTTGCTAGCATTTTTTAGAAATTTGATGTCCATTCTACAAATATATATGATATATGTATAAAATACTAGGCCTACAAATAGCACACCACATTTCTTTTGAAAGGGTTACAAAAATATTACAAGAGGTCTCTATATTGGGTGTTTGTGAGTTCTAGCGGGTTAACTTGATGAGTGAGTGACTTTAGGGAGTTCTTTAGTGAGTCATTATTGAATCAAGCTATATTTCTTCAAGGAGGTGTTCTTGGATGTCATCGCATTTCATAACCTATTTTGGAAAGCAAAAAAAACAAGTCATCAAGAGCAAAATGTATAATATCCACCTAAACCATAGCTTGTATGCTTTTCTTTATGTCTTATATGATTTTCATAGTAGAAAACCTTTTTCAAAGCTTTAAATATTTATATCCATGCTAGATTATTAAATCTAGGGTTTAATGGGTTTAACATGTGGATTTGTGTGTATTTATTATGAGAAGTTTAGCAAAACGCATGAAAATAATTTTTACCGACGAATTATATGTGTGATTTTCTTACTTCACATGTTAGGTATGTAAGTTAAGAGTAAAAACTAGTTGGAATCATGTCAAAAAGTTTTAAAATGAGTGAGTTATGATATTCGGAACCGAATGATTTCACTGTCAAACCCTAACGCATAATAGTCCATTTTAAGCCCATTTTTTGTGACCAAAACATGTCCAAAAATATGTTTCAATGATGAAATATTGTATTTCAATAAGATACAAATCCAACAAGACCAATTTGATGTTATTTGAATTTGTAGATTTTATTTTATTCACGTTTGTGCAAAGGAGATAAAAATCAAAAAACATATTAGAAACCAGACTGCCTTCTGTATAAAAACTTGGGGGGGGGGGGGGGGGGGGGGGGCGAGTGCCTAGGCTTATGTTCCAGCCCCTTGGGCGCCTGACTTGGCGCCTTGCGTGGTCCATTTTGGTCCGTGGGTCGGTTCGGGTTGGTTTCGTTTCAGGTCGATTTTAATTAATTAAACGGGTCGTAAAATATTTTAAATATTAATATAATTAATATGGGACCCAAATAAATTAAATATTTAAGGTAATTAATTATTATTTAAATAAAATAATAATTAAAAATTCATTAATTATTTATTGTTTAATGACTATTAAATAATAAATAAAGGAAATTAAAAGTAATTAATTATTTATTATTTAATTGTTATTAAATAATAAAATAATTATTATGAATTAAGAATAATTAAATTAATTAATTATTATTTAATTCATATTAAATAATAAATAAAGCATTTAAGCTCATCAATTAATATTTAAATGAGGAATAAAGTTAATAAAATAATTATTTATTATTTAATTAATATTAAATAATAAATAAGGATAATAATTAATAAATTATTATTTAATTGATATTAAATAATAATTAAAGAAGAATAAGGTTAATAATCTAATTATTTATTATTTAACTAACATGAAATAATAAGTAATGATAACTAATTACTATTTAATTATCCTTAAATAATAATTAAAAGGGGTTAAAATTAATAAATTAATTATTTATTATTTAATTAAGATTAACTAATATATAAGGATGAATAATTAATTAATTATTATTTATTTAAAATTAAATAATAATTAAAGGAGATTAAGGTTAGTAAACTTATTATTTAATTAACATTAAATAATGAGTATAAATCATTAATTAATTATTATTTAATTAGAGATTAAATAATAATTAAAGGGGAATATAGTTAACAAAATACTTAATAGACTTTAATTAATTAATTATTCTTAAAGGATAGTTATCATTTATTAATTAAATAATGTTAAAAAATAAATGTGATAATGAAACAATTATAATAAATTGTTTAAGAGTTTAAATAATTATATAAAGATGTTTAAAGCATATATGTCAATATTACTGAAAGAGAAGTAATATTCGACGATTAAATCATTTACCTAAATACAACTAAGTGTAAATGATATGAAATTTTTTGCAATATGCTATGTAATGATCATCGGTGATTAAATATTAGGTAAATAGTAAACTTAAATGTTTAAGTGCACAAATATATGTTGTACTAATTGATATGACGACGTTATCAATGTTAAGTCTTTTAAAGAGGGTCTAATTAATCTGAATTAGCGGTACACCTTATTCAAATTTATATTGAGCAAGTTTCTAACCCTAAACTCATTTCATTATGAAAGTTTCATGACTCAAACTCAAGTTAGGGTTTTTCAATCATGTTAGTGATTAATGTTTGTCAATTACTCCACATCAATGATAGTTATTGATATTCGCACTTGGTGCACTTGAATTCCTGTTTTATTGTTGAACCGTAAAATATTTAAAGTTCTGCATTTCATGAACTATTTAAGGAATTAGTCTACGCCATTTGTTCGACTAGACATACCCATGTAAATATTTTTAAAAAGCTATCCAAACCAGTAGTTGGTACAGATTCTTGGACAGAAAGAGCAACCCTTGATAAGGGGAATATAAGTGTCGGTTATCCGATGCATCAATGTGAATCGCTAGAAACATATGAAGTGTGTGGCTAACCCAATAACGAAAGTTTTGTAAGGGGACTAGAGCAGGCTACCATGAGACAAAAGATCTTCTTTCTAAAGAGATTCGATTTGGAACTCTTATATGTCCAAGGTTCAATATTAAAAGAATTTCAGAGGTTTTCCTTGACTTTGTCCGTGTCAACAAACAATTCGAAATACCTCGACTTTTTTAAAATAGGTCTGAGTCAAATAACAATGATTCGAAACACTTCTTTTTACACTATTTCGTAATGTTATGCATACACATGGTGTACAAGAGGTTGATCCCCTCAAGTATAAACTGACATGTTAAAATATAAAAAGGGTCATTCAAATGATTGATTCCTCAAAAATATTCATGGTCTATTAGACCATTCAGTAGTAAATAATCAATATTCATTATTTCATTAGAATTTTGATTATAGTGTTCAGTTATTTTAAATCGTTAATTTATTCGATTGTTATTCTTATTCATTCATAATATAACTTGATTATTCATTTTAAACTTGCTGAGCAAAGTAGTTGCTCACTCTTGCTATATTATAAAATATTTGCAGCTAAGCCAAAAACTGTCGAAAAGGATAAAAGCAAGGGTAAAGCTAAGGTGTAACTGATTTATTAAGTAGTTAGTTTATTTATTTTTAGACTTTTCTAACTCAAACCCTACTAAATATTTTGTAATTTATGATGATTTTATTTAAGTTTTAAGACATTGGGAGTAGTGAAATCATGTATTAATGAGCAACAAATGTTTATTTATTTTTGTATTAGTATTAAATATTATTTAGTGGTGTTTGGATATATTATTTCGTGAGCACCAAATCCGAGGTATTGGTACCTAAATTTGGGGGTGTCACAGGTTGGTATTAGAAATGTAGGTTATAAACTTTAGGATGTGAAACCTAGATTATAATCTTAGAATTAAATTTGTATAGAGTACGCTAGGAGTTAAATCGAGGAGATCAATTGAGTTGAGTTAAGTTTGGAGATGGATCGTGGAGATTCATCGAGCCGATGTTGTACAAAATAAAATATTATTGTGATACTTATATGTTGTCGTTTTTTTTATCTGTGATTGTAGGATGCCTAAGGTAGGTCAGATGAGCTAACTGACAGAGGATTAGTTCATAGATATACATGTGGATACGGTTCAGCCACTGGTGGTTGCACCTGAGGAGGATCACGTGGTTAGTATTCAGGAACCAGTTAGGGGCCGAGTAATGAGGCCATATAATAAGGATGACTCAAAGGAGTCAGCTAATGAGAGGAAGGCACATTCCAAGAATGAGCCCATCGAGCAGTTAGCTAAGAGGAACTTGGAACTAAAGGCCAGAGTTCAGCATCTGGAGGAAGAAAACCAGACTCACCAGGGGTTGGAAAATGGCTACAAGGATGTGGCATATCAGTTATCCAGCGAGGTGACAAAACTGAAGTAGGAGCAGGAACAACTCAGTTGGATATGGTTGAACTACAGGAGCAGCACGTGGCCATGACAGCTGAGTTTGATTTGGAGATAGCAAACAAGATCTGCATTCATGATGAGGGGATGAAAGCTGACAGGAGAGTGGATGAGCTAGAGGGAGAGGTCTGAGTTGGGGCATCCAGAATTGATTCCCTGGGTTTTGCGATAGACACAACCTTTAGTAGGCTGAGGAACACGGTCAGGAGGTATCCTCGGGAGGAAGACCTAAGTTGCCGCTCTATGAATCGCAGGGTAGTTGACATGATCCCCCGACAAAAGCATAAGGAGGTTGTGTATCGTGGGATGCACTGCCATTAGCTATGTTACTATTTTAGCTTATATATAGATGCAGTTAGTTCCCACTTTTGTTCATCGTAGGGACTGATATATGTTGTAAATTCCGCTATTTTGTTTAGACTTGGGATAGTGATAGATCCCTACTTTTGTTTTGTCATAGGGGTAGGTTGGTTTAAACCCCCACATTTTGTTCTTTAAGGGATATTTATCGGTTGGTGAGCATTTATAGCAGTATGCCACATGTTATCACTTGATGTATTAAAACGGTGGTATATAGATATAAATGCAGTTATTTTATTTGTTTATATTAAGATTGAATTGTGTTTAACTATTAAATATAAACATATATAAAATGTGCCATGAAATGCAAACACACAAAATAATAAGATAAGGTTTTGTTTATATCAGACCATGCCGCCAAGAAGAGAAAACCGAATCTCGCGCGTAGAGGAGTCGGTAAATAATGAGGAAGTTTCAGCAGACCCAATGCTAACTGTTGTAGATATGCTTGTAGAAATCACACAGAATAGACCATCGCCCGTAGTGAATCAGCTAGGGACTCACTTGGCAAACTTTAAGGATTTCAAATTGGTAGGATCGCAAGAGTTTTGCGTGACTGTCGATCCAATTGAAGCCCAGCCATAAGTGAAAGAAATGAAAAAAGTGTTCGAGGTCGCCCGAGTAGCCGAAGAATAACAAACGTCATTTGCTACCTTCATGTTGAAGGGAGAGGCTAATTACTGGTGGAAAGCCAACACAAACTGAGCGGGAGAATGAATGATAATGTGGACACGTTTCAAGAAGTTATTCTTCAAAACTATTTTCCGGAAAGCATGCAAGCGAGAATGAAAGTGAAATTCCTAGAACTGAAACAAGGGAACATGACAGTTGCTAACTATGCTACAAGATTCAATGAGCTGGCCAGAGTTGCATCAAAATAAGTAAACACGGAGGTCAAGAGAGCCAGGAGATTTGAACAAGGACTGAAGCCTTGGGTGTATGAAAAAGGCACAGTGCTACAAATCAACACGTTTTCGTCATTGTTAGAAAAAGCTATCATGATTGAAGGAGGGAATGAAGCATTGACCAAATACCAGCAAGACCATAAGATGAAAAGCCAGGAAAGACATAAGGAAGTAAATAGCCTCATAAAAAAAATGGAATAATAGTCAGAGCTCTGAAAAGCCCAAGTGAGGCTAAGAAGAGCAACAAGTGCGAAAACTCTGGGAAAAATCACTCAAGGAGTGCATGCGGGGTAATGGTGTATGTTTTAATTGTGGACAGTTGGGGCATATTGCTTCACAATGGACGAAGGTAAAAAGGGAAGATTATTTCTATTGTGGTTCACCCGATCATCAAAAGAAAAACTGTCAAAAAAGAAAGAGCGATTCCGGGAGCGCAAATCAGGAGAACAACAACAAGCTAACTATTGGAGGGTTGCCACAACAGAACAGGTCGGTGCAATGTACTTTCAATATGATAGTCCACGATGCCCGTGGAATTGAAGGAAGTAGTGGCAAGTATTATTCCGATGAATAATATTAATACATATATATTATTTGATTCGGGTGCTACTTGTTCTTTCATATCAGATAAATTTGCTAATCGATTAAAGTTACCTCGTGAGAAATTAGGGAACCCAATGAATGTAGAGGTAGCAAATAAAGAAGTGATCCTTGTAGAGTACATATATAAGAATTATTGTGCCGAGATAAGGGGACATAAATTGTGTATGAATTTAATTTCAATATGTTTAGGAGAATTTGACGTAATCCTTGGAATGGATTGGTTGTCTAATCACGAAGCTGTAATTGACTGTCAGAAGAAGAGTATAAACCTAAAGACTCCAAATAAGTCGAAGGAGGTATTTTATGAGAGTAAATCGTCGAGACAATCTTGTTATCTAATGACAATGCAAGCAAGGAGATTGTTAAAGAAGGGTTGTATAGGTTATCTAGCTTACGTGGATGATACTTAATGAGTTGAGGGTGAAGTAGGACAGATACCTATGGTAAGGGAATTCTCAGATATTTTCCCAAATAAGTTGTTGGGTTTACCGCTGGATAGAGAAGTGAAATTTATAATTGACTTAGCACCGGAAACAATATCAATATCTAAAGCACCGTACAGCTCTGGTCAAAATGAAGGAATTGTTGGAGAAGGGGTATATTCGACCGAACGTTTCTCCATGGGGATCATCGGTATTATTTGTAAAGAATAAAGATAGGTCATTAAGACTTTGTATCGACTACCGGGAGTTGAACAAAGTTATGATTAAGAACAAGTACCCGTTGCCCAGGATAGAAGATCTGTTTAATCAACTAAAGGGATTGAAATACTTTTTAAAGATTGACTTAAAAACGGGGTATCACCAGCTGAAGGTGAGAAAAGAGGACATATCGAAGACAACATTCAGGACTCGATACGGTCACTTTGAGTTTCTGGTGATGTCATTTGGTCTAACAAACGCGCCAGCAGCATTTATGGACATGATGAATAGAGTGCTCAAGCACCACTTGGACGAGTTCATTGTTGTGTTCATAGATGATATTTTGGTTGTTTCGAAGACGGAGGAAGAGCATGCTGAACATTTGAGGGTAGTATTGGAGACACTGAGAAAGGAGAAGTTACACACGAAATTTTCCAAGTGTGAATTTTGGCTACAAATGGTGTAGTTTTTAGGTCATGTAATTGACAAAGATGGTGTTTTGGTAGATCCAACAAAGGTGGAGGCAGTTATAAATTAGGAACAGTCAAAGACACCAATAGAAGTCAAAAGTTTCTTAGGTTCGGTAGGTTACTATAGAAGGTTTATTCAGAATTTCTCAAAATTAGCGCTGCCATTAACAAATTTGATGAGGAAGACAATTAAGTTCGTATGGACGGATAAGTGTGAGGCAAGTTTCTTGGAGTTGAAAAAGAGACTTAGTGAAGCACCTGTTTTGTCCCTACCAGATGAGACAGGAGGATTTGTGGTTTTCAGTGATGCATCACACAAGGGGATCAGCTGTGTTCTGATGCAACACGACAGGGTCATTGCATACGCTTCACAACAATTAAAGGATTATGAGAAAAGGTATCCAACTCATGACCTGGAGTTAGTAGCGATAGTGTTTGCATTGAAAATCTGGAGGCACTATATCTTCAGTGTGAGATATTTATAGACCACAAAATTCTGAAGTATATCTTCACTCAGAAGGAGTTAAACATGCGACCAAGACGGTGGTTGGAATTAATCAAAGACTATGATTGGGAAATTCTATACCATCCCAGTAAGGCGAATGTGGTGGTAGATGCTCTGAGTAGAAAGGGTAGAGAAAAGTTATTGATGTTGACGACCCAAGAAGAATTAATCAAGGATATGGAAAGACTAAAGTTGGAGGTCACGTATCTAAAAGAGGTAGATGAAAAGTTATTCGCAGTAGAAGCGAGTCCAACTTTATTACATAAGATAAAGGAGGCTAAAGAAAATGATGAAAAATGTGTTTCCATAAAGGTGCGAATCTTAGAAGGAGTGGAACTAAAGTATAAAGTTGATAGCACAGAGCTGCTGAGATTGAAGGGAGGATCTGGGTACCAATGGTTCCGGAACTAAATGACGAGATTCTGCAAGAAGTTCACAATACAAGGTACTCGATACACCCTAGAAGTACTAAGATGTATCAAGATTTGAATCAGCACTTCTGGTGGCCAAACATGAAAAGGGAGGTCGTGGAATATGTGGGGCGATGTTTGACATGTCAGAGAGTTAAAGCAGAGCATTAGAAATCTGATGGGCTGCTGCAGTCATTGGAGATTCTGAAGTAAAAATGGGAGCACATCACGATTGATTTTTGTGACCAGGCTTCCACCAACGCAGAAGGGTTACGACATAGTCTAGGTGATCGTGGATCGTTAGACCAAATCTGCTCATTTTCTACCGATCAAGATAAGGTACAATCTGGTGCTATTGGTAAAGTTGTATATAAAGGAAATTATGTCACGACATGGAGTGTCGGTATCTATTGTGTCTGATAGAGATTTGCGCTTCACGTTAAATTTTTGGACAAACTTATAGGAAAGATTAGGAATGCAGTGAAGGTTGAGTACGGCGTATCATCCTTAAAACTGATGGCCAGAGTGAACGGACGATTCAAATAATGGAAGACATGCTTAGGGCAGTCGTGATGGATTTGAAAGGCAGTTGGGATGGCCATCTACCTTTGGTGGAGTTCGCATACAATAATAGTTACTATGCTAGTATTGGCATGTCGCCGTATGAAGCACTATATGGAAGGAAATGTCACATGCCATTGTGTTGGGACGAGGTTAGTGAACGAAGACTGTTAGACCTGAAATGGTGCAGTAGACCTTGAATGTTATTAATGTAATAAGAGCTCATTTGGTAGCAGCTCAGTATCGTCAGAAGAAGTATGCCAATTTGCATAGTCAGAAGCGAGACTTTGAAGTTAGTAGCTTTGTATTTTTGAAGGTATATCCCTGGAAAGGGAAGATAAGGTTTAGCAAGAAAGGAAAATTGAGTCCAACGTTTGTAGGACCATTTGAAGTTCTGAAGCGAATGGGTGAATTGGTGTACGAGGGTAGCCTTACCTCCTGAACTTAAGCACATTCACAACGTGTTTCATGTTTCAGTGTTACGGCTGTATAAACCTGACTACAAGCACGTGATGTCCTATGAACCGAGTCAAGTGAAAAAAGATCTATCGTACGAAGAAATTCTTGTCCAAATACTAGATAGGAAGAAGTAGACGTTACGGAATAAGGTGATATATTCGGTTAAGGTTCTTTAGAGAGACCTCGTAGTTGAGGAAGCTACATGAGAAGTAGAAAAAAAGTTGAGAAGGAATTACCCGCATCTTTTTGGGTGACCTTATGTTGAAATTTCGGGGACGAAATTCTTATAAGGGAGGGAGAATGTAATGACCGAGAATTTTGAGTTACATTACAAATAAAATTGAAAATTTAATTTCTAATTAAGTGAATTATTGTGTGAATTAATTAAAACCTTTATATAGTGGTTTAACTATCTGACTATTCGGTTAATTTAATTTTAAAAAGTCTGATTAATGGGTTTATTAAATTAACGGACTAACCTACGGATTATTGGTATCAAGGGATTTATAGGTTATGGATCCCTAATTAAATATTCAATTAAATTTTAAATATGGCAAGTCTAATTAAAATATGTAATTAAATTAAATTAAATTATTAAATTATTTAATAATTATTTAAACAAGTTCAGGGTGAATTAAATGAATAATGGACTTGTAGGTTATATTATGTTATTTAATGTTTAATTAAACTAGCCCAATATTTTATTTAATTGGGAGACTAGTGAATTGTTTTTGTAGGCCAATGTTGGTGAATTAATTTAGTGATCTAGTGGCCCAAACAAATTAAAATGCAAGTCCAAACCTTGACCTAATTGAACAAGCTTCTAGAAAACTTAAATTTGTAAATTGTGCAATAAAAATAAATGGAAAATCAAGGAATTTTGGGGAGTGGCCGGTGGTTTTGAGCAAGTGGTCCACTTGGATTTCAAAATCTATCAAATTAATTTGCTTGAGGTAGTGTGTGGATCACTTAACCAATTTGCTAGCATTTGTTAGAAATTTGATGTCCATTCTATAGATATATATATGATATATGTATAGAATGCTAGGCCTATAAATATCACACCACATTTCTTTTAAAAGGGTTACAAAAATATTGCAAGAGTTCTCTATATTGGGTGTTAGTGAGTACTAATGAGTTAACTTGGCGAGTGAGTGACTTTAGGGAGTTCTTTAGTGAGTTATTATCGAGTCAAGCTATATTTCTTCAAGGAGGTGTTCTTTAATATCATCACACTTCATAACCTATTTTGGAAAGCAAAGAAAACAAGCCATCAAGAGCAAAATATATAATACCTACCCAAAACCCTAACTTGTATGATTTTCTTTGTGTCTTATATGATTTCCATAGTAGAAAACCTTTTTCAAAGATCTAAAAGTTTATACCCATGCTAGATTAGTAAATCTAGGTTTTAATGGGTTTAACGTATGTATTTGTATGTATTTATTATGAGAAGCTTAGCGAAACGCACGAAAATAATTTTTATCGACGGAACCCTTAGCGAACGTGTGATTTAGAGCTTTATATTTTGAAACCTACATGTTGTATGTGTGATTTTCTTTCTTTACATGCTAGATATGTAAGTTAAGAGTAAAACCTAGTTGGAATCATGTCAAAATATTTTAAAATGAGTGAGTTATAATATTTAAAACCAAATGAGTTCACTGTCAAACCCTAACACACAACAGTCTACTTTAAGTCCATTTTTCGTGACCAAAACAGGTCCAAAATATCTTTCAATGATGGAATTTTGTAGTTCAAGAAGATAAGAATCCAACAAGACTAATTTGAGATCATTTGGATTTGTAGATTTCATTTTATTCAAGTTTGTGCAAATGAGGTAAAAATCAAAAAATATATCAGAAACTAGACTACATTCTACATAAAAACTTGTGGGGGGGGGGGGGGGGGGGGGCAAGCACCTAGGTGCCTGTTCCAGCCTTTTGGGCGCCTAAGCGCTTGAGTTGGTGCCCTATGTGGTCCATATTGGTCTGTGGGTCGATTTTGGGTCAGTTTTAAATAATTAAATGGGTCGTAAAATATTTTAAATATTAATATAATTAATATGGGACTCAAATAAATTAAATATTTATTAATAAAATAAACTAAGAATATTTAAGGTAATTAAATATTATTTAAATAAAATATTAATAAAAAAATAATTATTTATTTATTCTTTAATGGCTATTAAATAATAAATAAAGGAAATTAAGAATAGTTATTATGAATTAAAAATAATTAAATTAATTATTTATTATTTAATTAATATTAAATAATAAATAAAGCATTTAAGTTCATTAATTAATATTTAAGTGATGAATAAATTTAATAAAATAATTATTTATTATTTAAGTAATATTAAATAATAAATAAGGATAATAATTAATAAATTATTATTTAAATGATATTAAATAATAATTAAAGAAGAATAAGGTTAATAATCTAATTGTTTATTATTTAACTAACATTAAATAATAAGTAATGATAACTAATTATTATTTAATTGACCTTATATAATAATTAAAAAGGGTTAAGATTAATAGACTAATTATTTATTATTTAATTAAGATTAAATAATATATAAGGGCGAATAATTAATTAATTATTATTTATTTTACATTAAATAATAATTAAAGGAGATTAAGGTTAGTAAAATTATTATTTAATTAACATTAAATAATGAGTATAAATCATTAATTAATTAATATTTAATTAGAGATTAAATAGTAATTAAAGGGGAATATAGTTAACAAAATACTTAATAGACTTTAATTAATTAATTATTGTTCAACAATAATTAAGGCTAGTTATTATTTATTATTTAAATAATATTTAAAAATAAATGAGGTAATGAAACAATTATAATAAATTATTTAAGAGTTTAAATAATTATATAACGATGTTTAAAGCATACTTACGTCAATATTACTTAAAGAGATGTAATATTCGACAGTTAAATCATTTACCTAAATACAACTAAATGTAAATGATATGAAATTTCTTGCAATATGCTATGTAATGATCATTGGTGATTGAATGTTAGGTAAATAGTAAACTTAAATATTTAAGTGCACAAATATATGTTATATTAATTGAGAGGTCGATGTTATCAATATTAGGTCTTTCAAAGGGGGTCTAATTCATCTGAATTAACGGTACGTCGCGAACAAGGCAAATTCCCTAGCCTTACTCAAATTTATATTGAGGAAGTTTTTAACCCTAAACTCATTTCATTATGAAAGTTTCATAACTCAAACTCGAGTTAGTATTTTTCAATCATGTTAGTGGTTTAATGTTTGTCAATTACTCCACATCAATGATAGTTATTGATATTCGCACTTGGTGCACTTGAATTCATGTTCTATTATTGAACTATAAAATATTTAAAGTTCTGCATTTAATGAACTGTTGGAAGAATTAGTCTACGCCACTTGTTTGACTAGACATACACATGTAAATATTTTTTTAAAGTTATCCAAACTAGTAGTTGGTACAGATTCTTGGATAGAGAGAGCAACATTTGATAAGGGAAATATAAGTGTCGGTTATCCGATGCGTTAGAGTTTAATGTTATGCATACACATGGTGTATAAGCGGCTGATCCCCTCAAGTACAAACTAATAGGTTAAAATATAAAAAGGGTTAGTCAAATGATTGATTCATTGGAAATGTTCGTGGTCTATTAGACCACTCAGTAGTAAATAATCAATATTCATTCTTTCATTAAAATTTTGATTATATTGTTCAGTTATTTTAAATCGTTGATTTATTCGATTGTTATTCTTATTCATTCATGATATAACTTCATTATTCATTTTAAACTTGTTGAGCAAAGCAATTGTTCACTCTTGCTATATCATGAAATAATTGAAGCTAAGCCAGAAACTGTCGAAAAGGATAATGGCAAAGGTAAAGCTAAGACGTAGCTGATTTATTAAGTAGTTAATTTATTTATGTTTAAACTTTTGTAACATGGACCCTACTAAATACTTTATAATTCGCGATGACTTTATTTAAGGTTTAAGACCTTGGGAGTAGTGAAACCATGTATTAATGAACAACATATGTTTATTTATTTTTGCAGTAGTATTAAATGTTGTTTAGTGGTGTTTGGATATATTATTGCATGAGCACCAAATCCGAGGTATTGGTACCTGAATTTGAGGGTGTCACGTGATCAAATAAGACTTGACATAAATTTAATATCTTATATTTGATTGAGACATTGTATGGTAGGATGATTGAATTGTACGGTAACTATTCGCTGAAATGTTCTTTTACGATCAAATGTTAAAATCTATATTACCTGGAATGTCGTTTAATCGCTAAGGGGAATTACCCTTATTGTGGAATAAATATTATTTATTAAATTAATTAAATAGTTTAATTCGTTCATATAAATAAGATTAGAATGGTTCTAATTAATTTATTCTACAGCCGGTTTAATATGGAGAAACTAAAGGGTCACACCACAAAAGAGTAATATTTATTTTAGATATGGATGGCATAATCGTAATAATAAATTAATAATATTTAATTTATACTATGGTGATAGAATAAATTAAATAGCTTAATATTTATAATTTAGTATTTTAAAAATACTAATCATAAATTAATAAGAGGAATCTTATTATTATTATTATTATTACTACTATTATTATTAGAACTATTATTATTATTATTATAATTAATTAAGTTTCTAAATGGTTTAGGAATTATAATTATTATTATAATAATTCATTAACTTCCTAAATGGTTTAGAAATTAATTAATAAAAAGTACTTTCATATTAAATAACTAAGTTCTTAAATGGTTTAGAAATTGTAATTAATTAATTTAGTTCCTAATTAGATTAAAAATTAAATCAAAACCCTAGCCCTAAATAGTTTAGGAGGGTTGTCTATATCTATAAATAAGATGAGTCTTATTATGGATTAAGGTTACACCCCCTTTCACAAGAATTGAGAGAGTACTTCATAATTCTCTACATCTAAGGAGTTAAAGAGAGAGAGAATTAGGGCTAGCCACCCATGGTTTGGAGAAACTAAAATCTACTTCTTTAATTTATAGATCTCTAGGTGGATTACCTCTAGAGGCTTCACACTTGGAGAGCTAACATTGATTCGTGGAATCTAATCTATGAATTTGAAAAAGAATGCGAAGGATTAAAAGGAGTTGAACTTGTACCTGTGGAAACTTGGTACTACAAAGGTATAAATATTTTATCATTCCTTAATTAATAATAGTTGCATAAGAAAGATCCTGGTTATTGGTTTGTAGAGAAATTTTAAAATCTGATTTTGTTTGCTTCCGTTGTGCTTGTATAATTTGATTATATGTATGCCATATTTTTTGCAAACCAACAACTCTACCAAGTGATACCAAGAAGAATCCAAGGAGAGGAGAAAAGGAGTATTGCTAGGAAATTACTTTGAAGAGTAAGAAAGAATTATCTGAGTCTATTGAGGAGAATCTAAAGCAGCCGCAAAAGGATGATAGTAAGGTTGAGGAGAAATTTGTAGTGGAAGAGGATATCAAAAATAAGAAGAAAAATGTGCAAATTGTGAAAATCTGAAGGAGTCAAGCCGAGTTTCTATGTACCACCAATACCATTCCCGCATAGACTTCAGAGAGCAAAGCTGGATAAACAATTTGCAAAGTTCCTAAAGTTGTTTAAAAAGCTTCACATTAACATTTCGTTCGCTAAAGAATTAAAGCAGATGCCTAGTTATGCACGATTTATAAAAAGTATCTTAGCAAGGAAGAAAAAGCTAGGAGACTTTGAAACAATGGCGCTCACAAAAGAATGTAGTGCTATATTCCAAAAGAAATTGCCTCTAAAACTAAAAGATCAAGGAAGCTTTACAATTCCTTGTTCAATTGGTAATCAGTACATTGGGAAAGCTCTGTGTGACTTGGGGGATAACATAAAAATAATGCCCCTTTCCACCTCTCCATTTACCAGAAGCTCGGATTGAAGGAGGCAAAGCCTACAAACTTCACTCTACAGTTGGCTGATAGATCCTTCATGTACCCTAAAAAAATTATTGGAGATGTATTGGTGAAGGTAGACAAACTAATTTTTTCGCTAGATTTCTTGGTTCTTGACTATGAGGAGGATGAGAATATACCGATCATTCTTGGACGACCCTTCTTGGCAACTGGAAGAACAATCATTGACGTGCAAAAAGGGGAGCTAACAATGAGGGTCAATGATCAAGAAGTGAAATTCCATGTTTTTGAGCTAATGAAGTTGTCGGATGATCCCAAAGAGTGTTTCCAAATTAGCACAATTATGAACAAGAGCACTACTCTTATGGATGAGGAAGAGTTACTTCAGTCATCTTAGAAGAATGAACGTGTGCGGAAAGGTCTTCACCACCATAAGAAGATCAAAAGTTATAAAGAAATGGTTAACCGCCCCGTTTGGCCCCAAGGTCTTCTGAAACCGCCCCAGCCACGAGTTCTAACCAAAATCTGGCCCCAGCTGAATTTTAAGCCTACAAAATTTAGCCCCAGTTGTGCACTAAAATTTTTGTTTTTAAAAAAATAAACCAAGCGCGATCGGGACTCATTAAACATAACCTAAGACTTCTAAAACTCGAACTCTCTCTCCCTAAGTGCCGAGACACCTACACTATCATTCCCCCACCCTAAAACCTTCACAAATACTTTTCATCTCCACTCCATCACCATTATCAACCATCATCCTGATTCAATTCCATCTCAATTTCATACCTCAATCCCAATCCAGCCCATTTGGGGTTCATTGTCAGTGAAGGAGTTCGAGTTTACTCATCAATTGGGTCTTCAACTCATTGATTAAGGATGAATCCGAGTGTTGATCCAGTTCATTTCACCGAGCCTTAACTGTTGCCAGCTTACCCGCCTCCCGATGTAGATGATGAGAAGGTCGAGCATGACGCTTAACCTATCAAGGGAGTCCTCTTATTCTTATTTCTTTATTTCTCTAACAATGAGGACATTGTTTTATTCGAGTTTGGGGGTGGGGTACAGTCTACATTACATAGTATTTTTTGGTATTTGCATATTGCACATTTGTAGAATTCATAGCATATGTAGGAACATTTTCACGAGAATTTATAAACATTTTTCATGAAAATTGAATATTTAAGTTATTTTATCATACATCAGTTAAGTTTCAATTATTTTTTTTAAAAAATTATAAAATCACAAAAATATTTTTCTTTTTTAATTTAGTTTATTACATTCATATTTATTGAAAAATGGCAAAAATTGCATGTAAGATCCTATATTATCGCATATAAGGACACTTGAGCAATGATTAATGTATGAAGTTTAATGAAGGCTGATGATAAAAGCTTGATAAATTATCTAATAATTCTAGTGAGATGGATAAGGAATGCTAAGTCGAAAATTTTAACTATTGGCTAGTTTTATTGAGCTTGAGACCCTTTGTTCTTAATTACACATTTTTGATATATTGAATTAGTTGGGTTTTGATTCAATTTTTTTGGATTAGGTGCTTATCAAGGATATAAAGAACTCTATCATAAATAACTTCTTCAATGTCTATCTAAATTGAATTGAAAAGAAAAATATAAAGAAAATTAGACATATATAAGCAAAACTTGGCTAGTCTATTTTTGTGGCCACTATTGCTCGAACAAATAAGCCCTTAGGAGTGTCTCTACACTTGGTGCCCTAAACCTAACTGGTTTGGGAGTCACTACTGGAAAGTTCGTTATATGGGTAATTTTGAAAAGTCTAAGAAAAATGGACATTGCACACACTGAGATAATAACATACGAGATAGAGTGTAAGACGCACTCGTTAAATAAATAAATAAATATAAAATTATGAAAACAGTTGTATAAAGGGGTAAAAGAAAATGCTATTATGATTAAATATCTTTTACTGAGCACATTGATTCATGAGTTGTATTAGAATCTTGATTGGTTTAATATATTGAATTCACACACACACGAAAGGGTTGAGAGTGAGATGAAATTGGTGTTATGATAGATTTTTTACTATGCATGAATTTGAAGTTTTGTAGAGTTATTACTTAAGGATCTTTGAGGCTGAATTTTTATAAATGATGTCGATTTATTGCTCAAGCCATTAGTTGGTTATGCATATGCATTCATGTAGTTAGTGTAGTTATTTTTGTTTTTGGTGTTTTTACTTGAGGACAAGTAAAGTCTTGAGTTTGGGGGTATTTGATAAGTGAGTTTTATACCTACGAATTGGATGCTTTTGGGCTTAATAATTTGCTATCTTTAAGTATTTTACGATGCATTTTACTTATTTTTATGTTTCTTTTTGCAAAAACCGACTTCGAGGGGCCAAAACGGTAAAATCGAAACTTAATAGCATTTTTGTAATTATTGGACATGGGTCGCGGCCGCGACCAAATTTATAGTGTAATTCCGCGGCTGGGACTGTGGTCGACGAAATCAACTGGGATGATCCGTGTGCTTGATAGAGGTTGAACCCAATAAGGAGTGTTATGCTACTATGATTTAAGAGTTGCTATGAGGGTTTTAAAGGAGACTTCTAAACATAAAGGGAGAAAGATAGAATGAGGATTGGAGGCTTGAAGAATTAGAGGAAGAGCATAAAAGATCAAGTGAAGCCTAGGAAGACGGATATAATTCGACAGTGTTTTCTCTATTTCTCTTTGTTTTTATCTTTGAACTTTAAATGTTTTTCTTTATATTAACGATGATTTTCAATAGAATTATGTGGAACTAAAATTTTTATTAGGATTTCAATGGAACCTTTTGCTTTTTAATAATTTGTTCATGCCTATTTTCAGTTATTGATTATATTCTAAGTTGTTTATAATATCTTGTGCTTATTCATTAATTGTGTGGGTAGTAGTTAATTAGATATCTTAAATGGAATTGGAAAAAGAAATCTAAGATTAGATTTGGGTGTGATAACGTATGAATTTGTTATTGTTCTATGAAAAATAGCATAATAGTGCATAGGATGAATGTATCTATATGTCTTGCGTAACATATTTGGGAGTTTATGCTTAATGAATCTATTGTAAGTGTTTTGCATGAATATATCAACATAACTGAAATAGGTCATTTTATTAATTGTTGAAAAAGATTAATAAATAGATAGGCATTCTCAAGTTAACAACTTGTTGGGGATTAAGTAACTGAAAATAGGGTGAAGAGATTATTGTGAACAATTGGGGAAGTTGCGATCCTAAGCTTTTGAACATCTGGTAATCAATTTCTACTAGTTAGTGTTAGTTTATTTTAGTTTTAAATATTTCATAATCAAACTTGGTGAGTGTTTAAATTAGGTTGAATTGATAAAAAGAATTGATAATTAGAGTAATTATTATCTGTTCTCTATGAGTTCGACACTCAAATTACTTATATATTACTTGATTGACCGTATATACTTAAACGAATTTGACCATATATAAATCGGACAAACAATCGCATTGGTCAATAGTCCATAATCAATACACTGTATTATCATAAATATCATCATATGTAACAATACACAATAATGTCATACATATCATCATATATATCATTCATCTCATGAATTAATATATATATATATATATATATATATATATATATATATATATATATATATATATATATATATATATATATATATAAAATTTAATGGGCAATTAAAGTTGCATGAATTCTAATTTCAAGTTTAAAATAAACTCTTTATTTTAATTATAAAATAACCTTTTATTTTAATTTTTTTTTAAAAAAAACTGCATAGAAAATCAAAAATCAAATTCTGCTACACTACGCCCCAGCGCTGGACCAAGAAAAATAGTAATTACTGCACAATGTCCCAACGCTAGATTACAGTGTAATTCCAGCGGCCTGATGCTATTCGGTAGAGACAGATTACTGTTTCCCGATTTTTCATTAAAAAACACGATTTTTGCAATTTGTTTTCAAAACCCATGATTTTATACAACATATTATGCCCAATAAATTATTCTAAACACATACCCATGCATTTACGAAATCAAAATAATTAATAATTCGCATAAGTTTTGCTTTTGATGCCACTGTTGGTTTACAAAAATATGGCATATGTATAATCAAAATTATACTACTCTGCGGAAACATACAATAAAATAATTTTAAATTTTTTCTACAAATTAAAACCAGAATCTTTCTTATGCGATACTGTTAATTGAGGAATGATTAATAGTTATACCTTTGTATAATTTAATTTTCAATAGGTACAAGTTCACCTCCAATTCCTTCACGTTCCTCTTCAATTCCACTTATTAGAATCTCTAGATCAACGTTAGCTACACAAGTGTATAGCCTTTAAAGGTGATCCACCAAGAGTAATATGAATTTAAAGAAGTAATATAGGTTTCTCTGAATCTTGGGTGGCTAGCCCAAATTCTCTATCTCTTTCTCACTCTCTAACTCTTAGATATAGAGAATTATGAAGTACTCTCCTAATTCTTGTGGAAGTGTATGTAAACCTGGTCCATAATAAGACTCATCTTATTTGTAGATATAGACAACCCTCCTAAACTCTTTAAGAGTATGGTTTTTAGTTAAACTCAAAATCTAATTAGGAATTAATATAATAATTACAATTCTTAAACTCTTTAGAAACTTTATTATTTATTATGAGAGTACTTCTTATTAATTAATTCATAAACTATTTAGGAACTAAATAATAATAATAATAATAATAATAATAATAATAATAATAATAATAATAATAATAATACTCCTCTTATTAATTTGTAATTATTATTTTCAAAATACATAATTATAAATATTAAGCTATTTAATTTATTTTATCATCATAGTATAAATTAAATACTCTTAATTTATTATTACCATTATACCATTACTTTTAAAATAAATATTTCTCTTTTGTGGTGTGAGCCTTTAGGTTCAATATTAATCCAGTTGTAGAATAAATAAATTAGAATTATTTTAATAATATTTATAATAACAAATTAAACTCGTTTAATATATTTTATAAATAAATACTTATTTATTCCACAATAAAGGTAAACCCCTTTAGCAACAAATGATTTTTCGGATAATATGAATATCAACATTTCCGCAAATAGCTACCATACAATTCAATTCTTCTACCACACAATGTCCCAATCAAATATAAGATATATAATTACTGTCAAGTCTTATTTTATTTGATTATATGTATTTCGATTCCAAAATGCACAACTCTAAATAATGCAAATTATAAACTTCTTTCTAATTTCATTCTACTTTGGCCAATGACTACTGAGTTGCCATTTATCAAATCACATAGGATATTCTCTTCCTTTATTAGAAGTGGTAGTTCCTTTGTTGATCATTCACCTATCTTTATGTACAACTTATTATACCCGAACATATCATTTATTATACCCAAAGAGTCTTAAGTAATATGACAAAGTATAACTCATCATATACACGATACTATGATGATCTCAAGTCCAATGATCACTTGTACTACTATCACATTTGGAACTTATATTAACAAGCAAGTAAAACTCCATTAGGTGTTCAATAAGCAAGTCGTGTTCAGTGAATTTATTCTCCAATAAGCACCTATATACTTTCTTTAGTGTCTCCATACAAATGATTTATGAGATTAATCACCCTCTTCATAAAAGCAAGCATAGTATGTACTAATCTATTCGAATTCATTAATCTCTATTTTAGTGATCCAACGATTATGAACATTTTAGTTTTGAGCTATTTAAAATTTAGATCTCATTAGCATAATAAACATTATGATTCTAAAAATATTGCTAAAAAATTATGAGTTATCCATTTAATTAATTCAACCAATCAAGCCAAGTACCTCAATGATGGTATACTACTTTTAGCATCTTCCTCAATCAAGCCAAGCACCTCAATGATCTACTAAAAGAAAAATGGTTTAGAATTAGCCACTCCTATGAATCACTTTATGCAATATTATTAATTGAGGAAAGTTCAAATATTATACTTTGTGGAGATGAATCAACCCACGATCTGATCTTTAAGCTCCAATCCCTTGTTCCTTTATGCTCTTTCAAATCAATGGATCAAACGCTAGCTACTCAGTGTATGTAGCGCTCTAAATGTGATCCACCAAACGATTATCAATTTGAAGAAGTGATTTTTAGGTTCTTCAAGACCTTGGTTGCCTAGCCCTAATTCTCTCTATCTCTCTTAAACTATTTAGGTTTGAAAGAATTGCAAGTATTATGTAACTATTCTCTATAATAAGGTATCTCCTAATTTATAGACAAACTCAATCACTCTCCTAAACCTTTTAAGACTTTCAATTTTTAATTTAATTTAATTCCTAAACCATTTAGTAACTAAATGGTTTATTATAATAATAATAATAATTTTTAAATCATTTAGGAACTAAATTATTTATAATAATTATAATAATAATTTCTAAACCATATAGGAACTATAATAATAATAAGACTCCTCTTATTAATTTATAATTAGTATTTTCAAAATACTTAATTATAAATATTAAGTTATTTAATTTATTCTACCATAGGATAAATTAAAAATATTTAATTTATTATTATCAAGCCAATTACTTCTATATATATATATATATATATATATATATATATATATATATATATATTATTCTACAACATGAGTGACATATCTCAGCATATCATGACTACCCGAATAATATAAAATCAATGTTTAATCACAAAAAATCAATTTAGTAAATAGTTACCGTATGATTTAATCATTCTACCGTACAATGTCTCAATCAAATATAAAATATATAATTTTTATCAAGTCTTATTTATTTAATCATATGCATTTCAATTATCAAACGCACGACTCTAGTTAATATAAATTAAAAACTCCTTTCTAATTTTCATTCCACATTGGCCAAGAATTTCTGAGTTGTCATTTAGCGAATCACATAAGACATACTCTCCCTTTACTGAAATTGGTAGATCATTTGATGATCATTCTCCTACCTCTATGTATACTTTATTATACCTGAACATACCCTTTTATATACGCAAAGAATCTTAAATAATATGATAAAGTATAACTCATAATACACAAGGTACTATGATGATCTCAAGTCCAAGAATCACTTGTACTACTATCACAATAGGACCTCCTATTGATAGACATGTAAAACTCCATTAGGTGTTCCTTTAAGTGAATCACTTTCTATGAACTTATTCTCCAATAAGCACATACATACTTGGTTTAGTGTATCCACACAAATGATTATGAGATTAACCATCATCTTCAAAAGAGTAAAGCATAGTATGTACTAATCTATCTGGATCCACTAACCCCACATTAGTGATCCTATGATTAGGAATATTTTAGTTTTAAGCTATATTGAATTTAGATCTCATTAGCATGATCATTATCATGATTCTAAAAACACTGCTCCAAAACTCTGAATTTATCACATTAATTAATTCTAACAATTAAACATTGATAAATAAATGCCTTTAAATGAATTAAATTATTTTATTAATAAATGAATAAGATTATAAAGTAAATGTTATCACATCAAATGTAATTAACTTGAGGACATACTACTTTCAAATGGCTCTTACAACCAAGCTAGACAAAGGTGAGTAAGATAAAAGTATTTATGTTACTCAATACAAAGGTATGATTGGCTTTGTCTTATATCTAACTGCTAATAGACTAGACATTATATTTTTAACATGTATTTTTGTTAGATTTTAAGATAATCTTAAGGAATCTCATTTAACATCTGTTAAAAAAAAATTAGATATCTCAAGGGCACTACAAATTTGGGATTTTGGTATCCTAAGGAATCTTCGTTCAATTTAATTAGATATTTAGATGCTGACTTTGTAGGTTGCAGATTAGACAAGAAGAGTGCTAGTAGGACTTGCCAACTGCTAGAAAATAGACTTGTCTTATGGTTCAGCAAAAAGCATAACTTAGTATCAACTTCAACTACAAAGCTGAGTACATTACTGCTAAAAGCTGTTGTGCTTAAATGCTTTGGATAAAAAATCAGCTGGCTGACTATGGGTTTGAGTTTAAATATATTCCTATTTATTGTGATAATACTAGTGCAATTGTTATAACTCATTATCCTGTTCTACATTCTAAAACTAAACATATAGATATAAGGCATCATTTTTTTAGATTCAAAATGGTAATACTACTTTACATTATATCCCAACAGATGATCCACTTACATATATGTTTATTAAACTTTTAGATGAATCCAGATTCAATAAGTTAATAAGTGAACTAAGCATATTGAACTTGAGTTGATTATATATTTTGCCTTATAAGACTAACCATGCAGGTGAGAAGATCGTAGAGTGAAATTATTTTGTGATGGATCGTAGAGCTATGTTAATCGTTGAGTGAATACTCTACGAAAGGCTACTCTATTGAAGTTGAAAGCTTATAATTTCACTCTACGAAAATTACTTAAAATAAATTGTTTAGTAAAAGCTCAAAGGTCGGAAGTAAAAGCGAGTGGTGAGCATGAACGAAAAAAAGCGCGTTGACATCAGACGAATCATCATAAGTTACTGCTTAATAATGCCAAAATCGTCTGACAACTAATGACATCTCAACCGCTAAAAGAAGGAAGCTTCTTTACGTATTTCGTTTATTGACTGTTCATTTTCACCGTTTCATCAGCTGTAAAATTTATTATTTACACATAGTCTTTTATTTTAAAAATTAACTTGTTTTTATCTTTCTCTCGATAAAAAAAACTAACCTTTTAAAGAAGGATTCACATTCTCACAAAGTTCTTTGAGTATTAGATCCAGATAAGAAATTATGTCTTCAACCCTAGCTATCTATAGAAACCAACAGGGCTTCAACAAGTTTTATAAAGCTCATGTTCACTTCTACAAAGTTCTTTATCTCATTCACAGAGCAGGTTGTGTATTGTTGATCTATGAGAAAACCAAAAGTCACTCAACTTTTGACTAATCTAGAGAAAGAAGGACAAAAGTTAATGTAATCTCAATGATTATTGAGGCAAAAGAATTTGGACACATCTTTAAAGGAGAATCTTGGTTCGAATTAGGAGATGACAAGATTAATTTCACAATCGTGAAATTCAAAATTCACATTATGGTCATGTTAGAACTATTCGATCAAGTTCATAATCCTTCCCATGATATAAGATGCCATATTGTCCACTAGCTTTTAAAGAAAGAGTATTTTCTCATGACAATGCATCTAGACTACCATCTCGGTAATCTAGTAAAACAATCAACGGGACTGGAAAAAGCATAAACTATTTTACCTTAAGATAGTTCAGCTGCTGAGGGGGAGCCTTTAACTGAGGTGGGGATTTCTATCATAGAAATGTAGCCCTCAAATGATCTATAGAAGACCTTGTCTAGAAAAATAAGCAAGAAGAAATTACTCAGCTCTAGGTGATGCTAACAAAAAGGGAGAGAAAAATGGAGAAAGAAGAAGCAGAAGAATAGTTGAAGGCAAAGAAGAATTCACAAAGAGATATCCTCCTCCCGGAAGTCAACCCCAGCCCAAGCCTAGTAGGAGATAAGTTTTTAATTCTTGTGAACAAGTGTTGTTAAGTTTTATTTATAAATAACACATCTTTTGTAAATTCTCTTAATCATTCATAAATTTATAATTTATTGCTTAGACAATACAGTCTCTCATTATATCTAGAACATGTTTAAATTATGTATTGTCTTGCATTAGAGTAATTGATGATTGTTGAAATTATTATTTTTTTCATCATCAAATAGTGGGAGATTGTTAGTGCACTTGAGTTCAATGCATTTTGATTTAATGATGACAAAAGATATGATAAAAGATATTAATGTATATTTCTAATGATCAAGTAATTTTGTAAAATCCTTTTGAATGAGAATATGTTGTAAATCTATTATAAAAGGACTTAGGGATCAAACTTGTTAGGTTGATCCAAATAATAGAAATAAAACTTGTAATAAACTAGACAAAGTCGTAGAGCAGAAGGCCTAACTACTCCGAGATCGCAGAGTAAACTTAGAAGTCAAGAATAATCGCCAAGCAGAATAGATCACTAAGTAAACTGAAGAAATCTAGTAGAATCGGCGAATATAATAGACCGCAGAGTAAAATGAAGAAGTCAGGCAGAATCCTAGAATAGAATAATCAACCACTCCGAGATCGCAGAACGCAAAATAAAGAACAAAGACTGACAAGAATATCGTAAAATGACTGAAGGAACTTCAAGATCAAAGTATGAAGAACGTAGAGTGACAATCAGATGAAGAACGTAGAGTGACAATCAGATCGTAGAACAACAATTAATTCATAAAGAACCTAAATAAAGTCAAGGATTATAGAACAAAAAAATGCCAAATATCTGAAAGAACTACAAGATAGTGGAGCAAAAAACTTTGCCATTATAAAGTCGAGCAAGAATCAAGATCGTCGAATAGAAAAAGAGAAAAATTTTTAAAGTTTAGCAAATATTGTTCAACAAAAAAGAATCGTAGAATTCAGCAAAGCGATAAAGTCAAGTAACTCAAAATCGTAGAGTGACACTGATCACAGAGTGGAGATAAGATGCTCAAATTCATAAAGTAACTTAAAACTCAAGATTGTAGAACGAATCAAAGCTGAAGATCGTAGAGTGACTCAAAGCTAAAGATTATAAAGTAAAGTCAATAAGCTCAAGATCGTAAAGTAAAGTCAAAAAGCTCAAGATCGTAAAGTCAAGTCAAGTAGCTCAAGAGCGCTGAGTGAAGCAGGATTGTAGAGCTACATCAAATCAAAGAGCTACATCAGATCGCAGAACTATATCAGATCATAAAGTTACACCAAATAGCAAAGTACTGCTTACATCGCAAAGTCAAAAATTTGATATGTCGGTGTTGATCTATAATAAATGATTGGAACGTCTCTTTCAAATATTCTCATAAAGGTAAAAGTTTGTGCTGACAAAAGGGATAAAAATTGAATTTAGACCCCTATCCAAAAATAACTATTTTAGCATATACAAAGGATGCGTGTCTACTACTATAGCAAACAGAGTACTACTAATAGTAACAGGCAGTGGTATAGCCGAGAATCTTGCAAAGCCAGAATAATCAGATGATAACAAGTGTCCTAGGAAGAATGGAGCAATTGTAACTTTCAAACATAAAGAATTCAAATGATGGTTATAAAAGGATTACTGTTTTAGACTCCAAGATAAACGATTTCCAACAATATCAATAATTTCAACGATTTAGAAAAGTTCAAGTGCTCCAAAGTTCTCAGAGAAATCGTTATAATGCTAAGTCTTTTAAAGAGATTCATAATGCTACTTAGTAGCACCTCTCACAACCATCAATCAATAGCATCCTAATCTTAGTGATCATCAGAAAGACAAGTCTAATGACTTGCCTTGATTCTTGGCGAATCAAGTCTCTTAGTGAGATAAATTCTAAGTGACTTTGAGAAGACTTAGCAACTTAGCGAGAGAAAGCCTTGGTGACTTTGAGAAAACTGAGTGTCTTAGCTATTTTTGAATAATATAGCAGTTGTAACCAATTCAGAGAGAACCATTAATTTTTGTAACCTATATCCTTAGTAGATCATCCCTGCTCATCGGAGCGGAAGAGAGGACTAAAAGTATTTTAGGCTCCGAAACTCTTAAAAATTTATGTCCCTTTATTGCTTTCTTTTCTGTTTTCATATTAATTATCATAACTTCTTTATTTACTGCAATATCTTTCCACAAGGACATCAAGTGATCTTACTCAACAACTAATGTCAAGTAAGAGACCTAAAAACAAATTCAGTCAAGCTAATTAGAACTAGGGATAGAAATGTATATGTGGTGAACCTGTTAAAGCTAAGCTCAACCAAAACAACTTGCTCTTTTGCTAAAGCTTCATTAGATGATAACTGTGACATCCTGAATTTTTACAGTATTTCTAAATAAGGATTATGGTTAATTAAGTAAAGGTTAGAGGATTAAAACCTGGTTTAGATGTATATGATGTATTAATATGTGATTAAATATAATTTACTATTTAATCAAGGTGCAAAAGAGGACCTATGTGGTTGAATGTTAATGTGAAGAATTAAAGAGAAGAATAGATTGTAATGCTTACAATAAGGTAATTTAAAAAGAATTAAGGTAAGACACTGTGTTGTGTCTGTATGTAATAAGTTGAATATATGAATATGTATGTATTTGATCTGATAAAGAATGAAGGAATTAAAGTTGAGAATAGAGGAAATGAGAAGAAAATATGTGAAGCTTTTGTTATAGATATTAATAGCGAGCATAATGATTAGGCCTCGAGAGGTTAGGTTACGAAAAGGTAACAGTAATGTTTGGTTGAATGTGCATAAAAGAAGGAACAGTTTGACCTAATTGGTATATGAGGAATTGATTGAATAATAATAGTTATGAAGTTCAATGTTTGAAATGGATTAATAAAACCGTATTAATTGATGAAATAAATTATATTTATACAATGTGAACGTACAGAATCTAATAACCCCGAGAATGAGTAGGAAGAACGTTGTATGCAAGAATGGTGCAAATTAACACGTGTGTTAAGTAAATGAGAAAAAGGACGTACAAGTCGTATAATGGCTATATGAGCGTAAAAAGATATAAAGATAATGGATTTTGATAATCCGAGCATGGGTCGCTTCTCAAGGAAGCGATTTATGGAAAAAGTGAGTATCCCAACTAATTGAGATGTCGAAAATTGGAATTGATTGAATGTGGAACCGAAAAGGGTTCGTAGATAATTAAGAATGAATATTATGCAAATTGACAATTTATTGTGGATTATTATAAGTTATTAATAAAATTCAATTTTTGAAGTATAACGAGTGTTATAGGACAAACAAGTTGTGGAGTATTTAGTGCTAGAATGAAATTCAAGCATAATGAAATAAGTTTGGATCAAAATAGGCTTGAAATGGATTGAAAATAAGCAAATGAGATTTAATTGGGAAATAAATTGTCTAGGTTTTATGACAATTGATTAAAGTGTCCTTGTTAAGTTATGAAATGTCCATGGTATTCTTTTCATGAGAATTGTCCATTATGCCCTTGAATATCCATGGGAAATGACTTAAATGTCCCTAACTAGGCATGAGTATAATTAACCAAAGATGGTTAAGTGTTGGAGAATTCAATCAACACATATATGCATATGCCTTCAAGCATTGAGCCTAGTTCATTTCATTTTTACCAAGTTGCTCAAGTGAGAGATTAAGAGGGAAAATAGAAGAAGCTAGGGTTTGAAGAAAAACCATGAAGATTGCTTGCAAAGTGTTGAAGAGAGAAGGAAGTAACCATCAAAGTGAAGAATACACCCTTAACAAGATTTATAGCAAGGAAAATGAAGGCTCAAAGAAGGTATAAGAATGTTCAAGTTTTAAAAACTCATTTTTTATGTGTTTAAATGTAAGAACAAGGGTAGCCATGCATGAATCTAAGGATATACATGTTGATTATGTGAATTATGTGTTATATTTGTAGCTTATGATGAAACCCTAAGTGTTAAGGTAGTAAAACAAAGGTGGTGCACTATTCTTGCACATATTCAAGGCTAAAAACTATAAGTTAAGCATGATCATATGTTATATGTTGTTAGACATGATGGAAACAAAGTTGAAAGTGTTGATTATGTTGAATACATGAGAAATTTCATGTTAGATAGCATACTAAAAGTTTTAAAGGTTGAGAAACATGTTTTGTTTAAGGAAAATGTAATATTAACCTATGATTTATAAAGGATTATGTGTTATATGTTGCTAAAAGTGATAAAAACCTAACTAAAAAGGTTGATCATGTTGGATGAGAGCAAATTATTTTGCTAAATGGCAAGCTAGATGCCTAAATGGTTTAAAAGTATAAATTGTGATAGAAAGTTACAGTATTAAGCTATACTTTGTGTATAGACTAAATTATAATATGTAAAGTGATTTAGAATGTGCATATAAAAGTTATGTGAATTCATAAAGTTGCTAAATGAGCATGTGATATTGCATATAATGCAAGGAGTCAAGAATTGAAGTATAGGTTAAAGAGCAAAATTTTGAAAGTTGGCAAAAAAATTCCACCAACGTATGATTTTTGGCCATTTTGGATAATTAATGATCAAATGAGGCCAAACAACTAAGTTTTATGTAAATACATGTGTTAGAGTCTTTTTGAAAGTTATTTGGTGTCAATGGCAACAATTGTGAATTTTAAACGTTTTAAAACGTTCGCCGACACCTAAAATGAAAACTTTGGAAAAATGAAACCATTTGAAATGTTTTAAATGTTTTGAAGGCCCAAGCAAGTCAATTATATGTTATATGTGTTATGTGACATGTTGGAATCAAGTTTTACCAAAAAATGCCAAAAATAGCATGGATTTTTGAAAGAAAAATTTTTCAAAAAAATTAGTACTGCGCCGGGGCGCAGTTATTTGAACTAGAAATTGCGTCGGGGCACAGTGCTCTGTGAAGAAGCTCGCCGGGGCGAAATCAGGGGGCGTCGAGGCGCAATCTAGCTGAGAAGATCTCGCGGCCAGCAAGATCTTCCAGGCTAAACATCTCGCCGGGGCGAGATGTACTGTTCCAGCCAAGAAATTTTTATATAAGTCTAAATCGAAATGTTTTGATATAAAATGTTAGAGACATGTATGATAAGTCACAAATTGGTAAAAATGATCAATGTGGTAGAGATTAAAGTATAAAAGGAACAATATGTTACGGGTTAAAATTATGTAAAGATAAAAGATAGTTTATATGCTAAAGTTTAACATACATATGTGTGTAACCAATGCATGAATCAATATTATGGTTATATATGACACAATCGGGGTAAGATATTACCAGTAGAGGTAAACAAGAATGAAGGATATTAAAGTAATAAACGGGAAATGGTATAAAAATAACATACCTACAGCTATATAAAAGCATTGTAATGCTTGGGTGCTAGGTCAGAGACAAGCTAGGATGTATTATTAACTTAAATAAGGTATAATACATCAAAAGTGAAATGATTAGAGATAAATGGTTAAGCGATTATGGATAAATTTGATAAGTTATATTAAGTCTTATGATCTTATAATGTTATAAAGGTGCAATGTTGGCAGATAAAGTTCGGACAAGCAACCCGATGCGAGGAATGATAGAAAGAAAGAATGAGAAGCGTAAAGGTTAAGTAAATAAATGGAGATCAGAAAAGTTTTTCAGACTTAAGTGTACTAATTATTCTACGTGAATTATGTGATAGTTGAAATGTGCACTCCGTGTAACTATGTGTATTAACTGTTAAGTGGAATATGTGTCATTAACCATAGCATGGTAAAGTAGAGGATACATAAGGCATAAATATAAACTGTAAGCATGAAATATGTTATCTGATTGACTTGTTGAGCTTATGTGCTCACTCTTGCTATTAACTAACATTTCAAGTGAAGTACGAGAATGCCAGATGTTCCGGTTAAGCTAAGGTAAAGGAATGTGAATATATGGATAAGCGAGAAGAAAATTTATTATATGTATTTTTGTGTGATGTAGATAAATGTAAACCTATAATAGTATATGTAATTAACATCTAGGTTTTAATTATAAACTTGGTCATTAACAAGGAATGTTTTGTAAATCTGTAGAGATTGAATAGTATGTAAGTATTATCTAGAGAGATGATGTAAAGAGATAGTTTATTATATTGTTGTTAATCAAGTTATATATGTAATAAACTCGTATGTATGGTACAGATGTATGTAAACAAGAGCAAGGATGGAACAGGCTTAAGCAAGCAGAGTTATATATATATATATATATATATATATATATATATATATATATATATATATATTTTAATGATGAAAGTATATTCACAGGTGATGCTAAGTTGAATCATAAATTATATCTGGTTTTAAATTGTAATAGATCAGGTCACAATTGATAAATGATTGACCTAAATTCTAATGAAGGGTAAGTGAATGTTATGATCATAAGACATGTAAGGAATGTAAAATAAATAAACAGATTTATGGACTGTATTATGGTCAAATAATGATTTTAAAGGTTAAATGTTATGTATTAACGCATGAAGTCGCCATTAAGATGATTGAGGATAATATAATTTGATTTTTAAGATTAATGATTATGAAATCCAGAATTGAATGGATAGAATTAAGGAACGTAGGGATTTCGGTGCGTTACAATAGCTGGCTATTGTGACACCCCAGGATTTTACAGAAATTCTAAATAAGGATTATGGATAATTAAGTGAAGGTTATAAGACAAAACCTAGCTCAAATGATTAAATATGATTATTATGTGATTAAATTGAATTATTATGTGATCAATGTGTTAGAAAGAACCTGAATGGTTGAAATATTAAGGAGGGACCTATGTGGTTGAATATAGAAAGATGAAATAAACCAGAGAATTATGGAAGTGAGAAATTATAATGAGAATGAATTTTAAATGGTTATATGACAAATTTGAGCTAAATGATTTATCGTAATACCTATAATAAGGTAATTTGGGGAGAATTATTGTAAGACATGATCTTAGGTGTCAACAAGTAATAGATTGATGTTGTGTATATGGATATTGCGTGTATATGTATGAATTTGAATTGGTAAAGCTAGAAGAATTTAAAGTTAGAAAATAATTGAATAAGAAAATAGTATGTGAATTGAGGTTTAATTATGAAAATTAACAGTAAGCTAAATGAATAGGCCTGGAGAGGCGAGGATATGAGAATGGCAGGGTAAGTCAGTATGTGTGGGGGGAAAAAAAAAAAAAAAGAACGTAGATATCATATATGTTGAGAATTAGCATTATATGCATTATGTAAATAAGTTAAAGAACGTAAAGATCGTAAAATAATTATACGAGTTCAAAGGATAATGGACGATGGATTTTGGTAATCCGGACGAGATTCGCTTCTCGAGGAAGCGGTTTAAGGATAAGATGAGTAATTTGATTTCTTGGGATGCCGAAAAGTGGAAAGTTATTGAAGGTGGAACCAAAAGTGGTTCGTAGATAATCAAGGTTGTAATGTTATGTTGAGAATTGTTATATATTGTGAATTATTACTATTATTAATTAATGGAGTTTAATGTTTAAAGTGTGATAAGTGATTTGGGACGAGCCAATTATGGACTAATGGATGAAGGGTTGAAATTCAAATATGATAAAATAAGTTTGGATCAAAAGGGATTTGAAATGGATTGAAAATAAGTAATTAGGAATTAATTTCCTAGATTTTTTGACAAATGTCGATAATACCCCTCAACAATCTAGTTAATGACAATGGTGTCCTAATGGGAGAAATGACTATGCTACCTTTGATAATCTATAGAATGACAAATGTGTCCTATTTGGTATAATGACCATGAGGTCCTTTAGCTAGAAAAAGGGAATTTACATGTAAGCCCTTAACCATGCTTGAGTTAGTTAACTAGTAGTGAGTTAGTTGTTGGAGACTTGCATATATTATATGTATGTAGGAAATGAAAGTTTTCAGCATTCTTTCATTTCCTTCGAAGCTACTAGAAAAGAGAGAGTAAGAGAGCAAGAGAAAGGCTAGGGTTTGTAAGAAACTATGAAGAATTCAAGAGAAAGGGGGCCAAACCAAGTGAGAAGTAGCTAGTAAGTGAAGAATTCAACCTTGAGAAGGTTTATTTCCAAGAAAGATAAGACCTACAAGAAGGTATATTATGTTTAAACCATAGAAGTTAGTATTTATGAGTTTAAACTTATGATTATGTATGGCCATGCATGAATCCTTGAAAGATAAGGGTTAACTATGAAGATTATGTGAGTTATGTGGTATTTGTTTTGATAAACGATGAAACCATAAGCATAAGAGATGTATTTGAAAAGGTGGTACACTATTTATGTGTATTTTCAAGCTAGAAATCAAGATTTGAGATATGATCATGTGTATTATGTTACTAAATTGATGAAAAACTAATTAGAAGGGTTGATTATGTTTGATTCAGGTAAATTATTGTGCTATATAGCAAGTTAGATGCCTAAAAGGATGAAAAATCATATTTTGTATAAGGAAGTTAAATATTAGGCTATACTTTTTGTGTGGTCAACGTAATAATCTGTAAAGTGCATTAGAATATGCATTTAGAAGTTATATGGACTTGTAAAGTCGTAAAATGTGTTGGTGATAACCCATGTGGTGTATAGAGATTTAGATGTCAAGTAGTGTTTAAGTTTGAAATTTGAAAGTTTTGAAAAGTTAAGAAAAATTCGGATTAAAGGTGATTTTTGGCAATTTTGGGTAATTAAAGGCAAAATGAAGCCACATGACTTGTTTTCATGTTAATACACGTGTCTAGGTTATTTTGGAAGTTAACGGATTCAAGTTTGAACGAAAAGGCGATTCGAACGATCGAAATCGATCGTTTCGAATCGAAATGGATTTTAACGGACAAAAGTCGCCTCGTGCGAAATTTTACGGTTTTGAAAGTTCGGACATGTCACATATAGGTTATGTGAGCTATGATAAGTGTTGGAATGGAAGTTAAAGTCAAATGGCCAAAAATAGCAAAGTTAGAATTTCAAGTTTTAAAAAATTCTAAAAATTTCCTAAGTTTGGAGACAAGCCGAACAGCCCTCCTACAAGCTAGTATATCTATGATTTAGAAAGGCCAAATGAGGCAAATAAAAATTTATTAAAATACTATGTTATGAAATCTACATGCATGCCAAATTTGGTGTAAATTGGAATTGTGGTTAAGAAGCTAAAAATCAGCAAAGCAAGGTCAAAAATCAGATTCTGCAGAACCAGGACTGCGCCGGGGCGCAGTCATTTTGCCTAGACACTGCACCGGGGCGCAGTGTCACTGTTCATCGGCCGAGAGCTTCTCACGGCCAGCGAGATCTGGAAGAAGAAAGATGGCGCCGGGGCGCAGTTACCCTGCATCTGAAAAATTTTTAAGCTTCTGAAAAGTTAGGTTTTGATATGGAATGTTAATAATGGGTTATGTAAACCATAAATGATTAAGAATAAGCTATATAGAGGATGTCAAGGTATAATGAAATAAGAAATGGCATAATGTAATATGCCTAAATCTAAGTCAAAGTGAGTTAACGATTATGAAAAATGCCGGGAATGAAGTAGGATGTATTATAAACCTATACAAGGTATGATACATCAAAAGTGAATTGAGTAAAGATTAATGGTTAAGCAATTATGGTTTAAGTTGATAAGTTATATAAATTATGGTCCTATATTGACGAACATAGATTGTATGTTTACAGATAACGCTCGATCAAGCAATCCAAGGCAAGACGGAATAGAAGGGCCAAGCGAGGTGGTAAAAGGTTAAGCTAAATAAATGCGGTACAGGCAAGTGTTCAGACTATAAGGTGTTATTGTGCTAGGCGAACTGTGTATTAGTAAAACATTGGAAACGTGCCTTACGTGCAACTATGTGATTTAACTGTTAAGTGTAATACGTGGCATTCATGTATAACATGATTAAGTAGAGAGGCATAACGCATAAATGAAATGCAAGCATGAAATGTGTTAACTGAATTACTTGCTGAGCTTTATGCTCACTCTTGCTATGAACTAACATTTCAGGTGATTTACAAGAAGGCCGGATGTTCCGGTGAAGCTAAGGTAAAAAGTGTGAATGCATGGGGATGCGTGAAGAAATTTGTAATTTGTATCTGTGAGACATTCATGTAAAGCAATTATACGTGCATTTGTATAAATGCTGGTTATGTAATAATTGATTTTTAACGTTAAACCTAGATGGTAGAAAGGAATGTATGATTCGCTAATGGTATTATTGGAGGATAAAATGTTATGTATATATTATCCCAGGGAGAGGAAAGGTGATACATGCGATAAGCTTGTATGTGTGGTACAGAAATATGTAAACAGGTATATACAATCAGGGCCATGTATAGATGGTTCATGGCGAAATTTTATTTAGAGATTATGTTAAATCATGAATAAAAATGATTATAGAAGTTTTAATAGAGTAGGTCAAAATTAATTATGGTTGATCTAAGTTATAATGAAGAGCAAGTAAACGTTACGATCCTGAGACACGTTTAAAGAATGTAAGTTATTAAATAAGTTTTAAAAAAAAATATGGACCGAATTTAAGGTCAATAAATTGATGTAATAAGGTTAAAGGTTAAGTTTTAACGCACGAGATCCCAGGTTAATATGATTTAAAGTTAATAATTATAATATCCAGAAGTAATCGGATAATTTAATAAGGTCGGGATTTTGCACTGTCACAGTTGGTATCAGAGCAGTCAGGTTATAGACCTTAGGTAGGAGTACCTTAGGCTATGACCTTTGTGTGAAGAAAGGAAATAGAAAGGTATTGGACTCTAGAGGAGTTGTGTAATAAAGAAATGAATTTTGGGAATTTAGGATTGAGGAATAGTAAAGGATATTTGAAAATAAGTAAGATAAGATAAGGATGAAGGGCAAATGGGCCATGAGATCCTAGGAGATCAATAAGACAAAAACGGGACTCTAAATGAGTTGTAAATGGTAAGATAAGATTAACGGACTCTTAAAGAGTTGCGAATGGTAAGTTATGAATATAGGGGACTCATGATGAGTTGTGAACATTAAGATGAAGGGACTCTTAATGAGTTGTAAGATGTGAATTGATAAAATTCATATCAGGTAAAGAAAAGTAAGGAATGTTAGGGTATGTGGGATTTTTCATTGAGGACTCATGGTAGTGGCCGAGTGTGCATTTTCTCGGTATGGGACGGGGATTTGTACTTGCTTAGCTTCCTATCGTGATAATCAGTGGAGATCCAGCGTCACGGTAAGAAATGAGAAGAGTTAAGTAAGAAAGATTAAGATTAGTTGCGTGTTCTAAAAACCCAAGCGTATAGTAAGTTCGTGACTCATGATTATGTGGTGGAGCCCCTCAGCGAATGGGCGATGACAGCCTGACTAGGACAAGCTCTGTGAACCATATGATTGTGGTAAGTTACTGAGCCCAAATGCGTGGCAAGTTTGATGAACAGGGTTGGGTTTAGAGTAGAGAGCCATAAGTTAAGAGATATAGTTCTTAGATATTGGCTAAGATTAAGTATATATGAGGAAATAATATTATAAGAAAGGATTGAACGAGTTAAGAATTAAGCAAGAAGAAGAGATTATTAGGATTGGGTAGGCAATCCACTCTTCTAGCTATGCTAGACCATTCATTTTTTTTTTAATGTGTTTATTTTCGCACGTTGGTGCAACAAAATGTTTTGTTCAAGTATCGAAAAATGATTTTTAAAAATTTCGTGATTCATGGTCTATGCCAATTGATTCGGCTAGACAAAGTTATTTTGAAAATTTCAAAATGTATTTATAAAAGTCATTGTCACGCTGTTGATTATGGTGTGAAATGATAATATGGCGGAATTCTCAACGTACTTCTATGACGGTACGGTATTAAGAGGTCTTAAATGACTGAATTCTCAACGTACTGCTAAGATAGTGCGGTATTATGAAGCCTTTTAAAGGATTTTCTTGGGTTCAAATTTTGAGCCAATGATAGTATTTCTGAAAAAAAAAAAAAATTAGTAAATGTTTTGAAATCTAGATAATGGATAAAACAAATGTTTTTCAAGTCTAAGGTGAACAACCCTGCAAAGGGGATTTATTATGTGGGTTGGTTAACGTGGTTCAGCCCAAAGAAAAAGTAAAAGGGTACAATAGGCTGATCACCTAGTGTACTAACTATGGTAGTTTCTAGTCTCCGTGACTGGTAAACAGGCCGACAGCAAATGAATGGCGTGGTTGTGTCGTGACTCAGGTTCATTAGTCTTTATTGACCCCTCAGCAAAAGCATCAATTTTATTGTAAATGCAAAAGTTTTATGTTTTAAAGAAAAAGCTACTCTTATTTATTCATACGACTTCACAGTTCTTGTATAATTGTGAAGATTCTTGAAAAAAAAAACATTCCAATCTTCTGGAATGAATGTTAGAAAGGGGTAAGATGGGTAGAGAGAAGAGAGAATGTAAAGGTTAGTTGAAAACCTAGCATATGGATTGAATACAAAAGAGTTGTAAATCAAGATATAAGTACACAGCAATTTCGAGGACGAAATTTTGTTAAGGAGGGGTGAATGTGACACCCCAGGATTTTACAGAAATTCTAAATAAGGATTATGGATAATTAAGTGAAGGTTATAAGACAAAACCTAGCTCAAATGATTAAATATGATTATTATGTGATTAAATTGAATTATTATGTGATCAATGTGTTAGAAAGAACCTGAATGGTTGAAATATTAAGGAGGGACCTATGTGGTTGAATATAGAAAGATGAAATAAACCAGAGAATTATGGAAGTGAGAAATTATAATGAGAATGAATTTTAAATGGTTATATGACAAATTTGAGCTAAATGATTTATCGTAATACCTATAATAAGGTAATTTGGGGAGAATTATTGTAAGACATGATCTTAGGTGTCAACAAGTAATAGATTGATGTTGTGTATATGGATATTGCGTGTATATGTATGAATTTGAATTGGTAAAGCTAGAAGAATTTAAAGTTAGAAAATAATTGAATAAGAAAATAGTATGTGAATTGAGGTTTAATTATGAAAATTAACAGTAAGCTAAATGAATAGGCCTGGAGAGGCGAGGATATGAGAATGGCAGGGTAAGTCAGTATGTGTGGGGAAAAAAAAAAAAAAAGAACGTAGATATCATATATGTTGAGAATTAGCATTATATGCATTATGTAAATAAGTTAAAGAACGTAAAGATCGTAAAATAATTATACGAGTTCAAAGGATAATGGACGATGGATTTTGGTAATCCGGACAAGATTCGCTTCTCGAGGAAGCGGTTTAAGGATAAGATGAGTAATTTGATTTCTTGGGATGCCGAAAAGTGGAAAGTTATTGAAGGTGGAACCAAAAGTGGTTCGTAGATAATCAAGGTTGTAATGTTATGTTGAGAATTGTTATATATTGTGAATTATTACTATTATTAATTAATGGAGTTTAATGTTTAAAGTGTGATAAGTGATTTGGGACGAGCCAATTATGGACTAATGGATGAAGGGTTGAAATTCAAATATGATAAAATAAGTTTGGATCAAAAGGGATTTGAAATGGATTGAAAATAAGTAATTAGGAATTAATTTCCTAGATTTTTTGACAAATGTCGATAATACCCCTCAACAATCTAGTTAATGACAATGGTGTCCTAATGGGAGAAATGACTATGCTACCTTTGATAATCTATAGAATGACAAATGTGTCCTATTTGGTATAATGACCATGAGGTCCTTAGCTAGAAAAAGGGAATTTACATGTAAACCCTTAACCATGCTTGAGTTAGTTAACTAGTAGTGAGTTAGTTGTTGGAGACTTGCATATATTATATGTATGTAGGAAATGAAAGTTTTCAGCATTCTTTCATTTCCTTCGAAGCTACTAGAAAAGAGAGAGTAAGAGAGCAAGAGAAAGGCTAGGGTTTGTAAGAAACTATGAAGAATTCAAGAGAAAGGGGGCCAAACCAAGTGAGAAGTAGCTAGTAAGTGAAGAATTCAACCTTGAGAAGGTTTATTTCCAAGAAAGATAAGACCTACAAGAAGGTATATTATGTTTAAACCATAGAAGTTAGTATTTATGAGTTTAAACTTATGATTATGTATGGCCATGCATGAATCCTTGAAAGATAAGGGTTAACTATGAAGATTATGTGAGTTATGTGGTATTTGTTTTGATAAACGATGAAACCATAAGCATAAGAGATGTATTTGAAAAGGTGGTACACTATTTATGTGTATTTTCAAGCTAGAAATCAAGATTTGAGATATGATCATGTGTATTATGTTACTAAATTGATGAAAAACTAATTAGAAGGGTTGATTATGTTTGATTCAGGTAAATTATTGTGCTATATAGCAAGTTAGATGCCTAAAAGGATGAAAAATCATATTTTGTATAAGGAAGTTAAATATTAGGCTATACTTTTTGTGTGGTCAACGTAATAATCTGTAAAGTGCATTAGAATATGCATTTAGAAGTTATATGGACTTGTAAAGTCGTAAAATGTGTTGGTGATAACCCATGTGGTGTATAGAGATTTAGATGTCAAGTAGTGTTTAAGTTTGAAATTTGAAAGTTTTGAAAAGTTAAGAAAAATTCGGATTGAAGGTGATTTTTGGCAATTTTGGGTAATTAAAGGCAAAATGAAGCCACATGACTTGTTTTCATGTTAATACACGTGTCTAGGTTATTTTGGAAGTTAACGGATTCAAGTTTGAACGAAAAGGCGATTCGAACGATCGAAATCGATCGTTTCGAATCGAAATGGATTTTAACGGACAAAAGTCGCCTCGTGCGAAATTTTACGGTTTTGAAAGTTCGGACATGTCACATATAGGTTATGTGAGCTATGATAAGTGTTGGAATGGAAGTTAAAGTCAAATGGCCAAAAATAGCAAAGTTAGAATTTCAAGTTTTAAAAAATTCTAAAAATTTCCTAAGTTTGGAGACAAGCCGAACAGCCCTCCTACAAGCTAGTATATCTATGATTTAGAAAGGCCAAATGAGGCAAATAAAAATTTATTAAAATACTATGTTATGAAATCTACATGCATGCCAAATTTGGTGTAAATTGGAATTGTGGTTAAGAAGCTAAAAATCAGCAAAGCAAGGTCAAAAATCAGATTCTGCAGAACCAGGACTGCGCCGGGGCGCAGTCATTTTGCCTAGACACTGCGCCGGGGCGCAGTGTCACTGTTCATCGGCCGAGAGCTTCTCACGGCCAGCGAGATCTGGAAGAAGAAAGATGGCGCCGGGGCGCAGTTACCCTGCATCTGAAAAATTTTTAAGCTTCTGAAAAGTTAGGTTTTGATATGGAATGTTAATAATGGGTTATGTAAACCATAAATGATTAAGAATAAGCTATATAGAGGATGTCAAGGTATAATGAAATAAGAAATGGCATAATGTAATATGCCTAAATCTAAGTCAAAGTGAGTTAACGATTATGAAAAATGCCGGGAATGAAGTAGGATGTATTATAAACCTATACAAGGTATGATACATCAAAAGTGAATTGAGTAAAGATTAATGGTTAAGCAATTATGGTTTAAGTTGATAAGTTATATAAATTATGGTCCTATATTGACGAACATAGATTGTATGTTTACAGATAACGCTCGATCAAGCAATCCAAGGCAAGACGGAATAGAAGGGCCAAGCGAGGTGGTAAAAGGTTAAGCTAAATAAATGCGGTACAGGCAAGTGTTCAGACTATAAGGTGTTATTGTGCTAGGCGAACTGTGTATTAGTAAAACATTGGAAACGTGCCTTACGTGCAACTATGTGATTTAACTGTTAAGTGTAATACGTGGCATTCATGTATAACATGATTAAGTAGAGAGGCATAACGCATAAATGAAATGCAAGCATGAAATGTGTTAACTGAATTACTTGCTGAGCTTTATGCTCACTCTTGCTATGAACTAACATTTCAGGTGATTTACAAGAAGGCCGGATGTTCCGGTGAAGCTAAGGTAAAAAGTGTGAATGTATGGGGATGCGTGAAGAAATTTGTAATTTGTATCTGTGAGACATTCATGTAAAGCAATTATACGTGCATTTGTATAAATGCTGGTTATGTAATAATTGATTTTTAACGTTAAACCTAGATGGTAGAAAGGAATGTATGATTCGCTAATGGTATTATTGGAGGATAAAATGTTATGTATATATTATCCCAGGGAGAGGAAAGGTGATACATGCGATAAGCTTGTATGTGTGGTACAGAAATATGTAAACAGGTATATACAATCAGGGCCATGTATAGATGGTTCATGGCGAAATTTTATTTAGAGATTATGTTAAATCATGAATAAAAATGATTATAGAAGTTTTAATAGAGTAGGTCAAAATTAATTATGGTTGATCTAAGTTATAATGAAGAGAAGGTAAACGTTACGATCCTGAGACACGTTTAAAGAATGTAAGTTATTAAATAAGTTTTAAAAAAAAATATGGACCGAATTTAAGGTCAATAAATTGATGTAATAAGGTTAAAGGTTAAGTTTTAACGCACGAGATCCCAAGTTAATATGATTTAAAGTTAATAATTATAATATCCAGAAGTAATCGGATAATTTAATAAGGTCGGGATTTTGGACTGTCACAGCTATGGCATAGAAGGTTGTCACACCTGAACTTCAAAAATATATCCAAGTTAGTTTCCATGGATATAGTCTCTGGGTTACCTAAGCTAAACTTCATCAAAGAAAAGTCTTGCAAAGCTTGTTAGCCATGAAAGCAAATTAAAGTCTTATTTAGGAAGAAGACAGTTAATTCCAACGCTAGGCCACTACAACTTCTACATATGGACTTATTTGGGCCTATACTAATTGTAAGCCTTGAAGGAAAAAGATACACATTAGTCATAGTGGATGATTATAGCAGATTCACTTGGGTTTTCTTTCTAGCCTCTAAGGATGAAATCAGCTCTCAATTGATCAAATTTTTCAAGCTGGTTGAGAATTAGAAGGGTGAAAAAATTAAAGCAATCAAGAATGATCATGGAAAAGAGTTCGACTTTTCAGAGGTGAACAAGTTTTATGAGAAAAAATGGCATTCATCACAACTTCTCTATACCAAGAACTCCCCAACATAATGGTGTATATGAAGGAAAAATAGAACACTTATAAAAGAAGCAAGGACACCTATAACAGTTGCAAGATTGCCATAATACTTTTGGGTAGAAGTTGTCAACACTGTCTGCTACACTCAGAATAGATCTCTCATTCACTCTACTCATAAGAAGACACCCTACGAACTTTGTAAAGGAAGGAAGCCCAACCTTGGTTACTTTCACATCTTTGGTTGTGTCTGTTATATCCATAAGAACGGTAAGAATTATCTGACTAAATTTTAACCTAAGTCAGACGAATGTATATTTTATAGGCTACTTTACTAACATTAAAGCTTATAGAATATTTAATAAAAAATTATTAAATGTTAATGTTTCTATACATGTTACTTTTGACGGGACTGAAAATATTGAGCCAAGTAAGGCTGTAGTGTTTGATGAGTTAGTAGAGTAGGATCAAGAAATCGTAGAGTAAGAAAACCCTACGACCAACAACACTACAATCATAGAGTCAGCTGAAGAAATCGTATAGCAAAGTATTCTAGAACTAGGAACTCTAGGAATTAAAGATCCACCAACACCATAACTCGTTGAACCTAACCTTAAAGATCTCAGACAAGAAGGCACAAGGATTGATGTTTTAATTAGAAGATGATGGGAAAGAGATCACAAAAAAAAAATGATTATTAGTGATCTAAGTGCAAAAGTTAGCACAAAATCTGCCACACAAAATGAATGCTCCAACTTAAGCTTCTTATCTCAAATGGAGCCAAAACAGATTAATGAAGCTCTTCAAGATTTAAGCAGAATTGAAGCAATGCAAAAAGAATTGAACCAGTTTAAAAGAAGCAAGGTCTAAAGACTAGTCTCAAGACAAAGAGATCATCCAATAATTGGCACCAAAAAGGTTTTTAGAAATAAGATGGATGAAGATGGTGTGATCACAAGGAATAACGCTAGATTGGTTGCAAAAGGGTACTCACAAGAGGAAGGAATCTATTACGATGAAACATTTACACTAGTAGCAAGACTTAAAGCCCTCAAAATATTCCTTGCCTATGTTGCTCACATGAAGTTCAAAGTATTTTAAATGGATATTAAGAGTGTTTTTCTCAATGGAGAACTTTAAGAAAAAGGTTTATGTAGAACAACCTTCAAGTTATGTTGATCCTAATTATCCTAACTATGTATGTAGGTTAGATAAGACATTATATGAGTTAAAACAAGCACCTAAGGCATGGTATGACACATTAACTATATTTTTTATTGAAAAATGGTTCACTAGAAGTATAGTAGACACAAAAATTTTCCTTAAAAACATAAAGATAAGATATTAGTAATACAAATTTTGTGGATGATATCATATTTGGTTTTACTGAAGAAAAGCTATGTGAAAGATTTGCCAAGCTTATGCAGAGCATATTTGAGACGAGAATGATGGTTGAACTGAACTTTTTTATTAGATTACAAGTGAAGCAAACTGATGAATATATCTTCATCAACCAAGCCAAATATATCAAGGACTTACTCAAGAAGTATGGCATAGAATCAGCCACTCCCATGAAAACTTCAATGGCTATTGTAACTAACCTAGACAAAGACGAACAAGGTAAAAGTGTTAATATAACTCAATACAGATGTATGATTAACTCTATCTTATATCGAACTGCTAGTAGACCGTATATTATATTTTTTACATGCATCGTGCTAGATTTTAAGTTAATCCTAATGAATCTTATTTGATATATGTTAAGAGAATTCTTAGATATCTCAAGAGCAATCCTCGGTCGAGTCTATGGTATCCCAAAGAGTCTCTCTTTGATCTAATTGGCTATTCAGATGGTGATTTTGAAGAATACAAAATAAACAAGAAAAGAACTAGTAGAACATGTCAACTGCTAGGAAATCGACTAATCTTATGCTTTAGCAAAAAGCAGAACTAAGTATCAACTTCAACTGCGGAAGTTGGAGTACATTGCTGCTAGTAGTTGTTGAACTCAAATTCTATAGATAAAGAACCAGCTAGCTGACTATAGATTTGATTTCAAGTCTATTCCTATATTTTTGTGATAATACTAGTGTTATAGCAATTTTTAGAACTAAACACGTTAATGTAAAGCATCACTTCATTAGGGATCATGTTCAAAATAAAAATATTATTTTGCATTTCATCATAATAGACAATCAATTAGCTAATGTGTTTGTCAAGCTACTTGATGAATCTAGATTCAATAAGTTAATAAGTGAATTAGGCATGTTAAATTTGAGTTCATAATATTTGTCTTGAAAGACTAACTATGTAAGAACAAAATCATAGAATGAAGTTTTTTCCTCTAAAAGGTCGTAGAGTGGATTGTAGAGTAAGTGGTTAATCATTGAGTAAGCTAACTCTACGAAGGAACACTCTACGAAAAAAGAACAAAAAGTTTAATGAATACATTTAATTCAAGGCAAGTGGTGAAACGAGAAGTCTCAAGCGTGTCAAAGAAGGTCAAAGTGCAAAAAGAAAACTGCAACAGTTATATGCGACAGTTATGACCGACGTCATTTCCAATAGAAATTTACCACGTGTCCCACTCATCCAAATCAGAGGGAAGTATATATTGCTTTCAATATTCAACTTTTTATCTTTCACCAATTCAATTGCTACTATATGTTTTACTCTCTTTTAAGCCCTAGTTTATTCTAAGATTCTGAAATCTTAGCCTAGTTTCTCTCTGTTTTAGCACAAATCAATCTTTGAAATCATGTCAACACATCAAGTTATTCTAGGAACCAGATCTGCTTCGATAAATTTTAAAGGGTCGAGTCATATTTTTGTACTACACTCAACCTAGTATAAACTACTGGTTTAGAGTCTGCACTAAGCGATGACACCAAAATATACTCCAAACTGGTTGAGGAATTCTATCATAATGGAAAAATTCCTGACATAATTGAAACAATTGTAAAGGGCATCAAAGTTACAATCAAACCCATTCAAGTATGATTTGCTCTATGCATAGGGAACGAAGGAACAACTGACTTCTCATCAGTGGGCAAGAAGTTTGGACTAGAGTTCATGGGGTATAAGAAGAAGAACACCGTTGATAAAAAGCTGAAGAATAAATACTTTCCCCAGGACTTCGAGTTCCTGGCTGATATAGTAGAAAAGAGCAAACTGTGCAAGGACTCTGCACATGACTCCCTAAGTGATCTGTTTATAAATAATGAAAGCAATCACTATAGAGGTGAAGATCAGCTACTGGGTAGTGATCTTCAACTGGATCACCAAATGGTTCGACAATGCTACAAAGAGGATGAAAGAAGGAAAGCATTTGCCAAAAATATTCTTGGATAGATTTCTTAGCATTCTTCTTCAGAAAAAGTTGAAGCACAAAATAAGGGAGAAGGATGGAGAGCCCCTAAACATCAAGAAGAAGATTGCAAAGAAACTCTTCGATAACTGGAAGAGAAACCCATTGGAAATAAATAGAACAAAAAAGTAAAAGGGAGTGAAAGGATTGTAACTAAAGTTCAAAAGCCTACAAAAGCTTCAAAGAAAAGAAAGGCTGCTAAAGATAAGGAAGAAGAATTTCAAGGTTCTACAACCCCTGAGACTTCAGCAAATGTGGCTTCAATTGTTGAGAAGCCATAAAAGAAGAAGAAGAAGAAGATGGCCACTGGCCTTAAAGCTAAGCAGCTGGCTTGAAAAAAGAAGAAGACAATAGAAAAGGAAAAGGACAGCAACGAAGCTGCTCCCAAACAACCAACAAATAATGTTCCAGCTCCTAGTGAGTTGGATGCTCAGCCATCTTGGAAGGTAAATAAGCTGAAGAAGGTCATTACCAAGCCTCATCAAGTCTCAGCACAAGAAACCATGGCTAAAGCAGCTGACAGATATAATAAGGCAAGCGCGTAAGAGTTTGCTAAAGCTGAGGCTAAAAAAGGCCTGACAATTGATGAATAAATGGCTATTAATGCCAAGAAAAAAGGAAAAAAAAAAGCTAAGAAATGGCAAAAGAAAGATGCCATCTTGAAAGGCATGAAGAAAAACAGGAAAAAAATTGTAGAGCTCCAAATGTTGAAGATGAGATGGCTGAGACAACAATTATGCTTGAGCCAAATAGTGAAGAATAAATGGTTGTGAAGGCTCCTATGCCTGAGTTAAAAGCATATGGATAAATACTGAGAAGAATAACAGTAAAGATGAGTACAAAAGATCATTCTACGAATGATGGGTAACAACAAAATGATAGTTCAGAAGAACCCTAGGAAGTTGAGAAGATAATTACTGATGTTGACATTCAGGGGGAGAAAGAAAGCTCAGATGAAGAGATCTTAAAATGATGATGATACTAAAGAATTAGTGGAGGCAGATAATAGAACAGATTATAGAGTGGATGAGTCACTCTGTTATTTCATGTTGGTACTCTCTTTTTTTAGCATTCACACTTCAAGACTTCAGCTGGATTTCTTGGGCCTACAAAAGATACATTATGTTCAAGTTCTAGCCAAATACTGTCCTCTTCAATTCAACTTTGCCCGACAAAAGATCACTTATCTTTCCAATGGTTTGTGTACATTCACCAATGTATAATAGAAAAAGCTAGGAAAAGCAAACCCTCTTCCAACCCTCCTTCACCTAACCCCACTATCGTAGAGTCATAATATTTTTTGATTGATATCTCAGCCCACTCTTCGATCATAGAGTCTCACAGCTCACCGATCATAGAGTTCTTTGACCCCAACACATCTAACCCTGTACATAAAAATATCCCCTCCTCTTCTCACACTTATACAGATATACCATCAACATCAAACACAAAAATATCCACAGAACATATATTTAGAATACCCACATCACCATCTAACGACGCAAATTTTGAAGATGTTAACATTGGAAATAAAGAAAATGGTAAAACTATATATAAGACTCTCCACTGTATCGTCTAAGACCTAGCTTACACTTATGCTTCAAGATGTAATTAACGAGTGTAGTGCTGGATTCGAAGACATAACTAAAGGGGTATAAAAGGACTGCTACCAAGGTACTTGATGATATGACCAAAACATTTGGCAAACGCATGGAAGTCCTTGTGGCCATAATTTAGGTATCTTTAGAAAAGTGAGACGAATTATACTTCAAGAAGATTGATAATCAGTGACCCCTTGTATATCAATTGAAATATACAAGAGGTACACATTGTAGGAGAGGAGCAGATCAATCTTCCTCTCAGATCAAGAGAATCTGAAAAAGAAATAAAACATAGAGAGGAAGAATGGAAAAGGCTTTATAATAGAAAGAGATAAGAAGAGAGAAGGAACCCTTCAAAAAGGAGTCATAATTGGAGGTAGCTTCACAAATGTAAAATACTTGTAGTTTTTTATTATTTCATTCTTTTGAAAATTAAATTCATTATTCATGAAAAAAATTATTATTCTTTCTAGACAATAATTGCTCACTGTATATATGTCATTTTTACTTTGTATTGTCTTACATTAAAAGAATTGATGATTGTTGAAACTAATTTCTATTTGATTTGACGATGACTAAAAGATTAATGTATATTCGTATTAATAAGTATATTTTTTAAAGTCCTCGTAAAAGATTTTATGTAAAAGGAATTGGTAAAAATCAAATTTGTTAGATTGATCCAAATCATAGAGTATGGATATGTAATCCTTGTAAAAGCAAAAATTGTCCAAGGCAAAATGGTGTCACATAGAGCTAAAGATTACTCTATGATCGTAGAGTAAGATACCATGACGTAGAGTCAAATCATAGAGTAAACAAAAGCCTCGCAGAGATCATAGAGTAAGAAACCAAGATGTAGAGTCAAATCATAGACTCCATAAAACGCAAAGCATAATGGAGCTACTCAACGATCCAAGGGTCAACTCTATAATTTAAGGATAACTCATTTAGAATCATAGAGTGTTTTGTACTAATATGTCAGTGGCAGTCAATGACAATAATCATAATCCTTAACACACACACTCCTCAATGTAAATCCTCAAGTGTGTTGGTGATAAGGACAAGAGACAAATTAACTTTATCTAACAACTATATTAACAAGGAAGAAGGACATGTGTCTACTACTGCACCAAATACCATACTATTGAAAGAGACCCAAGGTGGTCCAATAAACAATAATTCAAAGTCAAATGAATTAAAAGATGAGAAGTGTCTTAGACATATTGGAGCAATTATAACAATCATGTAGGTTTGCAAAAATATGGTATACATATAATCAAATTATATAAGCGCAACGGAAGCAAGAAAAATCAGATTTTAAAAATTTTGTACAAACCAATAACTAGGATTTTTTTTATGCGACTATTATTAATTGAGTTGGGATAAAAGAATTTATACCTTTGTAGAACCAATCTTCCACGGGTATAAGTTCATCTCTCTTTAATCCTTCACGTTCTTCTTCAAATTCACCGATTAGATTTCACGGATCAATGTTAGCTCCCCAAGTGTGAAGCCTCTAGAAGTGATCCACCAAGAGATCTTTGAATCAAAGAAGTGGATTATGGTTTCTCCAAACCATGGGTGGCTAGCCCTAATTCTCTCTCTCTCTCTCTCTCTCTCTCTCTCTCTAACTCCTTAGATATAGAGAATTATGGAGTACTCTCTCTATTCTAATGAAAAAGTGTGTAACCTTAATCTATGATAAGACTCCTCTTATTTATAGATATAGTCAACCCTCCTAAACTATTTAGGATTAGGATTTTAATTTAATTTCTAATTTAATTAAGAAGTAAATTAATTAATTACAATTCTTAAACCATTTATGAACTTAATTATTTAATAATGAGAATACTTCTTATTAATTAATTACTAAACCATTTAGTAACTTAATTAATTATTATAATTACAATTCTTAAACTATTTAGAAACTTAATTATTTACAATAATATTACTACTTATTAATTAATTCCTAAACCATTTAGGAACTAAATAATAATACTAGTAATAATAATAATAATAATAATAATAATAATAATAATAATAATAATAATAATAATAATAATAATAATAATAAGACTCCCCTTATTAATTTATAATTAGTATTTCTAAAATACTAAACTATAAATATTAAGCTATTTAATTTATTCTATCATCATAGTATAAATTAAATATACTTAATTTATTATTACAATTATGTCATCCACTTCTAAAATAAATATTACTTTTTTGCGGTGTGACCCTTTAGGTTCTCCATATTAAACCGGTTGTATAATAAATAAATTAGAACAATTCTAATTTATTTATTACGAATTAACTCTTTAATTCAGAATAAATAATTATTCCACAATAAGGGTAAGCCCCCTTAGCTATTAATCGACATTCCAGATAATATAGATTTCAACATTTGATCATAAAAGAACCTTTCAGCAAATAGTTACTGTACAATTCAATCCTTCTACCATACAATGTCCTAATTAAATATAAGACATACAATTTTTGTCAAGTCTTATTTATTTGATCATATGCATTTCAATTCACAAATGCACAACTCTAGTTAATGTAAATTAGAAACTCCTTTCTAATTCCATTCAACCCTGGTCAGGGATTTCTGAGTTGTCACTTATTGAATCGCATAGGACATTCTCTCCCTTTACTGAAAGTGGTTGATCCTTTGTTGATCATTCACCTATATCCATGTGTACCTTATTATACCCAAGCATATCATTTGATATGCCAACAAATCTTAAGGAATATGTCAAAGTATAACTTAGTACAGACAAGATACTATGATGATCCCAAGTCCAAGGATCACTTGTACGACTATCATATAAGGAACTCTTATTGACAGACAAGTAAAACTCCATTAGGTGTTCCTTGAGCGAGTCACGTTCAGTGAACTTATTCTTTAATAAGCACCTACATACTTTCTTTAGTGTCACTACACAAATGATTATGAGATCAATCATCCTCTTCATAAGAGCAAGCATAGTATGTATCAATCTATCCGGATCTACTAATCCCTTTTTTAGTGATCCAATGATTGGAAACAATTTTAGTTTTGAGCTATCTTGAATTTAGATCTCATTAGCATGATCCTCATCATGGTTCTAAAAATATTGCTCGAAAACTATGGGTTTATCCATTTATTAATTCAAGTAATTAATCATGAATAATGAAATGCCTTGATTCTTTTATTAATAAACGAATAAGATTACAAAGTATATGTTTATCATATCAAATGTGATTAGCTTAAGGGCATACTACTTTCAATCTCCCACTTGCACTAAAGTCAATCGCCCTTTGGTATCCCCGTACCATTCTTCTCTAATTGCGTACAAATTGCTTAGTAAATGCTTTAGTTAATGGATCTATAATATTGTACTATGAATCTGTCATCTTTATGGCATCGTCTCCTTTTCAATAATTCATATAATCATATGAAAGTGCTGCAACACATGTTTGGATTTCAGATGAGACCTAGGTTCCTTGGCGAATTAAACTCCTTTAATGCTAGAAACCATTATCAGTTATGTGATGAACTTGTTGAACCAAACAATCACCTTTGCAGCTTCACTTATAGTTATTTACTATGTCATTGTCACTAAATCAGCAACTCTTTGTTGTTTGGAACTTTTTCAACTCACTGCAGCACCGTTCACGATAATCATATTACCTGAAACGGATATATTGTTATCTAGATTAGTCTGAACAAACTTGAGTTTATTAAACCCTCTAGTTTTATATCAGACCCATCATTCGAAACTCTTTTCTAATATTCTTCTCCAAAATTGAACTGATATCTGCTTATCATACATAAGCAATATCAAGTCCAGTATATATCAACGAATCAATGTACGTTCCTTAGGTCAAGCCGAGCATCCTTTATGATCTATCTTTATATACCTTTATCCTGAATAGAATGTTAGGATGTTTCTCCCAATTCCTTAATGGAGAAGTTTTTAGACAACCACATCTTTACTGATTGTAGCATCGGTATGTTATTCCTTATCGGTAGTATATCAATATATAATACTAGGAATGTCATAGTGCTCCCACTAACCTTTGTACATACTTGGTTCATCTTCGTCTTTGATAAAATTAAACTCTTTTGATTGCCTCATCAAAACGGATGTTCCATCTCCAAGAAACTTACTTCAATCCATAATTGGATCGTTATAACTTATATACTGAATCCATCATTGTGGAGATAAATCCTTTAGATTGTATCATACATACATCTTTTTTGTATAATAAGCTGCAACTGCAAGTAAAATCCAAATGGATATATGCATTTTTACTAGTGAAAAATTTCATCATAGTCAACTCATTGACCTTGTTTGAAATCTTTTTACCACTAATCAAGTCTTATAGGTTTTTCACCTTGCTATTTGCATTAGTCTTTCTCCAAATACCCTTTTCGGATTTTATGGTCATCGACCATTTCTCTTGAGTATCTAATACTCATACCTCATCGTATATATCTGGATCATCATCCACTATGATGCGTACCTTATCATCATCTACGATGAATCTGTTAGTTCCCAATGACACGATAGATATCTAGAAGGGGGGTTGAATAGATACTTTTAAAAAATTTATTTTACTTTAACGATCTTGCGTTAATTAATTCTTAATCAATAAGTTTAACACAGTTGAATACGATTTAGTTACCTTTTTCTTGATATGTTAAAGTAAGAATTCAACAAGCAATTATATGGTAGATATAGCAATTAAAAGACACAATAAAAAAGACTCCATGTTTTAAGTGGTTCAGAGCTCACAAGACTTCTACTCCACTGTTCTGCTCTTCCAGCAGCAAATCCACTAAGGATACTTTTACAATTTCAAAATCACTAAGATTCCTTCAAGACCAGCAGTCTTGGAACTCTAGTTCACTAAGAACTCTATAAGTCTAACAGACTTGGATACTCTAGTTCACAAAGAACTCTCCTGGAGTGATGTAGATTTGGATGTGCTACTAAGTTGCTTTTAGCTTGAGTTTCTGAAGGACTTAGTAGCAATGCAAGCTTTCTTATCAGTTTGATCTTTTCAACTTCTTACGTATATTCTTTTCTTGTGTAATTCGCTACGATTTTCTTTTGCCGATCTTGGTATTTAAAAAGTAAGGGCTTCAATTTTCTTCCCGTTGGAACATCTGTTTGAGCTTTTGTTTCTTTCCGTTACCTCACAGAGGAAGGCTTCTGTATATTATATTAATATAGCTCATTAATGCTCTGATGAGATTTTATTTGATCTAACATGTTAGTCCATGGAAGGTTATTTTCTTTTTCCTTGGGGACAAATATGTCAGTCGTAGGTTCCTACCAACTTTCATAGAGTCGTTTGGTCCTTCCATACTATAGGACTGATAGGACACATTCCTCTGACTTTCTGCCTTGAAAGTCTTCTTTCTGTTGTATAGTGCGCTTGGGTCAGTCCCCTAACTTTTCTGATTTTGATCGATTTGCAGAAGCTTTTTGGTTACATCAATGCAGATTGAATTCTTGAACGAAATAGCTTCTGATCTGAGAGTCGTGATGTCTCTTGCCTTTTTGCTCAACGACCCTCCATGATCAACTCTACGAATACCCTTGCTGTTGTGATCGTTCTGTAATGGATCATCTCTTATTGTCATCGTAGAGTTTACTCTACTGTTAGACTGTTGAACGTAGAGTTCGTTCTACGGCTTCTTGATTAGAACATAGTCTGTTGTCATAGAGTCTTCTTGGCCAAAATCTTAGAGTTCATTCTACGATTGGTTGTCTTGAACGTAGAGTCTATTGATCGTAGAGTCTATTGATCGTAGAGTCTTCTTGACTCAAATCGTATAGTCCATTCTACGATTAGATTTACAACAAAAGATCAACCTAACAGTTTTGATCTATTTAAATCTAAGTCTTAGTACAACACAAAAGACTTTATAAATCCATACATTTATAATAGGAGATCAACCTAACAGTCTTGATCTTATCTAACACAGCCCTTGTACATTATTTCTTATCATCAAATTTAATCATTCAATGTTCAAAAATCTCCCCCTATTTGATGATGACAACATAAATAGCAGATAGTGATTTGAAGACATTAAATAGGAAAAATGAATATGAATAATTGAATGCCTAATCATACAGTGAGCAGCTGTATTTTCTAGTGAAATTATGAATTTTATTGATGTTTAGTCAGTTAATACAATTGAGAGAGAAAACAAAACAAAAAAAAAAACCTATCTCCTTCTACTAGGAGGTCTTCTTCTTTCTTCTTCCCTCTGCTTGAAGAGTGCTCTCCTTTCTTCTTCTGCTTTTCTCAATTCTTCTTCCCTCAGCAAGGATTCTTCTTCTTTAATTTAGAATCATTCTTGTGAGCTAGATGGCCTCACAGTTGAGGAAGAAGGTCTTGCTGTCTCATCCTGTCTGGGATAAGATGGTACTGCTTCGAATCTAGGAGGATGTATTGATGTTTGAACCATCCTCATCCCTTGAGGTGCTCTTCCTCTTCTGCTGTATTCTGAGCTCGTTCTCATTTGTTCTGTTGTGCTCAGTTTTTTCTCCCCCTTGTTGACATCATTAATGGTTGCTACCTGTTCTGAAAGCTGCTGTATGCCCTGAATAATTTCTTGAAGTTGAGTCTTAGTGGCAGCAACATCATCTTGGTGTGCTTGGAGTCGTTCGTCAACCATTATTTGTATTTGCTCCACCAATGACAAAGTGTCATTCGACCGATGTTCTTGTTCTGTGAGAGAGTTCTTCAAGGCAATGATCTCATTATTGAGGAGAGTGATAGATTTGTCATTGGTTTCTTGAGGAACGACGACGGCCTTCTGATGTTTGTTTAAGGCTTCCAGAAATATTTTATCCCTTTCTTGGAGATTTTCAGAGACTACTGTCGTTAACTGCCTTAATCTTGTGGAGAATTGTTTATTCAAGCTGTTAGAGAGATCGTTGGTAGTATCAATGACATCGTCCATTCTTCGTTGAATGTTGTGGGATATAGATGCCAGGTCTATCTGTATCTCTGTATGGATATGGCTTGTCAAGTCAGTTAGGCCCTCAGTTGTAGGAAGTCGAGATACCTTGTCCAGAATTTCCTGGAGGAGTTGAGATGGTTGTCCCTGGTCAGCCGTAGAGCTTGGAATGTGGAAGTATTCGTGACCAGAGGTGGAGGGAATATCCTCGTAGGTTAAGAGAAGTCTTGAAGATGGAACCGGAGGCATTATTTGCTGAGTAGGCAGAATTTCGGGAGAGTCTGGAGGGTACTCTACGTTTTGATTATGTAGGCTTTCTTGACCACCAGTCGTAGAGGGTGGGACTCTACGATCGGGGAAGTGTAGATCGTAGAGCTTGATACAGAGTTGGTATTTGAGGACTCCTCAAATTTATTGAACATCCGTGAAGGTGTATGAATTTGAATGAGGGCTAGAGGAATAAAATGTACTTTTTGCCCTAAAGAATGTGAAAAGGGGCTGCATGAAATGAGCTTTTGGGCAAAAAATAGATTCTGAGGATAGCCTTGAGCAATAATCGCCACATTTGGGTATGCTTTGAAAGTCCAGAAGACCTAATCCCACACATTGTGCACCAGAGCTCGGTGGAATGGCATCAGTGGCAAGAATTTCAGCAGGCAATTGTAGTTAAGGTGCCTTTGCTCATTTCATCCGACGGCCACTATTTCGATGTCATCCTCTTCATCATTATTCATTGTGGCTGAAGGGATTGAAATGTCTTCATGAGGCTCCCCCTCAGCCAGAGCACCTGCTGGTTCAGAAACTACTGGTGGCTCCCCCTCAGTTTGAGCATCTATAGGCTCAGCTGCTTTAGATGACTCCTTCTCAACTGGAGGAATGACAGATTTTTCAAGTAGCTCCCCCTTAGCTACTGTGTCTTTGTCGGCTAATTTTACTAGTCTTCTTCTCTTTCTTCTTGGCTCTTTTGGAGTGGCCTCTTCAGCTTCATACTTACTGCTTCCCTTCGCAGATCGGAATCTTCATCCTCTAATGCAGCCTTTCCTTCAGGAGCAGCATCGGGAGCCTCATTTGATGAGCCTTGAGGTTCTTCAATCTCAAGAGCTTTCTTTCCTTTCCTCTTTCTGATGAGACCCTGAGATTGCTTGCTGACTTCCTAAGATTCTTCTTCTGTAGGTGTGTTCTTCAATAGCGATGGCCCTGCCCCACTCTGCGTTCCTTCACTATCCCCTGACTGGGATAGTTTCCTATTTTCAACTGGATTCCTCCTCCAGTTGTCAAAGAGTCTCTGGGTTATTCTCTTGTTAGTATTTAGGACTTCTCCTTCATCATGCTCAATCAGATCCCCCAATGACGATCTAAGGAGAATGCTGATGAATCTCCTATAGAACATTTTTCTGGTCCCCTTAGCTTTTTCCGCATTTTGGGCCCAGTTCCCTATCCATTCCAACAGCAAGGAGTCATAGTTGATGTTTATCTTCTTGAATATAGCTGTCATTAATTTCAGCTGCACCTCACTGACTGAGTCATGAGCTGAGTCTTTGCAGAGGAGGCATTTACCTATCACATCAGCCAGGAACTCATATTTCTGAGGAAATTCTTTCTTCTTCAAACCTTTCAGTCCTGGATTCTTTTGGTGGTGCATTCTTCTCAGGCCTTCTTCGGTATTCACCATATTTAGAGATGTGAGGCCTCCTTGCTTGAAACCTAGGGCTAAGTTAAGTTCTTCAGCAGTGAGGTTAAGTTGTTCCCCTTTTACTGTAGTGGTTAGAGTTCCGTTTGCATAGGATTCATTGATGTAAAACTCTCGGATAAGCTTTGATAGAATCCTCGTATTTGTTCCCAGAGCTTCTCGCAGACCAGCCTTATCTAGTAACTGGATTATTCTTTTGAACTGCTTATTTGCCGTTGTGAAGACTTCGAAGTTGAGCTCGTTTCCAGAAATGACTTGAGCAGGTGCCATTTGATAGTTTTTCTGAAACAATAAGAACGATTTAACTGAGTATTGAAAACTTAGGGTTTAGGATTAAGAGAGAGAGAGAGATAGAGGAATGATAGATTTTTGATTTGAAGAAATAAACGACGTGCAGTTTTTAAAGTATTTAAAAACTTACCTCTATGTTTGCTGAGATGCATGTCAAGTTCTGATAGGAGCATTTCAATTGGTTGATGACCTTTTTGCCCCTGGAGCTTTACGATCCTTCTTGACACTTCGATTCTTTCATTGATGTTTGTTGAGTTAGCTTTACGATTGAGGAATACTCTGCGATCCTTGGCTTGCCAACCATTAAGTGAGCTCTGCGGTTTGTAGTGTGCTCTACGATCCTTGGTTTGTTGATCGTTGAGTGATCTCTACGATCTTAAGCGTACTCTGCGATCCTTCGCTTGACGACCGTTTAGTGTATTCCACGAATTTGTCTTTTACTTATTTTCCTTACTCACTTTTCTTCCTGCAGAGTTATTATCTTCCCAAAAATCATGATATATATTAAGGGTTTAGATTTAGCATTCCTAACTCACTTATAAGTTTATTAAATCTTGATTCATCTAAAGGTTTTGTAAATACATCTACTAGTTGATCTTCAGTTGGGATGTAGTGAAGTGATATATTGTCATTTTGTACATGATCCCTAATGAAATGATACATTATATCTATGTGCTTAGTTCTTGAGTGCATAACAGGATTATGAGTTATAGCAATTGCACTAGTATCACAATATATAGGAATAGAATTAAGCTCAAACCCATAGTCTGCAAGCTGAGTCTTCATCCATAGGATTTGTGCACAGCAACTGCCTGCGGCTATATATTCAGCTTCTGCAGTTGATGTGGATACTGAGTTCTGCTTCTTACTAAACCAAGAGACAAGTCTGTTGTCAAGCATCTAGCAAGTTCCACTTGTGCTTTTTCTGTCTATTTTGCATCCTGCATAGTCAACATCTGAGTACCCTATTAGATCAAAGGAGGACTCCTTGGGATACCATAATCCTAAATTTGGAGTTCCTTTAAGATATTTGAAAATTCTTTTTACAGCTAATAGATGATACTCTTTGGGGTTAGCCTGAAATCTAGCACATATACATGTAGCAAACATTATATCTGTTCGGCTAGCGATAAGATATAATAGTGAGCCTATCATACCTCTGTACTGAGTGATTTCAGTGGATTTACCATTTTCATCTTTGTCGAGCTTGGTGGCAGGTGGCATAGGAGTTTTCATGATAGTTGCAGATTCCATGTCATACTTCTTTTATAAGTCTTTGATGTATTTGGCTTGACTAATGAATATGTCTTCATCAGTCTACTTTACTTGTAGTCTAAGGAAGAAGTTGAGTTCTCCCATCATGCTCATTTCAAACTTACTCTGCATAAGCTTGGCAAATCTTTCACATAATTTTTTATCAGAAGAACCAAATATGATATCATCTACATAAATTTGAACTAGCAGTGTTTTATCCTTATGTTTTCTCAAAAATAAGGTAGTATCTACTATTCCTCTAGTGAATCCTTTTTCAATGAGAAAGTTAGTTAAGGTTTCATATCATGCTCTAGGTGCTTGTTTTAGACCATATAGGGCTTTATCTAATTTATAAACATGATTTGAAAATGTTGAATTGATAAAACCTGTAGGTTGTTCCACGTAGACTTCTTCTTGAAGTTCTCCATTTAGAAAAGAACTCTTGACATCCATTTGGAAGACTCGGATGTGGTGTATATAATATATATATATTAATCTGAATCATGATTCAGGTGACTATATATCATATACTAGTTAACTATATATATTATATACACCAAATCCGAGTCATCCGCTACCGTGAATCATTAATCACTACATGATGACTATATATATATATATATATATATATATATATATTAATCCAAGCACGCCTGCAGACTACATATATTTGAATCCTTGAATTCGGTAATCCAGGAAATCCGAATTACTAGATTGCTATATTAGTAGGCATGCGAAATTGATTCATAATCAATCACATAATATCTAATAAATATATTAGTCAGAAGGTGTAATTGATTCCGTGAATCACTTTGTGAATCCATAAATCTTTTACGTTTTTATTCGACTGGGATTAAAAAACGTTACGGGTCATGGATTAAAAAATTTTATACAATAAATTATACATAATAAATTATTCTAAACACATACCCATATATATACGGAATCAAAACAATTAATAATTCGCATAAGTTTGGCTCTTGATGCCATTATTGGTTTACAAAAATATGACATACATATAAACAAATTATATACGCGCAACGGAAAAAAGAAAAAAAAAATTTTAATTTTGTACAAACCAATAATCAGGATTTTTCTTATGCGACTATTATTAATTGAGAAATAATAAAAGAATTTATACCTTTGTAGAACTAAACTTTCACTGGTACAAGTTCATCTCCCTTTAATCATTCACGTTTTTTTTCAAATTCACCAATTAGATTCCACAGATCAATGTTAGTTCCCCAAGTGTGAAGCTTCTAGAGGTGATCCACCAAGAGATCTATAAATTAAAGAAGTGGATTATGGTTTCTCAAAATCATGGGTGACTAGCCCTAATTCTCTCTCTCTCTCTTTCTAACTCCTTAGATGTAGAGAATTATGGAGTAATCTCTCTATTCTAATGAAAGAGTGTGTAACCTTAATTTATGATAAAACTCATCTTATTTATAGATATAGTCAACCCTCCTAAACTATTTAGGATTAGGGTTTTAATTTAATTCCCAATTTAATTAAAAACTAAATTAATTAATTACAATTCTTAAACCATTTAGGAACTTAATTATTTAATAATTAAAGTATTTCTTATTAATTAATTACTAAACCATTTAGTAACTTAATTAATTATTATTATTACAATTCCTAAACTATTTAGGAACTTAATTATTTACAAGAATATTAGTACTTGTTAATTAATTCCTAAACCATTTAGGAACTAAATAATAATATTAGTAATAATAATAATAGTAATACTAATAATAATAATAATAACACTCCTCTTATTAATTTATAATTAGTATTTCTAAAATACTAAACTATAAATATTAAGCTATTTAATTTATTCTATCACTATAGTATAAATTAAATATACTTAATTTATTATTACAATTATGTCATTCACTTTTAAAATAATTATTACTCTTTTGCGGTGTGACCCTTTAGGTTCTCCATATTAAACTGGTTGTATAATAAATAAATTAGAACAATTCTAATTCATTTATTAGGAATTAACTCTTTAATTCAGAATAAATAATTATTCCACAATAAGGGTAAGCCCCCTTAGCGATTAGTCGACATTCCAGATAATATAGATTTCAACATTTGATCGTAAAAGAACCTTTCAGCGAATAGTTACCGTACAATTCAATCCTTCTACCATACAATGTCCCAATCAAATATAAGACATGCAATTTCTGTCAAGTCTTATTTATTTGATCATATGCATTTCAATTCACAAATACACAACTCTAGTTAATGTAAATTAGAAACTCCTTTCTAATTCCATTCAACCCTGGCCAGAGATTTCTGAGTGGTCATTTATTAAATCGCATAAGACATTATTTCCCTTTACTGGAAGTGGTAGATCCTTTATTGATCATTCACATATCTCCATGTGTACCTTATTATACCCAAGCATATCATTTGATATACCAACAAGTCTTAAGTAATATGTCAAAGTATAACTTAGTACACACAAGATACTATAATAATCTCAAGTCCAAAGATCACTTGTACGACTATCACATAAGGAACTCCAATTGACAGACAAGTAAAACTCCATTAGGTGTTCCTTGAGCGAGTCACGTTCAGTGACCTTATTCTCTAATAAGCACGTACATACTTGCTTTAGTGTCACAACACAAATGATTATGAGATAAATCATCCTCTTCATAAGAGTAAGTATAGTATGTATCAATCTATCTGGATCTACTAATCCCCTTTTTAGTGATCCAATGATTGGGAATAATTTTAGTTTTGAGTTATCTTGAATTTAGATCTCATTAGCATGATCTTCATCATGGTTCTAAAAGCATGGCTCGAAAACTATGGGTTCATCCATTTGATTAATTCAAGTAATTAATCATGAATAATGAAATGCCTTGATTTTTTTCTTAATAAACGAATAAGATTACAAAGTATATGCTTATCACATCAAATATGATTGGCTTTAGGGCATACTACGTTCAAATCCAACAGGCAAATTCTAAGAAGATATTATAAAAGGATTGTTACCTCAGACACAAAACAAGAATAACGATGAAAAACGATCAATCAAAAATAAAGCTGAAAGTTTAAGTGCTCACTCTATGATTCAAAAGATATACTTCTATTGCTAAGTCATTAGAAAGAAACTTAAAGCTACTTAGCAGCAACACAAAAATATTACAATATCTTAGTGATCAACAGATCTTAGTGATCTTTTACAGCCAAGTCTAAATAACTTACTTGATTCTTAGTGAATCATTTGTTATAGCCAAGTCTAAGTGACTTGTTTGATTCTTAGTGAATCAATCGTTGTATTAGTTCTTAGTGAACTTAGATTTTTGTAACTTATCATCCTTAGTGGATCATCCCCACTCTTAGAGTAGAAGAGATGTCTAGGAGACTTTTGTGCTAAGAACCTCTTATAAATTCTATATCCATTTACTTTGTCGTTTTTATATCTGCCTTTACTTTTGAGCTTCTCTATGATTTTTATTATGACAACCTTGGACCATAAAGAATTTCACCATAATTTACGTGTGTCGAGGAGCCGTCCCAAAGACCACCGGTAACTCTACTGTTCCCACCACAAGTACAAGCTCATTGTCGAACCCGTACAAGGGCGACTCTTATCCAACCTCCAACTTTACACCATGTAGCTCAATCTGCTAGTATGTGTGGCTATGCAGCACATCTACCGAGGACACATTATTGATCATGATATGTCTCATGTCTATTGGGCCGACCTATGCTGTAATTACTAGAGCCCCCTCATGAGGTTTAACTGCTTCAAGTGCGTAATTTTCATCTGAAAACGAAATCACCGTGTTTGGGAAAGGTCATTTCGGTTTTGCTATTTATTCACACAAGGCCATCATTATATCTGACATCGACTGGCACTTCCTCCCCGCTTACTTTGGAACCGATCCCCCGATGATAACATCTATCATATGACGAGGCTAAATATTAGGGACCCCCTTCACTTCGGGCTGTAAGTTATGGTTCTGAGCGAGTACTTCTCTTTCAACGACATGCTGGATCAACTCTCCATTTTGCATGTGTTTTTCAATCTGATGAATGTCTCTGTCCAGTGTCCAGTATGTCGATGTATGTACAATACAAATTTTTCCTCAACTGTTGAGATTCGGTTGGTTTCGGCTCGCTTGTAGGTGTATCCCTGATTGCCTCAAGGATCTTCACCCGATCCATATTCAATGGAGTGTACACCTTCCCATCATTCCGAGGCTAAAACGATGGTCTATTAGCAGAGAGCGGTTGTCCTCCTTTAAACTCGATTTGATCCCATACATTCCCCTTATTATCTCCATCATTGCTACTATTGGGTCGGTCGTTCCCTTTACTGCCCGACTGCAAACTCGACATTTCCTTATTGATCGCTATGAATTTTTCTACTCTATCATAAGTGTTAAATAAATATTTTGGTGGACTGAACATAACGTCCTTCATGAGCTTCTTGTTTTGTCCCATGTCCAATCCTGTAGGTAAAAAATTCTAGCGCCTGAGTTAAGTTCAGATCGGTGATGGTACCCATTACGTCTCTAAATCTTTGCACATACTAACTTAATGATTCTCCTGGCTTTTACTTGATCTACATTAATGAAGCAGTTAGATTTCCCCTTCGCTTGTTTCTCCCAAACTACTCGTGGAATTTATCACATAACTTCTTCCATGATTTGATCGAGTTTAGCTCTCTTTTTCAAAGTGGTCAGGAAGATCTGACACATACCGGCTTCTGAATGGTTATAATACTTCATTACCCATTCATAGGAATCTGTGTGATCATAAGGATCACCTGCACCGTCATAGGTCTCCAAAGGTGGAAACTTTTTCTTTGGATCAACCTTCTATTGATTTATGGATGGAGAGAATGGGGACCTCGGATCCAAAGGTTGAGGTACAACTGATCCTGCCTCTACCGCGGGTCTCACATCTGTCACCTACAACCTCCTCTCCAACTCAGATATCCTCTATAGAACAGGTTTGGGAATATGCGCCTGCGGAATCCCCTGCTGCTCTTCCCAACCTGGGTTTGTCTTTACTCCACCTTGACTCTTTCCCTCAATGGGAGATCTAGTTTGTCTCTGATAGTACCGGCTTAGTGAGTCGGGCTGCCTTTTATCTTCAATATGATCCTAGTCGGGCCGACCAGGACGTCTCATATAACCCTGAAGATGGTTCCAATTATAAGAGTCAGATCGCTTTGTTCTCTCTTGTCTCGATCGAGGCCGACTCTATGGGGGGGGGGGGGGGGGGGTTTCCTCACCTTCTCCTCCTTCAATAGTGGTTGGTAGATCATCTTCCCTCCTCAGCTCGGATAGGTGGGCGTTCCACTTCTGATGTCAACGCCTCAGGGTCTCTAACTCAGCCTCTGCTTCTTTGATTTTTTGTTGTCTAATTCTCTCTATTTGATCACGCCATGCAGATCTTCCTTATGGATTCTCTAGTTCCTCCTGCCTTAACCTATGCAAGTATGAATCTAGTGTAATTGATGGAGAAAACAACCGCCTTCAGACAGGCGTTGAGCAAGTCTGAAGGGGCCTAGATCTTGGCTAATTGGGCCCAAGTCTATCCTTCACCGAGCCCCATACATGACATTCAACTGGTTCTGTAGAGGATTCTTATTGGTCTCTACTGAAATTCCCCCTTTCTGCCATAGCAATAACCTTCGAAACAAGATTGGTAATTTATGATTCAAATATTAAGGCCATCATTCTAGCATCAATGTTGACGTGTGATTTTGCACACCTGATGAAATCACCAAACAACAAGCAACCTACACTAGAAACAACCGTTATCCACCCCTAGATCAAGAGACAGCTTGGGCCGTCCAGGGATACTCCGGTGTTAGAATAAGTACAGGCCAAAAAGCGTAACAATGGAGAACTTGTTATTGCTGTAAAATAATAGGTATTTGATGAGTAAGAATTGTGTAACCTGGACCTCCACTCTAGTAGTTTTATTTATACTTTTCATCAACCACCTATCGTCCCCGTAACTGATTAGGATAAGGAATCCTTTGATTAAAATCCAACTATAATTATGATGTTGACTCGTCAATCATTATCACCCCTAAGATCTAGGCTCACAATTTAATTTAGTATCCTAAGTCAATGTGGACTTTGACCTTCCTAAAATACCCAAGCCATCCCAAAATGATACTTGAATGGACCTGACCCAAATCCAAGCCCATCGTAATGTGTGAAATATAATTCAACCAAACTTCAAAATAAAGTATAACTCTTGGGCCCATACCAAACCTGGGACCGAGTAAATTATATCTCAATAATGTATATGTGTGTTTCATCTTGAGAGAGAGATAGCTAAGGGGGTACTCCTTTTATAGGGGTAATATTATTGGAGCCGAAGAATACTTGGTGCCCAAGAATAATCACTTGGCGCCCAAGTATACTTGGTGCCCAAGAAATAAATACATAACATTATGTTGTTACTATTGAATTTTAATTTTAAACCATTATAAATGGACAATGTAAATGGGAAGTACATAAAAACAAGTTGCATTTCATATAGAAATAATTGAATTTTTACATTACTATATAAGTATTATGCTAATTTAACTCTTTGCTATATAAAGTGCAACTTATTTCTATAGAATGTCGAATAGACTGTTTATTTGCGAACAAAATCCAAATATGTTCGTATTAGTGCTAAATAAAATATGTTTTTGTTGCTAATATACATCGGAGAAAATTGTGTAAAAAGTGTAATGGATAACATTGTCTGTGATGGCTGTTGCAAATGCTATGGGACGACAGAGCTGAGAGGAGGAGGTTGGACTTTGGAGGTGGAGCGGACATTGGAGGTTAGTTTTCTCACCAAGGGTCACGAAACATTTTTCAAACTGCGATGGACAAGGACCCAACATTCCAAAGACTTCATAAATGGATTCTATAAACAATGCAAATGAGACTTTCTTTTAAATTGAATTCCTATCAAGCCGTGAACAATGCAAAATGAGACTTCTTTTTTTATTATTGGATTCATGATCAGGCTTATGAGGAATGAGTAACACCCCAATCCCGGATCAAAAATGTGTGAAGAATTTATTAAGTAATTAACAGTAAGTCTAGTAACCTAAGATAATTGAAGAAAATACTATTTGACTAATGGTTTATGCTCTTGTTCGAATTAATTTGATTAGAACTCGGGATTATGCTCTTGTTCGAATTAATTTGATTAGAACTCGGGATTTGACATATAATTTGTTTCGAAATCTAAATTTGACTCGGGTTTTGCACAATGAACAGTGAAACCGAGACTTTTTAATTGGATTTGCAATGGGACTAATACCAACGGATAGTCTAAGAGATTAAGACTATAACCGAGGTCATTTACAAAGAATTCCAGTCAGTCTCATTCGAGCCACGCCTGGAGACAATCTTACCTGTTAAGAGAAAATAAAATAAAAATAGATGCCTTTTCATGAGTTGAAGCAATTGGCAACCTACAACTGTTACAGCCACTGGAGAACCACCTCTTCATGCTGGTAGAATGAAAGGTTATAGCATCTCTTAGAAAACCTATAGAAGCATTCAAGTGTAGAGAACCACTCCTTGCTTGCTCTAATTGAGAATTTCTATAAAGATTAAAATTTTAACCAAAACGGTGTTGCTCCTAAATTTCATTTACAAAGGTCACTACACATCCCCAGCAGCATCTCCATTGACCCAATCCAACTACTTCACAGTACATTTAGTAGGCCCTACTCAACAACCCAACAGATGGTGCCCATCATTACAATATTAGCCCTCAACAAGAAAAGATAAAGAGGGTCCATCAAAAGACATGTTCTGTTAAAAGCTATTTACAACCATATCTCCGAGCATCAGCTAAGCACTGCTTATTAGCAACAGAGTATTAAAATGGACCCTTTTTTGCTACTTCTCATCTTTAGGGTTGTCAAGACCTGGCATTATAATTTCATTATCATCGACACAATTATTGGGCGAAAGTAGGATCCAAGCCAATGTGTAGGTGCCACTTCAGTGGGAATGTGTGTCGATGTGAGGTGGGACGGAGGAGATGTCTTGTTTAGAGAGCTCCGTTAGCACACTGTTGGTGGATGGTGGTTTGAGGCCTAATGGCAGGGGCAACCACGGCTTGCTTATCGCCTCCTTCACAACTTTGTCAATTATTTCCTCTGCCTGCATTCATACTCGAAGTAAAGCAAAAAATAAAATAAAAGGAAAATAAATGTAAAAATGAAAGGTGTTGATATTTGATCCAACCTTCCTGGTAAAAGCAATAATTAATGGCTAGGCAACAATCAGTGCACATGGTCTAAACTCTATACTTGGTTATATCTTTTCCTCGTTTAATTGCTCACTGTTTTAACAGTAGAAAATTTAAGTATCAAATCAGTACTCTATTAGAATGGAAAATGGATATTGAATTATTAGATGAAGGTCGAAGGAATTCTGAATCATCCGACAACTATCATGGTATCGTAGCTCTGAAACTGTGATGCACTTCACAGTATCCAAACAAATATATTAAAAATGAAGCGCATAAAGATTAACATTATGTAACATTGCAATGCAAAAACTGAACGAATAAAATCGGGTAAACTTACTTGAGGAAAGGGGGGGCATAATCCAACTGATGGTGGCATCATAGGGCAACCCCATGCATCAGCATGCATCTAAAATAAAAAATGAAGTTCAGTACAATGAATTAAAGATTTAAAAGTATATCATGAGCTCAGCCTCATAATAGTTTTTATGAGTTTCTTACCCTTTGACAATTATGGAAAGTGATGATTGGTGGATGGACTATATCATTATTTTGTGCAAAATAAGATATTTTGCCACCATAAAAATAAATAATTCAAAAAACCTCAAAATGATACTACAAAATCCAATAAAAGTAAATCAAGCAGTTTAATTTCTTTAGAACTGGTCAAAAGAACATAGGCTGACTTTAATATGTTGTATAGATATCTAAAAGAAAATTTTGGCCATTGTATCCCTATGAGATCCTTCATATATTCCAACATTTAGGTGTTTGTCAACTTCTGTGCCGAAACCCCTGCAAGAATCTCAGGTATGTTCATGTTGTAATTTTTCCCAATTCTTGATACTACAAGTCTCAATGACATGTAAAAAGCAATGCTTTTAGGCTATTTGTGAGAATTTAAATAAATAATAAAAAAAAGGAATTTAAAATTTATGAGAGAAAAGAAAGAGAAGAAAAGAATGCAGATTTCTTTTCTCGTGTTTGGTTAGTTTTGGAAGGATAATTTAACTTAAAATAGTACATTAGTATTTATCCTTACGAGATTACTTTTTTAATTTCTCCCCAAATTTCTCTGAGTCTCCTTTCCTTTCTCTCCTTTTTAAAACTCAAATAGCATAAGATAACAGAACTATTTCTAGTTTCTAAGAATGTAAGTGTTACCTCAGGATAAGGCTTCCAATGCCAAATTTCTGTAGACTGCCATGCAGGATAGCAAGGAGAGCCCCATATTTGTACTCCAGCAGGATAGCTGCTAGGAGGTACCCAAGCCAGATAGACCTGACTGCCTGGGTGGACACAAGCAGAATGATATGGAGGGAAGGCCATTACAGGTTTGTGAGAGTAATAACTCCGTTGTGTCAACTCTCTTGGACGAGGCCATTTCCGGACATCCTCCTTCTGCAAAATGTGCCTCTGCTGCATTCTATATTTCTGCTTGAAAATCAAAATTGTCTAAATAGTGGTTTCAGTGTTGAGAACACATTATTTATCTTTGGATTTCATTTACTACATCACGATTTTATGAAATTTTATTTCCTACATACTTCAATCGAAATTGGTTTAATCATCAAAAGTAGAGAAGTCAAAAAAAAATCACAGACAATATAGGACATGCAAAAATGAATCTGTTGGAAGCTGGTTTCAATCGGCCAATGAGTTAAGGCAAATAGCAAACATTATAACCTTTATGTGGTCAATTATTATATTAAAATTTATTTGGGAAAAAGTGGAAAATTACAGGGTTTTATGACATGATGACTTACTAATGCTTCTATTCTAGGAAGATAAAATCTTTTTCCGCATCTCAAATTAAAGCAGTAAATGGGATCATACTATTGACTTCTCCGTGAACTTTTTTGAGAATACTTCTGTTACTTGTTTACCCATTGACTTGAATCAAAACAGCAGAGCTCAACTGGTAGTGTATCAAACTGAGAACTCCACTAACCTGGAGATGACTTGCTACATTATGTCTAGTTAAACATTCCACTTGCATCACCTCTAATATTTTAGAAGGGATAGCCTGATCTACACCAAGTTGCTCTAAAGCCTTCACAAATTTTTCGTGCAGTTCGGATGTCCAGTCTACCTAAAACCCAACATGAGACAATAACAATCATATAAATATTAAAAAAAATCAATCGGGATAACTAGGTCTAGGTCCATTTGTGATCCAAGAATAGACCATGCCTTCCCATAATTCGTGGTCCATGTCATTAAGACCAAATACTAAACTCAAGAAAAATGGAAAAGGGGGCTAACTTTGGCCCCTAAGGGAGCATACATGTCAAATAAAGTATCTAGCTTACACAAACTAGTACAGATATCCAAAGGTTGAAATATCAGAAAGGAAGCATTTTTTTTTTCTCTTTACCAGAAAATATAAGGAAAATCTTAATAAGCCAGGGAAATTTACAAAATAAACTCGTCAGGTTTTTGGCTTGTTGTCTTATAAAATTTTCACAACAATGTAGAAAACTCCAATCAGTTGAAAACTTTCACAATAATCTACCAACTTACCTTCATCTTCTTCCGATTAGCTTTAAACCCACACGAAATATGAAGCCGAGATGCTTTATCATGCTTCTTAGCATCACCACCAAAATTTCTGGGACTGCATTTATTTAGACAAGGAAGAGAAACATTACTGTTATTTTTACAATCATTATCTAATTTATCCTCCTCTTTATTATCAGCCTCTCCTAATACCCAAGTTGGGCTCATCTGAACAGTAGTTTCGACAGATTTAGATTCCCCATCTTGCTCCATGCTTTCTTCATATGTTGAAATATTAGTTTGATCTTGGCAATTGCCATCATCTAGTAACCTCACTCCTCTTTTTATTTGTGGTGTTGGAGCAGGATACTTGTCACTACCTGCCGACAGCTCCTGATTATTTTCTTGAATTTGAGTCTCATGTTCTGTTTCAGTAGGGATTTGATTTTCTGATTCTCCATTCTCTAATTCAAGCTGCAGAACAGAAGTCGCAGATTCTTTGACAGGCTTCAATGATTCACAGAGGTCCTTTCCTCCTGCGTTGAATGCCTGCTAGAGCAAACATAATCAAGAAATCCTTTTACACCATCAATATAATAATCCTAATAATAAAAAAGGAACATATAATGAGGATAAAGCTAACCTTATGAACTACATGCTGCCATATATTTCTAAGTTTTTCCTCCGAGAGTGGTTTCCTTAAGAACTCAACTGCTCCGAGCTATAATATTGGCAAATAAAGAAAAAGGCATTAATAGATAACATGGTACAAAATCAAATTTCCGAGTCGAGATTGATTTGATTTTAATTTAGTAATGGTCACAATGATTCATGAACAGGATAGACACGTCCAACTCTATAACAAGCATGGTGCATTGTTTGTTATAACAAGCATGGTGCATTGTTTGTGTGTCTTATACATTAATAGGCATGCATTTGTCAATGCGTAAAGAGCTCAGAACTCACCGCAATGCACTTCATCATGGTGCTCAGGCAGTGCATATCTGAAGTCACTATAATCATAACATAAGTGCATCACGTCAGAGGTTTTAAAATATTACAAATAGGCGAGCAATGCTACATATCATACTCTTTTTCCCGCATGTGAAACAAATTGCATTAGATGTTGATTCAACTAGATAATCAAGAAAAGGCCGAAGTAGTAATCAACCAATTTACAGAAGCTTAAGAGGCAATTCTAAAGATAAGAGTACTAACAAAAAGCACTCCAAGTCAAGCCTTTAGCAAAGACTAAAATCGACTAAATTATATTAGTAAAAACTAAAAAGATATCCAAAGTTTTTTTACATAGAATCAAGATAAGTACAGTTTACTCCACTTACTAATGGTAGGCAAATCCTTCACGGTCTCTATAAACTTGAATCTCCCATCACTATTGTCCATACTCACCTGCAGAAGTGGATGTTTTCAAAACATCAGTTTTTTGACATTTTGCTATACAGCACACCATTCAGCTTAATTTATGTACAAAGAAGAATATTATGTGCTTGCCGAAAACTAGTTGTTCAACAGTTTCCAAACCATTTCTCCACTTAACCAAATTCTTTTGCACATTAAATAGTTAAATGTATTGATGGTTCTCGCAGTTGAATTTTTACCTCTACAATAGCAACATGGAAGCCCTCAGCACTGTTAGAAATGGCAGACAAAGCTTCATTCTCATTGTAGAATGTAGAAACTGTACAGGATTAAGGCAAAGTAATATCATCACATTAATGTAGATATTGTAAATTAATAAGTTCATATTCACAAGTATACAGAATAACACTTAAACCAAAATTACAGTAACAGAATAGCAGCAAATAATGGAAACACTAACATATAAACCTGCAGATGAAATAGTAACAAGTAAAAAATCTTCTTCTTGCTTCAACAACTTATTAAACTCATAATCTGGAGACAAAGAAGATGTAACTTAAAAATGAATTGTATTCTCCTCTCTTTGTGCAACTATTCACATTCAAATATCTGAAACAATGGCTTGTATTAAATATAAAATTCCTACAAATTAAAACTCAAGAAAATGAAACTGAGAAGAAAATGGCAAAATGAAAATAAGAAGTTCAAGACTTAACGGGAAACTACTCTTTTGTTTATAGTGATAAGTTGCAGCCTTTATGGAGCTACACTGCCAGTTTTAAAATCCCATTTACTATCAATACATATATGCATATACCACCGCCATCAAAATATGAAAGTCCTATATGACTTTCTGATTATTTTAGGCATTCCCTAGGAGACCCTTGCACGTTATCTTTTTCCAATTAGTTTCTCAAGTATAAAATTTGTTATAGGGAAAAATTGTTGAAAAAACTTATGTTCGAGTGTCCTAGACAAATCATAATATGTTTTTAGAAAAACAATCACAAAGTCAAAGGAATATTATGCTTTGGAGGGTGATCAAGGGGATCAAGTACAAGTCCCAATTTCAGATCCGAATTCCATGAAGATGTCACACTCCTTGACCACCATGAAGTTTAAAGGTTTTTGTTGCATTGGTTATATGCTTATAGCAAATGTTGCATTTGTGTTGGCCCACAGACAGGATGTTAGAGTTAAAATGCAACATTTGTTATAACCAATGCAACAAATAACTATAATCTTCATGGTGGTCAATGGTGCGACAAATTCAAGGAATCCAAATCCCCTAATTTCATTTACTATTATTTTTTTGTCATTTCAAGAATGTAACTATGTAAGCACAGAACAATACAGCATAAAGCAGTTTCTTTAGGTCCTCAGAATCGATCTTTTCTAAGTTGCATATCAGAACATTATAGTCCAATTACTTTTAGAAAAATAATAATAACATCTACAGCACATTAGGAGCCCTCAAAGATTCCAACTTTTAGAACAAATATGGGTACAAATATATAGCACTAAACATAAGCTAGCAAGTTTGAAAGAGAGCAACCAATATTATAGTTCAAAAAGAAAATTTTGTAGCATATAAAGTTAGGAAAAAGGAAAATCTTCTCAGAAATCTAACCAATATAGTCCATTTCCTCGAGCTTCAATCTTATTTCTGCAGCAGAATTGCTATCTTCTTCAAGGAGAAGAACTCTAAGGCCTTTTGGAAAATCTTTCCAACCCAATAAATCATTAGCATTGAAAACCATAGCCTGCCCTTGAGTTTTGCAAATCTATCTTATCAACAAATCATATCTGCAGAAATAAATAAAAATTTCATAAAACATACAATTTCTATATATATATATATTCTTAGAAACTTAAGCCACTGAATAGATCATTATGAACCCACCATATATGTTAATTTAAGGAACTACAATTTTAACAACAAATTCTCATTTAGAAATAAAAAGTAAGGCATCCCATAAAAAGTACACTACGAAAATTGATAAATAGATGGGGCAATTAATCTTCATTTGCTAATTTCTAATGTCAATATTTTATTAAATTCAAAACATGCATATAATGTATATACAAGGTGGACATGTATACACTGAACATTGTTAATTAACTCAAAAAATAAGATTAAAATATAAAGGAGAGAGAGAGAGAGAGAGAGAGAGAGAGAGAAAAGATTAAGTTGAGGCGATAAGACCTTACAGCCTGATGATACTTCCAGAGTAAAAAAGACAGAGAGCACCCACGTTAGATCTAGAGGCAAATATGAAGTAAAATCCAACGGAAGACCAAAATATGAAGAGCGTGAAACAAAAACCTGAAAAAGACATAAAAACACCTGATCTATACAGAAGGGGAGAAAATGAATAAAAACTCTAACAAATGCATGCAGTTCAACAAGAGGGGGGGGGGGGGAATCAAGTAAATTGCTAATAACTGTAAGTTAAACAAGCTATTAAGAGGGGGAAGGGGCGGGGACACACACAACATTGTCATATTATACACATCTCTATACACTTATATCCTATAACATTATTTAGATAAACACATTTTTAACTGCAGTAACTTCAAATTTGTTTTAAAAAAAGTGTTATCTATTAATAATAATAATAATAAAATTAAAAAAAAATTAAATCACTCATTTCTCTTACATGCAACGAGAGACATGTTTGCCAAATATTTTCATAACAATTATTTATTATTATCATTGCTCTATATATATGTGAGTATATTTATATATATATATATATATATATATATAAAGAAGTGCACGCGTGTAATAAGCAAAGAATTGTTCATGGAAAATGGTTCAAATTGTAAACGGAGAAAAGTTCTTACTCAGAGCAGAGTGAGGAGAGAACAAGAAACCAAGAGAGGGAGAGTTGGGAGTTGGTTTTAAGTGCGGTTGTTGGAAAGAAATAATTAAGTGTTTATGATATATTGTCACAAGGATTACTTCTCATGATAAGTTATTTGAAGGAATCTTTCGTTAAGAAGTAACCCTACCGAGAAAAGGGTTTAGTTTTCCGTTAAGGCTTGCTTCTTATCTTGCGACTTCGCTCCAAAAAAATAATAATTCTACCTTATCAATGGGTACGTAATGTTCTAGATCAATTATATATTATTATTTTAATATATATAATAAATTTTTTATATAATATTCTAAAATAATTATATATTATCATTTTAATATATATAATAATAATTTTATATCTAAATTCACTGCTAATAGTCTACAATGACCTAAGACATCAGGTAAAAATATTCTAAGAACAATTAATAATTTTTCGTTGTTGGGTCAGTCTGTGACTCGTGCACAGTTGCTATCAGTATTGGTTGCTCCGGACCACAGAATACACAAAATGGTCATCGGTCAATGCTAGTAACATTGATTGCCCAACTCCATTTTTCTTAATGATTGACTATTGTATCAAAATCTTGTTTTTCCTTTAATTACAAAAAATAATTCAATTCTATAGTTATTAAAATAATTACTCTCCCTGCCACACACACACAAAAAAAAAAAAAAAAAACTCTAATTTGCCACCAAAAAAATTATGTAAAAGGGGTTTCCTTTTACTTAACTTAATATATAAATTAATGATGATATTTGTGCCAGAAAAATATAGAAAATGTGTTGAAAATGAGGATTAGCAATCGTGTAATTAAATTGTTTTTTAGACTTGCTTTGTTAATTGTGGCGAAACTCTCCACGCTAAATGGACTACGTATTACACATTTTGCTTGTCTATTAAGTAATATCGTCGTGTCGTCGTGTTTGTTTGTGTTAATATTTATCGTGTCGGATCACAAAGAGTCACCCATACTTAAAAAATATCATTTTTCATTAAATAATTAGACAAATCTATAAGTCAAAGTTATAACGTTAAAAAAATGCTATAACTATGTTAGGCTCACAAATATTATATTAAAATCATATATATAACATAAATTATAATTTATTCCATGCTTGACTCTGATGTGGCATTCTTAATTTGCATCAAAATTGTACTTCAGCCTTGGTGAAAGGAGAGAGTAAAATATTATTGATAATTATATATTTAAGTTTGGCTTATATAAACTTTATTTATAAAAAATAAAAAGTAAACAAAAATGTAAGATAAGTTTTTTTAGACCAAGTGTGTGCTTCTTCTATTTCTAAATATAAGGGTAATTATGATATTAATTTAAATTTAAAATAATATGATTTATTTGAGTTTTGAAATAATAAATCTTGTAATTAATATATTTCAGATAGTTTACATTTTTATTAGCTAATATTAAATGAATTTATATTGATTTTGAATTTATAAAAAAATAAAAAAAAATCAAAAAGGTATTAAAAGACTCTTATATTTTGGAAGTGGAGAGTATTATTTTTCATTAAATTTTGAAATTAAATAAGTCATATAAAAGTGTAATTGTTTTGATTTTATGCACGCAAAACTCTTTGGCAAAGTAAATAATTTACTGCTACATTAAAAAGAAACTAAAAATTCTATAATCTTATTTAATTTTTTTTAAAATTTTTGAGGATAAGCACACAATAAAATTCTCTTTAGGGAAAGGGATAAGGAGATCAAGATTGCTACGCATTAACTCAGTGGACCATGTTTGACATTTTCCTTTAAAAGTTGGCCATGCTTCATGAGTGAGTGATGGTTCTTTAATTTGCACAGGTAAAATGTTTGGTATTAGGATTTGGTCATCTAAATATGGTTTTGACCACCCATATAATCATAGTGAAATTTTAATCTCATCACTAATAATTTTTTGAGGATTTTTGCAGTATTTTGTGATAAAATATTATAATTTTTATTGCGATTTAATATAGTAACATGTTACGTAAATACGTGTTGTGTTGTGATATGAATAAATTATTAATATGTGTACTTATAATAAAAAATTGTAATATTTTTAACGCAAGGTATATTATTTTTCTTTTTCGAGTACCCTCAAATTTTAGCCAACAAGAATGAGCTACATATTTTGAGAGCATAATTTTATATTGTGAAATAAAAATTTACATTAGTTATATAAACCAATATGCCATGCCATTCTACTATATATTGGGGACTGGGGAGACCCTCTAAAATCTTGAGGTTCCATATCTTGGTGCTTATCAAAGAACCAACTTTTGTATTAAACACCAGCAAATTTTGGCACAATTGATATCACCACAGTTGCGTAGAAAAAATCTGGGTTCAAAACTACTTATTACTAATTTTAAGTATTTTGTACATATAAAAAAAGAGAAAATGTATATACATAATTATGTAGTGCACAGTCGATTATAACGAAAGTTTTTTTGGGTTACGGCGACAGTTCAACCATCGCCATAGCTATTTCTTTTCTATGGCGACGGTTGAACTGTCATCGTAGCCTAAAAAAATCGTCATCATAATCGACTGTACACTATATACATATTGCCCATAAAAAAAATACTTATTATTAATTTTAAGTTTAAATTATTAAAAATGAAAATTTTAAAAAGTAAAGAGAGATAACTAATGAAATTATTAAAATAAATATGGACAGTCATTTGGCAAATAAGTAGAAACTCTAACTTGGTGCTTCTGACGATTTTCATAAAAAGTAATCATAAGTAACTTCAAAAAACTGATTATCAAAGTATTTTGCTTATTAAAATTTAATATGAACATGAAATGTGATATCTTTCAAAATAGGGTGCTATGTGTTATTTTTGACCACTTACTTACAGCCTATAGCCGAGAGATCTGGATTGGGTCAACCCAATAGAACCCGCGCGAAAGATCTAGGTTGGTTATGGTTTGGTGCGGTTGAAAATTTAAATCACACATAAAATCACTTAGGAATAATTTGATAAATTTAAAATTACATATAAAACAGTTTGTGATTAGTGTGGTACGGTTTTGAAACATGCAATACAGTTTCATTTGATGTAGTTTCGGATTCAAAACCAATTAAACATGTATGTACTGAAAAATATCTTTTTCATAAGAAAAAAAGAGTTGTGTTGGTAATTACAATTTTGAAAACAAACCAAGTTAAAATAGAGGTACAAAAATACAAAAACCCATTAAACAAGTTTGCAATAAACACTCATTTGTAATAGACAAATCTGCAATAAACAAGTCTGTAATAAGAATCTATTTGCTAAAACATTAATTTGCCAAAAATCAAATACATTTTTTTTAAATAATCAAATACCACATTACTGATTATACATAAAATAAATAAATAAAAATAGCATCATGCACTTTGTCTGGCATGCAATGTTGGATTTTTTCCTATAAAAATCGTGTTTATCTATGTATTTAATGCTTATTAAGGTTGGACATTTATTATTAATAAAAATACATCATTCATCATTTATTATGTCTAATGTTTAATATAAATCTCCAAATTTATATATATTATGATTTATGTGTATAAATAAGTATTATACATAGAAGATATAAATCATATATAATATATATAAATAAAGATATAATAGTTTATAACCTATGATAATTTAAAGATATTATCATGTAAGTTATAGTGCTTTAATATAGATTATTTATCTTGATCATGAAAGTTGGACTTCTAATTAAAGTATTAGTGCATTAACGGTATGCATTAAATGGATCATATGATAATATTTTATTTATAAAATATTTTCACATAAATACTAATTTGTTAATGTTTCTTAATTTTGAAATAATAATGGACTTAATATTGTTAAATATATTAGTTTAATATTTCAACGAGTGAAATTACATTGTATTAATTAATATCTCAGAATGTTAATTAATATACTTAATTAATACTACGAACATTATTATAGTCAAAACATCTATAAGATTTTTCATAAGATAATTTATTATTGATCATAAAATCTTGGCTAAGTCTTTTAATATTTATTATTAAAATGATTGATTTAATTGTTAAATCAATTTATGATCAAATGAAGATAAATTATGGACTTAATATAACATAGGGTCACTTGTCATTGTGACACCCCAGGATTTTACAAGAAATTCTAAATAAGGATTATGGATAATTAAGTGAAGGTTATAAAACAAAACCTAGTTAAAATGATTAAATATGATTATTTATGTGATTAAATTGAATTATTACGTGATCAATGTGATAGATGTGACCTGTGTGGTTGAAATGGTACAGATGGATTCGTTGGAGATTTGAAGTGTCTGAGAGACTTGAGATATAATGGAATAATAAATGAATATGAACTTTGATGCTCAAATGGTAATATGATGGTAATATGAATGCTTAAGATAAACGATTTATGGTAATGCCTACATTAAGGCCATGTGACGAGAATCAGAGTAGAACAGTATTGTGTTCGCAAGTGATGACATGAATATATGAAAATGTATATATAAGTGTACGTTTGTAATTGACGTATTAAAGATAGGAGGATTTAACGTTCAAGAAAATATTGGAATAAGAAATGAGCATGCAAATTGATATGAGTTATGAACATGGGTAACAAGTTAAAGGAATAGGCCTGAAGAGGCGAAGATAAAAGAATGACAAGGTAAGTTGGTATGTGTAGAAAAGCAGGGTTCTAGATAGAGATTAAAAGTATGATAAGATTTATGATATTTCAATATTTGGAGTTTTCTAAGAAATGGATATTTATGTGAATTAAATGAGATAATTATGAGTACAAGCGATAAATGCAGAATGAAATAAGTTGAGAACGAGTAAAAGGAATTTGAAATGTAAGAATAAATTGAATTGGTTTTATGTGTGTTAAGTAAGTAAGTGAAATAATGTAAAAGTCGTGGAAAAGATTATGTGAATTATTAAGAATAACGGACGATGGATTTTGGTAATCCGGTCGGGGTTCGCTTCTCGAGGAAGCGGTTTATGGAAAGAACGATCGTTATGACTATTGGAAATGTTGGAAATTTGAAATAATTTGAATAGAGAACCAAAAAGGGTTCGTAAATAATTTAGAAGGGAATATTATGTAAATTGGCAATTATGGCAAATTAAAATAAGTGATTGGTGAATTAGCATTTAGAAATGTGACAAGCAATATGGGACAAGCAAATTATGGAGTATTGGATGATATAATGAAATTCAAACATAATGAAACAAGTTTGGATTAAAATGGTTTTGAATTGAGGTAAAAATGAGCAATTTTGAATTTAAGGAATTAAAATTCTCTAGATTTTTGGATAAATGACCATATAGCCCTTATCAAATTATGAATGACAATTGTATCCTATGTTGGCTTAATGACTAATATACCCTTGTTTAGTTATGTAAAATGACTTAAGTGCCCTAACCATGCTAGAGTTAAACTAACCATCTATGGTTAGTTGTTGGAGCTTTATATATATGATGTACATAGCAAGCTAGCTTAATTCATTTATACTCCTTTCGAAGTTTCCAGTAAAGTTGAGAGAATGAGAGAAAATGGAAGGAAAGGCTTGAGTTGGAAGAAAACTTTGAAGGAAATTGCTGGAAAATTTGCAAGTGAAGCAAGTTTAGCTATCAAAAGTGATGAACAAGGTTCTACCAAGCTTAGAAGTTAGAAGGAAGTCAAGTTCATAGAAGGTATAAACATGTTCATGTATTAAATTTGAGGTTTATGAGTTTAAATGATAGATTAAGACTAGCCATGCTAATATTTATGGCTAGATATAAAGATTATGTGAATTATGAGTTCTATATGTGAGCTAAGTCATGGAACCCTAAGTTTGAAGGTAGTAGACAAAGGTGGTGTAATATTTGTGTATAAAATTAAGCTAGAAATCATGAATTAAGACATGATCATATGTTATATGTTACTAGATTTGATGAAAACCTAGTTTGGAAAGATAAACATGTATGAAGCATGAGATATAACATGCTAGATAGCTTTATAAATTCCAGTATACTTGAAAATCATGATTTATTTAAGGAAGTTTGAATACTAGGCTATACTTTTTGTGTAGTCAACGTAATAATCTGTAAAGTGCATTAGAATGTGCAATTAGAAGTTATATAGACGTATATAGTCGTTAAATGTGTATATAGTTGCCTATGTGGTGTTGAGAGATTAAGGTGTCAAGATAAGTTTAAGTTTAAAATTGAAAAGTTTGGAAAATTTGACAAAATCCAACTAAAGGGTGATTTTTGGCAATTGTGAGAAATTAAAGATGAAATTGAGTCAAATGACTCATGTTTATGTTAATACACGTGTTAGAGTCGTTTTGGTAATCGACAGATTTGAATTTGAGCGAAATGGCGATTCGAACGATCGAAATCGATCGTTTCGAATCGAAATGAATTTTAACGGACAAAAGTCGCCTCGTGCGAAATTTTATCGTTTTGAAAGTTTGGACATGTCATATATAGGTTATATGAACTATGTCAAGTGTTGAATTGATGTTTTAAATCAAATGGCCAAAAATCACAAGAATGGCAAAAGTTAATTTTTAAAAATTCTGAAATTTCCTAAGTATAGAAAAGTTCTGAACAGGCCTCCTATTGACTAGTGTATCTATGTTTTAATGCATCCAAATGAGGAAAAGGAAAAATTTATAAAATATTATGTTATAAGGTTTACATGTATACCAAATTTGGTGTCAATTGGATGTATGGTTGAAGAATTAAAAATCACCAAAGTAGCAGCAAAAATCAGATTCTGCTGAACCAGGGACTGCGCCTGTGAGGATCCGAATTTCCAGGATTTCTTTAATAATATTAAATGAGAATTTAATTGATAAAATTATCAAGGTTATTTAAATTAATTATTATTTATGTGATTTAAGGTATGTGATGAGATTTAATTAGTGAATTAAATATGTGCAGAGATTATGACGAATTGTGTTAATTTAAAATAATTGAAAAGTAAATAAATTGTTTAAGAACAATTTATGAGGAATAAAAGAATTTTAGATAAAGGTACAATAAATTGTACAATTAAATGGAAGTGCAAAAATTATGTTTTAAATGAGGTTATAAGGAAATGTAAGAAATATGAATTAAATATGTATATATATATATATATGTGTGTGTGTTTATGCTTAATTGTTATATGTATAAATGTTATTAATTATGGAAATTAAGGGATTAATAATTAAATTAATCCAATTTTAAATAAAAAGTGAATGAGAGAGTTGGTAAAAAGTGTAATGATTGATTTTAGATTTTATCAGGAATTTTGGAAGAAGTTTGAAAATTAATTGAAAAGGAAAGGTAATTATATAAATTATATAATAATAAATTATATAATTTATATAAGGAAATTAAAATAAGGTATGAAGAAAATAATAATTATATAAATTATATAAGAATAATTATGTAATTTATATAAGGTGATTAAATGGAAATAAAGTTGGAGGAAATTAAGAAATTATTTAAGAAAGGATAATGTAAATATATAAATTATATAATATTAAGTTATATAATTTATATATAAAGAAATTATTGTGAATATTAAAGAAATTGAATAATAAATAAGAAAAATGAATGTTTTAAGTTATTAAAAATTATATTTATGTATAATGGAATTATTATGACCTTTATGAAGAATAATATTTCAGAAACGTGAACATGTTAATATAACATGATGTCCAAGTAACGAAATGAAAAATTATGGAAAATAATTTTTATATGTCCTATAAATTATTTTATGATTTTTGGAGGTATAAATTACCTCATATAATTACATGCATGTCATAATGCGTGTACAAAATTTGTCAAGAAAAGTACCCAAAAAGGGTGTTAATATTATTCATAAATCAAATTATGATTTTTAGTGAATTAAAATAAATATTTTATATACATTATATAAAATATTTATTACACGATATAATTACGTAATGTAATAAATTAAATTTGTACGCATGATTTCGGAACTTTCGAGAAACCGTGAGGCGGTGGACGTGTGTGGCATAAAAGGAAAAATCAAGTCTTGCATGTAAGCATATAAAAGGAAGGGAAAGGAATTGAAAGAAAAGGAAATAAAAAGAAAACAAAAAAACAAGTCTCCATTTTTTTCCTCTTCCTTGGTTCCACCCGACACCACCACTTAACCACCATAGCCACCACCAAGACCACCAAGAAAGAGAAAGTTTTGGTGCCATCAAGGAAGGAGTACAAGCTTCAAGGATTTTAGAAGGTTGATCGAGTTAAGAGTTTGAGCTATCAATTTAATTAACTGGACGCCAGGCAAGTTCTTCAGTCCCTTTTTATGTTAAATGTTGGACTGTTATGATATATAATTCTGGTTTTAACTGCATACAAATTATGTGTTACGTGATACGTGATATATATGACCACAATGTGTTCTTTGTGCAATGATATGAGATATATTGCTATAGTTGAAGCACAAGCACATGATATATGACACACACCAAGCATGTTAAGGTATGTGCTATGTGAAGCATGAACTGTTGAACTTGCTGAGCCGTTGTGCTCATTACTTGCTTAATAAACATTTTTGCAGGAAAGAAATGAAATTCAAGATTATTGGATTATGTTAGAGATGAATTGCCTAGAAGGTAGAAAACGTGACTGTTATATTGTTAATATTATAATTCAATGTGAGAAATTTATTAAATTACTGTGAGGAATTGTATGTATATGTAAGTTGAATATGGATATGATAAAAGTTCAATTATGAATTGTGATTGTTCATGATGATGGTCAGGGTAGAAATTATTATGAATTATGAATTATGAAATAAAGAAAATTGTATGGATATGAATAATACTAAATTGTGACTGTTGAACTGTTTGACACTAGTAAAAGAAAAGAAAAAGGTTAAGGTTACGATCCATGGGACTAGGATCGAAATGTAAGAATTTAAATGTTCAAATATTTCAATGCAACGATTGAATCAAGAAAAAGAAAAATTTATACCGAAAATTTGGTATGTTAATGCAATGATTAAGAAAAAGAAAAATTTATACCAAAATTTTGGTAATTGTTGATTTTTAAATATCAGATAATGGATCAAATAAGGTGGTTAAAGATATATTAACGAACCGAAATTTGGACGTTAAGGAAATAATGTATAATAAATACAAGATTAAAAGAGTAAAGTGGGTCGAATTTCGGGGTCGTTACAGTTGGTATCAGAGCCAGAGGTTATAACCCTTAGGAAAATGATGCCTTAGGCTATAACCTAAAGTAAGACAAAGTACGGTTAGTTGAGTGTTCTGAAAACTCAAGCGTATGGTAAGCTCGTGACTCCTAATTGTATGGTGGAGCCCCTTTAGCGAATGGGCGACTATGGCCTGACTAGGACAAGCTCCTCAACCATATGATTATGGTAAGTTCCTGAGTCCAAATGCGTGATAAGTTTGATGAACACGGGGGGATTGAAATAGAAAAATGTAAGTTAAGAAATGCAGATTTCAGATATTGATTAAAGTAAAGGAAATATTAAAGAGATAAGGTTATAAGGAAGAAATAAAGATGTTAAGAAAGATTTGAATGAAACGAATTAAGAAAATTTATAAGTTCAATTAAAAATTTATTTGAAAGAATATTGAGATGATTCAAAGATGAATCTTAAAGAAAATCAGGGGACACCTGATTTAAACAATAAGGATGACAAGATAATCCGAAATGTATAAGAAGAGATCATAATAACATGATCAGGAACGGTAAGAGGATCGTACTACGATACGATCACAAGATAAGAGAAGCGAGTAAGAAATAGGTTGTAAAGCAAGGTCATGATGGGATCAAGTGAGAATATGAAATAATAGAAAGACCTGTTAATGGTCAACAAGGTATAGCTTGATGCTATAAAGAGATATGGTACTATGAAATAGTACAAAAAAAAATAAAAAAAAATTCAGAGAATGATAGGACATGAATGACAGAAAGGTTATGATAAGGGGGTAGAAAGTTTGGGTACGAAATTTCATTTGAGGACTCATGTGGTGACTGAGTTGCACAATCCTTTGTATGGGCAGGGGATTTATGTTTACTTAGTTACTATGTGATAATCATTGAAATGTTAGAGTCGCGTTAAGAGTTTTGATAGATAAATAATATTAAGTTAGGCACGAGTTCTTAAAACTCATGCATATGGTAAGTCCATGACTCATAATTGTATGGTATGTTTGAGCCCCTCAGCATATGGATAGTCTTTGATTTGTTCTTAGACTACATATTGCTAGGACAAGCTTTAAAACTCATATTCTTGTGGTAAGTTTCTGGACTCATAATGTGTGGCAAGTTTGATGAACTATACGGGGGTATAGAAAAGCTGGAGTAGATAGAAATTTTAATATGATAAATGAAAATAGTCCTAGTAACAAATTTACTATTTAAAGTAAAGAAACTGAAGGTGAATATTAGGGAATTTAGGATATTCCCACTCGTCTAGCTTTGCTAGATTTCGAAATTTTTGACCTCAAGTTGATTTGGCACGTGTGTGCTTTGAAAAATATAAATGAAATTTTTGAGCGATTTAAATAGTGTCTATGCTACTTGTCTCGGCTAGACAAAAATGTTTTTACATCAAAATGTATTTCAAAAGAATCACCCACGCACCTTTTAGCCCGGTGCAGATGTGATGAATGACGGAATGCTCAACGTGTTGTTGAGACGGTGCGGTACTATTTCGTTATAAGATGATTCAACACCATAAAGTATGGTTTATGGTGTAGGAATTATTAACGACGAAATCCTCAACGGACTGTCAAAATGATGCGGTAACATGAAGTCATAAATGATTTTGATTTATAAAAGTATGTCAAAGCTATAAGTCATTGCCATTTGACTCGGCTAGACGTTTTGAAGAGTTTTGACATGATAAATGTTTTAAAATTTCTGCGGATTATAAATTATTAAAAGTAAGTCTATGCTAATTGATCTAGCTAGACAAGCGTTGAAGAAATATAAGTCTGAGCTATTGATTCAGCTAGACAAATTTTGTGAAATATTGAATTCATATTCTTTGAAAGTTATAACCAATCAAATTACTTTTGAATGAATCATAACGCTGAGATGAACAAAAAGATTAAGAAACAGGGGCATGACAGATTGTTCTACTGGCGTGCCAAATTACGGATTAAATATACATCACTTTAATGACAGACTGATCCACTGTCAGGGTTTACAGTACGATGTACTCTGGGAGTGAAGTACTGTAACCGGGGTACATGTTTACTTTAATGACAGACTAACCCACTGTCAGTGGTTTGCAGTACGATGTACTCTGGGAGTGAAGTACTGTTAAACCGGGATAAAAAGTTCATTCAGCATACTACAAAAAGTTTTATTATTCCTCTACTCTTATGAAGATTGGATGGTAGGATGGGATAGTATTATTTAAGTGTGAATGATAATGGAAACAATAATTGTGAAGTAAAGAAATTATGAAATGTGATGGATTAGAAAATTGCAGTGTGCAATGACTACGAGAAATGAAGGAAATAAAGATATGTGAAATAAATGTAAGGAAATTGGGAAGTATGAGTACATAGAAATTTCGAGGACGAAATTTTATGAAGGAGGGGTGAATGTGATACCCCAGAATTTTAAAATAATAAAATAAGGATTATGAAGAATCAAGAAAAGGTCAATATTTAAAACCTAGTATTGAATGGTATAAGTATTAAAGAATGACTTGTGAAATGAAAAGAAGATTCATGATTATGAATTGAGAAGAGAAGGATGAAGGTGCAAAGTATGCAATAAGTGGATTGAGTAAGGTTACGTGTGATTAAAGAAAGGAATTTTTTTAGAGAATTATGAAATGTAATATTATAAAGAAATTGTGAATTGAGTTAAGAATTGAATATTCTAACAGTTATGACCATTATGAGATTATCCACGTGAGCTATGGAAATTAATGAGGTAAAATATGATTATTATGGATTTAGTTGTTATTTATCCAGATAAAGGCATAGCAAGGCGCTATGAATAAAATACATATGATTGTTACAGTAATTATGATTCCGAGGACGGAATCCTGTTAAGGGGGGAAGAATGTGAGGATCCGAATTTCCAGGATTTCTTTAATAATATTAAATGAGAATTTAATTGATAAAATTATCAAGGTTATTTAAATTAATTATTATTTATGTGATTTAAGGTATGTGATGAGATTTAATTAGTGAATTAAATCTGTGCAGAGATTATGACGAATTGTGTTAATTTAAAATAATTGAAAAGTAAATAAATTGTTTAAGAACAATTTATGAGGAATAAAAGAATTTTAGATAAAGGTACAATAAATTGTACAATTAAATGGAAGTGCAAAAATTATGTTTTAAATGAGGTTATAAGGAAATGTAAGAAATATGAATTAAATATGTATATATATATATATATATGTGTGTGTTTATGCTTAATTGTTATATGTATAAATGTTATTAATTATGGAAATTAAGGGATTAATAATTAAATTAATCCAATTTTAAATAAAAAGTGAATGAGAGAGTTGGTAAAAAGTGTAATGATTGATTTTAGATTTTATCAGGAATTTTGGAAGAAGTTTGAAAATTAATTGAAAAGGAAAGGTAATTATATAAATTATATAATAATAAATTATATAATTTATATAAGGAAATTAAAATAAGGTATGAAGAAAATAATAATTATATAAATTATATAAGAATAATTATGTAATTTATATAAGGTGATTAAATGGAAATAAAGTTGGAGGAAATTAAGAAATTATTTAAGAAAGGATAATGTAAATATATAAATTATATAATATTAAGTTATATAATTTATATATAAAGAAATTATTGTGAATATTAAAGAAATTGAATAATAAATAAGAAAAATGAATGTTTTAAGTTATTAAAAATTATATTTATGTATAATGGAATTATTATGACCTTTATGAAGAATAATATTTCAGAAACGTGAACATGTTAATATAACATGATGTCCAAGTAACGAAATGAAAAATTATGGAAAATAATTTTTATATGTCCTATAAATTATTTTATGATTTTTGGAGGTATAAATTACCTCATATAATTACATGCATGTCATAATGCGTGTACAAAATTTGTCAAGAAAAGTACCCAAAAAGGGTGTTAATATTATTCATAAATCAAATTATGATTTTTAGTGAATTAAAATAAATATTTTATATACATTATATAAAATATTTATTACACGATATAATTACGTAATGTAATAAATTAAATTTGTACGCATGATTTCGGAACTTTCGAGAAACCGTGAGGCGGTGGACGTGTGTGGCATAAAAGGAAAAATCAAGTCTTGCATGTAAGCATATAAAAGGAAGGGAAAGGAATTGAAAGAAAAGGAAATAAAAAGAAAACAAAAAAACAAGTCTCCATTTTTTTCCTCTTCCTTGGTTCCACCCGACACCACCACTTAACCACCATAGCCACCACCAAGACCACCAAGAAAGAGAAAGTTTTGGTGCCATCAAGGAAGGAGTACAAGCTTCAAGGATTTTAGAAGGTTGATCGAGTTAAGAGTTTGAGCTATCAATTTAATTAACTGGACGCCAGGCAAGTTCTTCAGTCCCTTTTTATGTTAAATGTTGGACTGTTATGATATATAATTCTGGTTTTAACTGCATACAAATTATGTGTTACGTGATACGTGATATATATGACCACAATGTGTTCTTTGTGCAATGATATGAGATATATTGCTATAGTTGAAGCACAAGCACATGATATATGACACACACCAAGCATGTTAAGGTATGTGCTATGTGAAGCATGAACTGTTGAACTTGCTGAGCCGTTGTGCTCATTACTTGCTTAATAAACATTTTTGCAGGAAAGAAATGAAATTCAAGATTATTGGATTATGTTAGAGATGAATTGCCTAGAAGGTAGAAAACGTGACTGTTATATTGTTAATATTATAATTCAATGTGAGAAATTTATTAAATTACTGTGAGGAATTGTATGTATATGTAAGTTGAATATGGATATGATAAAAGTTCAATTATGAATTGTGATTGTTCATGATGATGGTCAGGGTAGAAATTATTATGAATTATGAATTATGAAATAAAGAAAATTGTATGGATATGAATAATACTAAATTGTGACTGTTGAACTGTTTGACACTAGTAAAAGAAAAGAAAAAGGTTAAGGTTACGATCCATGGGACTAGGATCGAAATGTAAGAATTTAAATGTTCAAATATTTCAATGCAACGATTGAATCAAGAAAAAGAAAAATTTATATCGAAAATTTGGTATGTTAATGCAATGATTAAGAAAAAGAAAAATTTATACCAAAATTTTGGTAATTGTTGATTTTTAAATATCAGATAATGGATCAAATAAGGTGGTTAAAGATATATTAACGAACCGAAATTTGGACGTTAAGGAAATAATGTATAATAAATACAAGATTAAAAGAGTAAAGTGGGTCGAATTTCGGGGTCGTTACAGCGCCGGGGCGCAGTAAATTGGCCTTGACACTGCGCCGGGGCGCAGTGTCACTATTCATCGGCCGAGAGTTTTTCGCGGCCAGCGAGATTGGGAAGAAGAAAAGTGGCGCCGGGGCGCAGTTACTGTAGCAAGACAAAAAATTTTAAGTGTCCGAAATGTAATATTTTGACAAGGAACGATAAGAATGGGTTATGTAAACCCTAAATAAATACGAATGGGCTATATAAAGGATGTCCAGGGATAATGAAACGATAAATGGCATAATGTAACATGCCTAAAGCTAAGCCAAAGTAAGCTAAAGATTATGAAAAATGTCGAGGACAGAGTTGAAATATAATATGAACCTATGTAAGGTTTAATACATTAAATGGGAAATGATTAGAGACGAATGGTGGTATATTTATGAGTTAAGTTTGATAATTTATATTAAGTTTATGATCATATATTGATGTTTATAGATTGTATGTTTACAGAAAAGGTTCGATCGAGTAACCTGAGGTAAAAATGGATAGATCGGCCAAGCAAGGCGACAAAGGTTAAGTAAATAAAAGCATACAGGCAAGTGTTCAGACTTAAATGTAATAAACGTTCTATGTGAACTACGTGATAGTTAATGAGTTGAAACGTGCCTTATGTGCAACTATATGGTTTAATTGCTAAATGAATTACGTGGCATTATGCACAACATAGTAAAGTAGGGGATGCATGACGCATTTATATAAACTGTAAGCATGAAATGTGTTATCTGATCTACTTGCTGAGCCTATGTGCTCACCCTTGCCATGAACTAACATTTCAGGTAAAATACAAGAAGGCCGGAAGTTCCGGTGTAGCTAAGGTAAAGGAATATGAATAGATGGACAGACATGAGGAAATTGATACATGTAAACTGTGACGCCCCCAAATCTGGGCCCACACAGCCCAAACTTGAGTCGTCAAAAGACAACAAAATTATTACAACAAAGCACAACGTACAACAATACAGTGTATAATAATACACAACTAAGTCTTCACTATTATTGCCACACTATTTTACAAAACGTGAAGACTATGATAACTATTCCTCGGACCCTCACTCCATTCCCCGGCTAGACCCTGTTATGTTTTCATCTCCTGTTGAAAAACAATGGAACAAAAGAAAGGGTGAGCTCAAATAGCCCAGTAAAGAATATCATGACTAAGATAATGACGAATAAATTATCATTAGTCTTCAACAGTTGAGTTCTTGATAGAATACAATAGACTACAAGGTTTATATCAAAAACTGCAGTTAAATTCTTAAACAACGTTCAGATCAATAATAGCAGCGGAATGAGCAATCTATTAGAAGAATAATGCAGACTATAATGTCCACTCGGTTCTCTTTTTAGGAAAAACATCATCGACTTTTATCATCTGAATTATCATTAGTCAAGATAATACAAATTCACAGTTCCTGATCATAATCATGCACATCAACAGTTCATCTTTGTACTACGGGCCAAAGATATTCAATATAGCACCAACGATCATGATTATACCAGATTCAGCCTTTGGTCATAATCATACCAAACAACAGTTCATCTTTGCACTACGGGCCAAAGAGAACATTCACCACGTGCCATAAAAGACACCGAACAGATGTATCGCCTTTAACCTATCATCTGTTCAACAAATATATCACATCTGTGCCCCCGGCCACAGATATTCACAACAGCTTGATTTTTGGATGATTAGAATGATATAAATGATGAACAGAAGAAATAGGATAACAATAAGTATCGGAAGTTTACTTTGTACAGATTCAAATAATGTCCAAATTGTCAACATGATGTGGAGTGAAATTCAAGATCCACAGTTCAGAATAACGGTTACAATTCAATAGAAAGGTTCACGTAAATAGGAAGGTTCAGTTGAAATAATGAAGTTCAACTATTATGGAACATATAATATTTTCAGGAATTATAGAAGCAATAGTTCCATAATAAATTTCGATTTAGGAGTATGAAAGAAAATAATATCCCTTACCGTAGCAGGTTTGATTAACAAAAGGTGAAGGAAATTAATACAAGGGTTATTCACCAACAGGCGGCAATCCGCTCCGTAAGGTTATTCCCACAATTTAATAGAATTTGAGTACAAAGAGTTATTCACCAAACAGGCGGCAATCCGCTCCGTAAGGTTATTCTCAGAGATTAATAATGAATGAATACGAAAGGTTATTCACCAACAGGCGACAATCCGCTCCGTAAGGTTATTCCCACAATTTAATACATGGAAATAAAAGACACGTCTTATGAGTAAGGAAGAAACAATATTATTATCGAGAATCAAATAATGATAATCCCTTACCATAGTATGTTTGAATAATGGAAGATGAAAAAGATGGTATCCCTTACCGTAACACGTGACTGGATATTGATTTAAATGAGGTTGATTAACTTGAACAGTACACGTATACTTATAGATCTTCACAAATACTCAAGATGACTTAAGCACACTTAGAGAGAACTTTCACAAGAAGTATTTAGAGAGAGAAAGAAAGAACAAGTAAGGAAGTTTATGAAAAATCCTTAAGTTAAGGCTTCTATTTATAGCCAAAAATCTTATCATTCATTTAATCTAAACCATTCATTTAAAGATCATCTTTTAATCTACACCATCCATTTCAAATATTATATTATCTTTAATCTACACCATTCATTTCATATCACCTAATAATCACCTAACTTTATATTATAAACAAATCAATTTAATTATTCAACAATAATTCACACTTTAATCTACACCATTCATTTCATATCACCTAATAATCACCTAACTTTATATTATAAACAAATCAATTCAATTATTCAACAATAATTCACACTTTAATCTACACCATTCATTTCATATCACCTAATAATCACCTAACTTTATATTATAAACAAATAACTTTATCAATTCAATTATTATGACTAATTGTTATAAATACAGTATAGTTAGCTCTTAGATATCAAGTCAATAAATTAATGAAATACAACTGTTTAAATAACATCATAATAGAGATAACAATAATGTAAAATAAAGCATACGTTACTGTGTAATGACAATTATTGATTCAATAATGTGAATTACTGTGCATATGTTACTGTGACAATTATTAGGTTCAATAATTTTAAAAACAGTGCAACAACAATTATTGACTCAATGATATAAAATAATGACAATTATTAAATCAATAATGCAAAATACTGTGTAACAACAATTATTGAATTGATAATATAAAATATTATGCAGTGACAATTATCGATGAAATGATGCGTAACAGTTACGGTGTCAATTATCAGACCAAAAATATGAGACACTATGCAATACCGTGTGTTACTGTAGAGTACCGAGTGCTACAGAAAATACCAATAACTACCGTATGCTACTATTCTTTTATCACCGGTATTTTAACAGTTCCGTTGACTATTTTTATTTAAAAAGGTTATTTCTGTCGTTTTCTATATCCGACAAATATTCCGTTGTGGGGTCCACCAATAATTTGTTATTTCGGCGCCGTCGGACCAAACGAATATTCCCCGACCAAACGAATATTCCCCGACAAAGCGAATATTGTCCGACAAAATAAAATTTGCACATAACATCCTTAACTTTTAACTTTATCGATTTAACCACTTACTGTTTAAAAAATATCTATATGAAGAAAAATTAAATTTTGTATTTCATAAAATTCGGGGTCTTACAACCTCCCCTCCTTATGAAATTTCGTCCCCGAAATTGACGTACCTGACATATCGAAGAGGTAAGGATACTTAGATTTCATCTCAGATTCTAGCTCTCAGGTCATTTCCTCAGTATCTTGGTTCCTCCATAAAACCTTAACTTGAGGTATAACCTTTGAGCGTAGGATCTGCTCCTTCTTATCCAGGATCTTAACATGTACCTCCTCGTATGTTAAATCCTCTGCTATAACGTCTGGTTCTAACTCAATGACGTGGTTTGGGTCCTTCACATATTTACGTAACATAGATATGTGAAAAACGTTATGGATGCGAGACATACTTGGTGGTAGGGCTAGTCTGTAGGCTACGGTTCCTATTCGATCGAGGATTTCAAATGGGCCAATAAATCGAGGGTTGAGCTTTCCTCTCTTTCCGAATCTCGTAACCCCTTTCCATGGAGAAACACGTAAGAATACATGATCTCCGACGTTGAAACTTTCGTCTCTCCGATGAAGATCAGCATAACTCTTTTGTCGTTCTTGTGCGGTCTGTATTCGTTGTCGGATCATTTGGATCTTTTCGGTCGTCAAGCGTACCAACTCGGGTCCCAACAATTTTGCTTCTCCTACCTCATTCCAACATATTGGAGAGCGACACTTCCTTCCATACAATGCCTCGAATGGAGCCATGCCTATGCTTGCTTGGTAACTGTTGTTGTAAGAAAATTCCACCAACGGCAAGTACTTATCCCAACTTCCTTTGAAGTCTAATACACAAAGTCTCAAAAGATCTTCGAGGGTCTGGATCGTCCTTTCCGATTGTCCGTCCGTTTGAGGATGGTATGCAGAACTAAAACGCAGTTCAGTGCCCATAGCTTTTTGTAGACTGATCCAAAAGCGTGAAGTGAATCTAGGATCTCGATCAGAAACTATGGAAACTGGCATGCCATGCAATCTCACGATCTCATTTATGTACATACCGGCAAGACGTTCAAGTGAAAAGTTTTCTCGTATAGGCAAGAAATGAGCAGATTTGGTCAATCTATCTACGATCACCCAAATTGCATCTAAGCCTTGAGAAACTTTTGGAAGACCCGTCACGAAGTCCATATTGATGTGTTCCCACTTCCATTCGGGAACTTCAAGTGATTGTAATGGACCTTTAGGAACTTGATGTTCTGCCTTGACACGTTGACAAGTTAGGCACCTTGAGATAAACTCCGCAATCTCTCTTTTCATATTGTTCCACCAAAATGTATGTCGAAGATCTCGATACATCTTGGTACCTCCTGGGTGGATTGCAAACGGCGTGTTGTGTGCCTCCATCATGATTTTATGCTTTAATTCAGGATCGTTAGGAACACAGAGTCGAGAGTTGACTCGAAGTATTCCTTTCTCGTCGATTCTTGCTTCGGGAATGACACCTTCTTGTACTTTCTTTATCATGTTTATCAGTTCCGGATCGGTAGCTTGAGCAGCTTTAATTTTATCGATTAAAGTTGGTTCTACTCGCACGTGAGCAATCTTCGAGCTGGTCCCTGGTGTCTTTAGCTCTATCTCCATCTTTTGCAAGTCGTACAAAATACACTTTTGTGTTGTCAGCAGTGCACTTGTACTTGCATAAGATTTTCTGCTCAAAGCGTCAGCTACAACGTTCGCCTTTCCCGGGTGATACTGGATTGTGTGGTCATAATCCTTTAACAGCTCAAGCCAACGTCGTTGTCGCATGTTGAGTTCCTTCTGGGTGAAGAAATACTTGAGACTTTTATGATCCGTATAGATATCCACTTTTTCTCCGTACAAGTAGTGTCTCCAGATCTTCAACGTGAAAACGACTGCTGCCAACTCTAGATCATGAGTAGGATAATTTTTCTCATAATCTTTGAGTTGTCGAGAGGCGTAGGCTATAACCTTTCCATGTTGCATAAGGACACAGCCTAGACCTTTGCCAGAAGCATCGCTGTAGATAACAAATTCTCCTGATCCTGATGGTATGGTCAGAACAGGAGCTGAAACCAGTCTCTTCTTGAGTTCTTGGAAACTTTTCTCGCATTCCTCGCTCCATATGAATTTTGTGCTTTTTCGAGTAAGCTGCGTTAATGGAGTGGCGATTCGAGAAAATCCTTCTACGAATCTCCGATAATAACCAGCTAGACCCAGAAAACTTCGGACTTCGGTTACTGTTTTGGGTTGTTCCCAATTTAGTACCGTTTCAATCTTCGCAGGATCGACTGATATTCCTTGACTAGAAATCACATGCCCAAGAAACGCGACCTCCTCAAGCCAGAACTCACATTTCTTCAACTTGGCATATAATTTGTTTTCACGGAGCTTTTGTAGTATCAATCTCAGGTGTTGTTCATGATCCTCGCGACTCTTGGAGTATATGAGGATGTCATCAATAAAGACAACCACAAAATGATCCAAATGTTCCTTGAATATCCGGTTCATCATGTCCATGAAAGCTGCAGGAGCATTAGTTAGTCAAAAAGGCATGACTAAGAACTCATAATGCCCATAACGAGTTCTGAAAGCAGTCTTTGGAATGTCCTCAGCTTTAACCTTTAACTGATGATATCCAGAACGGAGATCAATCTTTGAGAAATGTTGAGCGCCTTGCAATTGATCAAACATGTCATCAATCCGAGGTAACGGGTACCTGTTCTTGATGGTGACATGGTTCAATTCTCGGTAGTCAACGCACAATCTCATACTCCCGTCTTTCTTCTTCACAAATAGAACAGGAGCACCCCAAGGTGATGCACTCGGACGAATGAAACCGGTATCCAACAATTCCTGTAGTTGGACTTTTAACTCTTGAAGTTCAATGGGAGCCATTCGGTAGGGAGCTTTGGAAATGGGCTTGGTACCGGGTTCAAGATCAATATAAAAATCAATTTCACGGTTTGGGGGTAAGCCAGGAAGTTCTTCAGGAAAAACGTCAGGAAACTCATTAACAATGGGAATATCATTCAAGTTTGACGTATTTTTGTTCAAATCAGTGACATGAGTTAAAAAGGCTTGACATCCGTTTTTCAATAAACGAATGGCTTTATGGCTAGAAATAACAGTTATAGATTTCAATGGTTTAGTTGCTTGAATTTGCATGACAGGTTGATTAGGAATATGAAAACTAATAATCTTATGAAAACAATCAATTTTAGCATGATGGGTAGTCAACCAATCAATTCCTAAAATCACATCAAATTCATGCATCTCCAAAGAAATAAGGTCAACAGGTAATGTGAGGTTGTTGATTTGAACTAGGCAAGATTTATAGACAGTAGATGTAATGGTCATTTCTCCTAATGGGGTTTCAACTGATAAGTCAAAGTCCAAATTTTCAGGAGTTAAGTTTAAACGCTGAGCACATGCAGGTGAGATAAAAGAATGGGTAGAGCCAGTATCTAACAAAGCGTAGACTTCACGAGAATTTATGAATAGCTTACCGGTTATCACCTCGTTCGAGTTTCGTGCCATTTGGGATGTCACAACAAAAGCTCTCCCTTGAACTACAGATTTTCCTTTATCCGCGCTAGCTTTTGGTATCATCATTGCAGCTGGACTTGATTTTGTGGCAGGACAAAACCGCGCAAGATGACCCTCTTTCCCACAACTGTAGCACTTTTTGGACTGCAGTGTACAGTTTGGGCTGATGTGACCTTCCTGACCACACCTATAGCATCTCACTGGTGGTCGATCTTCTCCCCTTGAAACTGGGGTCGGTGCTGGTGTTGGTACTGGTGTTGGTGCCCTTCCATAATTATTATGGAATCTCTTTCTTTTGAAATTGTTCCCACTAGATTCTCCTCTTCTGTTATTTGGTATGGAATTACCACCGAAGTGTTGGTTACCTCCTCGATGGTTCTCGTTCCTGTGGTTGTTGTCACTCCTTTCTCTATGCTGATCATTAACTCTTGGCTGCAATGTTTCATCTGTTTGCTCCACCCTTTGAGCCCTATCTACAACATCTGAATACAAACTGAATTTATGAGAGCTAAGTTGTTGACGAATTTTGAGTCTCAAACCTCTCAGGAACATTCGACTCATTCGTGCTTCGTCATCTACTAGATGAGTCGCAAAACGAGACAGTTCAGCAAACTCAGCTTCATATTGAGAAACTGTCATGTTTCCCTGCTCCAGCTTAATGAATTCCACTTCCTTCATATGGCGGATGCTTTCTGGGAAGTACTTCTCGTTAAACAATTCTTCGAATTCTGTCCAAGACATTTCGAGTGCTGAAGGTTGGATACGTTTTACCGCTTCCCACCAATGGTCCGCCTCACCTCGTAACATAAAAGTGGCAAATGGCACCTTCTGATCATCAGCGCATTGTAAGACATCAAGTATTTTTGTCGTCTGCTTCAGCCATGCCTCCGCTTTGAGTGGGTCAGGCTTCCCGTGGAATTCAGGTGGTCCCAATTCTTTAAATTGCTTGACAGTGACCATCCTCAAATTACCAGCGTTTCTACCGTTATTATTGACTGGATTTCCTCTTGCTTGATTCTGTATGAACTGCATGAAATTCCTAAAGAATCCATCGTTCATCATGTTATCAGGAACATTATTTCCTGAGTTGGCAGGAGGATTGTTTGGGGCCTCTTGATTCTCGGCTACATTCGCTTCAGGCATTCCATAGTTAACCTCTTGATTTCCAGATGCCATACTAAACTGTTGTCACAAAATAAATGTTAGTTCAAATAAACTGACTCATCACTTCATGTTCCTACATTCAAATCGACTCATTAGATAATAAAATCTATTTTAGGTAGGACACACTAGTGACTGATTCTATTCGTCTCTCCCCTCCTAGTTCTACCCCAGATCGCCATTAAAGACCATATCCCTAAGCTCTGATGCCAACTGTGACGCCCCCAAATCTGGGCCCACACAGCCCAAACTTGAGTCGTCAAAAGACAACAAAATTATTACAACAAAGCACAACGTACAACAATACAGTGTATAATAATACACAACTAAGTCTTCACTATTATTGCCACACTATTTTACAAAACGTGAAGACTATGATAACTATTCCTCGGACCCTCACTCCATTCCCCGGCTAGACCCTGTTATGTTTTCATCTCCTGTTGAAAAACAATGGAACAAAAGAAAGGGTGAGCTCAAATAGCCCAGTAAAGAATATCATGACTAAGATAATGACGAATAAATTATCATTAGTCTTCAACAGTTGAGTTCTTGATAGAATACAATAGACTACAAGGTTTATATCAAAAACTGCAGTTAAATTCTTAAACAACGTTCAGATCAATAATAGCAGCGGAATGAGCAATCTATTAGAAGAATAATGCAGACTATAATGTCCACTCGGTTCTCTTTTTAGGAAAAACATCATCGACTTTTATCATCTGAATTATCATTAGTCAAGATAATACAAATTCACAGTTCCTGATCATAATCATGCACATCAACAGTTCATCTTTGTACTACGGGCCAAAGATATTCAATATAGCACCAACGGTCATGATTATACCAGATTCAGCCTTTGGTCATAATCATACCAAACAACAGTTCATCTTTGCACTACGGGCCAAAGAGAACATTCACCACGTGACATAAAAGACACCGAACAGATGTATCGCCTTTAACCTATTATATCGCCTTTAACCTATCATCTGTTCAACAAATATATCACATCTGTGCCCCCGGCCACAGATATTCACAACAGCTTGATTTTTGGATGATTAGAATGATATAAATGATGAACAGAAGAAATAGGATAACAATAAGTATCGGAAGTTTACTTTGTACAGATTCAAATAATGTCCAAATTGTCAACATGATGTGGAGTGAAATTCAAGATCCACAGTTCAGAATAACGGTTACAATTCAATAGAAAGGTTCACGTAAATAGGAAGGTTCAGTTGAAATAATGAAGTTCAACTATTATGGAACATATAATATTTTCAGGAATTATAGAAGCAATAGTTCCATAATAAATTTCGATTTAGGAGTATGAAAGAAAATAATATCCCTTACCGTAGCAGGTTTGATTAACAAAAGGTGAAGGAAATTAATACAAGGGTTATTCACCAACAGGCGGCAATCCGCTCCGTAAGGTTATTCCCACAATTTAATAGAATTTGAGTACAAAGAGTTATTCACCAAACAGGCGGCAATCCGCTCCGTAAGGTTATTCCCACAATTTAATAGAATTTGAGTACAAAGAGTTATTCACCAAACAGGCGGCAATCCGCTCCGTAAGGTTATTCTCAGAGATTAATAATGAATGAATACGAAAGGTTATTCACCAACAGGCGACAATCCGCTCCGTAAGGTTATTCCCACAATTTAATACATGGAAATAAAAGGCACGTCTTATGAGTAAGGAAGAAACAATATTATTATCGAGAATCAAATAATGATAATCCCTTACCATAGTATGTTTGAATAATGGAAGATGAAAAAGATGGTATCCCTTACCGTAACACATGACTGGATATTGATTTAAATGAGGTTGATTAACTTGAACAGTACACGTATACTTATAGATCTTCACAAATACTCAAGATGACTTAAGCACACTTAGAGAGAACTTTCACAAGAAGTATTTAGAGAGAGAAAGAAAGAACAAGTAAGGAAGTTTATGAAAAATCCTTAAGTTAAGGCTTCTATTTATAGCCAAAAATCTTATCATTCATTTAATCTAAACCATTCATTTAAAGATCATCTTTTAATCTACACCATCCATTTCAAATATTATATTATCTTTAATCTACACCATTCATTTCATATCACCTAATAATCACCTAACTTTATATTATAAACAAATCAATTTAATTATTCAACAATAATTCACACTTTAATCTACACCATTCATTTCATATCACCTAATAATCACCTAACTTTATATTATAAACAAATCAATTCAATTATTCAACAATAATTCACACTTTAATCTACACCATTCATTTCATATCACCTAATAATCACCTAACTTTATATTATAAACAAATAACTTTATCAATTCAATTATTATGACTAATTGTTATAAATACAGTATAGTTAGCTCTTAGATATCAAGTCAATAAATTAATGAAATACAACTGTTTAAATAACATCATAATAGAGATAACAATAATGTAAAATAAAGCATACGTTACTGTGTAATGACAATTATTGATTCAATAATGTGAATTACTGTGCATATGTTACTGTGACAATTATTAGGTTCAATAATTTTAAAAACAGTGCAACAACAATTATTGACTCAATGATATAAAATAATGACAATTATTAAATCAATAATGCAAAATACTGTGTAACAACAATTATTGAATTGATAATATAAAATATTATGCAGTGACAATTATCGATGAAATGATGCGTAACAGTTACGGTGTCAATTATCAGACCAAAAATATGAGACACTATGCAATACCGTGTGTTACTGTAGAGTACCGAGTGCTACAGAAAATACCAATAACTACCGTATGTTACTATTCTTTTATCACCGGTATTTTAACAGTTCCGTTGACTATTTTTATTTAAAAAGGTTATTTCTGTCGTTTTCTATATCCGACAAATATTCCGTTGTGGGGTCCACCAATAATTTGTTATTTCGGCGCCGTCGGACCAAACGAATATTCCCCGACCAAACGAATATTCCCCGACAAAGCGAATATTGTCCGACAAAATAAAATTTGCACATAACATCCTTAACTTTTAACTTTATCGATTTAACCACTTACTGTTTAAAAAATATCTATATGAAGAAAAATTAAATTTTGTATTTCATAAAATTCGGGGTCTTACATAAACTGTATAGAGGCCTAGATAAGCATGAAAGCAAAGTTGATCTTGGTAATTTATGTAATGGAAGCAAGCCAATTAACTATAAAATTGTATAGATGCAGTTATGTAATAATTTGATTTTAATTGTCAAACCATGATTGTAATATAAGGTTAAATGGTATATAATTCCATATAATCAAGTGTATATGACTTATGTGATCATAGAGCAAAGAGTGTATCCATGTGATATCCAGGAAAAAGTTATACGTGTGATATAGATGTATGTATACAGGTGTATGTGAACAGGATCAGGTACAGAACATGTAAAATTAAATAGGGCCATGCATGAATACTTCATGGCGGAATTTTAATTAAATATTATGATAAGTCATGAATAAAAATGATTATAGAAATTGTAATAGAATAGGTCACAGCTAATAAAGGTTGACCTGAGTGGAATGAATTGGATAAGTGAACGTTGCGATCCTGAGACAGGTAAGGAAGATAAATTAAATAAAAAAAAAAAATGGACCGAATTTATGGTCACGTGATTGGTTAAAGGAGCAAGTTTAACGCACGAGATCTCTGTTAATATGGTATTAAAGTTAGATAATATAATATCCTGTGATAATCGGATAATTAATTAAGGTCGGGATTTCGGGGCGTTACAGTTGGTATCAGAGCAGACAGGTTATAGACCTTAGGTAGGAGTACCTTAGACTATAACCTTTGTGTAAAGAAAGGAAATGGAAAGGTATTGAACTCTAGAAGAGTTGTGTAATAAAGAAATGAATTTTGGGAATTCAGGATTAAGAAATAGTAAAAGATATTTTAAGATAAGATATGAGAAAGGGCAAAAGAGCTATGAGATCATAGGCAATCAAATATTAAGGGACTTGTGAGGAGTTGTGAATTGCAAGACATGAATAAGGACTCTAGATGAGTTGTAAATGGTAAGATAAGATTAAGGAACTCTTAAGGAGTTGCGAATAGTAAGTTATGAATATAGGGGACTCATGATGAGTTGAGAACAATAAGATGAAGGGACTCTTAATGAGTTGTAAGATGTGAATTGATAAAATTCATATCAGGTAAAGAAAATTGAGGAATGATAGGGTATGTGGGATTTGTCAGTGAGGACTCATGGTAGTGGCCAAGTGTGCATTTCCTCGGTATGGGACGGGGATTTGTACTTGCTTAGCTTCCTATCATGATAATCAGTGGAGATCCAGCGTCACGGTATGAAATGAGAAGAGTTAAGTAAGAAAGATTAAGATTAGTTGCGTGTTCTGAAAACCCAAGCGTATAGTAAGTTCGTGACTCATGATTATGTGGTGGAGCCCCTCAGCGAATGGGCGACTATAGCCTGACTAGGACAAGCTCCGTGAACCATATGATTGTGGTAAGTTCCTGAGCCCAAATGCGTGACGAGTTTGATGAACAGGGATGGGTTTAGAGTAGAGAACCATAAGTTAAGAGATATAATTCTTAGATATTGGCTAAGATTAAGAATATACGAAGATAAAGTATTATAAGAAAGGATTGAATGAGTTAAGGAATTAAGTAAGAAGAAGAGATTATTAGGATTGGGTAGGCAATCCACTCTTCTAGCTATGCTAGACCATCGAAATATTATGTTCAAATATCGTAAAGTGATTTTTTTTTTTTTAAAAATTCCGTGATTCATGGTCTATGCCAATTGATTCGGCTAGACAAAGTTATTTCGAAAATTTCAAAATGTATTTATAAAAGTCATTGTCACGCTGTTGATTATGGTGTGAAATGATAATATGGCGGAATTCTCAACGTACTTCTATGACGGTACGGTATTAAGAAGTCTTAAATGACTGAATTCTCAACGTACTGCTAAGATAGTGCGGTATTATGAAGCCTTTTAAAGGATTTTTCTTGGGTTCAAGTTTTGAACCAATAACAGTAAAAAGGGAACTTTTGAAAAGTTCAAATTACAGTAAATGCACAGTTCATTAATGTGAGTCTATGCCATTTGTTTCGGCTAGACCATTCTGCTAAATAAATGAATAAACGTTTTTGAAATCCAGGAAATGGATAAAATAAAATGTTTTAAAAGTCTGAGGTGAACAACCCTAAAAAGGGGATATAGTACAAGGGTTGGTTAACACGGTTCAACCCATAAAGCAAAAGAAAGAGGGTACAATAGGCTGATCACCTAGCGTACCAATGGGCCAGGAAAATAGAGTGGCGTGGTTGCGTCGTGAACTCATGTTCCTGGAGGTTATAACCCTTGGGTATTCGCAGTCTTTGTGATTGCTAATATTCTTAACGAGTTCATTGGTCTTTATTGACCCCTCAACAAAAGTATCAATTTTATTTTAAATGCAAAAGTTTTATGTTTTAAGGAAAAGCTACTCTTATTTATTCATATGACTTCACAGTTGTTGTATGATCGTGAAGATTCTTGAAAACATTCCAATCTTCTGGAATGAATATTAGAAAGGGGTAAGATGGGTAGAGAGATGAGAAAATGTAAAGGTTAGTGGAAAACATAGCTATGTGGATTGAATATAAAGAGTTATGAATGTTGCAAAGCAAGATATGAGTACACAGCAATTTCGAGGACGAAATTTTGTTAAGGGGGGGTGAATGTGACACCCCAGGATTTTACAAGAAATTCTAAATAAGGATTATGGATAATTAAGTGAAGGTTATAAAACAAAACCTAGTTAAAATGATTAAATATGATTATTTATGTGATTAAATTGAATTATTACGTGATCAATGTGATAGATGTGACCTGTGTGGTTGAAATGGTACAGATGGATTCGTTGGAGATTTGAAGTGTCTGAGAGACTTGAGATATAATGGAATAATAAATGAATATGAACTTTGATGCTCAAATGGTAATATGATGGTAATATGAATGCTTAAGATAAACGATTTATGGTAATGCCTACATTAAGGCCATGTGACGAGAATCAGAGTAGAACAGTATTGTGTTCGCAAGTGATGACATGAATATATGAAAATATATATAAGTGTACGTTTGTAATTGACGTATTAAAGATAGGAGGATTTAACGTTCAAGAAAATATTGGAATAAGAAATGAGCATGCAAATTGATATGAGTTATGAACATGGGTAACAAGTTAAAGGAATAGGCCTGAAGAGGCGAAGATAAAAGAATGACAAGGTAAGTTGGTATGTGTAGAAAAGCAGGGTTCTAGATAGAGATTAAAAGTATGATAAGATTTATGATATTTCAATATTTGGAGTTTTCTAAGAAATGGATATTTATGTGAATTAAATGAGATAATTATGAGTACAAGCGATAAATGCAGAATGGAATAAGTTGAGAACGAGTAAAAGGAATTTGAAATGTAAGAATAAATTGAATTGGTTTTATGTGTGTTAAGTAAGTAAGTGAAATAATGTAAAAGTCGTGGAAAAGATTATGTGAATTATTAAGAATAACGGACGATGGATTTTGGTAATCCGGTCGGGGTTCGTTTCTCGAGGAAGCGGTTTATGGAAAGAACGATCGTTATGAATATTGGAAATGTTGGAAATTTGAAATAATTTGAATAGAGAACCAAAAAGGGTTCGTAAATAATTTAGAAGGGAATATTATGTAAATTGGCAATTATGGCAAATTAAAATAAGTGATTGGTGAATTAGCATTTAGAAATGTGACAAGCAATATGGGACAAGCAAATTATGGAGTATTGGATGATATAATGAAATTGAAACATAATGAAACAAGTTTGGATTAAAATGGTTTTGAATTGAGGTAAAAATGAGCAATTTTGAATTTAAGGAATTAAAATTCTCCAGATTTTTGGATAAATGACCATATAGCCCTTATCAAATTATGAATGACAATTGTATCCTATGTTGGCTTAATGACTAATATACCCTTGTTTAGTTATGTAAAATGACTTAAGTGCCCTAACCATGCTAGAGTTAAACTAACCATCTATGGTTAGTTGTTGGAGCTTTATATATATGATGTACATAGCAAGCTAGCTTAATTCATTTATACTCCTTTCGAAGTTTCCAGTAAAGTTGAGAGAATGAGAGAAAATGGAAGGAAAGGCTTGAGTTGGAAGAAAACTTTGAAGGAAATTGCTGGAAAATTTGCAAGTGAAGCAAGTTTAGCTATCAAAAGTGATGAACAAGGTTCTACCAAGCTTAGAAGTTAGAAGGAAGTCAAGTTCATAGAAGGTATAAACATGTTCATGTATTAAATTTGAGGTTTATGAGTTTAAATGATAGATTAAGACTAGCCATGCTAATATTTATGGCTAGATATAAAGATTATGTGAATTATGAGTTCTATATGTGAGCTAAGTCATGGAACCCTAAGTTTGAAGGTAGTAGACAAAGGTGGTGTAATATTTGTGTATAAAATTAAGCTAGAAATCATGAATTAAGACATGATCATATGTTATATGTTACTAGATTTGATGAAAACCTAGTTTGGAAAGATAAACATGTATGAAGCATGAGATATAACATGCTAGATAGCTTTATAAATTCCAGTATACTTGAAAATCATGATTTATTTAAGGAAGTTTGAATACTAGGCTATACTTTTTGTGTAGTCAACGTAATAATCTGTAAAGTGCATTAGAATGTGCAATTAGAAGTTATATAGACGTATATAGTCGTTAAATGTGTATATAGTTGCCTATGTGGTGTTGAGAGATTAAGGTGTCAAGATAAGTTTAAGTTTAAAATTGAAAAGTTTGGAAAATTTGACAAAATCCAACTAAAGGGTGATTTTTGGCAATTGTGAGAAATTAAAGATGAAATTGAGTCAAATGACTCATGTTTATGTTAATACACGTGTTAGAGTCGTTTTGGTAATCGACGGATTTGAATTTGAGCGAAATGGCGATTCGAACGATCGAAATCGATCGTTTCGAATCGAAATGAATTTTAACGGACAAAAGTCGCCTCGTGCGAAATTTTATCGTTTTGAAAGTTTGGACATGTCATATATAGGTTATATGAACTATGTCAAGTGTTGAATTGATGTTTTAAATCAAATGGCCAAAAATCACAAGAATGGCAAAAGTTGATTTTTAAAAATTCTGAAATTTCCTAAGTATAGAAAAGTTCTGAACAGGCCTCCTATTGACTAGTGTATCTATGTTTTAATGCATCCAAATGAGGCAAAGGAAAAATTTATAAAATATTATGTTATAAGGTTTACATGTATACCAAATTTGGTGTCAATTGGATGTATGGTTGAAGAATTAAAAATCACCAAAGTAGCAGCAAAAATCAGATTCTGCTGAACCAGGGACTGCGCCGGGGCGCAGTAAATTGGCCTTGACACTGCGCCGGGGCGCAGTGTCACTGTTCATCGGCCGAGAGCTTTTCGCGGCCAGCGAGATTGGGAAGAAGAAAAGTGGCGCCGGGGCGCAATTACTGTAGCAAGACAAAAAATTTTAAGTGTCCGAAATGTAATATTTTGACAAGGAACGATAAGAATGGGTTATGTAAACCCTAAATAAATACGAATGGGCTATATAAAGGATGTCCAGGGATAATGAAACGATAAATGACATAATGTAACATGCCTAAAGCTAAGCCAAAGTAAGCTAAAGATTATGAAAAATGTCGAGGACAGAGTTGAAATATAATATGAACCTATGTAAGGTTTAATACATTAAATGGGAAATGATTAGAGACGAATGGTGGTATATTTATGAGTTAAGTTTGATAATTTATATTAAGTTTATGATCATATATTGATGTTTATAGATTGTATGTTTACAGAAAAGGTTCGATCGAGTAACCTGAGGTAAAAATGGATAGATCGGTCAAGCAAGGCGACAAAGGTTAAGTAAATAAAAGCATACAGGCAAGTGTTCAAACTTAAATGTAATAAACGTTCTATGTGAACTACGTGATAGTTAATGAGTTGAAACGTGCCTTATGTGCAACTATATGGTTTAATTGCTAAATGAATTACGTGGCATTATGCACAACATAGTAAAGTAGGGGATGCATGACGCATTTATATAAACTGTAAGCATGAAATGTGTTATCTGATCTACTTGCTGAGCCTATGTGCTCACCCTTGCCATGAACTAACATTTCAGGTAAAATACAAGAAGGCCGGAAGTTCCGGTGTAGCTAAGGTAAAGGAATATGAATAGATGGACAGACATGAGGAAATTGATACATGTAAACTGTATAGAGGCCTAGATAAGCATGAAAGCAAAGTTGATCTTGGTAATTTATGTAATGGAAGCAAGCCAATTAACTATAAAATTGTATAGATGCAGTTATGTAATAATTTGATTTTAATTGTCAAACCATGATTGTAATATAAGGTTAAATGGTATATAATTCCATATAATCAAGTGTATATGACTTGTGTGATCATAGAGCAAAGAGTGTATCCAGTGTATCCATGTGATATCCAGGAAAAAGTTATACGTGTGATATAGATGTATGTATACAGGTGTATGTGAACAGGATCAGGTACAGAACATGTAAAATTAAATAGGGCCATGCATGAATACTTCATGGCGGAATTTTAATTAAATATTATGATAAGTCATGAATAAAAATGATTATAGAAATTGTAATAGAATAGGTCACAGCTAATAAAGGTTGACCTGAGTGGAATGAATTGGATAAGTGAACGTTGCGATCCTGAGACAGGTAAGGAAGATAAATTAAATAAATAAATAAAAATGGACCGAATTTATGGTCACGTGATTGGTTAAAGGAGCAAGTTTAACGCACGAGATCTCTGTTAATATGGTATTAAAGTTAGATAATATAATATCCTGTGATAATCGGATAATTAATTAAGGTCGGGATTTCGGGGCGTTACAGTCATCCATGTGTACGATAAAGGCCTTTATATAATGTAATACACGTAAATCATATTCCATCAAAAAGTACAAAATTGTCCATAAAATTTAGGTTGAAAACATTGTTCTCAAAGCCCAGCTAAAATTATTAATGGCTTTATAACGATTAGTATGTCCTTGCTCTCCTAAAACAAACTTTCTCACTTTTTTTCACTATTAGAGCCCCACCTGGGCGTGGACCCAGATCTCATCTCTATTTTGTGGTCGATCAGAAATCAGACCACATACGAATATGATAATGCAGCCCAACAGATTCATCCAGTAAGTGGAAGATGTACTGTTCACAACACACATTTTTCTTCTTATAAATATAGCCGCTCATTGTCTTTACATTTCATGTAATTCTAGAAGACTTTATGTAACCTAAATAAAGAAAACAGAAAGAAAGAAAGAAAGAAAGAAACCCCCGGAAACAGAGCCCTAGCTAGTAACATTGCATTCTCTCCCCCTCTCCCTCTCCCTTTTATTACCTCTCTCTCTAGATCTTTCTCCATCATCTATATCTATCTGTTTTTGTTATGGAATTAAAGTATGCATGAGATGTATTAAAGTATTCTTTATGGTTAATAGGAGGATAGATTATTGTTCAAACTTCTGTTTTGCAGAATTGATAGTTACATACTCTCATGGCTTATTTGAATGTATGGTTTAATTAAATAATTTATGATTTTATTTATGAGTTGTAAAACTCTTGTTGTGAGTTATTTAATTTTTCTTGCAGTTTAGATAACATGTAAACTCTTTGTGAGTATGGGTTTAGTTGATGTAATTATAATTAGATCGGATGTACACTTCGTTTGAAGTATAAGATCTATATGTAATCAGTAAGCTGTTAAAGAAGATGGACATGGAGTCATGAAGAATCAAGTATTCGTGTTGAACAAGAATGTTCAAGGAAACTCCTGATAGATCCATGATTGTAATTAGCCATGAGAGTATATTATTATCTTATTATTTGTTTCTTGATAATTTGATTATCTGTTTGTTATTAAAACCTAAATTAAAGCAGCAGAATTGAATTTTAATTAATTTGAAAATTCACTATCTGAAGCACAATTTTTTTTAAAAATAGAATATCGCGATCTAGCAGTGTCTTATAAAGCAGCTGCTTGGAGCAGTGACGCAGTTGCTTTGGTCACTAACGCAACTGTGTAGAGCAGTGACGCAGTTGTGTGGCTGCTAACTGTTTTGAACAATTCGCGTTCTAAAGCAGCTGCGTAGGAGAACATTAAATTGTTCAGTTTTTCCAGATTTTTCGAAAAAGGTTTTTACGGATTGTAAAATATATATATATATATATATATATATATATATATATATATCTTATGTGGAATATATTATTTCATGAATGATATGTGATTAATTTAAATGGGAGAGGGATATAATCCCACAGTCTCCATCATATATCTATAGTTATGATAACTAATATATTTTCTGCGAAAATATTAGTAATCAAGATAACAAATATAGATACCCTATAGGGATATGAGTTTATTAAAATATTAGTATAAATATACTTTTCCTACGGAGATATATTTTGATCTATGAATATTTTATAAAATCTAAAATAATGGTATACACTTGATAGATAGATTAATAATTTTTTCCTAAGGAAAGGTATTTTATTAATACTCTTAAAGGCTTAAAAATAATATATAGGTATGTTATTTTCTTTGTTAAAGAGTTAACTAGAAAAAAAATAATGGTATTTTAAAATAATTGTTTTTCCTTATTGATGAACATTATTTTGTAAAAATAAGATACCTATATTATTGGATTGTTTAAATAATATGTGTTAATTTACTTGATGATGACCATATGAATGATAAATATATATTTTTGAATTTTAGATAAAATGTCTGCATTCAACTCAATCTCAATCATTCTAAAAGAGAACTAATTGACTAGCCCAAATAATGTTGATTGAAAAAGGAACTTGGACATTGTTCTTACTGCTCAAGACTATAAATTTGTGCTTACTAGACCCTACCCTGAGACACCTACAACTAATGTTTTATGTGATGTTAAAGAAGCACACATAAAATGGGTAAAGGCTGATGAGATGGCTAAATGTTACATCTTGGACTCTTTGTCTAACATTTTGTAGCATCAGCATATGGTTATTCCAACTGGTAAGACCATTATAGAATCTTTGCATAGTATGTTTTGTGAACATACTCGCGTCGTAAGACAGAGTGTAATGAAGTCTCTCATGGAAGAGAAAATGACTGAGGGAACTCCAGTAGGTGAGCATTGTCTCAAGTTTATATCTCACTTTAACGAACTGGAGGTCCTCGGAGCAAAGGTCGATGCAGATACACAGGTTGACATGTTGCTATAGTCATTACCGGTTACTTTTTAAAATTTTAAGGTTAACTACAATATGGGCCAGTTTTATTATACCCTACCTGAGTTAATATAACAGCTTTAATCGGCCCAAGATATTCTAGTACCCAAACCAGTTGTCCATGTAGCAGAGACTAATATTGCTAAGGCTAAGGCCGACAAGAAAAAAAAAACAAACAAGAAGAAAAAGATTGCAAAGTTTAATGTGACTGGGGGAGTTGGAAAGAAACAGAGTCATGGTGAGGTCAAATCCAAAGGGAAATGTTTTCACTATGGTGAAAAAGGACACTGGAAGCGTAATTGCTCAGCATACCTTGAGAAAGTGAAAAACAAGGGTAAGTTTCAAACTTTACTAGTTGAATCATATTTATTGGCGATTTCTACGGGATCCTGGTGCGTAGATTTTGGAGTCACTAATCATGTTTGCATTAATTTGCAGGGGTTCCAGGAGACCAAAAAGCTAAGTAAAGGAGAAATTTATCTATAGTTAACATCGGATACAACAGTTGTAGCAGTAACAGTAGGAATTGTTCATTTACAGTTTTCTAGTGATAGGAGTTTATATTTGGATAATGTACTTTACGTACCAAACGCTTGTAGGAATTTGATTTCGGTTTTTTGTTTATTTAAACAAGGGTACTCCGTGGTTTTTAATAATAAAGTTGTTATTAAGAAAAATTTTACTTTTGTTTGTGATGGTACATTATTTGATAACTTATATATTCTCACTCATATTACAATAACATTGCAAATTACTGAAAATGATAATAACATATCTAAGAAAAGAAAAGTTTTTTCAACAAATAAAACGTATTTATGGCACTTACGATTAGGTCATATTAATCTAAACAGGATCCAAAGATTGGTAACTTGAAATTAATTCTTATCCAGTTTGCAAATCCTATATAGAAGATAAAATGACTAAAACACTTTTTAAATCAAAAGGTAATAGAGTCATAGATAAGTAAGATTTGATTCATACTGATGTATGTGGTCCATTGACACTAAAAGCTAAAGGAGGATATGAGTATTTTATTACATTTACTGATGATTACTCAAGATTTGGTTATGTATACTTGATGCATCATAAGTCTGAAACTTTTGATAAATTTAAAGAGTTTTGGGCGGAAGTTGAAAAAAAAACGGGTAAATACATAAAGACCCTTTGATCTGATCTAGGCGGTGAATACATTCTTACTAATTTCAAGAATTATATGCCTGAAAATAGAATAGTATCACAGTTGTCTGCACCTAGGACTCCTCAGCAAAATGGTGTAGCAGAAATAAGAAACATGACTCTTTTAGATATAGTTAGATCTATGATGAGTTATTCTACACTACCTATATCCTTTTGGGGGTATGCTTTACAAACGGCTATGTATTTGTTGAATATTGTTCCATCTAAATCAGTTCCAAAAACACCATTAGATTTGTGGTCAGGGTGCAAGCCCAGCTTGAAACACATTCATATATGGGGTTGCCCTGCATATGTGTGAAAAGGGAAAATAGATTTAGATAAGTTAGGAACAAGATCAGAAGTATGTTTATTTATAGGGTATCCAAAAGAGATAAGGGGTGGATTGTTTTATAGTCTAGAAAATCAGAAGGTATTTGTGAGTGCAAATGCAGTTTTTCTAGAAGAGGATTATATGATGGAACACAAGTCAAGTAGTAGAATTATCTTAGAAAAAATGTCTGAAGATCCTACTCCACAAACAACACAAAAGTCTGATAAACAAGTAATTACACCACAAGACATAATACATGAATCTTCTAATCAAGGAGAGCCTCGTCATAGTGGGAGAATTTCGAGACCCACACAAAGACTTACTCTTTTGGGTGAGTCTATTGAGATTGTCTCAGATGATCAAGATTTAGATCCTTATAACTATAATGAGGCAATTGCTGATAAAGACGTTAATATATGGCTAGAAGCAATGAAACAAGAAATGGACTCAATGTATTCCAATCAAGTCTGGAAACTTATAGATGTGCCTAATGGAGTAAAACATATTGGTTGCAAGTGAATCTACAAGAAGAAGAGAGGGATGAATGGGAAGGTTCATACCTATAAAGCTATGAGTTGCGTTTTATCTTCACCATACGACGCCACACACTGCCGTTTTATCTGCTAGGCATTTGAGTTGCGCGCATGGCGCGGCCATGCCAACTTGCTGACTATTACAATTATGCCACCGGTTAGTTATAAATTACTATTTTGCCATCAGATTCTTGGGGAATTTGCAGATTTGCAACCAAGCTTATTTTACCTACAAAATAAAATATAAATTAATTAAAAATAATATAAAAATACTAAAAATAGTAAATACACATAAAATTAAATAAATTACCTAAAATCAATTAAAATGCTTAAAAACTAACAAATAATTAAGCCTAAAAATACTCAATAAATAGGTATAAAAACTCATTATCAAATACCCCAAAACTTCACTCTTTGCTTGCCCTCAAGCAAAACAAAAATAAAAACTAAGACTCTACTAACTCAACAACCAATGAAACAATATGAATTTCAACTTTAGTCTCAAATATTTCTAAATGATAACTCAAATAAAATTTTAAAATTATGCAAAACCCAAAATTTTAACATATCTGTTAATCTTACTCTAATCAAGACCCTTCGTGTGTGTGTGAATCCAAATGTATCAAACTAGCGACAAAACTTAGATCCGCTCACATAATTAAATGTCTCATAAAAGATATCAAAAATATATGCAACAAAACTCTATATTTTTATTTTTCACATCATCTCAAAGCTAATATATGCAAATATAACTTAAAGGATCAAAAAGTATTTAATCTTTCAAGCACCATTAGGATTATTAATTTCTTTTAAACTCTTTTTCTTTAATTAAATGGGTGCATTTTATGCTACATCCCATTTTTTTCTCTTTTTTTTTTCAACATTAATGAGTGAATTTTATGTTCCATCTCACCAGCGAGTGCGTTTTACGTTCCATCTCGCTTTCCTTAACTTTCTTTTCTTATTTTTTTTTTCTTTTCTCCATAGGATAAATTAATTTTACTAATCCCATAAAATTTACTTAAATCATCTCTCATAAATTATATTTTACCATAATTTCGCTTCAAGTTACGATCAAATAAAAATATATAATTCAAAAATATCTATCATGAGCATTTAGCCAAATAAACTTCCCTTAAGTTAAAACTAGCTCAAACAATTGGACATGAGGGCATAAAAATTTAAAGGATCTCAAATAAAATAATAACCAATAATATGCCAAAATTCAAACTAATATAAATTTATCACTTTTTCAAAAGTTATAAAATAAAAATCTTTTTATCATTGACCAAAAATTTTAAAATCCAAAGTAATTTATTGCCCAAGTGACACATCCTAAAAACAAAATAATGGAAAACATACATATCTAACAAACTCCTAAAAACACAATGAAAACAAAATTTTCCTAAATGCAAAATACCTACATGCCTAACTAATGAAAAAAATAAAAATAAATTTTTTTTTTTTTTAAAGAATTGACACACACCCCCAAACCTAAAACATACATTGTCCTCAATGTATAAAATAAGAGAATTAGCAAACAAAGGACTTCCCTGAAAATATAGCAATTATTCTCTTTTCTGCTAAGTTTGGTTCGTAGGATATGAACATCGAAAAGGCTAAGGCACCACATGCAATAACCTGCAAATTAATTGAATATATTTATTAAAATCTACTAAACTTAAAAATAAAACAAAAACTAAATAACTATAAAAAAAAAAAAAACTAAACTAAGAATCCTAAGCTACCCCACTTTCGTAGGACTCACGATTGCCTTAGCATGTGCAACAAGCTTTTTAACCCCATGGTTACCCCAAGTGGACGAGTTGTGTCTCGTGAGGGTTTGCAGTTAATAGACCCCCAAAATTCTAAATATTAAAATGAACTAAAAAATATTAAAAAAAATAAACTAAAATAAAATTAACTACTAAAATAACACAACCTAAAAATAAAGACCTTAAACCTTATGACACAAAAAACATAAATAACAAGACATATCAAAAAAAAATAGAGAAGACCCCCAAACTTGGAATTGACAATATCTGTAAATAAGCAATAAAATAATTAAATTCCAAGAACTTCCCTTTCAATTGATCAGTTGTCATCCACAATAATGACCGTCTCCACTATTCGCTAAGATATGACCTGCAAAACAAAAACAAAAACAAAAAAAAATTAATAAAAACTACAAAATAAAAATAAAAATACAAGTTTAAATTAAGATCAATTTGATTGAAATTAATATTGAAAAACAATTAGAAAAATAATTCCCCGGCAACGGCACCAAAAACTTGTCGGGTATTTTCTATATAAATATATGCGTGCAAGTATACACGGTCAACAAGTAATATAATGATAAGTCAAGTATCGATCCCACAGAGAATTACAACTAATATTTTTCAAGTACCAATTTTATATCAACTCAATCTTATTTAAACAAATGAATTAAATTAAAATTACCAATTAAACTAACTAAGAAAAATAAATAATAAAATAAATAAATCTAAGATTATTAATTTCACCCAATGATTCATTCAAATCTCATAATTTTACATTTAATTATGCAGTCACGATGAATTGTTAACCATGAATTCTTAATTATTTATAAGCCTCTTTCCATTAGCAAATAAAATTATCCATTCTAATTAAATTACTATATTCCTATGTAATTTAAATTAGAACAGATTCTTTAAGAACAAATTCCCTAAATTGGTTACATATTGCATATAGGTATATTCATATCCTATACACAAATTATGAATTCCAACTAACGCAGAATATCACAAACACATGTCATTATATTCAGATCCAAATCTATAATGAATATCTCAATTTCATATAGATTATCCCAAATTAATTACTGGCCAAGCAATTATTACATGAACGCAAAAAATATAATGATCAATTCATATAGTGCCAATTAAACGAAAAGATAATCAATTTAAACTAAACAATAAATTCCATTAAAATCTTAAATTAAAAAGTCATTCATAGCAGATAAAATTATAATCACAAAATATTCAACAACAATAAAAGACATAAATAATAAAAAGACTAGAGAAGAAAAATAGTTTCCCACCAATCTTCTATCTCCAAGCTAATTTCATCTATGGCATCCATCTTTGTTGTTAACTTGTTTGCTCTTGAACTCCAAAATTTGGGAAGTAATTAGCCTCTCATAATGTTCATTGGCTTTTTCCCAACCACCTGACTAATATATAGAATGAGAATATTTATACGAGTATTTATTTTTCCTAACCCTAATAGGAATTAAAATCCAATTCAGTATCAAATTATTGCAAAAATCGCGAATAATCCGTTTTCTAGCATTTCTGTGCTATCCAAACGATGCCTCCGTGTTTTCTTTTCTTTCCTTGCCTGGCACACATTGCCACATCAATTGCTTTATAACTTGTCCGTGCATTGCGCGACTGTTCCTTTCCCTGATGCTGACCGCACATTACGTTAAGGCCATTCCTGCTGCCTTCCTTCATGCGACGTCGTCCCCTGTACCCGGAGCTGATTCATTCACCGCGCATTGCGCGAACTTCTGTTTCTTCACCATACGACGCCACACACTGCCGTTTTATCTGCTGGGCATTTGAGTTGCGCGCATGGCGCGACCATGCCAACTTGCTGAATATTACAATTATACCACCGGTTCGTTGTAAATTATTATTTTGCCATCAGATTCTTGGGGAATTTGCAGATTTGCCACCAAGCTTATTTTACCTACAAAATAAAATATAAATTAATTAAAAAGAATATAAAAATACTAAAAATAGTAAATACACATAAAATTAAATAAATTACCTAAAATCAATTAAAATGCTTAAAAACTAACAAAGAATTAAGCCTAAAAATACTCAATAAATAGGTATAAAAACTCATTATTAAACTTCATCAAACGATCCGCGATCACCCAAATCGCATCGTACCCCTTCTGAGTTACTAGAAGTCCTACCACAAAATCCATTGTGATATATTCTCATTTCCACTCCGGAATCTCCAATGGTTGTAACAGTCCACCTATTTTCTGTTGTTCTGCTTTAACCCTCTGACAATTTAAACACCGGCTGACACACTCAGCTACTTCTTTTTTCATATTTTTGCACCAAAAATGTTGACGTAGATCTTGATACATTTTCATACTACCCGGATGTATCGAGTATCTCGTGCTATGGGCTTCTTGTAGAATTTTCTCTCTCAATTCTGGAACCAACGATACCCAGACTCTTCCATCAAATCTGATTAGTCCAGTGCCATCCACTTTGTATTTTAACTCATCTCCTTCAGATAGTTGCTTCTTGATGCTAATACATTCTTCATCCCCTTCTTGAGCCTCCTTTATCTTGTCTAATAAAGTCGGACTTGCCTCCACTGCGAATAATTTCTCATCTGGCTCCTCTGGATACTTGACCTCCAACTTTAATCTTTCTATATCTTTTATTAACTCCTCCTAAGTTGTCAACACCAATAACTTCTCCATGTCCTTTCTACTCAGAGCATCAACTACAACATTAGCTTTACCGGGATGATATAGAATCTCACAATCGTAGTCTTTGATCAACTCTAACCACCTCATTTGCCTTATATTTAGCTCCTTTTGAGTGAAGATATACTTCAGACTTTTGTGGTCTATGAATATCTCGCACTTTTCTCCATACAGATAGCGCCTCCAGATTTTTAGTGCGAACACTACCGTTGCTAACTCCAGGTCATGAGTTGGATACCCTTTCTCATAGTCCTTCAACCGCCGTGAAGCGTACACAATGACCCTGCCATGTTGCATTAGTACACAACCAAGCCCCTTATGTGACACATCACTCTACACCATAAATTCTCATGTATCGTTTGGTAAAGATAACACAGGTGCTTCACTAAGTCTCTTTTTCAGTTTTAAGAAACTTGCTTCACACTTCTCCGTCCATACGTATTTAACTGTCTTCCTTGTTAAATTTATCAATGGCGTAGCTAACTTTGAGAAATCCTAAATAAACCTTCTGCAATAACATGTCAACCCCAAGAAATTCCTGGCTTCTGTCGGCGTCTTTGGCTATTCCCAATTTATAATTGCCTCCACATTTGCTGGATCTACCGAAACACCATTTTTATCAATTACATGCCCCAGAAACTACACCTTTTGTAGCCAAAATTCACATTTGGAAAACTTCGCGTACAACCTCTCATTTCTCAGCGTCTCCAATGCTACCCTCAGATGTTCAGCATATTCCTCCACCATTTTTGAGTAAACCAAAATGTCATCCATGAACACAACAACAAACTTGTCCAAGTACTTCTTAAATACTTTGTTCATCATGTCCATAAATGTTGCTGGCACGTTTGTCAAACCAAAAGATATTACTACAAACTCAAAGTGGTCATATCGAGTTCTGAATTCTGTCTTCGGTATGTCCTCTCCTCTTACCTTCAGCTGGTGATACCCTGTCCTCAAGTTAATCTTTGAAAAATATTTCGCTCTCTTTAGTTGATCAAACAAATTATCAATCTTGTGTAACGGGTACTTGTTCTTAATCGTAACTTTGTTCAACTCCCTGTAGTCGATACAAAGTCTTAACTATTCATCATTCTTCTTAAGAAATAGAACTGGTGCTCCCCAATGAGATACACTTGGCTGAATGTATTTCTTTTTTAACAACTCTTGCAGTTGTATCATCAATTCCTTCATCTCTACTGGAGTCATCCCATACGGTGCTTTCGATATCGGTGTTATCCCCGGTACTAAGTTAATCGCAAATTTCACCTTTCTATCCGGCGATAAATCTGGCAACTCATCTGAAAAAACATCTAAAAATTCTCTCACCACATATATCTGCCTTATTTCATCCCCTACTCTCTGAGTATCAACCACATGAACCAAATAACCTATGCAACCTTTTATGAGCAATTTTCTTGCTTGCATCATCGTCAGACAATAAGACTGTCTCGGCGATTTACTCCCATAAAACACCACTTTTGAATTATTTGGAGTCATCAGGCTTATACTCTTTTTTGGTAGTCAATCACCGCTCCGTGTTTAAATAGATAATCCATCATAAGGATTATGTCAAATTCCCCTAATCGAATCGGGATCAAACTCACACATAATTTATGTTCTCTTATTCAACACAACAATTCCTATGAACATATTCTACGGGGATCACCTCCTTGTTTGCTACTTCTACATTCATAGGGCTTTCTAATTTCTCACGAGGTAATTTTAACCGTTTAGCAAATTCATCTGACACAAACGAATAAGTAGCACCCGAATCAAATAATACATATGCATTAATATCATTGATCGGAATAATACCTGACACCACATCCATAGACTCTATTACATCTTGTACAGTCATGTTAATGGTGCATGTCACTGGCCTATTCTACTGTGCTGGCCCTCCGATAGTCAACTTGTGGTTGTTCCCTTGATTAGCATTGATGTAATCGCTCTTCCTTTTCGGGCAATCCTTCTTCTGATAGTCTGAAGCGCCACAAGAAAAACAGTCTCCTTTCTTTGCTTTCAAACATTATAGAACAAAGTACCCCGGTTTTCCACAGTTAAAACAAACTCCTTTTCCCCTCATGCACTCCCCAGAGTGATTTTTACCACATTTGTCGCATTTGTTTGCCTTTTTTATTTCACCTCCTTGCCTGTTCCCAAAACTCTAACTATCGTTCCACTTCTGCTTATGAGGATTGCTTCCTCTGTTATGATTTGTGTCTCTTTTTCCATCATTGCTTTTCTTCTTGTTCTGGTCCTAGTTGTCCTTGGTTAAGGCTTCATTTCCTCTTTTAGCAATAATGGCTTTCTCAAGTAGGGAAGAAAACGTGGTAATTTACAGAACCGTGACCTTGTTGTACACCCAAGGTTTCAGTCCCTCTTCAAATCTTCTTGCTCTCCGAACTTCAGTGTCGACCTGGTTTGGCGCAAACCTTTCCAACTCATTCAATTTTATAGCGTAGTCGACGACTGACATATTCCCTTGCTTCAGCTCTAGGAACTTTACCTCCACCCTTGCTTGCATGCTCTCCAAAAAATAATTTTTTGAAGAACAACTCTTTGAAACGAGCCCATGCTATCAAACATTTTTTGTTCATCGGCCACTTGTATGACCTTAAACACCTTCTCCATTTCCTCCACCCATGTCTGGGCTTCTATCGAATCTATAGTTCCCCGAAACTCCGGCGATCCGACAAACTTGAAATCTTTAAAATTTGCTAGATGACTTACTGGCTATTCTACCATCGTGACTGGTCTACTCTGCATTGCTTCCGCTAACATGTTAGCAAAAACCGTCATTGGGTTAGCCTGACCCTCCCCATTATTTATCGACTCCTCAACTCTTGTGTTTCGGGTTTATCTTTTTGGTGGCATTTGTCTAATTTAAACAAAACCTTATGTTATTATTTTGTAATATACATTCCATGCAATACTTTATTAATATTCTCCTTAAAAATGAATGTGCTTACAAACATAAGACAAGAATATATAATATAACCGTATTTATATTCATATACCACTGTTTTAATACATTAAGTAACAACCTATGGCATACTACTTTAAATACTAATACCAACTGATAGTTATCCCCTAAAGAATATAAAGCGGGAATTTAAACTATCCTACCCCTATGACAAAATAAAAGTTGGGGTCTAACACTATCCCAAGTCAAAACAACAACACTGGGATTTACAACATATACATGTCCCTACTATGAATAAAAAATGGGAACTAACTGCATCTATATACATAACAGGACTACTTAAATGTTATCACTGCATGCCTCGAAAAATAGCCTCCTCGTGCTCCTGTCGGGCAATCTTGTTAACTTTCCCGCGGCTCACTGTGCGGCGACTCAAGTCCTCCTCTCGAGGATACCTCCGAATTCGGCTCCTCAGCCTACCGAAGGCTCTATCCATCGTAAAGCCCAGGAAATCAATCCTGGATGCTTCAGCTCAGACTTCTCTCTCCAGCTCATCCATTCTCCTAGCAACTCTCATCCATGCATCAGATATGCGGATCTTGTCCGCAATCTCTAGGTTAAAATTTGGCCTTTATGGTCTCATACTCTACCTGTAACTCTGTCTGATCTTTCTCCTCCTTCAGCTCTGTGTTCATGGCCACCATCTGATGTAATAAGGGCCATAACTATTGTGCAGAGTGTTTATACCCCTGCAGCTGCGCCTTCAGCTCTATCACGTTGTCCTCTAGCTAATACACCACATCCTTATATTGGTCCTCCATCTCCTGGTGAACCTGGTTTTGTTCCTCTAGATGATAAGTTCTATCCTCAAGTTCCAAATTCCTCTCAGTTAGCTACTCGATTAAGTTAAATTTGTGGCTCCTCATGTGACATATTGTCATAATACTGCGCCTCCTCATCCTCATCAGTTGTCTCATCTATCTGATCATCGTCCTGCTCATCATCACCGTCAAATCTCATCATCTGCCTCGCACTGGCTCCTCAGCCTCAGATATGTGATCATCTAAATCATTCCTAACCTCTATCTCCTACTCCACTGTAAGCTTAACAACAAGTTGCTCGACATGAACAACATGTTTATCCACAGGAACATCCTCTATCACATGACTCGGCTCACTTATCTCAGCCATCCTACAACCATAGACAGAAAACAAACAAACAGCATGATGTCAGTATCACAATAAAATATATTCATTGATGAAATGAAATAGTATTTTATCATGAACAAAACTCAGCTTGATGAATTTTCACAATCCATCTCCAAACCGAAATCGACTCAATGGATCTCATCGACCCATCCCCTAGCGTACTCTATACAAGTTTAATTCTAAGGTTATAACCTAGGTTTTGCATCCTAAAGTTTATAACCTACGATTCTGATACCAACATGTGATGTCCCCACATTTAGGTACTACTACCTCGAACTCAGTCCTCGCGATCCAATACATATAAACACCTCTAAACAACATATAATACTAATGTGAAAATAAATAAACATAAGTTATTCATTATAAAATGTTCACTATGGCCCCAAGGTCTATAACCTTAAACAAAATACATCATGAATACACTATTAATACAAAAAGATTTCATGATTTACAAGACATAATAGTAACACATTTAACTATTATTTCAGTTTTCCATTGTCTTTGTCCTTATTGAAACTCTCTGCTTAACTGCAATTTAGTTCATGATATAGCAAGAGTGAGCAATTACTTTGCTCAGCAAGTTTAAAATAAATAATGAAGGTATATCATGAATAAATAAGAATAACAATAGAATAACTCAACTTTTAGGATAGTTGATGAAATAACTAATAAGATAATCAAAGTTCAAAATGGAAGAACAAGTACTGATTATTTACTGCTGAGTGGTCCAATAGACCATGAACATTTTCAAGAAATCAATCATTTTATTGACCCTCTTATATTTTAACATGTCAGTTTGTACTTGAGGGGATCAGCCTCTTGTACACCATGTGTATGTATAACATTAAACTCTGACCATATCGGATAACTGACACTTATAGTCCCCTTATTAGGGTTGCTCTCTCAGTCCAAGATTTTGTACCAACTACTAGTTTGCATAGCTTTTAAAAATATTAACATATGTATGTCTAGTCGAACAAATGGCGTAGACTAATTCTTTAAACAGTCCATGAAATGCAGAACTTAAATATTTTATAATTCAAAAATAGAATAGGAATTCAAGTGAACCAAGTGCGAATATCAATAACTACCATTGATGTGGAGTAATTGACAAACATTAAACCACTAGCATGATTGAAAAATAATAACTACAATTTGAGTTAAGAAACTTACATAATGAAATGAGTTTAGGGTTTAAGAACTTATCTCGATTGTTGACTATAGTTTACACAAGTAAAATTACTTCATTTGAAAGACCTAATATTAAATAGGTTTATCTTTCAATTAGTAACACACATAGGGATTCATTCATCATCCTCACATAAATTGACACTTAAGCACATAATTCCTTATTTAATATCACATAACTTATAAGACAATATTATCACCCTTAAATAACATTTTAATTATCAAACAATATTATACTACATTCAATAATATCTAATTTACTTACCAATATTATTAATTATTTAACAACATCTGAATTGATCACCAATATTATTAATCCTTTAACAATACTTAACCCTCTACTATTATTATTAACTATTTAATAATAATCTAATCACTTACTATTATTATTAATCATTTAATAATAAGTTAGTCATTTACTATTATTATTAATCATTTAATAATAATTTAATCATTTGCTATTATTATTAATCATTTAATAATAATTTAACTTATATTATTATTTAATAATATTTTAATCACTTAGCAATATTTAAAACTTAAACAATTAAAAGTAATTTGTTTTATTATTTTATTAACTTCTTTATTGCTTTACTTTATTTATTATTTAGCATTTAAATAGTAAATAATTAATTTAATTCTTTTTATTTACTTTATTTATTATTTAAATAATAAATAATTACATTTAAATACATAATTATTTATGTTATTATCTCCTTTTCTCTTAAGTCAAGTGTAATTATCAAAAATACCTACTTCTTATTTTTATAACTCTTGGATATATTTAGTATATTTTATTTTATACACAAAATAATTTTCTTTTAATTTTCAAACCTCATTTACTATTTTTAAACAGTCCATTTTTGTCTGTGATTTGCCATAATTATTAAATATCAATTTTTGATTAGAAAATTTTGAAATTTATATGGTGTCATCATATACTACACCCAGATAAATTGTCAAAAACATTTGAGTTACACTTTTAAGTTATAGCAGTTATAAGCTTTTAAAACATAGAGAATCGTCGGATCATAACTCACTCACTCGAGGTCGAATTGAGCTCATTTAAGGACGGTGGCTTCTTTATATCATATACTATCATTTCCAAAAAGTCTAAAAATTTTAGAGCAAGCTAAGTGGCCAAAATAGGCCCTACAAAAATCTGGACAGTAGGTTTTCTAGGTTTTTTTTACAGGAACTGTTTTGCTAGAAAAATCACCATAAATGGTTCATTTAATATTTTTCAATCTTTCCACTTGAAAAAGTTTTTTATATTATATTTCTACCACCCGAAGTTGATGGATCTAAAAAATGAATTTCAGAACGAGAACAATAACTTCGGGAAGCGGACTATTCAAAGTAAGGTTTCCCGGCGAACATTGATTTCATGCTTTGATCAACTTTTCCATCATAGATGCATACAAATATCCATGTTAAACCTATTAAACAATAGATCTACAAATCTAACATGAATTCAAGATTAGAGAGTTCTAAAAATGGTTTACTGCCATAGAAATTCATTTTCGACAATTAAAAACACTTCAAACATATTCTTTGCCTAAATTTAAATAGGAATTTACACGCAAGTATACGCGGCCCACAAGTAATAAAGTGATTAAGTCGAGTATCGAACCCACATAAAATTTAAAATAATTATTACCAAACACTAATTTATTACCAAATTAATCTTAATTAAACAAACGCAGTTTAATTATAAAATAAAATCTAATTAAATTTACTAACTAAATTAAACTAGTAAAAAAAATGATTAAATCTAATTAAAAATAGTTAAGATCACAATTTTTTTCAATGTTTCATTTAAATCTCTTTACTCTCTTTTTAATTAATTAATTATATAGAATTGTTAACTGAGATTTCTTAACTATTTAATAACAGTTTTCAAGAATTAAAAAAAGATTTATTCCAATTAAGTTACTATTATTGCTATGTAAAATAACTTGAAATAAACTCATTAAAATCCAACTCTCAACAAAGTTACATGTAGCATATAGATATCTTCATCATATACACTATTATGCTACTCTTCTTCGAAAGAATAAACAAATTCACATGTCATCATATCCGGATCTAATCCTAGAATTCCTTTTACAATTTCTTCTAAAATATCATAATTAATTATTGCGCAAATAATTATACATGAACGCACAAAATATGATAAATAACTCATATATAATCATCAATAATTAAAAAGAAAATTAATTAATTTAAACTGCATATTGGGTTCAATTGCAATCTTAATAATAAATTAACTCATAACTAAATAATTAATTAATCACAAATAATTCAACATCTCAAAATTACAAAAATAAAATAAAAAGAAAAGAAATCAAATATGTATTGATTTTCGTCTGTCACTCGGATCACAGTCTTAAATCCCCAAGCTCCACCTTCAATTCTTGAATCATTCGCATTGAATATTTGTAATATCCCAGATATTTTCAAGATTTTATATAAGATCTTAATTGATTTAATTAAAGGTTAATGTTTAAAACCTAGAATTTGAGAAGTAAGACGTGTAGAAAATGGGTAAACATTTTTTTTAACATAATTGATTTATTAGAAATTAAATGAAAGGATATTTTAATGATGAATGTAGAGAACTTATTAAGAAAATAAATTCAATTGAAAAGTGAAAGGGGTTATATTAATATATCTACCTAAAGTGTGATTGTCAGCCAAATAAGAAGAGGAGTAAATTAATACTCAATAAAACTAATAAATTAATTAGTTTAAATATGAAGTAAGGAGGAAAGTCATGAAATATAATTAATTAATTTAATTATATTAGTTATTGAGTTAAAGTTATAGAAGAGCTAGAATTATTGCCTAGGATGGCAATATTAAGAAATGATTAATTAAGTAATTAGCTTAATTATTAAGTTGTTATATAGAGTCCATTAATGGATTTAAAACAAGCCCAAGATGGTAATACTTGCATGAAGGTGGGTAATTAATTAATAAGCCTAAATGTTATGTTAATTAATAGTCCAAGAGGTAATTAATATAAGTCCAATTAAATTATGTTGGCAAGTATTGTGATAGTCCAATTAAATTAATTACCAAGCCCAAGTTATAAATGATATGTGAATTGTGTTGGGTAGCCCAAATAATTAAATAAGAAAGCCCAATGCAAGGTAAGTTATGTAGCCCAAACACTTAAAAGTCCAATGTTGGTCAAAGTGTTGGGAGATATTGTTGAGTGTAGAGAATTAACTAATGTATGGTTAATTGAATAACCCTAGTTGGAAGGCAAGATAGAGAATTAACCAAACATTGGTTAATTGTTAGAGGAAGAAAGGTAGTGATAAAAATTAACTATGGATGAGTTAATTATGTAACCAAAGATGGTAGAATAAATTAAATCAAATTTAATTGGACTATAATATAAGTCCAATTGAGGTATTAATCTAGGTCAAATAAATTTACCTAGTAGTTCATATAATTAATTTAACATTAATCCATGTAATAATTAAACAAGTTCAATGCTTGTTTTAATTAAATGTAACATAGGGTATTTAATATTAGCCCAATGTAATAATTTAATTGAGCCCAAACCAATTAATTGGATGAGCCCAATATATTAAATCCTAGAGTCCAATGTGGAGCCCAAATGATAGTCAAAGTTGTGGTCAATGTATATATATTGGTGTATATATATATGGATACTTACATAATGATATAGGATATAAAAATAAAGCCAAATTGGTATATTTATAGAGTAAATCCCGAATTTTGGGGCCCACATAGATGTGAATGTTGCTTGTTGGTTGATTTTGGGTACAAATTTGGTTCAACAACTCCCCACCAACCCTAGTCAATCAAATGGTCATTCAAAAGGTCTATCAATTGGTCATTCAAGCTATAGTAAGCTTGATTAACCCTTAATTTCACCAATGCTAGTTGATTAGTGGAAGTTGATGGAGATTAAGGTGGTTCTATAAATAGAATGCATCACCAATGAGTTAGGTTGTTAGTCATTTTGCTAGAGCACAAGAGAGAAAATAGAGAGCATTCTAGAGAAAAGCAAACAAACACTTGTGAGTTGAAGAAGATTGCTAGAGGAGGAGCTTGATGGATGGCACATAGCTTCATAGCATACTTTGGAAGGAGAAGAAGAAGAGCATCCATGTCCAAGAGGTTAAAAAGTGTTCTAAACTTTCTTTAGTTCATTTTTATAGTCTAGATATGTTTTAATCGGTTAAAAAGTATTTTTAACCGATCAAAAGTTATTTTGATAATATAGAAGTCTAAAACTTTGATATATAGGTATATTCATGGTTTGATATAGTTAATACATGTATTTGTATGGGTGGTACGTAAAGAATTAGAAGGAAAGTCCATATAACGGTTTACCGGTAAAACCCTAAGTAGTTCGATCTTTAAATTTCGTGTCAAACATTTTTAAAAATATGATTGAACCATAAAATATTGTAAAACAAGAAGTTGGGAAGACAATAATACTAAGTTGGTGTCATTTGGATGTGTAGAGTTTATTTTATTCAAGTTCAAACCATTAAAACCAAGGATTTGTGATTTTAGTTTTCACTTTGTCCTTGTGAGCAGTTTTTAGTCCACCTCCGTTTGGAATTTGGATTTGTGATCTAAATATAAGTTGTAGAGGGGAAAATTCTTATGAGAATGGACTCAAGAATCATCCCAAAATATTTTAAAATGAAGAAGTTATGGCTGTCGGAGCATCGGAGGGTCAAACAGCCAATTTTTAGGGTTTTGTTTCTGTTTTGGACGCCCCAGCGCCCCGGCTTTCAAAACAGAATGTGTAAGTTTTTTGGGTCGGTTCGGTCCGGGTCGGGTTGGTCCGGGTCGAGTTTTTAATAAAAATTTAAGTAAAAATAAGTGTAAAATGAATGAGTTTGAATACTAAACCAATATATGAAGTTTATTAGTAACTAATTGGTAGCTAAATATTTAACATAAAGACTAAAGTTAACACAATTAAAAAGTTAACTATTGGTATTATTTAAAAATTATTAAAATATTATTAAATGATCAATAATATTAGTATATGATTAAAAAGTTATTAAATGATGAATAACATTTGTAAATGAGTAAAATATCATTACATGGTTAATAATATTGATAAGTGATTAAAATATTATTAAATAGTTAATAATATTAATAAGTGGTTAAAATATTATTAAATGGTTAATAATATTAATAAGTGATTAAAATATTATTAAATGGTTAATAATATTAATAAGTGATTAAAATATTATTAAATGGTTAATAATATTAAGAAGTGAATAAAATATTATTAAATGGTGAATAATATTAGTAAGTGATTAAAATATTATTAAATGATTAATAATATTAAGAAGTGATTAAAATATTATTAAATGGTTAATAATATTAAAAAGAGATTAAAATATTATCAAATGGTGAATAATATTTGTAAATGATTAAACTATTATTAAATGATTAATAATATTAATAAGTGATTAAAATATTATTAAATGGTTAATAATATTAATATGTGATTAAAATATTATTAAATTATTAATAATATTAAGAAGTGAATAAAATATTATTAAATGGTGAATAATATTAGTAAGTGATTAAAATATTATTAAATGATTAATAATATTAAGAAGTGATTAAAATATTATTAAATGGTTAATAATATTAATAAGAGATTAAAATATTATCAATTGGTGAATAATATTTGTAAATGATTAAAATATTATTAAATGGTTAATAATATTAATAAGTTATTAAAATATTATTAAAAGATTAATAATATTAATAAGTGATTAAAATATTATTAAATGGTTAATAATATGTGATTAAAATATTATTAAATGATTAATAATATTAATAAGTGATTAAAATATTATTAAATGGTTAATAATATGTGATTAAAATATTATTAAATGATTAATAATATTAATATGTGAGTAAAATATTATTTAATGGTTAATAATATTTGAATGTAGTTGTATATTATCAAGGGTAGATAATATTTTGAGGTATTTGGTACATTATTAAATGCCCGAATCATTAAGTTATGTAAAAGAAGAATGTTTAATTAAATTAAACCGATGTAAATAGTCAATTTGTGACTAAATTTTTAGACAGCTTATTAAAAGTAAGTCATACGAAGAACGTGTAGTGAAGGTGTAAGTTGGTTAAGTTTACCGACATGTCCAACTAGGTTTGTTGGGCTAGGGTTTTTGTCCGGAACGTAAAGGTTCATTGGTTGGATAACTAAAGAGATAATTAATAATTTGAAGTTAAGGTCTTAAGTTAAGACTAATTAATAGTCATTGTAACTAATAATTATGTCGATTTTATATATAAATTGTAGGTTGAACGAAAGACGCAAATAAGCATAACTGGTAGAAGCGAACCAGACAAGTTTTTCAGATATTGTTGCTATGTGTATAACTGTTGTGTGTGCACTTGAAGCATGTGAGAATTTGAATTAAATATGTTTTTGTGAAACCATATGAGGTGTGTTGATTCTATATCATAGAAAGTCTGAATTAATTGAATAAGTTGAACTGTATGTCATGTATTCATTCCAATGCATGATCAGTATGTTGCATGAATTAATGCAAAGCATGATACATTCATATAATGTAATGCATGAGAAGCATGTATAAACATGAACTATGTGTTATGTGCTATCTGTTAGACTTGCTGAGCCGTCGTGCTCACTCTTGCCTAAACCAACGTTTTCAGATAGTGCAAATTATTTGAAGTTCTCGATAAAGATCAAGGAACAGGAAAGCATATTACTTTCACTGAAGATCTAAATATTTGTTGTAGATATCAATCCGAATTGGACATGTAAATGATTGTGTAGTATAATACTTAGTTGGTATATTATATGAGTGTTAAATACTCAATTTGATTATAATAGAATGTCGTATCATGTATGATATTGAGACATACTAGAAATGTATAAAGATTGCGATTCTGGAATAGAAAGAGATGTTGTAAAAATATAAATAAATGGTTATTTACCAATTATAATATTGTAGTAATTAATGAACAATAAGGAAAATGTTGTACTCGTGTTGAACCGGATCCGAGGTTCAAGGAACCCGGATTTGGGGTCGTCACAATATTTGCTTCTAATTTTACTCCTAAACTACTCTAATATAATATTATACTCTAAAACTATGTTAATGTATTCTAATCTCCTCCAAATATAAGAGCTACATAGTATTTTTATAGGAGTACAATAATAATTTTAAGCTAATGTGAAAAATAAATCCAATTTGCAATCAAAAAGACTGAAAATCCCGAACTGCTGTAATTAACGCGTTGCCAAACGCGGTGTTGACTTGGTCAACGTGCTCAAGAGCCCCCAGGCCAAATCGCGTATAGCGCATATGACCACTAACCCTCCAAACGGCGCCGTGTCAACCCCTTACAGCTAAACTGCTTGTACTGCGTGCATTAAGCGTATTTAGTTCCAATACACCGGACTTCAAACGACGTCGCACCAACTGTTGCTGACATTATCTACAAGCGCACACTGCGCGGTAGCCAACCTTCTTCATAATTATGATACTGCCACCAACTTCGCTGAAATTACAATTGTGCCATCCGATTTTACTGTAATTATCATAATGTCATTCCTTTAGTTTTTTTCTTACAAAATAAAATATAAATTACTTAAAAATAAATAAAAATAATAAAAACACATAAAATTAAATAAATTACCTAAAATCAATTAAAATGCTTAAAAACTCATAAATAATTAAGCCTAAAAATATATAATAAATAGGTATAAAATCTCATTATCAAATACCCTCAAACTTAACCCTTTGTTTGCCTTCAAGCAAAACAAAAATAAAAACTAAGATTCTACTAACTAAACCAAAATTACTCAAGCAATGAATCAATATGAATTTCAACTTTAACCTCAAATATTTTTAAATGATAACTCAAAAAAAATTTCAAAATTATGCAAAGCACAAAATTTCAACATATTTATTAGAATTACTCTACTCAAGACCCTTTGTGTGTGTGTGAATCCAAATACATCAAACTAGCGGGAAAAAAACTTAGATTCGCTCACATAATTAGATGTCTCATAAAAGACATTAAAAAATATATACAACAAAACTCTATATTTTTATTTTTCACATCACTCAAATGTAACGACCCTAAAATTCGACAAAACTTTTTACCTTAAATTTCATAATTTTTATACATTATTTCCTTAATGTCCAAATTTTGGTCCGTTAATAAATCTTTAATCACCTTATTTAGTTCTTTAATTGACTTTACAGTCATTCATTTACCATATTTTTTTTGTATAAATTTTTTTCTCTTTTCTCAATTCAATCATTGTATTAAAACATTTTGACATTTTAAAAACTTATCGTCTCGATCCTAGTCCCTGGATCGCAACCTTCACTTTTTCCTTCTGTTACATATATTATAAAGCTCAACATTCAAAATTTAATATTGATTATATTTACACAATTATTCTTTGTTCCATAATTCATAATTAAACATATAATAATCTCTATCCTAACAACTACATGGAACAATTACAATTCATAATTTAACTATATTCGTCCTATCCGAATCCAATTTATATGTACATACAGTACATCAATATAAACATAGCAAATTTACCTACATTGAATTATAATATTGAAAATATAATAATAACATTCACGACCTTTTAAGGTAATCCGTCTCTACATAATCTGATATTCTTGAAATTTATTTCTTTACCTGGAAAAATGTATATTATGCAAGTAATGAGTACAACGGCTCAGCAAGTTCAACAGTTTACACATTTCATGCTTCACGTAGCATATAGCATAGCATGCTCTATGTGTGTCATACATCACGTGTTGTGCTTCTACTCAAGCATTATAACTCATATACATTCATATTATTGCACAAAGTACACATCGTTGTCATATTATCCACAGATCACATAACCCATAATTTATATGCATTTGAAACAAAATTAACATATCATAACAGATAAACATTTAACATAAAAGTACTGAAGAACTTACCTTGACATCCAATTATTAAATTGGTAGCTCAAAACTCTTTCCCGAACAACCTATGACCATAAAATAATTAATTAATAATTATTTATCCTCTCGTGATATTAATTTAATTAATTAATATCATTTACAATGTAATTAACCATACCAGACGGTTTATTTTTAGGGTACCAGTTAGTTATTAATTAATATGGTTAATTATATTAATCTTGTCTCTTAATATAAAACACATTCAGTGTGGACAACCCGGCTCATCGGATAAAATTTAGCGTATCTGGTTGTCCGAATTTTCATTTAATCATTTTCTAACTTTTAAACTTAATAGATTAATATTTACAATATTTAAATATTAATCCCCAATATTTAATATTTTTACACAAATATTAATTTAATGCTCAAACATCATTTCTATATTTTTAGTATTTTTCAATAATTTTTAAATAATTTTTAAATATTTATTTCACTTAAAACAATTTTTGGGGGCATTTTGTAATTTCTGCAATTTTAGGTACATATTCGGTATTTCCCGAAAAGCTCAGGGGCAAAACCATAATTTTTCGTGGTCAAGGACACGCCAGACATTTCTGGAAAAAGGCCAGGGGCACGCTGGTAATTTCACCGTGTTGCCGTCGACCGCGCATTGCGCGCGACCCCCCCTGCAGACGCCAAACGGTGTCATTTCCTTGCCGTTTCCAGAAGCCTCCGCACATGGCGCGGTTGCTTCTTCCGCGCACCCCCAAAACGACGCCGTTTTACCTCCGGGTCTGAAAAAAATGTCTGCCACGAATTGCGCGACAACCCTGAATTTGTTTTCTTTTTCTTTCTGCTGAATATAGTAGCCAAACAACCATCCAAAAACACCATTTTGCTCCAATTTTTTCCAACAAAATTGTTCCAAAAATCATATAATCCATAGATATACATTCAAAAATTATTTAGAATAATTATTCTAATTATTTACAAATTTTCCACAAAATTATTTTACCACCAAAATAATAAATAAATCAATTAAATTCATTTTTTTTTATACCTTCCAAAACTTGAACTTTATTCCTTTGAAACTTTTTCTACCTTTGTTGGCACCAACTAATTCTGTAACGCCCCCAAAATCCCCGCGCTTTCGATGCGGCGGACCTTATGCGTTAATTTCATACATCTATCGACTTAACCAATGATCCCATAATCATATTGGTTGAAATAGTCTTATTTTAGACTATAGATTAACAATTTCTCTTAACATTGTCCCTGGATCTTAACTTGATCTCAGTCTCATAAGTATACAAGTATCAACTTGTATTTCATCCGTATAAATGGATAAAACCATATATAACGGTTTAATTTTAACCTTAGGATTTAAATATTCTATATACGTCCACTTGTAACGGTCTCATTCGTACTACAAGTATCAATATACAAAGATATCTCTTCATATCAATAATCCTACTTATATGGTATTCAGAATAGTAATAACGAGTTATACCTGGGTCCGAGGAACCTTAACGATGGATTTGACCAGTCAACGTCGCTTAGTTCTGTCTCAGATGTACAGCACTCACAAGTTATTTACCGATCCTCATCCAGATAAATAGATCATTATCAATACTATGTTAAATTTTAACAATTCTAGGTTATATCAAAATAAAGACATAACAACATTCTGATGATAATTATTTATATCATTCATTCAATATTCGGTTACATGTTTGTTTATTCGTATTACAACAGTCATTATGACATATACAAATACAATCAATTTACATGAAACCTAATCTATGCTGCATCTTTAAGTTCATGATCTTCTTAACGTTCATCTTTAATCTGCAAATAAGGTTTTATTCGCAAGAATGAGCACGGCGGCTCAGCAAGTCTGACATACAGCACATACGCAGTTTATGCTTTCATATAAACTTTTAACATGCATTGACTGAACATAATTCTCCATTTAATATCACATATAACTCACGTTCCAACAATTTATATCACATTGACACACAAAGTGTATAAATCATGTTCGTAAATCGTAAACATAAAACATAACAGTTAGAAGGCTTGTAAACATCAGTTAAAGACTTCACATATCATGTATTGCATAATAACATGACATTACACATCTCATTTAACATTTTAACAATACTACACAAGTAGCACATAGCAAGAGTTAGAAGACTTGCCTTGAAACCATGTTAGGGTTTTCCCGGGAAATCGTTAAACGCCTACAAAAAGGGTTACGCGACCCCGAAGGTTAGTTTATAAAATTTTCCTTTTGAATAAGTCTTAGAATAACTTAACTAGACTATTTTCATTGGTGGAATCATTTCGTTAAGTGGCGAACTCAAAATCTCAAAATTTAGTGCTTCCACCCGAATGCCCCTTAAAATTTTCAGCTTTGACGTCCTTTCCGGTAACTGCCATAACTTTGTCATCCGGAAACATTTTAAAGTGATTCTTGAGTCTAAATTGCTTAGAATTTCATGATCTACAACTTTCATTTAGGTTTCTAAGGCAGATTATGACTTTAAAATTTCGTAATTTTAGCAAAAAGGTCAGTATGCTTACTTTGATCAATATTTTTAGGGTTAACCATGTGAAACATGGTACCGCTTGCTTTAACTCTTTAAGAAATCAAGTTGTAAGACTCAATATCACTTTATAACATAAAAATAATAAATCACAAACCTTCTCATAGAAAGATTCATGACTTTTTCTCAAGAACACACGAAGAACACGAAGAACGGATAAACCGTACATGGTAACGACTATGTTCTTGAGCTTTTGGTTTTCGTACTTGAAATAATTTGAGCATTATAACTTCTTATATAAGTGATTATAACACTTTATAATTGACAAAATTTGGTCATTATAACGGCTTGTAAATTGAATTATAACAATTTATAAAAATGCTCAAGAACATACGCAAACGCGGAGAACGGATAAACCGTACATGACCACTACGTATGTTCATTGAGCTTTAAACTATGAATTGAAATTCGACATTATAACTACTGTAAAATGAAGAAAGGCTCAAGAACACGTGAATAACACGGAGAACGACAATCGTACATGGCTACGACTCGCGTTCTTGAGCTTTTAAACTACGAAAATTAATCGAACATAAAAACGACTAATGATTTACCTCTCGAAGTGCAAGCTTTAACTATTTCTTTGCACTTCCTTTTATTATAACTCACTAGAACTCTCTCTCATATTGTATATAGCTTTGATACAAGCATTTTTGCTTTGAAAATGAATGATCAAACAAGTGAGGAATGCTTGCTATTTATAGGCCATGCAAAGCTAGGGTAAAAAGGTCATTATTACCAAACTTCCAAGCTAAGCTAACATGAAGTGCACCTCCCTTTTCCACTTGGTATGAACGACCAAATCACCCAATTTAATGCCATTAATGCTTGTAATCATCACATTTTGGTGACACCACAATAATCCACATGTTAGCTTCCAATTGGTCCACAACTTAGCCTACCAAAGGAATAGTTTTAGGGCTTGTTTGGTTGGTCATTTAATCATTTAATTGAGGGGTAGTCAAGGTCATTTACCAAGCTTGATCAAGGTTAGATTAGTCCTTTTGATAATCTAGCTTAGTTAGGATTAGGTTAATTAGCAATAAACCTAGGAATTTGATTATTCGATTAGGTTATTACTTCACCGATTAGATTAACTTGTAATTTAGGTTAATCTTTAGTTTAATTAAACTTAATCCTGTTTAGGTTTAGTTTAATTAATTGATAATTAGGTTAAATGGTAATCTAATTACCCTAACCTAGTTTGATTCCAACTAGGTTTAACATAACCTAGTTTCATTTCAACTAAATGTCATCTAACCTAGTTTTATATCAACTAGATTAGGTTAACTATTTCATAAGCTTAGTTAGTTTGTAACTAGGTTTAGTTCCTAGTTAGGTTCCTAACCCAGTTACATCTAACTCAGTTACATCTCAACAGAAATTAGTTCATCCTTAACTAATTCTAGTTCATTTCTAAGTCTTCCGGTTAAATTGACCTCAACTGATTTAAAAGTCTAATATTCCAGAGTTTTGTTCCGAATAAACACTATTTTGTAAAGTCGAAAGTCCAAGAGACTTGGCACGTTTTTCGGTGAATAGTGTTTTTGACTACCATTTCTCAGAATATGCTTAAACGATCAAAAAGTCAAAAATAATATTTATTTTTGTCTTTTCCCTATTTCGTCTTATTCCCGACCACTTTTCGAGAAAAATCTTTTATTGCTTATTACGCACCGGTGTTGCATACAAACACTGTATCCATCAACGGTTTGATCAAAAATGAAAAGCGTTTTCGTTTGAAGAGCGATTTACGTTTTATCTTTGGAAAAGTATCAGTGGCTCCCTGGTATCTATTCCCCGTATAAATGCTATATCGTGAAATGGAAAAAGTCCAAACGTTGAAAAGAACGTTCAAAAAGACGACAAACGTTTTCTCGTAAATCGTGTCTTTTTCGTCTTTTTCCCAAGAAAATTTTATTGATTCCCTGGCATCTAAACCTCATATTATCACTATGTTGTGAAATGTAAGAAGTCCTACAGATGAAAGAAACAGTCAAACGAATGAAAAATGTCATCTCGTGAATAGTGCTTTTACACGTTTTTCGAGAAAAACTTTTATTGACTGTTACGTGTTTTCAAATCGTGGGAAGGTTGAATCTTGAAACAGAATGTCAATTTGACCTTCACATTTTTCTAAAGGGCCTAGGTTATTTCTTAGGGTTTAGACCCTAGGGTTAGGGTTTAGGTTTTAACTCTTTTTCCAATTTAGGTTTTTGTCCTAAATTGACTTCTGATTTTTAATAAGTGTTAAGGTTAACTACTTGAACCAAAACACAAAATCCTACACATAGATATTTCATACAGCACATTTAAAAGCTCAATTCAAGCTTTACTAATCACATAACACATAGTTTAGGTTAAAGAATTTAACCTCTTAGTTGTATACGATCGTAGTTTCGAGTCGTATATATTCTTTAAGATAGCTCAAGGTATGCTTGAACAATCGATCTTGGCTTTTGAATTGACAACCTTGCTTAGATCTTGTTAGATCACTTTGAAAATACTTGGGATATTACATTCAACCCAACTTACAGGAATTTCGTCCTCGAAATTAACTTACAATTAACTTTAGTCATTTAATATCATATTTATAAGTGCTATAAATATTCAGGATATTACAAATTCCCCTCTTGTGGTGGCCATGGTGGTTTCCGGTGAAGGTGGTGATTTCGAGTGGGAGAGAATGAAGGAGCAAATGTTTGTTGCATTTTTTTTTTCTTTATTTCTTTCTTTTGCTTTTCCTCCTTCCCTTTTTAAGCTTTGACTTGCATGAGTTATTTTTAAAAATCACCCAAGTCCACTGACTTATTGCCCCACCGACTTAAGCTTCGGATAATTTACATGCACAAATTCTAATTTAATACATTACGTAACTATTTCGTGTAATAAATATTTTATATAATATATATAAAATATTTATTTTAATTCACCAAAAATCATAACATGATTTATAAATAATATTAATATCTCTTTTGGGTACTTTACTTGACAAATTTTGTACACGTATAATAACATGCATGTAATTATATAAGGTAATTTATACCTCCAAAATTCATAAAATAATTCATATAACATATAAAAATTATTTTTCATACATTTTCACTTCGTTACACGGACAACATGTTACACTAACATGTTCACGTTTCTAAAATATTATCTTCCATAAAAATCATAAAAATTCCATTATACATAAACATAATTTTTAATAAATTAAAGCATTCATTCTTCTCATTTATTTTTCATTTCTTTACTATTTACATTAACTTTTTTTTATATAAATTATATAATTTATATAATTTACATAATTAATTTCTCCTTATATAATTTCCATTTTATCTAAAATACAATTTATAAAAATTTTCTTCCATCCTTATTCAATTTAATCACCTTATATAAATTATATAATTATTCTTATATAATTTATATAATTATTATTTTCTTCATACTTTACTTTAATTTTCTTATATAAATTATATAATTTATTATTATATAATTTATATAATTACTTTTTTTTAATTAATCTCTAAACTTCCTCCATAAGTATAGATTAAATCTAAATTCAATAATTACCATTTTACTAACTCCCTCATTAACTTTTCATAAATTTCTGGATTAATTTAATTATTAATCCCTTTATTTTCATAATTAATGAAATTTATAATTATCAATTAAACATACACATTTATATATATATATATATATATATATATATAATTTCTATATCTCACAATACCACATCACACTATAATAATTTCTATATCTCCACAATAATTTCATTGTACAATTTTATTGCACCATTATATGCAATTTCGACAAAACTTAATAAATTATTTTTAAACAATTTATTTACTTTTTAATTCAACATAATTTATCACCATCTCTGTACAGATTTAATTTACCAATTAAATTCCATCACACACTTTAAATCACATAAAATATATAATTCACCAATAATTTAAACAAACTTGATAATTTTGTTAATTAAATTCCTATTTAATTTTATTAAGAAAATTCTGAAAATTCGTGTCCTCGCATCAAATACATGCAAATATAACTTAGGGGATCAAAAAGTATTTAATCTTTGAAGCACCACTATGATTATTAATTTCTTTTAAGCTTTTTTCTTCAATTAAATGAGTGCATTTTATGCTTCATCCCATTTTTTTTTCTTTTCATTTTTTTTCTAACCCCGGTGAGTGCATTTTATGTTCCATCTCACCAGCGAGTGCGTTTTATGCTTCATCTTGCTTCACCACTTAACTTCTTCTTTTTTTCTCCACAAGATAAATTAATATTAATAATCCCAAAAAAAATCACATAAATCATCTCTCCAAAATTATATTTTACCATAATTTCGCTTCAAGTTACGATCAAATAAAAATATAGAATTCAAAAATACCTATTATAAACATTTAACCAAATAAACTTCACTTAAGTTAAAAACTAGCTCAAACAAATGGATATGTGCATAAAAATTTAAAGGATCTTAAATAAAATAATGACTAATAAATAGCCAAAATTCAAACTAACAAAAAATTATTAATTTTTTAAAAGTTATTATATCAAAATCAAAAATTTTATTATCGACCGTGATTTAAATTCAACTAATTCATTGCCCAAGTAACTCTACCTAATACTAAATTACTCCATTTTCGTAGGAAACACGATTGCATTTAGCATGTGCAACAAGCTTTTAAATCTCATGGTTATCTCAAATGGACGAGTTGTGTCTCGTGAGAGTTTGCAGTGAATATACCCACAAAATTTCTAAAATTTAAACTAAAATAAAACCTAGAAAATTAAAAAAAAAAGAAAAAAAACTTTTATTTCAAAATTTACCAACACCTCTAAACTTAAAACAGACATTGTTCTCAATGTATAAAGTAAAAGAAATTAAGAACAAGGGACTCCTCTAAATATGTCACTTTTTTTTTTCTTCGCATCTACTAAGCTTTGAGTGCATAGAATAAACCTGAAACAAAAAAATATATATATTAAAACAAATAAATAAATAAAAACTAAAATTTACTACTAAATTTTTTACATAAAAATAAAAAATAAAAAATAAAACTTGGGTTGCCTCACAATAAGTGTTTGTTTTAAAGTCTCAACTTGACTACTCCATTTTCTCTCAATCAGACTCAATCGCAAAAAATATTTTTTTCATGCCTCCTCGTTTTTTCTTTGATCTACATAGCATCCTTGAAAAATTGTGGACCACCCCCAAACTTGAATTCATCAGAGCTATATTCTTCAACAAAATCAACCCGATAGTACTCTTCAGACTTTTAAAATTATTGCACGGAAGACACAATCAAATTTTTTTTAATACCATTTGAATTCAAGACTTGATCATCCTCATCATTCTCTTCATCTTCTCAAACCTTGCTCCTCTTCTTTTCAACCTCATCATCTTCTTCATCTGAACGAAACCTCTTTAGATTTATTTTTTTAGCCTCTTGAAACTGCTTGTCATTTTCTAATATAACTGCCTCACACTGCTCTTTACCTTCTTCCTCAATATTTATCTCTGTATTGTTAGGTAAAGTTTTGCGAAGGAAATTGTTGACTTAGATTGGCAAGTTGTTCTCTTGGACTCTCATCCTCTTCTCTTTGAATCTCTCAATCTCGTATTAATTCTTCATTGTGTTTAATACACATTTCGTTATACTCTGTAATCCTTACAAGTTGATTTTTTCTCTTGCTGCAGTGGAGGTTGTTGATACGAGAATTCGTAAGATTAAGGTGGATACGAAAATTCTGACGGATATGATTGTTTTGGGGCAAAATATTAGGCTTGATCATTCACTCTTGTCTCAGTTCGCTCTAAAAACCTATCAAGAATTTTCTCCAAATTGGATTTATGTTCTTCTTATTATCGATGTGGGTATTGAAAATCCTGATGATAATAACTTGGGGCAAAGTATTGATCTTGATTGTTATTCCATTTATGATTCAAATAATTCTGCCAACCCGGATGATAGTAGTCTAGGGTGTAACTAGGTTGCTGATTGTAAGTATTCTGAATGGACTGTCTCTCAAACGCGTCAATCCGCTTTTCAAGCATCGAAAGTTGATTAACCAATGGCTCAAATATTGCCGCCTTTGATGGATCCATCCTCTCAAGATACCATTGATTATTAAATGCAGTTATCTTACCTGAAAAGAAAAATAAAATAACAGTCAAATAAATTAAAATATACAAGTTTAAATTAAAATTAATTTGACTAAAATTAATATTGGCAAAAATTATTAAATTAATTTCCCGACAACGGCGCCAAAAACTTGTTTGCCTAAATTTAAATAGGAATTTACATGCAAGTATACGCGACCCACAAGTAATAAAGTGATTAAGTCGAGTGTCGAACTCACAGGCAATTAAAAATAATTATTACCAAACATTAATTTATTACAAAATTAATCTTAATTAAACAAACGTAGTTTAATTATAAAATAAAATCTAATTAAATTTACTAACTAAATTAAACTAGTAAAAAAAATGATTAAATCTAATTAGAAATAGTTAAGCTCACAATTTTCCTCAATGTTTTTTTAAATCTCTTTGCTCCTTTTTTAATTAATTAATTATATAGAATTATTAACTGAGATTTCTTAACTATTTAATAACATTTTTCAAGAATTAATAAAAAAAAATATTCCAATTAAGTTGCTATGCAAAATAACTTGAAATAAACTCATTACGATCCAACTCTCAACAAAGTTACATGTGGCATATAGGTATCTTCATCCTATACACTATTATGATATTCTTCCTAGAAAGAATAAACAAATTCACATGTTATCATATTCTGATCTAATCCTAGAATTCATTTTACAATTCTTTCTAAGATATCACAATTAATTATTGTGCAAATAATTATACATGAACGCACAAAATATGATAAATAACTCATATATAATCATCAATAATTAAAAAGAAAATTAATTAATTTCAACTACACATTGGGTTCAATTACAATCTCAATAATAAATTAACTCAAAACTAAATAATTAATTAACCACAAATAATTCAACATCTCAAAATTACAAACAAACAAAAAAAGAAAAAAAAAGAAATCAAATTTGTGTTGATATCCGTCTGTCACTCGGATTACAGTCTTAAATCCCCAAGCTCTGCCTTCAATTCTTGAATTCTTCGCGTTGAATATTTGTTTCTAATTTTACTCTTAAACTGCTCTGATATAATATTATACTCTAAAACTATGTTAATGTATTCTAATCTCCTCCAAATATAAGAGCTACATAGTGTATTTATAGGAGTACAATAATAATCCTAAGCTAATGTGGAAAAGAAATCTAATTTGGAATCAAAAAGGCTGAAAATCCAAAACTGTTGTAATTAACGCGTTGCCAAACGCGGTGTTGACTTGGCCAACACGCTCAAGAACCGCCCCAGGCCAATCCGCGCATGGCGCGCATGACCACTGACCCTTCAAACAACGTTGTGTTAACCCCTTGCTGCTAACCTGCTTGTACCGCTCGCATTGCGCAGATTCAATTCCAATACACTGGACTTCAAACGACGTCGCACTAACTGTTGCTGACATTATCTGCAAGCGCGCACTACGCAGTAGCCAGCCTTCTTCATAATCACGATACTGCCACCAGCTTCGCTGAAATTACAATTGTGTCATCCGATTTTGTTATAATTACCACAATGTCATTCCTTTAGTTTTTTTCTACAAAATAAAATATAAATTACTTAAAAATATATAAAAATACTATAAAAAAACACATAAAATTAAATAAACTACCTAAAATCGATTAAAATGCTTAAAAACTCACAAATAATTAAGCTTAAAAATATATAATAAATAGGTATAAAATCCCATTGTCACATATATAAACACATAGATCAAAAGAAAGCTAGTGTTTGAAATACTTTTAAAAAAAATTATAATTTTTTTCCTCTTGGCGAGAAATGAAACTAGGGTTGGATGATCCACCTTGATATCCTCTTGGATGATCTTTACTTATAACTTTCAAGAACACAAGTGTTTCCCATTTTCTCTCTTGAAAGCTCTCTAGCTTATCTTTTTCTTTTCTTTCTCCAACCTTAACCAAATGAAATAAACTTCTAACTATTGGGAGAAGGCTCTTATTTATAGAAGATATCTAAGCATACTTGGACTTCTTAATCACCCATTGATGGTTGATTAGCTTAATTAATTAAGGGAACCTAGATTCACTTTTCAAGGGACTTGATGTGCATTAGGGACGAATTTAGGGGGGTTGATGTTTTTTAGGTTTTTTCTTGAGCTCCACCCCCTTGTGGGACCCCTCCATGGCCAGCACTCCCTCTCCCACTTTTCCTCATTTTTCTTTTATTTTTAATGTCTATTTTGGTAGCACTTTTGACCAAGTTTGACTTTGATTTAATTTTCAACTTTGGGCCATCTTTTGGACTACTAATTAAATATCTCTTGGGCTCCCAAACTTAATTCATTAGGCCACATATATGGCTTTCCATATTTACCAATGTTGAGCCAATTTAATTATTTACATGATCAAATACAAGTTCACAAGCAATTAATTTGGATTGGCCTTGTTTATTAAACCGATTAGGCTAGTCCACTATAATTAAATTTCTAGTGGGACTATAAATTATCAATATTAATATTTTACACATTGACATTAATTACTAACCACATTAATTAATTTTCATAATTCAATTAGACTTGCTAGAAATCAAGTTAATTGAATTATTACATAACCTACTAATCCTATCAAAGATTTGATATTAAATTACCTATGACGGTCCATTAATTTAATTAACCTATTATTTGAACATTGCTTTAATTATCTCAACACATAATCAAATAAACCAAGTTATTATACTATGATTTAATTTAATCGCATAAAAATTTAATTCATTGATAATTAATTTCATTAATATAGTTAAAATATTCGCAGTTATTACCCTAGGTGATCAACCTACCGTACTTCATGTTATGCATAACATTCAATCTTAGTCTATGCGCGCAAGTCGGTCCCCCGACATAACATACATATATACCCCTTGTGTGTAAGGATTGTTCAACTCAGTCTCATCATAGGATTTTCGCATCGAGGCAATCGATTTGGATAACATTGTAAAAATTATGATTTATTCAATCATTCATCTCAACAACGGTCTAGCCGGAACAAATGGCCTAGACTTGTTCTTCAAACATCTCATAATCATTAGGGTTCTAAAACTTCAACGATACGATAATTGAACAGCTCAATTGAAGGCACATAAATATAGTTAACAACATTCACCTCGATACGTTATAAGATTCAAGAATTATATCAAGATTTGCACAATAGCATAATTTTGTAAATTTAGTAGCAAGTAACAAGTTAGGAAACTTGAACGATATTAATTTGAGTTGGGTTAGGAAACTTGCCTGAAATTTTGTCTAAGATTCGTTCACAGTTACCGCTCTTCAGATAATCTATAGCAATTCGAAATCCTAATTAGTAACTATCAGACTTTACATGTTATTTTAACTAGACTCACACATTGGTGTCAACTTACATCATGCAATTAAAATTCTGCAAATAAAATAATGTTTTCTTAGTATTTTATTTTCTTACTCTTTATTCATCATATCATTTATTTCATTTCATTTTCATAACCAAGATCTACAAATAAAATAAATTTTATTATTATTTTATGTATTCTAATTTATCTTTACAATCTACAAATAACATAATTCTTATTATTATTTTATTGGTTTATACTTTATTTATTTTAATTCACTCTCATATTCCAAATCCACAAATAAAATAATTTTTTATTATTATTATTTTATTTGTTAATGCTTTATCTATTCATATACTTTAATTTATTTTCACAAATAAAATAATCTTCATTATTATTTTATTTGTTTATTTCTTATCCATTTATTTTAATTTTATCCTTTATTTAACTTAACATTATATTCTCTTATTAATATTACATAATCATGAAAATAACCATAATACCTTTAATTAGTCTTATTTATTCATTTTTATCACATACTCGTCGGTAAAATTATATTAAATAATTTTTTGATTTATCTTTAATTATTTTTCATAATTTTCTTAATTCAAATTTATTTATTAAAAATACCTAATTACCTTATTATTTTTGTTCCTTCTGGAAACGCTTTGTTAACATTATTTCACGTGTAAAAATAATTTTCACTTAATTTTTCAATGTAATTTACTATTTTTAAAAGGGATGTTTATGCATAAAATTGCAACATTTTTCGTAATTTTAGATTTTATCCAAATATTTTGAAATTCACATGGCAACTACTACATATCAGTATGTATTCCCATTAAAACTTTCAGCTCCATCGGAATTACACAACTTTAAAATTTTAGTTTGAAACTAAAAGTTTGATTGGCTATATTTCACTCATCCAAAGTCGTATTGAGTTAATTTTTGAACAGGAGTTTCATCATAACATATAATTTCATAATCTAAAAGGGTAGATTTAATCTCATTGGTTAGGTCCCCAAAAACAACCTAGGTTAGGGGATTTGACAGCTTTTTGGCAGTTTGGACTGTTTTAGTAGAAAAATCACCATAAATTGAAAATTTAATATTTTTTGTTCGTTCCACTTGGGTTGGTTAGAAAACTCATATATCTAATATCCAAAATTTACGGATAGAAAAAATAATAAAACCAAAGAAAGTTATAACTATCCAAAGTTTCAGTTTCGTTTTAGGGTTTTCCCGATAAAAATGTTTATGTTCTTATTTTCTTTCTATCTTGAGTTTTTATACATTTTAACACATAATAACATATAATTTCCATCAAAACCACCTTATACCTTCGAAATCCATCATGATTCTAAAACACATAAACAAATATCTCCCACAACCAAACATACATCTCTATACTATAAAAATAAAACTTATTAACTTAACTAAAGTTTAAGGTCAAAAACACTTTTAAACCTTTTATGAAGATCTCTTCGTCTTGCTAAATGGCTATGGATTACTAGGGCTCCTCTTTTCTAGACTCCCCCTTCTTCTTCTTGCTCTTGACACCAAAATCTATTGGTGTCTCCCCTTTTTTACTTCAAACTCTATAGCTCTCAAGCTCTCCTTAACTCTCTAACTTCTAACTCTCAAGCCCTCAAGCTTTGCTATCTCTTTCTTTTCCCTTTACTCTTGGGTGAATAGAATGGAAGAGTAACCTTTACAAATGAGTTGGGAGCCTCTTATTTATAAGCCACCACTAATACTTATTAAGTTTGCTAATCAAGCTTAAGCTAATTAATTAATAAACATAGTTCCTTAATTTAAGAAAAAATGACATAGCTTGGGAGTAATTTAGAGGATTTTGAAGACTCCAATGCCTTGCATAAAGCTCCATGGCTAGCTACTCCCTCCCCCTAATTTCCCCTATTTTTATTTTATTTTATTGCTAAATTATTGCATCATGGCTTCTAGAAGTTGGGTTACCAATTGGGCTTCAAGTTTGGGCTTATGCATATAAGTATTGGGCTACCACTTTGGGCCTCCTCTTAAAATTTTTATGGGCTACACTAATTCCCCATACAAGGCGTACAAAGATAAAACTGTTAGAGTTTATGCCCTAGAGGCTAATTATTTGATGTAATTGCTTAACATTTTTGATATTATATTTGATTAAATAAATAGATTATTTTATTATGATTTCATTTACTGCGTTATATAAATGTTAACATAATAAAAGCCCTTAGAATAATGATACGAATTATATAGCTTTAAGTATGTGACTTGAACATGAGATTATATAATTATAATTAGTATCATTGCTCTTAAATGTCCCTAGTCGAGTATCATTGTTAATGAGACAACAATGATGCATTGAGACTAGTATGTGGATTGACTGATGGTCAAATCTCATTGGTCATAAATATATGAGATATTTGAGTTAATGAATAGGTACATGTTAGAGAACAATGTACTGGACTGACCCACCATGAGAATTCTACATGGAGCATTATGCAAAGTGTCATAAGAAATTCTTATAGTGACAATGATGTAATGATCCTCCGACCTAAAGTCACTATATTATTACACGAGAATTTGTCTACTTTGATATCATCAAATGTCACATTTAATAGGGTGGACAATAAAGGTGATTATTGGGTACATCATGAATCGTGTGAGGAATATGAGTGATCTAGATGGAATTTAACCCTCCTATATATTAGGGGTGATATCCACAGGCCTCTTGATTGAGTAGGACTATGAAATGCATGGCCATGCTCAAATATTGATTTGTTTCATATAGTCTACTCATTGATCAAGAAAACTCAGATTAAATTATGAAGAGTATGACACATTCCATGCCTCGAGTTTAATCTAGAATATAAGGTTAAAAGGATTAAATTACTTTGAAACATTGGTCACGAAAAGGTTGTATCGAATCACCGATCTTATTATTATTTGAGTAGTAGTGATGCATTACTAGATGCCGCTCGCTGTTTATAATTTTATAATATGATTTTAAAATTATTGTCAATATAATAATAACCTATTGGGTCACACACTTAGAACGTATTTAAAAGGGAATTAATTTAAATTGTAAGCATTTTAAATATGTCAATATGATTGATAGTATTTAAAATTACGAATTTAAATTAATAGGATAATTTGTATATATGTATATTAATTAAGTAAGACTTAATTAAAATATAATATATATAAATTCGAATTTTATTTTTCTAATTAAATTAGGTTTTGGTTAATTCCTATTAACTACTATATATATGATATATCAGTAGTCTAATTCACGTAAGGAAAAACTAAAAACCCTAGCCGCTTTCAGAAAGAGGCTAGAGAGAAAAATACTTCAGAAATTCTGATCTTGGTGGCTAGTACCGCAGATCCCTTTTGCTGCAGATCGTGTGACAGTTCGCAGAGCGTTCGTGTGGATACCGTAGAGACGCAGTCGCTGGATTGCGTTGAAGATTCGAAGCCGTTCCAGGATTCCATCGTCTCCTGTCCATCTCGGATAATCGGTAAAATAATCTAAACTTCTGAATTAATATGGTTTTGCATGGATCCTGGCTTAGGGTTTCGAAAAATTTTAAATTCCGCTGCTTTCTCTGTGTCGAAATCTTAACAAAAACATACTAGATTGGTAAATTAATCCAACACTTAGGTTTTCTCTACAATTCGATATATTGGGCTTTCTTTACTTACATTACTCATAAGTTAATTACTTAAGATTTTTAGCACTTATCATGGTCACACAAGGCTAACATTTAAGCTTTTGATAACATAAGTTTCATTTCACTTATTTTTCAATCAACTAGATTTATAAAATCTTCTTTGCTTCGTTACACCTTTTTGAACTTTCTCTATTAATATACGTTTGGGCTTCCCAATTTCATCATTGGTTTGGGCCCTTAAAATGCCACACAAGGCTAACATTTAAGCTTTTATAAGCTTTACTTTTCTTGACTTCTAGTCCACTTGATTTATTAATTTCTCTTTCTTGTTTGACCATCATCTATTCATATATTAATTTAATTTCATTGACAATTTCTTACATGAACCTTACTATAATATTTTTCAAAAATTTTAGTTATTACAATTGTTATGTGGTGATCCTGCACTCTGATTGGTCATAATCCTTAAGGTTCATTAAAGATGTCATCATCGACTTCAATTAGTTCTTATATTTCTTCTGGGGCTTTATTTACTGGTTCTGAAATTCCTTCAATAGATGTTAACTGAACTAAGAAGTAGGTCACTTCTTTAGGATTCCAGTTGCCATTTGTACTGAATATAAGTGTTTACAGTCTCCTTAGTCCTGTAGTATCACCTTTTCCCCTTCCCAATATATGATGACCTCCCTTTTATCAAAATCTAAACTAATGGGACTCACAGTTTGCATCCATTGGACACCCAAGACTGCATCATATCCTCCTAGGGGAATGACATACATTGGGGCCTGAAATTCTCCTTGGGCCATCTTCCATTTAAACTGAGCAACCTTTCTATCACATTATAGGGTATTTCCATTAGCTACTGTAACCTTGATGGGATTGCAAGGTTTTGTTTGTACTTATAATTTTCTTATTAATGCTTGTGAAACAAAGTTATGTGTTGATCCACTGTCTAGTAACATATTAATGACTGTATTTTTTACCTACCCTTGTAATTTGATAGTATGTACTCCATGAGTTCCTGATATTGCATGAATGGAAACTTCACAATTATCTTTAATATGTTGTAATTCTCCTTCTTCCCCTTGCAAGATGATGGCCAACTCTTGGTCTTGTTCTTTTGTGGGGCAGTTCTCCTCTTCTTATGTTATAATTATATAGATGTGTTTCTATTTACATTTATTTCCCTTGTACATACAATTCATCACAATGATAACATAGTCCCTTTTCTCTCTTTGTTGCCATTTCTGCTAGTATAAGCCTCTTAACAGGAAATGATTTCTAAACAACTTTCATTTTTGTTGGTTGCAGATTTTCCTTGTTTGTGTTATAGTTTGGTTTGGTTTTGTACACTAGTTTCTCTCCAAGAACCCTTGTAGTACCCTAATTCCTTTTGTCCAGAGACTCCAGGTATAGTTTATGTTGAAGGTTGTTTGATTTGATGATGATGTCTGTTGTGCAAAAAGGACTGTGGTTTATGTGCTTACATGATTGATTATATGTGTTAATGTGCTTATGTGCTTAATTGATTATGTGCTTAGATATTCTGAAAGTGTTTATGTGCTTACATGATTGATTATATGTGATAATGTGCTTATGTGCTTAATTGATTATGTGCTTAGATACTCTGAAAGTGTTTATGTGCCTACATGATTGATTGTCATGGTTGATATATAATGTGTTTCTGAAAAAGTGCGTAGATATTCTAAATGTAATTATGTGCTTACTTGTTTATGTGCACAGCTTGTCTAAAAGTGTTTATGAGGTTATTTGACGAAGTGATTATATGTTAACCTAATTACGTGCTTACATTGTTGTGGGTGTATGATATATATTAGCTATCTTAAATACTGTGATGTGCACACACTTGTATAGCACAAATTTGATCTTGTTATAAACTATCTGCTGCTTATTAAAGAGAATGAAAGTTATCTGATTAAAATATTGTAAAGTTCTTTTTTAGATATATGTGTACAAAGGACTTAGATTTTAAAGATCATAAATATTAGGTTGATCTTTCAATAGAAGTCACTCTGCATAAAAGATGTATGATATAAGCAGAGTAGCATAAGAATGAATCATTGTTGTATTTGTGTATGTCAGAGTATGTAAAAGTCCTTTCAATTGTAATGATGTAATAATGTAAGAAAGGACTTAGTTAGAAAAGATCAAATCTGTTAGGTTGATCAGTCTATACGATCGTAGAACGGACACTACGATTTCTTTCAAAGAAGGCTCAACGTTTCTGTATAGATCGTAGAGTTAACTCTACGACTCCTTACTAGGATAACTCTACGATCATCAAAGAAAGTCAGATGTGCAAGAAGTCTACAGGATATACAAGTAAAGTTAAGAACTGTTCAAGTACAAATCGTAGAGGTGAACTCTACGATCGTCGAACAGACAGTCAAGCGAGCCTGCAGATAACGCTGAACCAAAGAAGAGATATACTCTACGATATACACGCTCTAGCAAGATCGTAGAGTAATACTTGAAGAGCTCACATACAACCGAATTTTGCACAGATAGAAGAATTCGTAGAGTGGAACAGAATGACAAGGCAATACAGAAGATTGCTTTACACATGGAACAATCGTTGAGTAGAATTAAAGGATGCAGCAACAAAGACTACAACTCAACGATTTCACTAAGAAGCACTGCAGACAAACTCTACGATCTGTTCAAAATCAAGATCGCAGAGTAAAAGAGAAGTACGCTTCATCTCCACCATTTACATGACATACTTCAAATAACAAGTGGAGATGAATTCGTAGAGTCCAGATGAGCAGAAAGTCACTCTACGATAACCATAAACAGCAAAGAATCATAACTGCAATATAGTATGAGAGAAAAGAGAATACTCCTCACCCAGATACAAGAAAGAGTAAGTGCTCTTGAGAGATTAGATGCATGTCAGAGCCACAGAAGACCTTGTGCCTAAACGACTATAAGTCAGGACCCACTGCTCAGGAAGATGGTGAATAAAGTCAGACCAATGGGACATCTCCGAATACATCAGAACAGTTGGTTCTAAAAGTCAAGGAAGGTATTTAATGATGTATCCGAAGATTAATAAACAAAGGAAATAATAATTCAAGACTGAACAACTCTGGGAGTGCAACGGCTATAAATTCAGAAAAAGCTGAGCTACAGGTCAATATATCAGAACATGTCAGAAAAGGGAAAAGCACTGACACAAGCAGCAAGAAAGTCAACATTGAAGATATTAAGGATCTGCACAAAGCCAAATGAAACCAACGGGATTTCATTCAACGGTAATATATGCTCAGAGATATAAAGGCTTACAGGACGAACAGAAAAGGGGGGTTGTTGCAGTTGATGAACATATGAGAGAGATGATGATAGACAACAACCGATCGTAGAGTAAAATAGAAAATGAATATGCTGAAGGACTCTACGATCCATCAGAACACTAACACTGAATTGAGAGAGACATAGAGATAAATAACTCTATTACAAGAGAAGTGTTAAGAGCTGCTAGGCACATTAAAGAGAGAAGCTTAAACGCCAACTTGATACATACATTGTAGCAACTGAGTACCAAAAGGAAGAAGCATCACAGTCATCTCAGGAGTTCATCTCGAGAAGTTATCAAGTATCAAATGAGCCAAAGTGCAAAAGCCTAGCAGCACAATGGGTGATCATGAGTAGTTGCTGAATACAGAAAGAAGAAGAACATCAACGAAAATATCAGCAGCATTCAAAGATTGATCACTAGCAGCTGCTAAGTACCTAAAGATGAAGAAGAGCAAATGTTCTACTTAGCAGCACAACTCCAACCTCTTTCAAACAATCAGGGAGCCAAGTCTGCTGGACTTGAAGAGGGCAGTTGTCCTTGTCATAGTGACTAAAAGAGCCAAGTTTGCTAGACTTGAAGAGGGCAGTAATGTCCTTGTCTTTGTGACTAAACTAACCAAACCTGCTGGGTTTGAAGGGTTCTTAGTGAACCAGAGTTTCCAGGCTAATGAGCTTGAAGGGTTCCGTATGAACCATTCCTAGTGGATTTCCTACTCGTTGTAGTAGAAGAGTGGAGTAGGAGTTATTCAGTCTCCGAACCACTTTAAACTCTCTGGTGTCATTTACTTTCAGTCATTTACATTTTGTCTCACATATATATATATATATACATATGACTGTGAATTAGTTTACTTTACAAGTGACTGTCTTCAACTTAATCTTAAACTCAACGGAGAAGTTTTACAAAACTTCAAGGGGTGTTTTTCAAACTAATATTTCGCTGTGCAAACAAACCTTGATCCGATGAATTATTTGGTAATGAACTCTTAAAGTAAAAAGTTTCTAAATGATCTATTCAACCCCCCCCCCCTTCTAGATCATTTGTGTGCCTCTGGGAACTAACAGTTTATGCCCCTAGCCTAGGTGATAGCTGTTGGTTTGCATGAACATGGCATATATACAATCAAATTGTATAGCGCAACAAAAGCAAGACATAAATCATATTTAAAATTTTCTACAAAACAAAAATCAGGATCTTTGTTATGCGATACTAATTAATTGAGGAAGGATAAAAGTGTTATACCTTTGTAGAACTAATTCTTCAACATGTACGAGTTCAACTCCAAACTCTTTCTCGTTTCTCTTCAATTTCACCGATTAAAGTCTTCAAATAAACATTAGTTACTCAAGTGTGTAGCCTCTAAAGGTGATCCACCAAGAGATAATATAAATTAAAGAAGTAGATTCTTGGTTTCTCCAAACCATGCGTAGGTAGCCCTAACTCATTCTCTCTCTCTCTCTCTCTCTCTCTCTCTCTATCTATCTTAGATGTAGAGAATTATTAGAAGAGTTCTCTAATACTTGTGAATAAAGTATCAACTCAATCCATAATAAGACTTATCTTATTTATAGATATGCTCAAATCTCCTAAACTCTTTAAGAAAAGAGTTTTAATTTAACTCCTTATCTAATTAGAAATTAAATTAATTTAATTTAATAATTACAATTCCTAAACCATTTAGGAACTTAATTATTTATTATGAGAGTACTTCTAATTAATTAATTCTTAAACCATTTTGGAACTAAATTAATTATTATAATAATTACAATTCTTAAACCATTTAGGAACTTAATTATTTATAATAATACAATTATTTATTAATTAATTTCTAAACTATTTAGAAACTAAATAATAATAATAATAGTAATAATAATAAGACTCCTCTTATTAATTTATAATTAGTATTTTCAAAATAATAAATTTTAAATTTTAAACTATTTAATTTATTCTATGGTTATTCTATCACCATAATATAAATTAAATATACTTAATTTATTATTACGATTATGCCACTTACTTCTTAAATAAATATTTCTCTTTTACGATGTGACCCTTTAAGTTCTCCATATTAACTCAGTTGTAGAATAAATAAATTAGAATCATTCTAATCTTATTTATATAAATGAATTAAACTATGTAATTCATTTAAATAAATAATATTTATTCCATAATAAGGGTAAGCCCTCTTAGTGATCAACGATTTTTCAAATAATATGAATTTCAACATTTGATCACAAAGAACCTATTCCGCGAATAGTTATCTTACAATTCAATCATTCTACCATACATTGTCTCAATCAAATATAAGACAAATCTTATTTTATTTGATCATATGCATTTCAATTCTCAAATATACAACTCTAATGTAAATTAGAAACTCCTTTCTAGTTTTCATTCCACCTTGGCCAAGGATTTCTGAGTTATTATTTATCTAATTACATAAGACGTTCTCTCCCTTTATTGAAAGTGGTAAATCCTTTGTTAGTCATTCACCTACCTCTATATACAACTTATTATACCCGATTATACCATTTGATATGTAATGACCACGAATTTTATTAAATATTATAATTATAATTATTATATAATTAGCAATGAATTAAAATTTTTATACTAATTAATTGTTCATTAGATAATTAAATAGATATACTAGTGTATGTGTATATTTATTTAAAGCAATGAAGCAAGAGGTTATAATTAACTAAAACAAATCTAATTGGATTATATTTTAAATCCAAATGAGTTGTTAAACTAGGTCAATTAAATTTACCTAGTAGCCCAAGTAATTAAATTAAACCTTAGTCCATGTAATTGATTAAACAAGCCAAATGCTTATTTTAATTAAAGGTAGCATAGTTATTTAAATGCTAGCCCAATGTGTTAATTAAATTGAGCCCAAATCACTTAAATGGATAAGCCCAATATATTTAATCCTAGAGTCCAAAGTGGAGCCCAATAGGAAGTCAAAATTGCTACATATATGAATATACATATATAGATGTATATATATATAATTAAAGTAGAGAAATTAAAGAAAAAATGGCTTGGAAAAGGCCATTTTGCTGATATTTGAAGGGGAACCCGCATGGGTTGCTTGATATTCATGTTGCTTCTAATTTACACTACGACAAGGTTGGCCAACAACCCTAGTCAATCACTTAATCAATCACAATGTCCATCCATGCAACAATAAGCTAGATTAAGCTCTAAATTCACCAACATTGATGAATTAAGAGAGCTAATGGAGGAAGAGAAATTGGCTATAAATGAGATGCTCCACACTTGTGTCAAGCTTGTTGGTTCATTTGCTAGAACATAAGAGAGAGAAAAGAGAGAGCATTTCCTAGAAAAATAGAAAATACACTTGAGGGTTGTGTGAAAAAGCTAGAGGAAGGTATTTGTGAATGTCCACAAGCTTCACTACATACTTTGGTAGGAGAAGAAGAAGAGCCTTCAAGACCACAAGGTTTAAAAGTGCTCTAACTTCTCTTTATTTCATTTTTATGGTCTAGAACGATTTTGAACGGTTAAAATCTATTTTTAACCGATCAAAACTCGTTTTGATGTGCTAGAAGTATTCAACTATGTAATATATGTATATTCATAGTATGATGTGTTTATATTATGTTTTTGTATATGTGTATTGCATAAAATGGACGAAAAACTTTTATTGAACCTTACCGGTAAAACCTTAAGTGTATATGTGATTGTTAATGTGTAGTTTGAAATATACAAGTTGAAAAATGATTTCTATGGCTAGAAAGTTATATATGATAAACATATGATGTATGTGAAGTCATAAAACATGATGGTCTAGCAAATAATGTTTGTAGCATCATGTTTGAAACAATCGAATCAAAGACTTATGAAACTAGTTTTCATTTTGTCCTTGTAAGTGATTTTACACCTATTTTTGTTTGGAATTTGGATTTGTGATCTAAAGAAAAATTGTAGATCATGAAATTCTAATGAATTAAGACTCAAGAATCACCACAAAATATTTTCGTATGATAAAGTTATGACCAAATTGGTAAAGGAGGTTCGGGCAGTCCATAAATTAGGGTTTTGAAAATTTTGTACTACCGCCACAGCGGTGGAAACCTCCGCCGCAGCGGTTAAACATTCTGCCAGAAACGTGTTTTTGATGTCCGAGTCGGGTCGGTCTGGGTCAAGTTTTCTTTGAAAATTTAAGTTGAAATAAGTGTAAAATGAGTGTATCTGTATAATAAACCAATATATGGAGTTTATTGGTAACTAATTAATAACTAAATATTTAAATTAAAGCATAAGGTTAACACAAATACAAAGTTAACTATTGGTATTATTTGAAATAAAATATTATTAAGTGTTGAATAATATTATTATGTAATTAAAAGGTTGTTAAATGATTAATAACATGTGTGGAGGATTTAGATATTATTACATGATTAATAATATTAGATAATAAATAAAATATTATTAAATAATTAATAATATTAATAAGATAATAAAATATTATTAAATAATTAATAATATTAGATAATGAATAAAATATTATTAAATAATTAATAATATTAATAAGGTAATAAAATATTATTAAATGATTAATAATATTAGATAATGAATTAAATATTATTAAATGATTAATAATATTAGGAGATTAATAAAATATTATTAAATGATTAATAATATTAGAAGATGAATAAAATATTATTAAATGATTAATAATATTAATAAGATAGTAAGATATTATTAAATAATTAATAATATTAGAAGGATAATAAAATATTATTAAAGGATTAATAATATTAAGTGACCAATAAAATATTATTAAATGATTAATAATATTACAAGACTAATAAAATATTATTAAATTGTTAATAATATTAGATAATTGTTTGAACTATATTAAATAGTTAATATTATCAAGTAATGATAATATTTTCTAAGTGTTTAAATACCCGTAATTAATCAATTATGTGGTTCGCAAGAGTTATAAAGGTAATTATACTTACAAGTATATGATACTAATTTAAGATTAAACTGATTTAATTGTAAGGTCCGTTCAAGGATTGTTAAATTAAATTGGTTAGCCGTAGACAACGCACGAGTCAAGTTTCTTCTTAACCCTAACTTGTATTTATTGTTGCAAGTATTCTTCAATCTTATTTACATTGAGCAATTCAATTATTGTTGAGCAAGTATCTACACTCGTAGTTATTTGACAGACCTTTGAGTGAATTAATTATTGAAAATTACTTCACATTATTATTGTATTGTATTCGCACATAGTGCCTTTGCAAATGTTATAATTCAGTAATTTATGAACTGTTTAAGAATGTCTAAACTAATTGTTTCGGCTAGACAAATGCATATTTAAATTCATCTAATTGAATATTTTAAAAGCTTATCCAAACCATTGGCTGGTGCAGATTCTTATAGTAAGACTGAGAAAGAACAACCCTAGTTAAAGGGAATTTTTATATTGTCGGGTAACCGAATTTGCGCAAGAAAACTAAATGTTATGCATATATATAGGACATAAGATGACTGATCCCATCGAGTGTCCCGTTATTTTTAACAAGGTATCACACATTGTATGTTTGTTCTACCTTTGTAGCAGTTCATGGTCATTAAAGACCACTCAGCAGTAAAGAGTCAATCCATTCTTATATTGAACTTTGATTCTTGATATATTTCACAATTGTTATTATTGAAAACCTTGAAGTTATTTCCCTTCATTATGATATATCTTATGTTGTTGTTTATAAACTTGCTGAGCCATGTAGTTGCTCATTCTTGCTATATCATGACTATATTTTAGCTAAACTCAAATGTTCTAAATCAGACAAAGGCAAGGGGAAAGCAAATGCGTAAATTAGTAGATGCATGTTAGATTTAAATTACTGTTATGAAATTCTTTTGTAACTATTTTGTATTTTCCTTAAGATATGTAATGTTACGATTAAGGTTAATAGACCTTGGAAAGTGTAGCCTTTTGATAAGGAACATTTTGTATTATTCCGCGAAGTTTGAATACAATTTATATATTTCAGTGTTGTTAAGTATTGTACAGTGAGAACCAAACCCGAGGTTAAAAAACCCGGATTTGGGGTCGTCACATGATATACCAACAAGCCTTAAGAAATATACCAAAGTATAACTTATTATACAAAAGGTACTATGATTATCTCAAATCCAAGTATCACATGTACTACTATCACATAAAGAACTTCTATTGACACGCAAATAAAACTCCATTAGGTGTTCCTTAAATGAGTTACGTTCAGTTAACTTATTCTCTAATAAGTACCTACATACTTACTTTAGTGTCTTTACACAAATAATTATAAGATCAATCATCATCTTCATAAGAGTAAATATAGTATATACTAATCTATTAGGATTCACTAATCCCCATTTTAGTGATCCCAGGATTAGGAATATTTTAGTTTTGAGCTATCTAGAATTTAGAACTTATTAGTATAATCAACATTATGATTCTAAAAGTATTGCTCAAAACTATGAGATTCTTATGACCTCCCTTTGCAAATCTATAGCATACATTATAAGCAAACTCATCGTATAACAATCATGGTTTCTCCTCCTGTAGGGACTGGTACCACACATCAGCCTCTCTCTCTAAGTAAAGTGCAACATATAACACCTTGATCTTGGATCCAACATAGAGTTGAGTTAAAAGAATTTTTCACATTTTTTTTAACCAGCATCTAGGATCTTTGCCTTCAAAGTGAAGAAAGTCAATCTTAGGCATAGTAAATGGTAAGAAATGGGGGCTGTTAGTTTCCTTCTGTGGACTGAATTCCTGGGATTACCCAAAGTGACTGAGGTGTATAAGGGTGAAAGTTATATGAAGGTAGTGTGGATGGTATTTGTGAGAAGTTTTGATGTGTATAGGCATATCATGAGGTTGCAATTGGTGGATTACCATTAATCTGATGATAGTTGGTGGTGTGAACTGGAACTTGCTGGTTTGACTGGTTATAAAGACTGTGATACTTAATAGAGTTCTGGAAACCTGAACAATTATATAGAGGAATGTATGGTGTGGACATAGGTGTAATAATCCCAGTGGTATTGTTGGAATCTGAGCATGAGGGCTAAATCCCCATAGGAGCAGTTTGGTTTGATACTCTAGTGGTAGGGGGACTTGGACCAGACATGACTATATGCCTACTAACTGGTTCTGTCCATGAGGCTATATGTGGAAGAAGTGTATATGGTGCAAAGTAAGTTACGTTGGAATTTTGGTTGTTCATAAGAGGTTTAGTAATCTGTCTAGTGACTGATGCAGGTATACTACTAGTAGGAACAAAATTAGTGGTTGTTCCAAATTGTAACTATGGTATGGAAGCAGGTGTTGTAAGTGATGATTGAGATGAATCCAGAGATATAGACATAGCTACAGAATGGTTAAGCAGTGTAGGCACCTCACTTGTGGTGGAATTGTCCTTTTCTGATATACGACTTACTTCGAAGGCCTCCAAAATTTTCTGAGCTACCTCCTCCCTGGTTTACATCTTCTGATTGAGCTGTGTAATATGCTACCCCATTGCCTCAATATGTGCCGATGATTGCTCGAAACTCTTCGCCAGTAATTCCTGCATTTGGTCCATCCTTCCTTCCAACACCTTGAGGTCCTTCTCATGCTTTTGGAGACTGGGTTTAACAATGGTGTCAGCCATTAATGGCCCAAGGTTGCTCTGATACCAATTTTGTCAAGAATTAAATCTACTAATTACATAAAATAAAAGGAAACGAAAGGAATAGAACAATAAAACTTCAGATAAGATTTTTCATGAATGAATTACAACACCAGCATCACATATATGCTCTTTATTCAACTAACAACCTCCAGCTCAGAGAGTGAAACTCGTGAACAATTTTGTTATGAGCTAACAAAAGCCTAACAACCAATAAATGAAAACGGTGCGTTTAAGCTAACAGACTCCTATCAGCATTTACATGAAACGGTGCATTTTAATCTCAATAAGTTATCAACTTCTTATTTAAATGGAACGATGCATTTCAGGATTAGGACAAAACGCATCCTTTTGTCCTAGTGAATCATTCTTAACGGCTCTTTCTCCCTCTCTTGCATTCTTCTCCTGACAATTTTTAAAAAAAAAATTAGTTTAGTGAATCGAATGTAAAAATAAAAAATAAAAAATAAAAAATTAGTAATACATATGTAAATTGATGTCTAATTCAACGGGGGCAAAAATGATTTAATCCAAAAATAAAAAATAAACAAAATCATAAGCATTTTTTAAGCAATCTAAAGTCTGTTAATAAATCCACTCTTTCCCACAATCAACCTTAATACAAGTTACTCTTGTAACCGATGTGAAATTATTCTTACGATTTGAACCTATTAATATTTTAATGCAACTTCTAGATAACTTTTTGCAACCGATACGCTTCGGAGTATCTTTTGCAACTGTTGGATCGTTGGTGATAGTGCGTCAATGAGAAAAGATGGAAACAAAAATTCCATAACCATAAATTGAACCCTCTCCATTCGAAAACCTCATAAAAACGCAAGCTGAATAACAAAATTCACTATAAAATAATTGCGTCGTTTGAGGAAATTCAATATTAAACTTCCATTAGCAGGCACTAGTAAACTGAATTATTCAATAAAAACAAATATCATAATATGGTCATTTTACATCAAAATTATTCTTTAACATTAGAACATTTCTCGGCTATGCTTTTCCCATGTTTTTCTTTTTGGTTGATTTTTTTTTTTCTTTTTTTCCTTACTGAAGAGTTTCACAAAGCTATTCTACCATAACCTCCAATTTCAATTCCAAATAAGACTAACTGCGTGACATAAAAAATTCAAAAAATGTGTTAAATCAACAAATGACAGTTTATAACTTAACATACATATTCCAAGTCTCCGAGGCGCATAAATCCTTGATTCCAGTGTGCGAAAATCTGGACAAAGATAATGAACTGGATCATTTATCACTAGATGTGCTGTTCTTGCCACTACGAACCAAATATTGTTTGGAAACAACAAGTATCTTCTCAGGCACTAGAGGACCGTCCTCATGATCAACCATTTTCGTATCCCATCTCATGCCTCTGGCAATTTGCTTCACTTTGTTCAAGACATCAACTCCATCACGGAGAATGGCTGAGCCTTCAGGTCGTAGTATACGATCCATCTCTAAAAGAATGTCTTCTAATTCACACCTGTACATAAATTATATTAATAAAGTTAATACTAGCAAAACCTTACAAGTAGTGCAAATACTATTTGTTCATAAACTTGGTACTAGAACCCAAGTTAAATGGAACAATTAGATAGCATGAAGCATTTCTATTTTATAATTCCTGAAGCAACTCGTATTGTAACTCCTAATTTCGCAAAGTCGTGTATTCTGCGACTCGAGCAAAAAAAAAATTGTAAGCTCAAGGAAAGTTTGGTGATCAAAGAAGCCTACCAGACTCCCTGCTAATATTGTTTTACTTGCTCTCAAGCTCACCAGTATCTTGTGTGGTGAATCATTTCCATGATAATAAACCCAATTCAAACTTTCTAAACGATCAGATCCCATATTAGAAAATTTTGATGTTATAAATTATGAGTTTTGCCTCTATCTCTTAAAACTATAAATTTCCTGTATTATATAGGGAAAATAACTTCTAGGGGAGCAAACTAGGCCGTTCATCTATAGGTCAACCAAAATTACGTAATTTGACTTAACTCAAGGAATATATGTAAAAAAAATTATTAAAAATTCACTCAATTAATATATAGTTTCCAGTTTCATGATTTGATTCCTCAAATTAAGTGAGGTTTTAATAGTTTTAAGGATATGGCATTAGTTAAACTAGATCTACGTAGGTTTGGCCAAACCTAGAGATAAAGTAACTAATGTTTCACACTAGTTATTAATTCCCACTATATATAATATACTCCCTCCGTTCCAAAATATAGGATCAGTATTGACTTTTTAAAATCAATTTGAAATATTTTCAAATTCAAAATTGATATATAAATCCAAATGATATTCTCACAAGTGAAATTATTAGTTCTACAAGGCCTTTATGTGACCATAGACTAAAAGGGGAATTTGAGAATTTGGAGGTTAGATTCATAATAGTATAATCCATTAGCCTATTACGGGGATCCTTTATTATTTTACAGATAGACGCTGACCTCAAATGACCAATACAAGGCCTTCAGCCGGAGGAACACGAAACTTACTTGCTTTGGTACAAGCTGAACACACCACTAGCATGGATGAAGTCATATGTCCTTGGGTAAGTAGAAAAGCCTTCACACCTGAAAACACGGTAAATAAAGAAATCATTGGAATTTGAAAACAAGTGATCTGCTGAGGTTCTATAAAGTGAAATTCATGTTCATGCCCATTGATTCTGATTATGTTAATACTACAATGATTATTGTTGTTATCATAGTAGAGATGGATATATAGCATCAATGTTTACTCAGCTCAATATAATAATAATTCCCATCATGTGCCAATAGGCCCAAGAAGAAATCATGTAGAGCCATGTACTGGTCATTGTATCCTACTACTTTCTCACCATGTCCCAATAAGAATTATATAGAGCCATTAGTCTGGTCCTAGTCCTTTTAATACTAAGAAAACTTGACCTTACGCAAGAAGTTCAAGTTATAATATTAGCCAGAGCAACAAAATAGCACATTCTAATGATTTAGTTATGCCAATATAGTGGAAGTTCTCCCGGAAACTGCTCAACATTTTTAACAGAAACCCATAGTCAGGAGCACCCTGCATAATATTTGTAAAAGAGACTAACAAGTTAAACCCATTTGTAAACATAGCACAAGACAATCCATTCAGCACAAAATCAAAAACTAACAAACTACAAAGTGATAGACAATTGTAAAAGGTCAGAAAGACAACATAAGAATATGTGGAAGTAACTACTAAATAGGGAAATAGAGAAAATACAGGGAACATACCAGTCATGATATATGCCAATCAGACCTCTCTCGTAGATAACTCCTAAAGTGTTTGAAGCAATAGTAGGCACCACATTCATCACCCATAATTTTGGTGAATTTAGTGCTGCCGCAAACCCTCCAAGGCCAGCGTTCATATCCATTATGTTCCGATATCTTGTAGTGCCAAGTAATTGATTGATTCTTTTGTAGGTATTTACATGCTTCTTCCACAATTTATTATCTTCATGGTATGATTCAGCTGTGACCTCTGAAACAAGCCCCTTTGCTACTCGAGGAGGCACTGCAAATAGCCTTGCTGGAAACTTCTTCAACTCACCTCCTGCTGCTTCATTTGCACTAGAAACCTCAGGAAAGGGGCTTATGCACGGCTTCATTTCCTTATACCTAAATTTTTACCACAGGTGGCAGTAAGGAAAGAAACAAGAAAACAGAAATATGATTAAAACTATGAAAGCAAAAGAGACTAGATGCGCATGCTAATGCGTAATAAGGCTTAGCATATCAGTCTTCAGAGACATCACCGAAAACCTTAATATGATTTACTACTTGCCTTGCATTTTATTTAACATCAATCTTGTATAGAAAACAAAATAAATTAATATCAGGCAGCTCAATTAAACATTGTCAAGCATATATATGCTAATTCTCTTTGCTTAATTATAAACATGAACCATTACAATGGTTTTACCCAACACACACATATGTGTGTGTGTGTGTGCGCGCGCGTGAGTGCATCCATGTAGTTTTGCGGGTAGTTACTATTAAGGGAAAAGAAAGAATAAAGTAGCAAAAACTAGCTATAAATTCTCAAGCTATCATTAAGTTTGTTTTATTATACATTTTTATTTATATAATGCTCTTCATGTGTTTTGGGCAAAAAGACAACAAATGGTTCTGCTCATCTCCTGTGGACATGCCCATGGATGAGACAAAGTATCAAACACTAGGCTTTTTGTATTGGAGTTATTATCACTCTTTTGTACCCACACTTGGGGAGAAGATAACATCTTTAGGACAGAATCATTTTCCATGACTACCCACAAGCCAACTTCTTTTATTTATTTTCGTATAATTTTACATATTATGTGTTTTGTATTTTGTATTTTTGAGTATTATGTTTTTGTAAGCATTTATTTTGAGAATAAAATCAACGCCATAATTTTCCCAATAGATTTTAATGCATTGTGCTGTCAGTAAGCCACAGAGACATGCTTGTGGCTGTCCTTCAATTATGCTAGAAATAATACAAAATTGAAACTTGGAAGCAAAATGAAATATTAATCCATAGTATAACACTATAACCTTTATTTTGGATCAATATAACAGAGACTAATCCTTATAGTAATTTAACAAATTGAGATGTATAGTGACTTACCAAACATCATCCGCATCCCTAGATTGACAAATATCAGCAGAATTCCTCTGGCAGGATTCAGCATTTACTTTCTTTCTCCAGATGGCAATGTCTCCCTTTTCATACATCTTCCCCCAGCAAAGACGTTCTGCAAGCTCTTCGATCTTTCTCTGCTCAGCCTTTACATTCTCCTTTGTCCGATTCCAAGTTCGGTAATAGGTCTTCCAGTTGATTGGAGGGCCAGACAAGATCCAGTATCCACCAGGTCTAAGAACTCTATCAACTTCCATCAAGTACATTCCATCTGCGCATTTAAGTTAAAGAGCAGAGGTCATTGACACAAATTGTTATTTAAAGATGCATTTATAATTGTGGTGGGGGTGGGGGGAAGAGAGGTTATATTTCAATTTTCACTTTTGTTTTCCAATTGAACGGTCTATTGGATAAACAGTTGCTTACAGAGAAACATAAGAAGATATTAAGCACCTAACTATAACTATACTTAAAAAAATGGCTAAAATATAACTTAGAGATAAACAAGTTGCTCGTAACAGACTGGAATTATTTCTTTCCTTGTGACCCATGGACATCATTATGAAATATGTATAGCACACAAACAGCGAGCAAGAATTATAGATATTTATCATGTCATGATGTAATGAAGATTACATGATTCAATATGTTCGACTTAAGTGTAGGTTATACATGTGCCAACAGAATGCCTCTTATATTTGAGTTTTTAAAAATAAATTGAACTCTTTTTTGTTGAAAACTGTTAGAATATTCTCTCTCAAGAATCATCATCATTTTTTTTCCTTTTTGATATTTTATTGAACTTTTCTTTTTTCTCATAAATGCAATTGCACATAATAAAGAATAGATCTAAATCACTAATAAATATGACCAAAAAAAAAATTCCCTTTATTTATCACATACCATTTGCAGTCCATGGAATCAAACAACGAGAACATTGAGCCATATCAAATGCTCTTGATGGATATGGAAGATGTATCGTTCCAAGAACACCAATAACAGCAGGCACCCCTCGTTCCAGTGCAAACTGCACTTGTGCTTCATGATTGTCCCTTGGTGCAAATGACATGGCCAAGACATTTCTCTTCATCAAGTAAGCACCCCAGCTTGCAACCTATACCATGATTAGCATAATCAATCTGCCAACGGTGATTGGTTAAATAAATAAAAAAAAACAAACTCATAATATATATATATATATATATATATATATATATATGTATGTATGTATGTATATATTAAGGCCGTAGGTGTGAAGAGGATGAACTATTCCAGCCAAAATGTTAGAATAATCAAATGAATGTATTTTGAATGTACAAAACCTAGACAAAAATTAGGCCCACATTGCATGATTGATCATATACGTATACTTAAGTACTGATAAATATCCCACTTAAACAAACCAATAGGAGCAGACTTTTGATAAATAGTCTTGAAAAGATCATATAGGAGCAGACTTTTGATAATTAAAGCCTGGAAGATATAAGATAACCGTGCTCAATCTGAAGCAGTGTTTTATTTATGCCCCTTTAGTCATGAGCTGACTTAGATACTTTTGGGAGAGGCATTATGGGAAAACTCATTATGAGATGCAAACATTACACAGAGGAACTCAGTGGCACTTGCTTAAGGTTGATTTGACATGGAAGATAGCTGGAAACCATTACGAGTAAGCTAACAATGGACCATGGTGTACGTATAAAGTTACATACTTGAAATGGCAGAAAAAATAAATCAGATCTCTGAGGGAATGCATACTTGCTAATTGAGGAGCACAGAATTTAGTTTTTAATTACTGACAAAGATGCAATCATCGAGTATGATGAAGAAATATAAGAAATACTTTAAAATTAGAGATAAATAAGGAATAACATACTCCACAACCAGTATCCAGCGCAGTTCTGATGGATCCATCCTTAATCGGAATCACTGATGCAAGTTCATCAATATATGCCTCTGCCCCTTGAGGGAACATTGTCCCACCTCCTGGAAATTTGAAGACGTTGCCCTGATATTCTACCCAGTGCTGGACTGCCTTCTCATATGTCAAGCTTTTATAAGGAACATTAGCATAATGGACATAGTCACGGCCTTTTGGCCAGGGGAATTGAGTCATATATCCCTTGGGTGCGGGAATAAGACATTTCAACTTGTCCTCTTCTGCGGGACAATGTCTTTCTCGGTATATCATATTCTCCCTTGGGAAAGTCATAGCTTGTTTCTGTTCTTGGCAAGGAGTATAATCAGTGTATCGAACATCACATGGCTTATATACTTTGGCTTTTGGCTTAGAAGATTCAACAATTAGGATACTTTTGTGATGAGGCTCAAAGTCCAGAGTGGGAAATATATTGCAGTCCGTTTGCTTGGTTCTTTCCAATGTTATATTATCCCCCTTTCCAAAACCATTCTTCTGCCATGCTCCCAGCAAGTAAAAGAAGCAGCACAAACCAAGTACAGCGAATATAGACACTGGATTTCGCCTTCTATGGTCCGGAGAGTTATTCTTAGAGCCCATATTTTGCTTGGGGCAGCACCCTAAAACTCACTCACTGTAAATCTGTAATGAGTGGAAAAGTTTTAAAATAATTAGCTAGCAGCTACGTACCCTAATTATATAAAAAATGATTTCTCCCCATCAGGAATTAATATATTTAACTATTTTAGTGTGAGACAAAAAAAGCATGTCCCACATATGTATAGTAAAGCCTCCCCACAAGGTGGTGGATTGGATTCTACAACATGGTATGATCTTGAGAGGTTCAGATCAAGTCTCACAACTATTTGGTTTGTCCTGTGTTGCATATCCGCTTTTCATATGCTCTTCATGTGTGTGAGAACAAGTAAGATCTCCAAAGATAACATAGATATACCAAAGTATTTCTTATAAGATTCAAAACTTATACTCTCATAACGGAAATTGATTAGAAAAAAGAAGATTTATTCACTTAACCCTACAATAATAATAACTGGAGTTCGAGAGATTTCCAAAAATAATTCTAAATCATAAAGAAACCTGGTCTGATGAGCCTCTTGATTTCATTTAATACCAGTGCAAGTGTCAGTAACTGCAGTCTAGACTGTTTAATTATGAACACCTGATTAAACACAAAGCGGGTCAATGTAAAGTAAGTGAATCTAAACCACTATTAGCTCATAATCAGTTTTTTAAAATTTCCAATCAGCATCAATATTTAAAGAGGAACATCAAATTCCACAAAAAGTTACAAAAAGCTCACATATAAAAGCTTCACATACATCACCGGCATGGAAAAAGTGTGATCCATTTTTGGTGGCAGCAAATATATTACTATAACTGATGCAATCCAAATCACTAGCAAAAAATTATGTTGTTTAATTTCTTTTGCAATTGAGGACTACTATGCTAATATTGAGCAGAAAGTCACTTCAATTTGAATTATAATAGATCAAGTTTTAAGCACAACAAATGAACAAACAAGAATTCCAAAATTTTTCTGAATAAAAATTCAATATTGAAGTGGGGTAAGAAAAATAATAACAAAATCAGACAAGAAAATATCAGTAAGTTTCTTTGCAACTACTACTATATGAATATGCAATTATGCAAAAGTCCTAATGTATGCCAAAGTGTATCAAGATCAGAATTACCCAACAAATGAATTGAAAAAAATGAGGAAAAAAAGAAGAAGCGGGGTTTAATCAATTGAAGTTAATTAAACAAAAATAATAAGGATATTGAAAAAATGAGCAAAAAAAAGGAAGAGGGGTATAATCAATTGAAGTTAATTATACAGAAAAAACTAATGACCTGGTCATAAGAACATTTCGTCAGTTTAAGTTCATTACCAGAGGAAAAATGAGGTATTCTTCAATGGGGATAGAAGTAAAGCCGATCTGAAGATGAAGCTTTTACCAACTGGCCTCCACTCTTACTCTCTTACATAATGGAGTTTGAAAAAAGTAGAGAGAGATTCTAGGGAGAGTATCTGTATAGAGAGAGGCAGTAGCCTAATAGGGGTGTCAAAGCAAAAGCTGTAAATTTTTGGGGGTTTTTTGCAAATATTTTTAAAAATAAATTGGGATTGTGAGGAAGGAGAAGGGATCGGACGGTGACGAGGCCGTTGGTGGTGGGAGAGACGAAGAGAACCAGAAAAGACCGGACTTGGACTTGTGTTGGCTTCGGCCCAACTTTTTTTGAAGTAAAATTTATCATACTATATCTATTTTTAAAATTTTCAATAAAAATAATAAGAGTAATAAGGATCGTGATATAATAATAAAATTAAGATAATAAATTGAGTATATTGTACTTTTTAAAATTTATTTTAAATATTTTTAATTTTAAACTTTTTATGAACTTAATTGACTTCTAAATATTACTTGTTTTTATTTTTAAAATTTAAACAAATTTACTTGTGCAATCTAAAAATCGTAATATCATAAAAGTGAGTGTGGTCCTTTGCAAATATTTATTATGAGGGTAATTAATAATCACAACACGTACTAGGGGTGTATATGGTACAATTTAGTACGATTACACTTTTTGGCTCTTTGTAAGTTGTGATAATTAATCAAATCAATAATACAGATATCGTCAAAAATAAAAATAAAAGAATAATAAAGACTAATTGAATTGATATTGTGCCAATAGTTCAAAAAAGACTTCCTTCTATACAATAAAGTTGTGACACTTGAGGAATAAAGTATGCTGATTGAGTGAATGAAGTAGGTATTCGTTAATGAATTTTCTAAAGTAGGGGATGACTTCTCAATTTTAGTAATACATTACCGACATCTTGGAATGGACCAGTTGTTGATCCACATGCTTATTCACGGGTGGACCTTTAACATCTTGCCCACAACCCAAAGATTTTATTGTGTTTCCTCTATTAAGAAGAATGTTTCACACCAAAAACGTTGACTTTTTTTTCTCCGGCCCTAGTGCTTTACTCTAGCCAAGTGAGTGACTGAAAAGTGAGAGAGGGTGACAAATGTTGAGTCCTAACAATCCTGTTGCATGACTGGTTATAAGCACATACGAAACGAGACAATTTTAACCCATCAATCCATTCCAACTACAGCTTTTGCAACAAGTCACTAAGAAAGAGGAGTGTAATGATCTAGGACAAGTCTACATTCACAACATTCAAATATAAATTCAAACACTACATTCATCTTAACTATTAAAAAGTGTTATATTTAGATGTTGTATACGTATATTTATTCAATGATCTAGGAGTGGGCAAATGATTCGCCGTACTATCAAAGTAATCAAATCGTATAGTGAGATTTGTTATACAAGTAATTGTAATCGCGGTTAACGAATTCATTTGATTACTAACAATTTTGGTTAATAGTTTGCGATTAAAGATTTTTTCCGATTAATATATTATTCAAAAAATAAAATAAGCAAATTAATAATAAAAAGAATTTCTTTTTATAAAACAAATCAACTTTAATTCTTGAATAATCCACATCACTTCTGCTTCTATTGTAATAAAAGATTCCCTTTTTATGTGGACCGTATCAATACTTATGATTTTACGTATGGACGTCGAGGAGCATGCGTGATACAGAGACTCTTCTATGTGAATGTTTTGGCTTTCAAAGGACAATTAAGGGACGGGGACGGGGAGTTTCGAGGACAAAACAAATTTTAAATCACAACTATTACTCACTATTAATATTGCTACTAATGTATTTATAAAATTAATAGAACTTAAAAGCAACATTATGCTATAAAAAAAACTATAAATATTTCACACAAGTTTGTTATGCATGTATGATATGAAAAAATAAATGAAGAATTATATAAACAACTAAAAGTTAGCAACATGTAGACAATGGATGCGCTATTATTAAGTTAGTAATCATATATTAGAGTTTTATATATATATATATATATATATATATATATATATATATATATATATATATATATATATATATATTAACTCGTTTAATTTGGTGCAATTTTTTGCTAATAATCTTTCTTGTAATCAAATGTGTGGTTCAATTTTATTCGCTTTGTTAAATTTTTCATTAGTTTTGATTTTTGAGGCTTTACCGATTTTCCATTATTTTTCCTCACCCCTAGAATTCTTAATAAGCAAATGATAAGGATTGTTTCATAAAGTAGTAAACTTATTTTAAAAAAAAAATTACAGAAGGAGATTCTAAACTTAACGAGCAATTTATGTACTCAAAGTAGGAAAAAAATTATGTATGGAATCAAATTAAAAATAATAATTATACGACTGAAAAGAATTAAAAAAAATAACGAAGTTTATAATTTTTCATAATATTTGGATATGTGAAGAACATTCGACATAACAGTGAAATATTTTGACTTCTTTATCACCAAACTAGTTTCAATTTTATGAAGTCTTATATTTTTTCATGCACTTTTCATTCATATGGCTACAAAATTAATTTAATTATATTTATAACAACTTATTTCGTTTGAGCATGTAAGTTATGTGCTAAGTCAAATATATTCTATTATAATAATTTGTGGAAAGGGGAGATTCCCTAAAGGGTATATAATTAGCATACCTCATAGGGTTAATAAGTCAATTTTTAGGATTTTTTTATAGATAAATTCAACTATATGAATATAAAGAACATACAAAACTATATGAATGTATGAATTTTTATATAATTTGGTAATATCTATCGACGACTTTATATTAAATTTTTTTTTTTAATAAATCTAAGTCGCCAAACATATACTTATTTTTCAATTTTATAAAAATAATCTTACACAACTTCAAATTAAATAGAAAATTATAATATTTTTCACATTTTTACATGATCTTTCCATCTATATAGTTAAATTTTATTAAAAGATTATGATGAAATCGTTTTAAGAAACTAATGTATATAACTTATATACCATATAAGTATCTCCCGCAAGCCCTAATAATTTTATATTAATTCAAAAATCCCACACGAAAATAGTAAGATTTGTAATGAAAGGAAAATTGATTGGTGAATTTTTTTATATATTTTTTTTTGTAATTACCTGAATAAGACTAACAGTCATATCCCTATTTAACAATTCTTTTTTCTTTACTAAATTCACAAACAAAAGTTAAGAAAAGTTACTTTCCTAAACTTTACTCGAGTTTAAAATCCTTCGAATTTCTCCAACTAAAAGTTACAAAATATACTGTAAAAAGCAACTTTTACCTAGCCTTTGAAGTTGACCCGAAAGGTCCATCAATATTCTAACAAACCCGAATTCATTGGGCTAGACTAGACCTGATCAAATCCGTGATGGTTTGAGCTTTGAACGCTACTGGCAATAAATAGTGGCCCATGCATAGAAGGACCACTTTGCAATTATGTGGGGGGCTGCCTATGTCGGAGGCTTAATTCATAACTTAGTCACATGCATCTTATGCCACCATTAAATTTGGTTGCTCGGATTCTCTGTCGTCCAACTAATTGTGAATTGAGTATATATATGTCTATTCAGTGTCACACCTAAAAATGCACATATAAATAAAATAATAATAAAATATTTTTTTTGTTTTTTTTATTAATTTATAACAGAATTTAAAGTCACACACACACTACTTACAACACTTTCTCTATTTTCTCTTTATTTTTATTTTACCTTTATGTTTGTTTTTGGATGTGGTATTAGATGCGAACATAAATTTATTCTTGTGACTTATCGTTACAAAGTAAATAAATACAAAAGTAACTTTTACTCGTTCCGTTTTAAAATAATATTGCCTTTGTTTTAAAATATAAGATTTTTATTAACTTTTTAAAATTAATTTAAGATATTTTAAACATAAATTTGACATATATTTATTTAGTTTTAATCGTACAATAATAAATATTATAAATTATTTAAACAAACACTACTAATTATAAGATTTGTTATTTCGTAATGGTTAATAAAAGTCAAATTAATCAAGTGTAGCAAAAAAAGAAATGGCAGCGCCCTCATGTAGGTCTGGATATAATTAATTGTGATGCCTCCCTCTACCGAGGGGAATGGTTGTTCTCAAAAACCATAAATTAAAAATTAAAAAAAAAAAGGAAAAAGAAAAAAGGAAATTGTTTTATTTTAGTAGGTTTTCTAATTATAGAAAGGCCTGGCTCCATTTTGAGTGCTCTCGTTGATATTGTGTTGAAGTTATTACCGTCCCATACCGTAGGGCTTTGTGTTTTGCTAAGAGTCAATTTATGAACATTTTTATTATTACTGATCAGTGTGAGGTTTTGATGGAAGATGTTCGTTTTAATATTCTTTCTATTGTTGTTTCAGTTATTTTGGATTAATAGAACTCCTCAATTTTTTGAAAGGTTTCAATAAAAAAGAAGAAGAAATAATTTGTATAATATATAGATAGTACTACTCTTATATGACATATTGGCAAAGCGTGATTTACATTGAAGTTTGTGAAAAGGGTAAAATTAGACTTGAGTTTTGTACAATGTAAAATATCAGGTTACACTTCCGCTGATCCTATTTCGCCCAATAGCTGGTGGTGAGGTCCCTAACTTAAGAGGCACCCCTGAAAACCTTGTGGGGGAAAAAATAACCCAGAAAGAAGACCGTGTGAAAATTATTTTCTTTTTTTTTTGTTTAAAAAAATAAATTCTTGTAGCTATAAAGTAGTTGGCAAGTACTTTCAGAGGAGTTGTTTGACACGGTAATTTTGCCGGTATGGGAATTGATATTTGCACAAACAAAATTGATAGTTTCACAATGTATCTAAAGTAATGGGCCCTATACTCGTGTATGAGAAAACTTGTAAAAATACCAAATTCCCGGTATAAATAGTACTGTGCATCAAGGAAGCATGGAAATAAGATACAAATAGGCCTGAGGTGTAGAGAATATAAATGTACAATGATACATATCATGCCACAAACTTAAACTTCAAAAGTTTAAAAGATCACCAGCCTTTGGTGTCCATCGTCTCTGATTAGAAGCCAAGGCCACACCTTCACTCCGATTCAATTTGCTTTCCTCAACCTTCTTTCTCTTCCCTGAAGAGCTTAGAGAACCTTCAACTGTGAGACAAAAAAGAGAGATACATCGATCAGGCGTTCGAAGGAAAGGAAAGAGGAGAAAATCACATTGGTATACCATAACAAGATATTATTGTTTCTGTTTATACATTTCCAAATGTCACCTACATGAGAATATATACTACACTGTCACTGTTTGGAATTAACCAATTTCATTGTAATGTCTTTTACACTAGCTTGATGCCAAAATAAAATCTCTAATAGTTGACACCATAATTCTCGCAAAACAACTTTTTAATTATAGGAATTATTTGCTACTACCTCCTCTCTCTATTTCAAAATTAGAGATGTATTTTTCTTTTTAGCCTATTCCAAAAGTAGAGCTCCATTTCTACTTTTAGATGTACAAAGTAACACGATGTTCTTAACTTACCATTACTTATACTTGAGGTAAATTGAAAACTATCATGACATAATACTATATTCTAGCACTTGATAGGGTCATGTTAGGGAAAGAAAAAAAATTCGTCATTTTTGAAACGTATCTCTAATTTTGGAATATAAGAAATATCTAAGAATACCATCATAGCAATAGCAGCAAGGTCAAGTTTTAATTTTTGACGGTGGAAAGATATGGAGACTCACAAAACACCCACTGCCTTTCTTACCATTGAAGGGTGTGCCTATGACTCAAGGGCATAATGTTTTCACTTAAAAATATTAGTGCACAACATGTGATATTTACTGGTTTTTATGAGACTACCCCAGATATTATGATATTTCACTCTAGTCTAAATAAAACTACACATTTTGATGCAAAGCATGTAAACAAGAGAAGGCTCCATGTCCATAATTGTTGGACACTAGCTCTACCAGTCCATCTGTCAAAAATCCAATTGTTTTTCTTAGGGCTAGAGTAGTCCCCTAGAAACTGGTGGGTCTAACCAATCCAGTCTTGTCCAATTACTTGGATCAACTGAATAGAAAGAGTTCTGTTCTAAGAGATTAAAGAGCAGAAGCCTAACATCGTGTTTTCCTTTTGTGCCTCTTCCAAGTTTTCTTAGCAACTTAAAGTTTCAGATAAACATTTGCATCTCTCTCTCTCTCTCTCTTATTCCTCAAAACAGTTATTCCAGAGCGACCATTCAAATATCCAACTGGACAACTGGTTTGGCATATTTGACTGTACATTGTACCTCACATTTCAAAAGGGAAAAACAATGCAATTTGCACAGATGACACTAAGAGATTGATCATCATAGTTAAGAATGCACAAGTAATTTCAACACTCAACACTATAATATGCCTTTCTACCTTGCCATTCCCACACCACTTTAGATTCACCCTTCACAATCTTTGGATACCTATCCAAACGAGAATCTTCTTGCACCAACTCCTCAACCTTCAAGGAAAAAAGAGGCAAATTTATAAATCTTTAAACCAATGCTTTAAATTATATAGCTCTTTATTCAGGGGGAAAAGTAACAATGCATATCAATCTTTTGAGAATAATTAAACTTTGATGCCCTAAAGTTGGCAGTAAACGTAACATATATATGTGTATATATATATATATGTGTGTATATATATATATATATATATATATATATATATATATATATATATATATATTCACCGAACAGGAGTTATTCTGAAAAATATGGTTATGGTCTTGTTAGACCGAGTAAATCCTTTGTTAATTTAAGGAAGAAGTGCCCTACATTACAAATTAAGTTTGTACCTCACTTCCACATCTGTCTCTACGTCCCACATATTCGAAACGACAACATGTTAGGTACTTGAATAGCAATCCTGCTCACCTGTTCGGTGAGGAAAACGAGAGAACAATCCCACAAATTACCATATTCATGGCCTCTAAATTTGTTAACCGACAAAATAAATGGAAGAAGGAGGCCCAAAGCTTCATCTCAAACTCAGTTAATACTCTTAGCATATCAAATATTATGAAAAAGGTAGCGTCCTGAAACTCTAAAAAGTTAAAACTACCCAAATCTGACAAGATTAGTAATGAGGACATTAAAATGAAGGTTGGAGTGGCACCGATTGAGCTAAATTTGAGTGAACATCGGTTGCAATGGTTTGGTTATATCCAGTGTTTCCCTATAGTTTTCCCTATAGTCACACCCGTGAGGAGAAGTATACTGTATCAGGAGGAAAGTGAACGAAAAGGGAGGGAGAAACCAAGACCGACTTGGGAGAAAGTTGAACAAAGAGACAGGCACGAGAGGAATATTACGGAGACCTTGACCTTGGTTAGGAAGGAGTGTAGGAGGTTATTTCGCATGTCAGAGGCCGAGTAGCCTGTAACACTCTGATGTTTTTTTTAATCTTATTTTGCATTTTTTTTCTTTTAAGTATTATTATTATCATTATTTATATCACTTTATCCCTTTTTCCTTGTGTTGTCTATATTATGTTTTAGCCTTTTTAGTCTCTCTCTTTTCTTTTCTTTTTCCTTTTTTCTTTGCCCTTGATTTGTTATTACTCGTTAGATGTGAGATTCATTTTCAGCCAACCATTCCCAACTAGTGTGGGATAGAAAAGCTTTGTAGAGTTGAGTACTGTAACCAAAATCTACTGAAACAATATTTGGCAAAGGCCCAATACATAAAGTATATGCATTCACCAATCAGGACTATATTTAAGTTACCACATTCATTGCCTCTATATATATTAGCCAAACAAAGTAAAAGGAAAAAGAAAACCAAAGCTTCATAGCCAACTCATATACCACTCCATCTAACTATAAACCAACACCCCCCCTCTTCTCCCCGAAAAAAAAGTCCAAAGGATGCAAAATTCAAAATATAAAGCTTACAAATACTCTAAACATGAAACATTTTTTTCTGTCTCTATTATAACTAATGAACAAACTTTATCACCAACACGTAATCACAAAAAGATGTTTAATAGCACAAAGGAACTAGAATAACATATTAACATTATCACACAAAGGCACTAGAATAACACATTATTTGAATATATTAAACACATACCACTTGAATATCTACTTTAAAGTGCTTAAAGTAGTTGTCTAAGAGAAGGAGGGAAATATGGGAATTGTGTTTAATCAAACAAAATCAATAGAACAAATGCATATTTAAATATACAAAAAATTACCAATTGCATAACCACTTTAAAATACTTCAAAATTTTGTCGAGAAAAGATGCAGGAAAATATGAGAATACCTTTTTCCATAACAATGGGTCTCTTCTTTCTCTAGGGGAAAGAAGATGGTCTCGTAACCATGACACAACAACCCAAGGTTCACCCTCGCAATTGCCACTCCGTGACATTAATGCATTTTCTTCAAGTATGTCACAGACCTGTAATATTTGCCCCAAGGGGCCAATCCATGAAAATTAGGATAAATTAAATAATCTAATGAGCTATAGAACAAATCAAGAAGAAATTTTATCCTTATCCAAATTTATAAAAGTAAAAGAATTGTAAAACAATTCTTATGCAGTTATATAAAACATTTGAGTATTGAAATTAGCTCTAAATGTCTCCACTTTCTCAAAATTAAAAACTTAAATTAACACAAAGGTAACAAACCCAGGGCCTCAACCTGGTCAGAGTATACCATCTATCATGGATGTCCCACCAGCGATGAAAGAAAAGACAGAAAGAAGCTAGCTACTCAGAGATTTTGAGTCCAATGTATGGCTACAGAAGATATCCTAAGATGAAACTTTATTTACTCCAGATTTATAACATAGATGAAGAACCCCTAAAAAACTTGCCATTGGTCACTAACAAAATCATATACATTTAAAAAAAAATCAGTCGGGACTTTTGAAGGAAAGAAATAATGGCCTTGCAAACCTTGTTGTAAACCTCTTCAGCTCTAACTGATAAATAATGCCTTCGGTGGACTCTGACCAGTATCAATGTGCATCCCAGAAGCTGTAAACTCAACATTGTCAATAGGCTTTAACATGTCAATACCAAATTATTATCTTTGAAAGGCTGTTTTTTATAATGGAATACCACTGCACAAATTAGCACTAAAACTAGTGCATGCTCTGCAATCCAATGTCGGATATAACAGGAAACTGGCTTATAACGATTCACTAGCAACTCAGGACACTTAAGCTCTTTGATCCTACATTGGAAAAAGGAGAATGTAAAGCAGAAGCCCAAAGCATTTAATCTTTCATTATGTGTAACTAAAAAAGATAACCATGACATACCCCTTGCTGTTCACTCTCGTCTCCAATAGTTCGCCAACAGTCTGCTCTGTTCTTTGCTTTGCATGCATATATATGGAAGTCTCCAAGCCATGATGCTCTATCAGCTTGAATTCATCAAAATTATTCCACAGGTCATCCTCCCAAACCTGGAGACAAGAAATAGAGAACAGAAAAATATATCTATTAGAATGTGCAGGCAAAATCCATATTGACAATTTTCTGAATCTACAACATGGCTTTGGAGGATTAAAAACGTTACACACCCAAATTTTTCCAGTTGCGTCGCATAAATATTGAGCATACGCCTCACAAACATGATCTTGTACCAATCTTGACTGAAATTACATCGCGTGAAAGTAGCACATTAGAATATAACACGAAAAGTAGAGTTTTAAATATGCTTTTTCTTCTTATTCTTCAAATGACGATGATAGCAAAATAAATATATATCCTTCTGCAACTTATAAAAAAAAATTATATACGCACAAGTTTCTTAGTTAATTCATTGATATCTCCATCTTCTACACATGACTTCCCGAGCTTTCTATAGCCAGTTGTACATTTCAACTTGCCTTCATGACATACTCCATTCCTTGGACAAGGCTCACAAAAATCTGTAACAGCGAGGTTTAGTTGTATTAAAGTGTTACAAATTCAAAATGAGTATATTACTAAAAAACACAAAGTGAGTATAAAAGTTACTAAAAATTGTATATCATTGTAATAGTTATTATGTGAGTCCTAAAAATAGTTGGATTGAAAGTAGTATGCCCTCAAGCCAATCACATTTGATGTGATAAGCATATACTTTGTAATCTTGTTCGTTTATTAATAAAAGAATCAAGGCATTTCTTTATTCATGATTAATTACTTGAATTAATCAAATGGATAAACCCATAGTTTTCGAGCAATGCTTTTAGAACCATGATGAGGATCATGCTAATGAGATCTAAATTCAAAATAGCTCAAAACTAAAATTGTTCCTAATCGTTGGATCACTAAAAAGGGGATTAGTAGATCCGGATAGATTGGTACATACTATGCTTGCTCTTATGAAGAGGATGATTGATCTCATAATCATTTGTGTAGAGACACTAAAGCAAGTATGTAGGTGCTTATTAGAGAATAAGTTCACTGAACGTGACTCGCTCAAGAAACACCTAATGGAGTCTTACTTGCCTGTCAATAAGAGTTCCTTTTGTGATAGTAGTACAAGTGATCCTTGGACTTGAGATCATCATAGTATCTTGTGTATGATGAATTATGTTTTGACATATTCCTTAAAACCTTTAGGGTGTATCAAAGGGTATGATCAGATATAATAAGTCATACATGGAGATAGGTGAATGATCAACAAATAATCTACCACTTCTAGTAAAAGAAGAGAATGTCCTATGCGATTCGATAAATGACAACTCAGTAGTCTTTGGCCAAGGCAGAATGAAAATTAGAAAGTAGTTTCTAATTTACATTAATTAGAGTTATTCATTTAAGGATCGAAGTGCATATAATCAAATAAAATAAGACTTGACAGTTATACCATGTCTTATATTTGATTGGGACGTTGTGAGGTAGAAGGATTGAATTGTACGGTAACTATTCGCTAAATATGTTCTTTTGTGATTAAATGTTGAAATCTATATTATCTGGAAAGTCGTTGATCGCTAAGGGGACTTACCCTTATTATGGAATAAATATTATTTATTTAAATGAATTAAATAGTTTAATTTATTTATATAAATAAGATTAGAATAGTTCTAATTAATTTATTCTATAACCGGTTTAATATGGAGAACCTAAAGGGTTACACCGCAAAAGGAAAATAATTATTTAAGAAGTAAATGGCATAATTGTAATAATGAATTAAGTATATTTAATTTATACTATGAGGATAGAATAAATTAAATAGTTTAATATTTATTATTTAGTATTTTGGAAATACTAATTATAAATTAATAAGAGGAGTCTTATTATTATTATTACTATTATCATTATTATTTAGTTCCTAAATGGTTTAGGAATTAATTAATAAGAGTACTCTCATAATTAATAATTAAATTCCTAAATAGTTTAGGAATTATAATTTTTATATTAAATTAATTAAGATCCTAATTAGATTAGGAGTTTAATTAAAAACCCTATTCCTAAAGGTGTTAGGAGGGTTTACTAAATCTATAAATAAGATAAGTCTTATTATGGATTAAGGTTACACATATACACTTCCATAAGTTTTTGGGAGAGTACTCACATATTCTCTAGAGAGAGAAAACTAGGGTTTGCCATCACCCACTTCTTGAATTATTGTTATTCCTTGGTGGATCACCTCTAGAGGCCAAACACTTGGGTGGCTAACATTGATCATTGGAATCCAATCGGTGAAATTCAAGGAGAACGCGAAGGATTTGGAGGTGAACTTGTACCCGTTGAAGCTTTGAGTTCTACAAGGGTATATCTCTAACTTCTTCTTTATTAATTAATACTTGCGCATAAAGGTCGATCCTGGATTACGGTTTGTAAATTTTTAAATTTGATTTTTACCATGCTTCCGCTATTTTGTGCAATTTGATTGCGTCTATGAATATTACAAACCAACAGTGGCATCAAAGCCAAACTTTATGCGAATTATTAATTGTTTTGATTTCATATGTGTATGGGTATGTGTTTAGAATAATTTATTGGGCATAATTTGTTGTGTAAAATTATTAAATTTTTTTTTTTATATACCGAAAGTGAATTTGATTCATGGATGGAATAATATAATTACAAAGTGGATGTTTTGGTTTCGGATGTATGTAATATATATGAGTACCGAATTTGAGAATTCAAATTTTGGAAATATATATTATATAGATAAAGCTAACTTTCGGATTGGCTTATAATATATATGTATCTATATTAACAATCCATGCTAGCTTCAATGTTCCGGGATTTGGTAAAATCAATGCACTATTTCGGCAATTTGATTACCGAATTGGATGAAGGGTGTTATATATATATACATATTATATAAAGCAAACAATTGCAGCCCCTTGTTCTCGGTTTTGGCAGCAAACGTGCGGATTGGACTATATATGTTATATAAGCTTGTCCCGAAAAGTGAGTCACCGTAATAATTAAAGCATGCGGCCCACGGTTTTGATGTAAAAGCAGCATAGCAGTTTCGGGAATAGATAAAAAAAAAAAAAGCAAAGCAGTTTTTTTTTCCGGTGATTATATATATTGATTGCCTTGTCCCGAAATAAGAGTCACTTTGATAAACAAAGGCAGCCATTTTTCATGTTTTCGGTATTGTAATATATGTTAATATATTATTACCGATCGATTAATATATATATATTATTAATATATATGATATATTTATAATATATATTAACTAGCCAAACAGTTTGATAATTTTGTGCAGATTTTAAAATTTCAAAATAAAAGAGTTTATTTTGGGTAATTTTAAAATAATAAAAATAAATAGTTTATTTTTTTAAATAATTTTATAATTAAAATAAAAGGTTTATTTTAAACATGAAATTGGATTTCATGCAACTTTAATTGCCCATTAAATGATACCAATACATATATGGAATGATTTATTTAATTAATGCGATGAATATTATTTATTGATATATATGTTGATATATATGATAATAAATGGGATTGATTATGGACTATTTGACCAATGTGATTGGATTTAATTTTAAATGGATGCATGAATGAATGGATTTTATAAATGGGGTCTGCGTACCTCGTCTTTCTAATTTTTCTTATGTATAATTCTATCTCCTTCCTATGTACTTCCCCTTGACTGTTGATCAAGGTTTCTATTTATTGTAAATAATTTGTAATAGGATTAGTTAGAATTATTTTGAAGAATTGGAGCCAAGGAGCAAGGAGCGCATGAAGACCCGTTTGTAATGGAGAGCCCAAATTTAAATGTAATAGTTATATTTAATTTAATTTATTCTTGCACCCTAGGTTTGACATTTTGGTTCACTTGGTGGCTCTAGTGAACCAAATTAGAATAAAAGTCCATAATCAATCCAAGTAGAATATAGTTTTCTATATGTGCATGTTAATTATATATATTATATATTATCCAAACATGCTTCGCATGTTAAATAATATGACGCGTATTTTATATATATATGTGCATGCGCGCTAAACAAGATGAGACAATTAATATTAACAAACCCCTCAAGATGTAGAATAAACATTATTTATAAAATGAATTAAAATGTTTAATTCATGAATTAAAATGAGTTTAATTCAATTAAATAAAATTAGAATGGTTCTAATTTATTTATTCTACTACTAAAATATTAAATTGTAACGTTTAAAGATATTTGGAATATCGAACGTCGCCTTCTAGCATGATAAAACGATAGAGTATCAAATAATCAATATACGTTTGTTGTGCACACACAAGGCTTATATCGATCATTTGATATGTTGTTTTATCACATTTGATGCTTATAAGGAATTGAACATTACTGTTTTGTTGTGCACACACAAGGGCAGTATTTTTCTCTTCACTTATATGGAAGTGCTATGTCTGACTTAACTTAGATAATTTTGATTTGGATGTGCACACACATGATCATAATAATCTAAGAGACAAAATACAAGGAGTTACATGTTGATGTAATTGACAAAAGTTGTCTACCTATTTATTTATATATAGTTTGTTGTGCACACACAAGGCTATATACATTTGAAATAGGATCCTTATTATCACACTAACAAGTTTTTAATTAGATTTGCCGAACTATATAAGAAGAGGGTAATATAGTTTGATGAAAATAGTGGGAGACACCATTTTAAATAAAGACCTAATTAACTTGGTGATTAATAAAATGAATGCATGTTAATGTTGTTATTAATTCACTTAAAGAATATTGCTATGTTTAATTCACTAACACTGCATAGCATATTAGATGCTAATAATTTAATCGAACCGAATCGTTTGGATTGTTTAAACAAATTTGAGAAAAGTTCTCAATGCTGAAAAGCTAGCAAATGTCCTTAAATTGCCTATTCCTGCAAACTTTGCAGACTAAGCCTATGAGGAAGATATTGTTATTTTAAGAAATAGCAAGATGATGCAAAGATGGCTCAATGCATCATGCTCGCATCCATAAGTATTGAGTTACAGCGTCAACACGAGAAAATTGATGCACCTACTATATTGTTGCACATTCAATAGTTGTTTGGTGAGCAAAGTAGGTCAACTAGATGTAAGATATCTAATGAGCTCTTCCAATCTATAATAACCAATGACACTACAGTAAAGACACGTATCCTAAAGATGATTAATACGATTGACCAATTAGGACACCTAGGTTTTGTCAAAGATGGAGAGTTGAGTTAAGATTCGATCTTGCAGTCACTCGCTGACTCCCTTTCACAAATTGTTGTGAATTTTAACATTAATAAGCTTGAAGTCAGTTTACCTGATTTGCTTAAATATGTTGAATAAGTTGAGAGTCACTTTCCTTTCAAGAAAGACCAAGTCTTACTAGTAGATGAATATTCTAAGTTGAAGAAGATGACCAAAGGTGTTTCTGAGGAGTCGGAAAATAGAAGGCAAAAGAAAGGCTGAACAAAGGACATAAATAAAAGTGATCCCGAGGGCAAATGAGTTTGCTTTCATTGCGATAAGCTGGGACACTGGAAGAGGAACTGCAAGGAGTATCTTGTAGTAGTTAAGCAGAAGAAGCTTAGTGAAGCTTCAACTGCAGATATAGATTTGTTCATAATGAAGTAGAACTTTCTATAAGTCAAGTTTCTACTTAGGTATTAGATACTGACTGGTGGTCTCGAATATGCAAACCGTTGCAGAGACTACGCAGAAGTAGAAGGCTGAATTAAAGATAAGTAATCCTGTGCGTGGGGAATGGAGCAAAAGGTTGCTGCATTAATCACAGGAACTTACAGTTTAGCAATGCCTACGGACAAATCCATTTAGTTAGTAAGATGTTACTATGTTGATTACTTGATGGATTTTGTAACCTTGACTTACATGAAAATATTTCAAAATTGAACAAACTAAAGGCAAAGAGATGATATGGATCATACCTTCTTGCAATACTGTTAACTCAGTCATGTTAATGAAACAAGACTAAACAAGTTGTATAAAGATAGGTTTTTAGAGCCTTTTGATTATGAATCAAATACAACTTGTGAATCTTGTATCATGGAAAATATGACTAAATCTTCATTTAGTGGACATGGAGAGCGAATTACGGAGTTGTTAGAGATGGTACACACAGTCGTGTGTGGGACCTATGACAACAAATGCAAGAGGAGGGTATTCATTCATTACTTTCACTGATGATTCTAGATTGCGATATATGTATTTGATGAAATACAAATCCAGATGAAATACAAATCCAAATCGTTTGAAACATTCAAAGAATTCAAAAAGTGAAGTATAGAAACTAAAGGCCAAAAGTATTAAAGTTCTTTGATTAGATCGAGAAGGGAATACTTAAGCAATAAGTTTCTAGATCATCTTAAGCGAAATGGTATTATCTCACAATGGACATGGTGATGATCCATGATGAGTTATACCAATCTTCCAGTATTCTTCTAGGGTTATACCTTAGAAACGATCGCATATCTACTAAATCAGATACTTTCTTATTTCCTCATCAAGACTTCATATGAGTCATGGATAGGGAGGAAACCAAGTCTTAAGTATGTTAAGATTTGGATTGTCCAACTTATGTCAAAATGTTTGACAATGATAAGTTTGGGACAAGATCTGATAAGTGTAAACTTGTGGGATATCCTAAAGAAAGTTTAGGGTATCACTTCTATAATCCGACTAAGTAAAAGATGTTTGTTGAAACACGCTGCCTTATAGGAAAAGAAGTTTTTCCTTAAAGGGTTAGTGGGAGTAAAATATATCTTGAAGAAATTCAAGAACCACAAAACACTACAGATCAAGTGAAGGAATCTGTATAAGTAAATAAACGTATTGTACCACAACCAAGTCGTAAATATGGTTTAGTACCGAAGATACCTGCATGGTATGGATTCATCATAGATTATGATGATGAGGTACGCATTATAGTAGATGATGATCCAGTTACATACGATGAGGTATGAGTATTAGATACTCAAGAGAAATGACTGTTGATCATAAAATCTGAAATAGGTCTTTGGAGAAAGACTAAAGCAGATGGCTAGGTGTAGACCTATAAGACCTGACTAGTGATAAAAAGATTTCAAATAAAGTCAATGAGTTGACTAAAATGAAATTTTTCACTAGTGAAAATGCATATATAAATTCGGATTTTATTTGCAATTGTAGCTTACTATACAAAAGGATGTATGTATGATACAAGCAAGGTGATTTATCTCTATATAGATGGAGTAAATCAAGTATGTAAGTTACAACAATCCAATTATGGATTGGAACAAATTTCTCAAAGATGGAACATCCGTTTTGAAGAGACAATCAAAGGAGTTTGATTTTATCAAAGACGATAATGAACCAAGTGTGTACAAAGGTTAGTGGGAGCACTATGACATTCCAAGTATTATATGTTGATATAATATTGATAAGAAATAACATATCGATGCTACAATCAGTAAAGATGTGGTTGTCTAAACACTTCTCCGTGAAGGACTTGGGAGAAACATCCTATATTTTGGGGATAAAGATCTATAGAGATAGATCTAAAAGAATGTTTGGCTTATCCCAAGGAACGTACATTGATTATATGCTAAAGAAGTTTAGCATGAAAGATTCCAAGAAAGGGCTCATGCCGATGGGTCCTGGAATACATCTCTCAAAGAAGCAGGCCCCAAAGATACCTGAAGATAGAGAGAGACCGTATAAGTAAGACTCATTATGCCTCAACAATAGGATCTATCATATACGGGATGATATGTACTTGACCTAATATTGCTTATGCATGATAAACAGATATCAGTTCATTTCTGGAGAAAAATATTAGAAAAGAGTTTCTAATGATGAGTCTGATATAAAACTAGAGGGCTTAACAAACTCAAGTTTGTTCAGACTAACCAAGATAACAGCATATCTGTTTCAGGTAATATGATTACCTTAAACGGTGCTGCAGTGAGTTGGAAAAGTTCCAAACAGCAAGGAGTTGCTGATTTAGTGACAAAGACATAGTAAATAACTATAAGTGAAGCTGCAAAGTTGATTGTTTGGTTCAATAAGTTCATTACAGAACTTATAATGGTTCCTAGCATTAAAGGAATTTAATTTGCCAAAGAACCCAGGTCTCATCTGAAATCCAAACATGTGTTGCAGCACTTTCATATGATTAGATGAATCATTGAAAAGGAGACGACACCATAAAGATGGCAAACTCTTAGAACAACATTACAGATCCATTAACTAAAGCATTTACTAAGCAATTTGTACGTCACTTAGAGAAGAATGGTATAGGGATACCAAAGGGCGATTGGCTTTAGTGCAAGTGGAAGATTGAAAGTAGTATGCCCTCAAGCCAATCACATTTGATGTGATAAGCATATACTTTGTAATCTTGTTCGTTTATTAATAAAAGAATCAAGGCATTTCTTTATTCATGATTAATTACTTGAATTAATCAAATGGATAAACTCATAGTTTTCGAGCAATGCTTTTAGAACCATGATGAGGATCATGCTAATGAGATCTAAATTCAAGATAGCTCAAAACTAAAATTGTTCCTAATCGTTGAATCCCTAAAAAGGGGATTAGTAGATCCGGATAGATTGGTACATACTATGCTTGCTCTTATGAAGAGGATGATTGATCTCATAATCATTTGTGTAGAGACACTAAAGCAAGTATGTAGGTGCTTATTAGAGAATAAGTTCACTGAACGTGACTCGCTCAAGAAACACCTAATGGAGTCTTACTTGCCTGTCAATAAGAGTTCCTTTTGTGATAGTAGTACAAGTGATCCTTGGACTTGAGATCATCATAGTATCTTGTGTATGATGAATTATGTTTTGACATATTCCTTAAAACCTTTAGGGTGTATCAAAGGGTATGATCGGATATAATAAGTCATACATGGAGATAGGTGAATGATCAACAAAGAATCTACCACTTCTAGTAAAAGAAGAGAATGTCCTATGCGATTCGATAAATGACAACTCAGTAGTCTTTGGCCAAGGTAGAATGAAAATTAGAAAGTAGTTTCTAATTTACATTAATTAGAGTTATTCATTTAAGGATCGAAGTGCATATAATCAAATAAAATAAGACTTGACAGTTATACCATGTCTTATATTTGATTGGGACGTTGTGAGGTAGAATAATTGAATTGTACAGTAACTATTCGCTAAATATGTTCTTTTGTGATTAAATGTTGAAATCTATATTATCTGGAAAGTCGTTGATCGCTAAGGGGACTTACCCTTATTATGTAATAAATATTATTTATTTAAATGAATTAAATAGTTTAATTTATTTATATAAATAAGATTAGAATAGTTCTAATTAATTTATTCTATAACCGGTTTAATATGGAGAACCTAAAGGGTCACACCGCAAAAGGAAAATAATTATTTAAGAAGTAAATGACATAATTGTAATAATGAATTAAGTATATTTAATTTATACTATGAGGATAGAATAAATTAAATAGTTTAATATTTATTATTTAGTATTTTGGAAATACTAATTATAAATTAATAAGAGAAGTCTTATTATTATTATTACTATTATCATTATTATTTAGTTCCTAAATGGTTTAGGAATTAATTAATAAGAGTACTCTCATACTTAATAATTAAGTTCCTAAATAGTTTAGGAATTATAATTATTATATTAAATTAATTAAGATCCTAATTAGATTAGGAGTTTAATTAAAAACCCTATTCCTAAAGGTGTTAGGAGGGTTTACTAAATCTATAAATAAGAGAAGTCTTATTATGAATTAAGGTTACACATATACACTTCTATAAGTTTTTGGGAGAGTACTCACATATTCTCTAGAGAGAGAAAACTAGGGTTTGCCATCACCCACTTCTTGAATTATTGTTATTCCTTGGTGGATCACTTCTAGAGGCCAAACACTTGGGTGGCTAACATTGATCATTGGAATCCAATCGGTGAAATTCAAGGAGAACGCGAAGGATTTGGAGGTGAACTTGTACCCGTTGAAGTTTTGAGTTCTACAAGGGTATATCTCTAACTTCTTCTTTATTAATTAATACTTGCGCATAAAGGTCGATCCTGGATTACGGTTTGTAAATTTTTAAATTTGATTTTTACCATGCTTCCGCTATTTTGTGCAATTTGATTGCGTCTATGAAAATTACAAATCAACAGGACTTAGGTAGTATAGGCTTATATAGACTTAGGTAGTATATGATTTTGTAGACTTGGGGTAGTATATGATTATATGGACTTAGGTAGTATAGGTATATAGACTTGCGTAGCATAGGATTCCATAAAAATATCTTGTGCTGCTTGTATACATAGTGCAGTATACCTTTCTCTCTCTCTCTCTCTCCCTAACTTGGTATTTCTCCTCTTTGTACTGTTTGCCTCATACCTAGCACAGACCTCAAGCAACTGCTTTGCAATCTACAGCAACCAAATCCATATAAATCAACAAAGAGAATGTACAAAGACCAATTCGCAACCTAGGTCACTGTTTTCAAACCAACGGCCACCAAACCAGCGAGCTGCAACCCACAAACTTACAAAAACCAAGTCATGACCTATTGCAATTTTTTGCTTTTTGCTTCATAGCATCAATCATGTCAAGTTCTGATGAAAAATCCAAGCAACCAATATTCTATTAAATGAAGAAGCCTTCTTAGTGGAAACACGCCACTATTTCACCTTTTCTTCCTCTCTCCCTATCTTTTTCTTGTATTATAAATGAATTTTACAGCAGCACAGGTTGTGAACAGCCTTTGCAATCAGCTTTGTTGGTAGGTTACCTGGTTCTCCTTTGAAATTGTTTTTCGCAGGGCTGTTCTGCACCACACCATTGTTACGTCCTTTTTCCTTCATTGAACTTTCATTAAATTAACCCCTTATTCCTCTTCTTCCGCATTGCAAATTAGCATTCGCACACTAATTGCAGGTTCAAGAATGCCAATAACAAGTTACAATCCCTTGAACTGAGGCCTGATGCACCTATAAGTGTCTACAAGTCAAATGATAATTCATCGGCATTATGCTTCCCCAACTTTTACACATGTGGTAGCTTATGTGAGCTTGATGGTGCAAACCCCATTCAGAGGCTAAAGCACATCACCAAAATCTGTATGTAACTAAAGTCCTAGACAGCAAATAACCGGCACCCTGTTATCTGATCAACACTTTCTAGTGAAATTATGGGGCCACTAACCAATCTAACAATCACTACCCCTGATATCACTTGAAATAATTCATTTATCATTTATTCCAACTATACTCTCCGATCAATCCAAATATCCAATACTAATCGATAGAAATAAAAAAAATTGCCAACACTTGAGTGAAGTATCAAAGTGTCAACCAAATATTCCTAGTAAAGCGCTCTAATATCTAACTATTCATTCTTCTTCGAAGAAGAATTGGAGGGAAAAAATAGCTAACATTTATACAATGAAACGGGCCCCAATTACTATAAAAACTAAGCTACAAAGAATTTCAATATTTATAAAACGAAATGCAGCCAACAAGAAACAAATAAAATAAATTTACCGGACAGAGAATCGTCGAATTCAACATTGCTATCGCAGAACGATTTCGGCTGGCGACTGAGGACGTTGACTAGGAAGTTGCAAGACAATGCTACTGAAGAAGCGATTGTGACCACGGCGAGGAGCTTCAAAAACTCTGGTTTTGATGGGAAAAAGTTGGCTGATGGTTCTAGGGGAATACGATGTGACGAAGGCGATAAATTAGGGTTTCTGTGTTGTGATTTCGGGCGCTTTTTTGGAGTAGAGGCCATTGATTTGTTGCCTTGTTGGGTTTTCGTTGGGTTTTTCTTATAGAGCAACACAACTACGCAACCACAAAAAAGAGACTATGGAGACCGGAGAAAAGATAGGTGATTTGACAGACCTGGCAAACGGGTCCCCGCGGATCGGGTTGTTATGAACAATTTTTTTTTAACCGAGTCAATAATGTTATGAATTGATGCATTTGTTCATACATATATTTGTGAGTAACCAAAATATACATGTATCTCTTTAATAAATGTGTATATATTTATTTTTGAATCATTCTCCCTCCATCATTGTAAACTTATAAATAAAGGTATCTTGTGTTTGACGAAGAACACACCTGAAAATGAAATAAAATAGTTCTCTTATTCTCTCTAATATTATCTCTCTTAATTGTTTTCTCAGATTATATTTTACAACACGTTATGAGCTCAATTTTTCAATCTTTCAGGTTGTAATACTATATTGGTTTCATCTTCTCAAAACTCAAAGATCCAACTGTAGACACCCAAATTTTGCACTTCTCTACTAACCCTGGCAGGAGGGCAAAATCGTCACTTGACCCGACATGCGAAAAGGAAGGTGGACCCCAACACAAAACCACCCCAACGACTTACGGTCAAAGCCGCAAACAGATGATCTAAAAAGAATCTGATTTGATCACAAAAGACGACTAATGGCCACTACGCTTATGATGGTCGGGGGTCTCGCTCCCCGGTGAGCGAGCGGCTGCCCAGCTCGCTAGTGAGCTAGCGAGGGTGGAAGGGGGCAACGCCCCCTGGAAGCTAAGCACAAAGAGCAATTTATGCATTAGGTAACAGTATTCCAAAATAATACAGCAGAAATTGGCGATTTAAGACCGCGTGGCACGAAAATCGAAAAAAGCAAGTCGGGCGGCCATAGGTGCACCTGTGGCCACCGACAAAGTTGACAGTTCGCGGCTTGAGGAGACAACCCGGCAGCCGAGGATTTGGCGCGGGCGGCTAGCGAAGGCAACCGTAGATGCACCTGCGGCCAGCCACAGTTGCACCTGCGGCTGCTTGCAGAACGCTATACATTGCCAGTTTTCACCCGAGAGCAAAGAAAAAGAAAGTTTTTTAAGTTTTTTTTAGAGAGAGAAAAATGCGAGAAGAGAGAGAGAGGCTCAGGTGGAGTTTATTTGGGTGATAAATTGTCGATTGTTGCTCAAATAGTTAGGCTTTCTTGTGGTTTTGCTTGAATCGTGAAATATAAAGCTTTCGTCGGTATATTGCAAGGTGAAAATGGTGTTTCTTTTGATATTTTTTTGCTTGTATTAATATTATAATCTTGTGTTTTGGGTTGTTTAGCGTAGTATGTTGTTATATTAGTGAGGATCCGTGGATTAGGGATTATTAGCGAGGGTTTCGTCGGAACGTAATCTCCTCCTAAAGTCTCGATGACATCTGTACGGTGATAATGTAGTTCATTGCGTTATCGGATAGTTTGTAGTGTTGGAATTGTAATTTTTGATTCGTGTAGCGTAGTAACAAGTTTAGTTTTGTTAAGCTTGTCTTGGTATGGTTGTGCAGTGATTTGGGTAACTGTGAGCCTAGGGAGGAGATCCTCGTGGTCGAATCCCGATGATGGACAAATTTGGATGTATGTAATCATTGTATAAGGTCCATGGTTGTATATATGTAATATCGGGCCTTAAAGCGATACCAAGCAGTGATCGGGTTTAAGGTCCCGTAATAGTAAAATATGTGATTGTGGGTGTTTGGGGTTATTTAGACGGCTCACATGCCCATGGATAGCCCCGATATGTTTTTGAATGCTCGTTTTGATTTACGACACGAAAAAACGGTTTTCCAAAATAAGGCAAACGATAAAGATTTTCTAAAAGTGATCAAATTAGGATATTAGATTCACGAGATTTAAAATTAAGAGTTGTGGCGAACTTTGATTCCGGTTTGATGAAAAAGCTCCAATTGGTTTTGAAATATCATAAAAATGATTTTCATAAAAATAGACAAACGTGTTCATTAAACTTTGTGCATAGGGTTAAAGAGTTCTAGAAGTTGCCTTCATTTTATTCGATTTACTGTTAAAAGGCAATGTATAGTCTCGATTCCTATTTGACAAAAGTTTAAAAAACTCTTGTTTCCTATAAACGACACCTAATAAAAATCCTCATCGCTTTCAAAGTTAAAATCAATCTTTATTATGAAACAAAGCCTTGTCATTTGGGTCAAAGGACGTCTAAAACGCTTTCCAGAATCAGGCACAATTGCCATATAAAAATCCAAGCAAAATTCACCACAAACATTCACCTAGGCACGCACGCACACACATACAACTCATATATTTTTAAGATTTTAAAAGGATAGGAAAACATCGAGATTACGGTAACCGTGTTTTACGGAAGTCGGGGGGTGCCTAACACATTCCCCTCGCTTAAGCAAGCCCCCGAACTCTATGAATCTCGGTTCGCAGACCAATTAATTCGGAGTCACATATGAGCCAGCGATTACGAAAATAAAATTCGGATGAGTTGGTACATCCATTTCAAATATACCAACTGGCGACTCTGGTCAATTGGCTCATTATAAAATCGACCTTTCAAACCCCGTCGACACTTAAGCCGACCCTTTTCAAAAATCACATCTTAATCAAAGGCTAAATTGGAAAGGGCATTATTAAAAAACGAAACGATTTTCCCGGCGTCGACAGCTGACGACTCTGCTGGGGATATTAGAGGGTTTAAGTCGCATTCAAGTCTTGATGCTTTCCTATCCTTTAAAAATCTAAAAATGTGTGGTTGCGATATATGATGTGTGTGACATTGTACACTTGTGAATGAATATTTTGCTTTCGATAAATGCTTTATCTTCACGAATGCTTTACTTTAATGTCATCATATGCATACGGTGAGGTACGATGAATGTATGTTGAGTAGTTCCTCCTCTTGAGGCAAACCCGTCGGATGTGTATTACTGGACTCAAAGGGGCGCTCCCCAGCGAGGCTCAGAAAAAGCATCCACTCAGATCCAATCCAATTGAAAGATCGGATCTATTCCCGTCTAGTATGTTGCGAAGATCTGGGAACATTCATGCCGAAAAGCCCGCGAGAGTAAGCTTAGGGTAGGTCAGCCGCAGATAAACCCAACGCATTAGAAGTCTCTTCATACCCTTTTACGCTCTACGCATATGATGTCATGATTAAAGTCAAACGTTTTTTTATATATACCTCCCCTCTTGTCAAAATAAAGTGCTAACCTCTGTTTTACAGGGAGAGTTTGGAGAGCATCATAAATGCACATTTGCATACCTTGGTTGAAAAAATAAATAAATAAATAAATAAAAACTGCTAACACTGTTTTGCAGGAAAAGATTAAAAAACTCAAAAACACAGAGATATTTGTTTTAGCATGCATTCGCTAGTATCATTCCCCAAAGCTAAACTTCGATTGCTTTGGTTGCAGATTACTCCCCAAACACGTCTACGATCCAAGAGGGGAATGGCTGAGAATCCCACTCCAGATTCGGTTCCCGTTTCTCGAGAAGAATTTGAAGCTTTAAAAAAGCAAATGACTGAAATGGCCGTATTTTTAAAAGGACAGTTCAAGCCAAAGCAGGGGCTGTAGCCCGATGCCCCGCCTGATGCAGCACCACAGGAGGAGGATCAGGGCCTTCCCAAAGACAATCAGATCAATCACCAGAAAATAATTGTTGTTCCTGAGGATGAGGATATCGATGGCCTGCATAAAAAGATGAAACAGATGGAAGAGGCCATCAAGACCATAAAAGGGATTGGATCATTCGGCAGTGTCAACTACTCCAACTTATGCATTTTCCCGGGAACCAGATACCCCGAAAAATTTAAGATCCCAGAATTTGAAAAATACAACAGGTCAGGGGATCCTTACACTCATCTGAAGGTCTACATCGGAGAACTCGGGGCATACGCTGAGGACGAGTCATTGAGGAAGCAGTTATTTCAGAAAAGTTTGACAGGGGAAGCTAGGATCTAGTACGCAAGGCTGGACAATACCAGAATTCAGAATTGGGAGGAGTTGGCCCACACTTTGCTGACACAATATAGCTTCCAATCGCAAATGGCCCATGACCGCTACCAAATGACGAAGGTAAAGAAGCAGCCCAAAGAGTCTTTTAGAGACTATGCTCAGGGATGGAGGAGGACGGCCGCACAAGTAAACCCTCCAATGGATGAGGCTGAGATAGTGATGACCTTCATAGACATACAGGAGGCTCCTTATTATGAAAGAGTATTGGATGGAATAGGCAAACCTTTTTCAGAGATGATCAAACATGGTGAGATGACTGAAACAAAGCCTTGTCATTTGGGTCAAAGGACGTCTAAAACGCTTTCCAGAATCAGGCACAATTGCTATATAAAAATCCAAGCAAAATTCACCACAAACATTCACCTAGGCACGCACGCACACACATACAACTCACATATTTTTAGGATTTTAAAAGGATGGGAAAACATCGAGATTGCGGTAACCGTGTTTTACGGAAGTCGGAGGGTGCCTAACACCTTCCCCTCGCTTAAGCAAGCCCCCGAACTCTATGAATCTCAGTTCGCAGACCAATTAATTCGGAGTCACATATGAGCCAGCGATTACGAAAATAAAATTCGGATGAGTTGGTACATCCATTTCAAATATACCAATTGGCGACTCTGGTCAATTGGCTCATTATAAAATTGACCTTTCAAACCCCGTCGACACTTAAGCCGACCCTTTTCAAAAATCACATCTTAATCAAAGGCTAAATTGGAAAGGGCATTATTAAAAAACGAAATGATTTTCCCGGCGTCGACACCAACTTTTAGGTAATTTTATTTTGTTAATTAATTATTTTTTAGTTTTCATCATGTCAATTCTTACAAAGCTTGAGTTTATGGCTCTTGATATTACTAGCAAGAATTATCTATCATGGATATTAGATGCTGAAATTCATTTAGATGTTATGAGTCTTGGAGACACAATCAAAGAAAAAAATGAAACATCCAACCAGGATAAAGCAAAAACAAAGATTTTTCTTCGCCGCCATTTTCGTGAAGGATTAAAAACTGAGTATCTCACAGTAAAAGATCCAGTTGATTTGTGGAAAAAATCTGAAAGAAATGTATGATCACCAAAAACAGCGATTCTTCTAAAAGCTCATTATGATTGGATGGATCTACATTTGCAAGATTTTAAAACTATAAGCGGATATAAGTTAGCAATATTTAGAATAAGTCCTTAACTAAAATTATGTGGAGAATGTATTACTGATGCAGATATGTTAGAAAAAATATTCTTTACATTTTTTGCCTCAAATGTGCTCCTACAGCTGCAATACCGTGAAAAGGGTTTTAAAAAATACTCTGAACTGATTTCATGTCTTCTTGTGGCTGAACAAAATAATGAGCTATTAATGAAAAATCATAAATCCCGTCCAACTAGTTCTGCTCCATTCCCTAAAGTGAATGGGACATCATTTAATGGTCATAGACGTGGAAGATGTCGCTATAATCGCAATCATAGTTACAATAAGAATACAAATAACCACAAGAAGAGGGAGAATAATAAAGAGATACAAGAAAAAAATGGTGGATAAAGTAAAAAAAATATGGAGAATATTTTCTATCAATGTGGCATGAAAATGACATTGGTCTCGTACCTGTCGTACGCCTAAATGTCTTGTTGACTTTTATCAAGTATCGATGAACGATAAAAGAAAAAATGTTGGAAACAAATTTTGTTCAAATTGATTTCAACTATGGCAAAATTGATATGACGCATCTGGATATTGTCGATTTTATTCTCCCTAAAGGAAGAATTGATGATTAGAAGAATGATGGAAATATCTACGAATGATTTTTATTATTTATTTAATTTGTTGGTGCATTTTAGTGTATTGTCATTATAAAATATGTTTTCTATGATATTAATATATTCTTATAATGTTATCTTATATTATTTTGCAAGTTTCTTACTTATATTTATTTTATTGAAGAAAATATGAAAATTCATCTTGCTATATCAAAGATAAATGATGCAAATATATGTCTAACAAACAGTGCTACAGTATACACCATATTCAAAGACAATAAATATTTTTCTTACTTAACATTAGGATAAGCCAATGTCAAGACAATATCTGGTAGTATAAAATTAATTGAGGGTTCCAGAAGAGCCAATATTTTTCTACCTAGAGGAACAAAATTTATGATAGATGATGCATTATTCTCTACATAGTCTCAAAGAAGTATATTAAGTTTTAAAGATATACGTCTGAATGGATATCATATTGAGACAATGAATGAAAGAGATACTGAATATCTCTACATTACATCCATTATCTCGGGATAAGAAATGTGTATTAGAAAAATTACCCGTTTTATTATTTGGATTATACTACACAGATATTAGAATGTTTGAAACTTATGCTATAGTAAACCAAAAGTTTACTAATACTTTTAATATTTAGCAGAATCGGTTGGTCCATCCCGAATCAATAATGATGCGAAAAATTATTAAAAATTCATGTGGTCATCTTTTGAAAAATCCAAAGATTTTTCAATCTAATGAATTATCATATGTTGCTTGTTCCTAAGGCAAATTAATTGTAAGGCCATCACCTGTCAAAGTTGGGTATGAAACCCCTACATTTTCAGAACGTATTCAGGGTGATATATGTGGACCCATACATCCATTATGTGGACCATATAGATATTTTATGGTTTTGATAGATGTATCAACTAGATGGTCACATGTATATTTATTATAAACTCGCAATTTGGCATTTGCAAGATTACTTGAACAAATAGTTCGTTTGCGAGCACATTTTCCTGATAAGGCGATCAAGACAATTTGTCTTGACAATACTAGTGAATTTACATCTCAAGCCTTTAATGATTGTTGCATGTTTGTAGGAATAAATGTTGAACATCCTGTTGCTCACGTTCATACACAAAATGGTTTAGCTGAATCATTTATTAAGCTCCCACAATTGATTGCAAGACCATTACTTAAGAAATCTAAACTCCCTATTTATTCTTGGGGACATCCTATTTTACATGCAGCAACATTGATACGCATCAGGCAAACAAATTATCATAAATTTCCCCCATGCAATTGGTGCATGGTCAGGAACCAAATATTTCCCATCTAAGAATTTTTGGATGTGTGGTATATGTTCCAATTTCTCCACCACAATGCACAAGGACGGGTCCTCAAAGGAGGTTAGGAATATATGTTGGATATGAATCTCCATCTATAATTAAATATCTAGAACCGTTAACAAGAGATTTATTTACGGCTAGGTTTACTAATTGTCATTTTGATGAATCAATTTTTTCGACATTAGGAAGAGAAAATAAGCAGCTAGAAAAGGATATTTCTTAGAATGCATTATCATTATCTAGTTTTGATCATCACACAAAACAATGTGAACTTGAAGTTCAAAAGATAATTCGTTTGCAAAATATAACAAATCAGTTACCAGACACATTCATTAACCTAAAGAGAGTAACTAAATCTTATACACCAGCTACAAATGCGCTAATTAAAATTGATGTCCCTATAGGACAATGTGTTATTACTAATGAGTCTAATGCACGGCAGAAGTGTGTGAGATCAATCAGTTCTAAAGATAAAAATCCTCAAAAAAGAAAAGGAGCAAATTTTTAAGATGGTCAAAACTAGAAAATAAAAGCTTCAGAAGAGACTTTTGACATAATTGATAAAATTTTAGAAAACATTCAGGTACCTAAAACTAATGAAAATGAAGAGATCTCAATAAATTATGTCATATCGAAAAAAAGATGAAACCAAAATGAAATAGATGTCGACAAAATTTTTGCATATAATGTAGTGCTCAGTATTATGGAAGAAAGTGAGGATCTTGAACCTACATCTATAGAAGAATGTAGCTATAAAAATGATTAGCCAAAGTAAAAAGACGCAATCAAGGCTGAATTGAATTCACTTGCAAAGCGAGAAGTTTTTGGACCTATAGTCTGTACACCAAATGATATAAAAACCAGTGGGATATAAATGGGTATTTGTGTGAAAACGAAATGAGCAAAATAAAATTGTGAGATATAAATCTTTGCTAGTTGAACAAGGTTTTACCCAAAGACCTGGTATTGATTATGAAAAGACATTCTCCTGTGATGAATGTAATTACATTCGATATTTGATTAGTCTGGCAGTACATGAAAAGCTTGAAATGCATCTAATGGATGTTGTTATAACTTATTTATATGGTTCACTTGATAATGATATCTATATGAAAATTCCTAAAGGATTTAAGTTGCCTGAAGTATATACTAAAGATTCTTGGGAAATTTATACGATCAAGTTAAATAAATCCTTATATGGATTGAAACAATCTGGTTGCATGTGGTATAATCGGTTGAGTGAATTCTTGTTAAAAGAAGGGTATAAAAATGATCATATATGCCCATGTGTTGTCATAAAAAGACTTGAATATGAACTTGTCATAATTGCTGTTTAGGTGGATCATTTGAATATTATTGGAACTCCTGAAGAGTTATCAAAGGTCATGAGTTTATTAAAGAAAGAATTTGAGATGAAAGACTTGGGAAAAACAAAATTTTATTTGGCTCTTTAGATCAAGCACTTAGCAAATGGAATTTTTGTCCATCAATCAAATTATATAGCAAAAGTGTTCAAATGACTTTATATGGATAAATCACATCCATTGAGTACACCAATGGTTGTAAGGTAACTGAAAGTGCACATAGACCCTTTTCGACCTTTTGAAGATGATGAAAATCTTCTTGGTCCTAAAGTATCATATCTTAGTGCAATCAGAGCACCAATGTATCTTACTAGTAATACACGATCTGATATATCATTTGCTGTAAATTTATTAGTAAGATAAATTTCTTCTCTAACTCGAAGACATTGGAATGGAATTAAACATAATTTTCGATATCTTCGAGGGATACCTCTTTTAACCATGTAGAAATTTTAGCCATTCATGAGGCAAGTCATGAATGTGTCTGGTTAAGATCAATAACTCAACATATTTGAGAAGTGTGTGGCTTGCCAACCAATAAGGAAATCCTAACAACATTATATGAGGATAATACTGCTTGTATAGCTCAGTTAAAGGAAGGATACATTAAAAGCGGCATGACAAAACATATTTCGCCTAAATTCTTCTTCACTCGTGATCTCCAAAAAAAAGGCGATAGTAGTGTTCAACAAATTCATTCAAGTGACAATCCTGCAAATTTGTTTAGCAAAGCCCTTCCTACTGCAACATTTGAAAAGCTTGTACAAAAGATTGGAATGTGACATTTTAAAGATCTCAAAGGATGTTGTCATCAGGGGGAGTAAAATACGTACTATACTTTTTTCCTTTACTAAGGTTTTTTCCACTGAGTTTTTCTTAGCAAGGTTTTTAAAGAGACAATATTCAAAGCGTATTATTAAAAAGAATTATGTACTCTTTTTTCTTTCACTAGGGTTTTCCCCAAGAGATATTTCCTATTAAGGTTTTAATGAGACATATTCTTAGTACAATAGATATTCAAGGGGGAGTGTTATGAATGCATGCATTTGTCCATCCATGAATTTGTGAATATCCATTGAACTCTCCTAATCTAATGTGCCCTTCAAGGATATACATGTATATCTTTAATACATGTATAGATGTGTATGTATATATATATATATATATATATATATATATATATATATATATATATATATATATATATATATATATATATTTGATTCATTCCCCCTCCATCTTTGTAAACCTATAAATAGAGGCATATTGTTTGATAAAGAACACACTTGAGAATGAAATGAAATAGTTCTCTTATTTACTCTAACATTTTCTCTCTTGATTGTTTTCTCAAATTATATTTAATATATCATATTTTTATAGATTTTGACTCATAGATTGGGTGATCTACAAGTTTATTATTTTTTAATATATTTTTAAGTGTTTTTAAATAATAAAATGGAAATTATTTCAAGTTCTTTTGAATAGTAAAACATAAATTGCTTTAAGTATTCTAAGTAATAAAACTTAACTTGTTTTAAAACAATGAAAAATTTATAAAGACGTAAAGTTATTTGCAAAATAAGATATTATCATCTCTCCTGTTCACTGGAGTTACATTTTTACCATTGTTATCTTTTATATATGGAGAATGGATAATACTAGTAGCCACAAAAAAATTAGGGAATAGTGATGACTAATTATAAACAGAATATAAAATAATTAGTGTTAACTTATTATTAGTGAATATTAATATGAGAAAAATGAATAAAAATATTAAATATTAACTAGCGAACTAGGTCACTTACGGGTTAACTTGTTACGGGTTAGGTTTAAATAGACAAAATAAAAAAGATCCACCTTTTAATGGGTGATATTTATTTATCTCCAACCCCTTAAATTTAATAAATGGGTTGGATGATCCGTGGGTTTGGTTAATAAATTACCATGTTTAGATTTGAAAAAGCTTTGTGCTCGACAAAATCTAGAATTAAGGCATTGTTGGGCATCGGATTTCATTTTGAACGAAAAATTATTAAATCAATTATATAATTAAAAGTACAAACTTGATTTCACAATTTTTTTGGTTCAGCCTTTTTGTTTTCTATTCAAATTAGTATAAATACAATTCAAATTTATTTTATGGTTCAACCTTTTTTTTTCATATTCAAATTAGTATAAGTATTGTCAAAATTTATAACAATCAAAGAGTATCTAAATTTGTAAAGTATTTAAAATGAAACACCAACAAATTAAGAAAATGAGATTTTTATTTTTATATCTCTAATAGGAAAATAAATTTCTATTTTTTTTTTTGGCTTTACCAAACTTATTGCTAGATATTTTATCACAAATTTATGTAAAATAATATATCTTAACAAATTTAACGTAATTTTTTTAATTAAATTATTAAGATATTGATATATCTCTTAACATATATCATGTAATTTAATTGTATTAATATTAGTCGTACATTTATTATCAACTTAATTTCCTAACTAATTTAAATTCATTAACATTTGAAATTTTATCAAATAATTGTATAAATAACATGTTTGAATTTTTTTTACACATAATAACTATAAAATTAGATGAAAAATTATAATGGATTCATTACTAACTAATTATCATTACTAAATTAAAATTTTATTAAAGCTTGAATTTCATAGTTCTATTTGGATTAGAATTTCAAGCAAATTGTGTAAATATAAACACTAATTTAGAATTCCATTCCAAATTTAAATAATTATTTTCTCATGTTCATAACTAAATAAATCTATACTCCATTTAGTTAATGTTTAGTTTAATAATTGATCAAAAAAGCCTTCAATATATAACTTAAGCAAAAATACTCACGATAGCTTAAGCACACACAGAGAAAACTTATACAAAGTAATATTTTAGAGAGTGAAAGAAAGAAAAGCAAGGAAGTTATAAAAATTTCTTAAGTTAAGGCCTCTATTTATAGCCCAAAAATCTTATCGTAAACTAAGATTTTCTAAATTAATCTGAATTGTTCATTTCAAGATAATGTTTAATTCATACCATACATTTCATCTTTTAAGATTTCTTTAATCTAAACCATTCTTCAAATTTCTTTTAATCTAGTATGTTCATTTCATATCATAATAAAATAACTAACTTTATATATAAAACAACTAACTTTATATATAAAATAATTAACTTTATATAAAATAATTAACTTTATGTATAAAATAATTAATTTCGTATAAATCAATTAACTTTATATAAAGTATATAAAATAAATAACTTTATAATTTCAATTATTCAACAGTTATTCACCAATTATTCACAATTATTCATTATTATAATCAATTATTGTAAATGCATGATTGTTAGCTTTCTGAGTTAGAGACTCATAATACTAGCAGGAAAATCAACTAATAATGAAATACAACAGTTTAATCAATATCATAATGGGGATAACAATAATGTATAAAATAAATAAAAGAAAGAGCATGTTATTGTGTAATGACAATTATTGATTTAGTAATGTGAATTACTGTGCATATGCTACTGTGACAATTATCAGTTCAATAATATGAATTATTGTGCATGTGACGACAATTATTAGTTTAATAAAATAAATATTGTACAATTGTCACTTTATCAGTTCAATAATATGAAATACTGTGCAATACCGTGTACTACTGTGCAATACCGTATGCTACTGTGCAATACCGTATGCTACTGTGCAATACCATGTTCCACTATACCTTTACTACCAGATATTTTAACAGTTAAAAGTGATAGTACCGTTAACCATTTTTATTTTAAAAGGTTACTGCTGTCATTTTCTGTATCCAACAATATTTCGTTGTAGAGTCCACTAATGTTTGTTATTTCGGCGCCGTCGTATGAATTAAATATTTCCCGACATAACGAATATTCTCCGATAGATAAAATTTGCACAAAATATTTTTAAATTTAACTTTTGTCAATTTATCCACTTACCATGATATATATATATATATATATATATATATATATATATATATATATATATATATATATAAATTAAATTTGTATTTCATAAAAGTCAGGGTCTTACAACCTCCCCTCCTTATGAAATTTCGTCCCCGAAATTGAAGTACCTGGTATTTCGAAAAGGTAATGATACTTAGATTTTATTTCAGATTATAGCTCACAGGTCATTTCCTCAGTATCTTGGTTCCTCCATAAAACCTTGACTTGAGGTATAACCTTTGAGCGTAGGATTTGCTCCTTCTTATCTAAGATCTTGACAGGTACATCCTCGTACATTAAATCATCAGTTATCACGTCTGGTTCTAACTCAATGATGTGATTCAGATCTTTCACACATTTACGTAGCATAGAAATATGAAAAATATTATGAATGTGGGACATGCTTGGTGGTAGGGCTAGTCTGTAGGCCACAACTCCTACTCGGTCTATAATTTCAAATGGGCCAATAAATCGAGGGTTGAGCTTTCCTCTTATTTCGAATCTCATAACTCATTTTCATGGAGAAACACGTAAGAATACATAGTCTCTGACATTGAAACTTTCATCCATTCGATGAAGATTAACATAACTCTTTTGTCGTTCTTGTGCGGCTTGTATTCCTTATCGAATTGTTTGGATATTTTCTGTTGTCAAGCATACCAACTCGGGTCCCAACAATTTTATTTTTCCTACCTCATTCCAACATACTGGAGAGCGATACTTTCGTTAATACAAATCCTCAAATGGAGTCATGTCTATGCTTGCTTGGTAACTGTTGTTGTAGGAGAATTCAATCAATGACAAGTATTTATCCCAACTTCTCTTGAAATCTAGCACACAAAGTCTTAAAAGATCTTCCAGAGTCTGGATCGTTCTTTCCGATTGTTTGTCCGTTTGAGGATGGTATGCAGAACTAAATCATAGCTCGGTGCCCATAGCTTTTTGTTAACTGATCTAAAGGCTTGAAATGAATCTAGGATCTCGATCAGAAACTATGGAAACTGGCATGCCATGCAATTTTACAATCTCATTTACATACATTATGGCAAGACACTCAAGTGAAAAGTTTTCTTTTATAAACAAGAAATGAGCGGACTTAGTCAATCTATCTATGATGACCCAAATTGCATCTAAGCTTTGAGAAACTTTGGGAAGACCCATCACGAAATCATAGTGATGTGTTCCCACTTCTATTCTGGAACTTCGAGTGGTTACAATGGACTCTTAGGCACTTAATGATTTGCCTTGACACGTTAACAAGTTAGACACCTTGAGATAAACTCTGCAATCTCCCTCTTCATATTGTTCCATCAAAATATATGTCGAAGATCACGATATATTTTGGTACCTCCTAGGTGGATTGCAAATGGCGTGTTGTGTGTTGTTGTGCTTAAATTTTGTAAAAATACTCGCAAGCGCACAAATCTATTGTAAAATAGTTTATTGCAAAGTACAAGGTCGATCCCACGAGGATTATTGAGTTATTAATTAAATATAAATTATACTAAATTCTAATCTAGTTAACAAAAAGTGATTTTTGAAATAATTGAAACTAAAACAAAATTAATAAAACTAATTAAATAACTAACTTTTAATTAATGAGAGAAAAATTCTGAGGTTCGGAATCCACAATATTAATTATGTATATCATACTATTTATCATCAATTCGGAGTAGCAATTTGAAAATCAATTCAATGATTTCTCAAGATTTTTCATTTAAGTTCATAAAAATATTTCTTTTTGTAAAGTCTTATTTTTCAAGGCTTAATGTATAAGACCAAAGCATTAAATGTATCATCTGTTTTGAAAAACAAATAATCTTAGTTCTTATTTTAGATTTTAAAACGCAACCCGGATTAAATTAAACTAATTGAAATAATTCAAAATACATGATATTATGAATGAAACAATTTGATTTAAATTAACCAAATAAATAAGAATTATTAACATTAAAACCAATTTGAGAATTAATAATAAATTTTAATCCATACATAAATAATATTACTTCATCCTACACCTTAGAAAATAATTTAGCAATACATAGTAACAGTGAGATCAAAGTAATAAACCATCATAATGAGACTTGTTGCAACTTTGTGATGATATGCCAAGTTGCTGCTACTTGGTTTATATTTCTTTTTTTCCTTTCCATGATGCTGCTGCTTTGTAACGTGATGGCTGCTGCTTATGCTCTCTCGATTTTCGTGCATGATGCTTTTGTTCCTTTATTGCTTTCGTGCAAGGCAGCTATGTGTTACTTGGGTTGGTTAGTTTTTTGTTGCTTCAGTGTTGCCTCCACGTGATGTGATGCAAGGTGATGTTTTGGAAATTTTGTATGACGTTGGCTCTCATTTTCTTTTGCGTAATTGCATCCATTTTATAACACATTATGTACCTTCAATAGTTAAAGAGTTAGATTTTTATTCTAACTTCGCCTCCCAATTCATATAACGTATTGGAGTCTTTTTCTTTTATTTCCTCAGTTGCTGAAACTCTTCTTCTTTTAAAATTTCTTAAGTTGCTATTAGATCCAAAAATGGGCTTTTTATATTTTCAAAACCAGTACACAAAAATAAATTTAATTAGAATAAAATTAATATAAAATTTAACTAATAAATCTATTTTTGGAGTAAATAAATATAATAAAATATGCTCATCATGTGTCTCAATTATGATTTTATATTTTAATTTATGGTCGTTAGGAACACAGAGTCGAGAGTTTATTCGAAATATTCAATTCTTGTCGATTCTTGCTTCTAGAATAGAATCTTCTTGTACTTTATTCATCATGTTCATCAGTTCCGGATCAGTAACTTGAGTAGCTTTAATTTTATCGATTAAAATCGGTTCTACTAGCACGTACGCAATCTTCATGTGGGTCCCTGGTGTCTTTAACTCTATCTCCATATTTTGTAAGGTGTATAAAATACATTTTTGCATAGTCAGCATTGCACTTATACTCGCATAAGATCTTCTTCTTAATGTATCAGCTACAACGTTCAACTTTCCTAAGTGATATTGGATGGTGTGGTCATAATTCTTTAATAGCTCGAGCCAGCGTCGTTGTCGCATGTTAAGTTCCTTTTGGGTGAAGAAATACTTGAGACTTTTGTGATCCGTGAAGATTTTTACTTTCTCCCCGTACAAGTTGTGTCTCCAGATCTTCAATGCCAAAATGACTGCTGCCAACTCTAGATCATGAGTATGATAATTTTTTTCATAATCTTTGAGTTGTTGAGAGGAATAAGCTATAACTTTTTTGTGTTTTATAAGGACACAACTTAGACCTTTGCCTAAAGCATCACTGTATATGATAAATTCTCCCGATTCTGATGGTATGGTCAAAACAAATGAAATAAGTCTCTTCTTCAATTTTTGAAAACTTTTCTCGCATATCTCGTTCCATATGAATGTTGTATTTTTTTAGTCAACTGAGTTAATGAAGTGGCGATTCGAGAAAATCATTCTATGAATTTTCGATAATAACTAGCTAGGCCCAGAAAATTTCGAACTTCAGTTACTGACTAAGGTTGCTCCCAATTTAATATTTGTAATATTCTAGATATTTACAAGAATTGTAAATAAGATTTAAAATAATTAATTAAAGGTTATGGTTTAAAACCTAGAGTTATCATAGTGAGATGTATAGAAACTGGGTAAACATTTTTTTAACATAATTTATTTATTAGAAATTAAAAATGGGAATATTTTAATGATGCATGTAGAGAATTTATTAAGGAAATAAATTCATTTGAGAAGTGAACATGCTGGGGCTAAAGTAGTTAGGAGAATAGATTTGTTAGAGAAAGAAGTGAGGTCCAAGAAAGCTAGGATTGACTGTATGGGTGTAAGAATGGAGGACATAAGTTATGCGTTTCGCACGGCATTCGGAAGGGCACAGGATATGGTACACTACTACCCCATGGAATATAATCAACCAAGGGATATCTTGAGTCGATGGAAGATGGTAGCAATAATGGATGAAGAGTACGAAGATGTTGTTGGGCGAGGGATGCTTCCATAGGAAATATGTAATAGATATATATGTTTATGTATGTATAATTATGTGTGTATATAAGTAAACCCCTAATTTTTGTTATAGCAGGGATAAATTGTTGTGTGTTCCCTTTTTATAAGGCTGGAAGGTCTAAGCTTGTTGTATAGAATTAGGTGAACCCCGACTCAGGTAGTTGAAGGGATAGAAAGGTTAATAGCAATGTGATATATGAAAATGTAATGTGCAAGGCATTAAACTTGTTTATGAATATAAATCTAGTTATGAAATGTGTGTTGGCACGTTTATGTGTTTAAAGTTTATAGAAATATGATATACAAATGTTGTACAATAATTGTGATATAAATTGTGATACAGAAATGCCGCCCAAACGTAAACAGAATGTTCAACCTCCTCTAGAGGAGTCAGTAAATGCTCCAGAGGAGCCAACTAATCCTATGCAGCAATTTGTGGATTTGTTGATGGGTGCCTTCCAAAACAGGAATGTAAATATAGGGGTGATCAACCGGTAGCCGCCAGAGTTGCTACCTTTAAAGATTTTAAGGTAGTAGGACCCCCAAAGTTTAAAGGAAAGATGAATCCAGTAGAGGCTCAAAATTGGGTAACTGAAATAGAAAAAGTATTCGATGTAGCTAATGTGGCGGAAGATCATAAAACCGCTTTTGCCACATTCATGCTGAAAGGAGAGGCTAACTATTGGTGGGTTGCCAATAAGGGAAGATTGGGAACGGGAGCCGCACCGTGGGAGAGATTCAAGGAGATATTTTTCGAAGCCTATTTTTCTCCAGTAACACAGGATATGATGGAGGTGCAATTTCTAGAATTAAAGCAAGGGAACATGTCGGTAGCCGAGTATGCGGCCAAATTTAATGAATTGGCAAGGTTTGTTCCACATCAGGTGGACACGGAGCAGAGAAAGGCAAGATGCTTTGAGCGTGGATTGAAGCCATGGATCTACAACAAAGTCTCGATGTTTCAGATTGGGACTTTTGCGGGAGTAATGGAGAAAGCTATTCTAGCAGAGGGAGGCAGTGAAGCCTTGAATAAGTATAAACAAGAGCAACATGGCAAGAAGAAAGGTGATGGGCCTAATAAGGAAGGCAGCAGTGGAGGAAACAACCCCAACAAGCGGAAATGGAACAACAATAGTAGTACACCTGTGGTGAAACAAGGGGAAACAAAGAAGAAGGTCGAATTGTGTCCTAACTGCGAAAAGGGACACTCAGGTATTTGTTTGAAAGGGAAAAATGTATGTTTTAGATGCGGCAAAGAAGGGCATATTGGAACAAATTGTCCAGTACTGAAAACCACCAAAGGTTGCTTTTATTGTGGAGAAATAGGACATCAAATCAAAGATTGCCCTAAGAAGAAGATTGAAGGAGGAAGCGGAAGTAAGGGTAGTACCGGTGGAAAATTGACCATAGGAGGGCATGTATAACCCGGGAGACCGACAACTTGTACGTTTAATATGATCGTGCAAGATGCAGTAGCATCAAAGGATGTGGTATCAGGTATCATTCCTGTTAATAGTATAAATGCATACGTATTATTTGATTCGGGTGCTACATGTTCTTTTATTTCTGATGAATTTGCTAATAAATTGAACCTGCCACAAGTAAGGTTAGAAAATGCATTGAATATAGAAGTAGCAAATAAGGAAGTAATCCGGGTGGAGAATATTTGTCAGGGTTATTGTCTAACGATAAGGGGGCATAAATTGTTAGTGGATTTAATTCCGATTCGGTTAGGTGAATTTGATGTGATATTGGGAATGGATTGGTTGTATAGTTGTGGAGCAATGATCGACTGCCAGAGTAAATGTGTAAACCTTCAAACTCCTACCAAGTCTAAGGTGGTGTTCTATGGTAGAAAATCGCCTAGACAATCTTGTTGTCTGACAATGTTACAGGCCAAAAAACTGTTAAGAAAAGGGTGCATGGGATATTTAGCTCATGTGGTTGATACACGCATAGTAGGATCAGAATTGGGTCAGATACCCATTGTAAGGGAGTATACAGATGTATTTTCGAATGAATTACCGGGTCTTCCGCCAGATAGGGAGATCGAATTTGTTATTGATCTTGTGCCAGGAACAACGCCGATTTCAAAGGCACCATACATAATGGCTCCAATGGAATTAAAAGAATGGATGATTCAGTTGCAATAATTGCTGGATAAGAAGTATATTCAGCCAAGTGTGTCACCTTGGGGAGCGCCAGTTTTATTTATCAAGAAGAAAGATGGCTCGTTAAGACTCTGTATTGATTACAGGGAATTAAATAAAGTGACGATTAAGAACAAGTATCCGCTACCAAGGATCGATGACTTATTTGATCAACTAAGGGGACCCAAGTATTTTTCGAAGATTGATTTAAGGAGTGGTTATCACCAATTGAAAGTGAGGCCTGAAGATGTACCCAAAACAGCGTTTAGGACTCGTTATGGTCATTAAGAGTTTCTAGTAATGTCATTTGGATTGACGAATGCACCAGTTGCTTTTATGGATTTAATGAATCGTGTATTCAAACCGTATTTGGACAAGTTTGTAGTGGTGTTCATTGATGACATCTTAATTTATTCCAAGACTCAGGAAGAGCATGCGGAACACCTAAGAATTGTGTTGGAGAAACTAAGAGAAGCTAAGTTATATGCCAAGTTTTCAAAATGCGAATTCTGGCTGGAAAGAGTGCAATTCCTAGGACACGTGATCGATCAAGAAGGAATATCAGTGGATCCGACGAAAGTTGAAGCAGTAATTAATTGGGAACAACCAAAGACACCAACTGAGGTTCGTAGTTTTCTTGGATTGGCTAGATACTACAGAAGATTTATCAAGGATTTTTCAGAGTTGTCGGGACCTCTGACTAATCTGATGAGGAAAGCTGTAATGTTTATATGGACAGACAAATGTGAGGAGAGTTTTTTAGAACTCAAGAAGAGGTTAAGTGAAGCACCTGTGTTGTCATTACTGGACGATACAGGAGGATTTGTTGTTTATAGTGACGCATTGCACAAATGATTGGGTTGTGTGTTAATGCAACATGGTAAAGTCATAGCATATGCATCAAGACAGTTAAAAGATTTTGAGAAGAAGTATTCAACCCATGATTTGGAATTGGCGGCAGTGGTATTTGCCTTGAAAATATGGAGGTATTACCTGTATGGAGAAAAGTGTGAGATATACACGGACCACAAAAGTCTGAAGTATATTTTCACTCAAAAGGATTTGAATATGAGGCAAAGGAGATGGTTATAATTAATCAAAGATTATGATTGCGAGATTTTATACCATCCAGGAAAAACAAATGTGGTGGTCGATGCCTTAAGTAGAAAAGGTCGGGAAAGATTGGAAATGTTAACTGCTCAAGAGGAACTGATTATAGAAATGGAAAGATTGGAACTAGAAGTAAAACATCCGATGGAGTCGGAAGAAAGATTATGTATGGTAAAAGCTCATCCAACGTTATTGGATAAAGTGAAGGAAGCACAGATGCAAGATCAAGACTGTGGTCAAATCAGGAAACGCATATCTGATGGACAAGAGACAAGGTTCAAGATAGACAACAACGGAATGTTAAGATTGGAAGGAAGAGTATGGGTGCCGTTAGTATCGGAGTTAAAAGATGAGATTCTGCAAGAAACACATAGTTCACGATATTCAATTCATCCAGGAAGTACGAAGATGTACCAAGATTTTCGCCAACATTTTTGGTGGCCTAACATGAAAAAGGATGTAGCGGAATGTGTAAGCAAATGTTTGACTTGTCAAAGAATCAAAGCAGAACATTAGAGGCCTAGTGGGTTGCTACAATCGCTAGAGATTACAGAATGGAAATGGGAGCACGTTACAATGGATTTTGTTGTAGGACTCCTAACTACACAGAAAAGTTATGATGCGATATGGGTAATAGTGGATCGACTGACAAAGTCCGCCCACTTTTTGCCAATCAAAGTTAAATTTAACCTGGATTGGCTAGCAGAGTTATATGTGATGGAAATAGTGTCAAGGCATGGAGTTCCAGTATCAATTGTGTCAGATCGAGATTCACGATTCACGTCGAATTTTTGGAAAAGTTTTCAGGAGCGTATGGGTACACAATTGAGATTAAACACAACGTATCATCCTCAAACAGATGGCCAAAGTGAAAGAACGATCCAGACATTAGAAGATATGCTAAGGGCATGTGTAATGGACTTTAAAGGCAATTGGGATGATCATTTGCCGTTAGTGGAATTTGCATACAACAATAGTTATCATGTAAGCATTGGAATGCCACCATATGAAGCGTTGTATGGAAGAAAATGCAGGACGCTGTTTTGTTGAGACGAGGTAGGAGAACGGAAATTATTGGGACCAGAAATTGTGCAATAGACTACTGAAATTGTCAAAGTAATAAGATAAAGACTCATAGCAGCACATGATAGACAAAAGAAATATGCTGAGCAGCATCGGCAGAAAAGAGAATTTGAAGTAGGATCCCATGTGTTTCTAAAAGTCTCACCCTAGAAGGGAAAAATAAGCTTTGGAAAGAAATGAAAGTTGAGTCCAAGATTTATTGGACCTTTTGAAGTGCTGAAAAGGATAGGAGAGGTAGCCTACGCAGTAGCATTACCTCCAGAATTGGAACACATACATAATGTATTTCACGTGTCGGTACTAAGACCGTATAAGTCGGACTATAAGCATGTAATTGAATACGAGCTAATCCAAATTGAAAAGGATCTGACATATGAAAAAACTCCTATTTAAATCATACACAGGAAAGAGAAGATTTTGAGGAACAAGGTGATACCTTCTGTAAAGGTAGTATGGAGAAATCACAATATGGAAGAGGCAACATAGGAGTTAGAGGAGAAAATGAAGAAAGAATATTCGAGTCTATTTTTATAATCTTGTAATAGTAATTTCGGGGACGGAATTCTTGTAAGGAGGGAAGAATGTAATGATATGCATTTTTGGCGTATTGTAAATTTATAATTTATTAATGAAATTTAATGTTTTGGAATGTGTCATGTATTTTGGGACAAGCCAATTATATTGTATTAAATGATGGAATTAAATTCAAGCATAATGGAACGGGTTTGTATCAAAAAGGATTTTAATTGGATCAAATTTGACCAAATTATGAATTATTGGGAATTAAATTTCCTAGAAATTACGGATAATGACTATACTACCCTCATCAATTTGGAAAAGGACATTTGGGTCATAAGTTGGTCTAAAGTCCATAATACTCTTGTTTAATAATGATAAATGACTTATTTGTCCTTAAGCATACTAGAGTAAATAAGCTAACCATGGTTAGTTGCTAGAAGATTAATATAAGTATACTTGAGCAAGTTTTCAGCATTTATACTTATTATCTCCAAGTTGCTATGTGAGAATGAGCTTAAAGAGAGAAAGAAGAGCAAAGAGGAGCTAGGGTTTGCAAGATTTACAAGAAAGTTCAAGAAAGAGTGATCAGGAGTTGAGGAAAAGGCCATCAAGGTGGATATTCCAGCTTTAGCAAGTTTTTTTTTAAGAAGAAAGAGAGCTAAGAGAAGGTATAACATGTTTAATCCATGAAACTTATTGTTTATGTGTTTACATGCAAGAATAGATGAAGTTATGCATGTATCTTGGTGGTATATGTGATGATTATGTGATTTATGTGCCATAGGATTGATTTGTCATGAAACCCTAGACTCATGTGTGATAGACAAAGGTGGTGCACTATTCATATGAATATTGAAGTTCAAAGTTATGATTTAAAGCATGATTAAGTGTTATATGTTATTAAACATGATGAAAACCTAGCTTGAGAGGATGAAGATGTGTGATACATGCATTATCATATACTAGAGAATATCAAAGAAACCTAGAAGGTGTAAAAGTCATGTTTTGTGAAGGTTGATTGAATATTAGGCTATATTTTGTGCCTAAACCAAATTATAATCTGTAAAGTGTTTTGGAAGGTGCATGTAGAAGCTACACATACATACAAAGTTGTTAAATGAGTATGTGTTGATATATATGTGATTAGTGTGCAAGAATCCAAAGTTGGTTTATAGAGAAATTATGTCAAATTGGTGAAATTGCAAACACTATGTGATTATTGGCTATTTTGGTTAATTGAGTGTCAAACGAGGCCAAACATGTAAGTTAAATGTAAATACACGTGTTAGAACCAATTTGGAAGCCATTTGTTACATATGGCGATAAATGACCATTTCGAACGTTTTAAAACGTTAACCGGCGACCAAAACGAATTATTAGGAAAAATAGGTCCATTTGAGGATTTTTAAAAGTTTCGAAGGCCCACGCAAGTCAATTACATGTTATATGTGCTATGTGAAATATTGGAATTGGGAAATTCAAATTAGGGCCAAAGTTAGCTTGGTTTTTGAATTTTTTTTTCCTGTCACAGTATCACTGCGCCGGGCGGGAAGAAATGAACTGGAGATGGCGCTGGGGCATAGTGTGTCTGCAAGGATCTCGTTGGGAGCGAGATCAGAGCTCGCCGGGGCGCGGTCAACTGAGAACATTTCGCGGCTAGCGCGATGTTCCTCGCCGGGGCGCAGTGTCCTGTTTTTTTGAAAAAATATATATATTTAAGTCCAAAATGAAATGTTTTGATATTTTATGATAGAAATACATATGTAAACCATAATTTGATAAATATAATCAATATGTTAGATATTAATACATACATAAGCAATGTGTTATGTGATTAGGGTTATGTATAGCTAAGGGGTAGCTTGTTTAACAAGTTATGGCGTGCATGCGTATATAACTAATGCATGAACCAATATTGTGGTCATGTAGGTTATAGACGGGATAATATTGTACCAATTGTGATAGACGAGGACGAAGGAAAGTTTTCTAACTGAACTTATATTTGCAGTTCTTTGAACAGACATCCATGTTATCCATTTAAATTATCATGTAAAGTTCATTAACTATAGAACTAATTTGAAAAGGTCGATGCCAATCTTGATTCTGGCTAGACACATAGCATGATATATGTTGAAATCAAATGTTCATTGTTATGTGCTTCAATCCACATTGCGATGGTGCGGATTCTATGATATGCTGTAATAGAACAACCTTACAAAAGGGGAATAATTATAATTTTATGACCTGGTTGCGTCGCTAGATATTTATGTTGTGCACAATATAAAGGTACAATGGGCTGATCACCCAGAGTACGCATCTAGTTGGAACAACAGTCTTTTGACTAATCTGGGCAGTATCATTCTATACGATTGATATTGTTCTAAACGAGTTCTTCGTCTTGTGACCGTACCGCATGTAAACCTTATTGTTCCAGTATTCATGTAAAACTAGTTTCTGATTCTTGTTCATATATTGGAATAATGTTGATTAGCTTATCTCAATGATTCAGTTTATTTATATTCGTTCAATTATCATGCATAGTTCAATTAAATTGTTTATGACTTTCATTATTCATTTGGAAATATCATGATATCATTCGATGTTGTACTTGCTGAGCTGTTTATGCTCATTCTTGCTTTCATTCATGATATTTCAGTTAAGCCAGAGATGGCAGAAGGGTCTGGTGTAGATAAAGGAAAAGGAAAAACCAGCCAGCAGTAGATATACCTGTAGTTAATGTTGTAATTATTATTATGTTTTGTAATATGTCAAGATTGTCGGATTGTATGTATAAAGGTATGTAGAGCCTGGGATTAGATATTTATGAATGTACATTAAATTTAATATTATTATTGTGTTTCGAATGGATGAATGAGATGACAGGGTAGAACAGTTGCGTGAGCACCGAACCCGTGGTTCAATGGACCCGGATTTGGGGCGTCACAATTGTCTTGGATGGCAATAATGTGAAGTAATTAATTAAGTAATTAATTTAATTATTAGGTTGTTGTATAGAGTCCATTAATGGATTTAATGCAAGCCCAATATTTTAATTGTTAAAAGTTTTGTTGGTATTTATAAAGTGGTCCAAATAAATTTAAGGATTTAGCCTCATGAAGAGTCCAAGTAATTTAATTACTACTAGTGGACTAGCCTAAAAGAATTATAAATGTTAGCCCAATATGAGAATATTTGCATGAAGTGGGTAATTAGATAAGAAAGCCCAATAAAAATTAAGCTATATAGCCCAAATCATTTAAAAGTCAAATGATGGTCAAAGTGTTGGAAAATATTGTTGAGTATAGAGAATTAATCAATGTAAGGTTAATTGAATAACCCTAGTTGGTAGGCAAGAAAGGGCATTAACCAAATATTGGTTAATTGCTAGGTAAGTGAATTTGATGATGAGAATTAACTAATATATGGTTAATTAAGTAACCCAATGTGGTAGAATAATTTAAAGCAAGTCTAATTGGATTATAATATAAGTTAAATTGAGGTATTAAACTAAGTTAAATAAATTAATCTAGTAGTTCATATAATTAATTAAACCTTAGTCCATGTTATAATTAAACTAGCCTAATGCTTAATTTAATTAAATGTAGCATGTGATAGTTAATGTTAGCCCAATGTAATAAATAATTGAGCCCAAACAAATTAAATTGTTGAGCCCAATCAATGGTAATTCAAAGTCCAACTGAAATTAATTCTAAGGTCTAAAGTGGAGCCCAATGTGCTTGTATATGTGAATATGTATACATATATTGGTGTATATATATATGGATGCTTATATAATGATATATGACATAAAAATAAAGCCAAATTGGTGTAATAAAGTACAAATCCTGAATTATGAGGGGCCCCCACATGAAAATGTTGAGTGTGGCTTTTTATTGCTTCATTTACACTCCAAAAGTTGTTTACAAGCAAGCTTGATTGAACTCATTCACCCTAGTCATTCAAAATGTCACTTAAGTGGTCATTCCAAGCAATAGTAAGCATGATTTAGAGAGTTAAATTGACTAACATTAGATAATTAAGGAATTTAATTGAGCTTACCTAACTTCTATATATAGAGAAGAGGGAAAGGGCTAGCAAATGTTGGTCATTTGCTAGCTAGTTCAAGTGTTGTAGAGAAAGAAGCTCTAGAGAAAAATAAGAGTTACTTTGAGAGTTGGAGATTTCACCCAAGGAGATTGCTAGAGGATAGTCTAGGAGGAGTCACAAGCCAAGTTCATAGCCAATAGATGAAGAACATCCAAGATCAAGATGTTTAAAAGTGATCTAACTCTTCCTTATTTCATTTTTATGGTCTATATATGTTTTTCTATGGTCAAAATATATTTTTAATCGATCAAAAGTTATTTTGATGCTCTAGAAGTCTAAAACAATGATATATAGGTATATTCATAGTTTGATATAGTTAATACATGTATTTGTATGAGTGATACGCCAAGAATTAGAAGGAAATCCCATATAACGATTTACTAGTAAAACCCTAGATGGTTCGATCTTAAATTTATTGTCAAAACATTTTCAAAATGTGATTAAACCATAAAATATTTTAAAACAAGAAGTTAGGAAGACAACAACACTAAGTTGGTGTCATTTGGATGTGTAGAGTTTATTTTATTCAAGTTTGAACCATTAAAACCAAGGATTTGTGAAGTTAGTTTTCACTTTGTCCTTGTGAGCAGTTTTTAGTCTAGTTACGTTCGGAATTTTGATTTGTGATATAAAGAGAAGTTGTAGAGGGGGAAATGCTGATGAGAATGGACTAAAGAATCACCCCAAAATATTTTATAATGAAGAAATTATGACAATTTTAGTAAAAGAGGTCTGGGCAGCCAAAACGAGTGTCGTCAGCGCTCGGACATTCTGCTTTGAGCGCTGCCAGCTCTAGAATAAAGCCTAAGACCAGCGCCACCAGCGTTGGTATACTGTTAAAAAGTTAAAATTTTGATATTTTAAAGTTTTATCAAGTCGGAACTCCGGTTTAACTTGTCGGTTAATGAAAAGTCTAAGCGAAACACCGTTAGAGACTTAAAATCTAAGGTAAATTTGTAAAATGAATGTGTTTGAATATTAAACCAATATATATAAAATCTATTAGTGGCTAATTGATAGTTAAATATATAAAATAAAGACTAAGGTTAACACTATTAAAAAGTTAACTATTGGTATTATTTGAAGATTATTAAAATATTATTAAATGATCAATAACATTAGTACATGATAAAAATATTATTAAATAATTAATGACATTAATAAGTGATTAAAATATTATTAAATGATTAATAATATTAATAAATGATTAAAATATTATTAAATGGTTAATAATATTAAGAAGTGATAAAAATATTATTAAATAGTTAATAATATTAATAAGAGATTAAACTATTATCAAATGGTGAATAATATTTGTAAATAATTAAAATATTATTAAATGGTGAATAATATTATTAAGTGATTAAAATATTATTAAATGGTTAATAATATTAATAAGTGATTAAAATATTATTAAATGGTGGATAATATTTATAAATGATTAAAATATTATTAAATGGTTAATAATATTAATAAGTGATTAAAATATTATTAAATAGTTAATAATATTAATAAATGATTAAAATATTATTAAATAATTAACAATATTAGTAAGAGATTAAAATATTATTAAATGGTTAATAATATTAATAAATGATTAAAATATTATTAAATGGTTAATAGTATTTGAATATAGCTGTATATTATCAAAGGTAGATAATATTTTAAAGTATTTGGTACATTATTAAATGTCCGAATCATTAAGTTATGTAAAAGAAGAATGTTTAATTAAATTAAACTGATGTAAATAGTATATTTGTGACTAATTTAGACAACTTATTAAAAGTGGGTCGTACAATTAACGTGTAGTGAAAGTGTAAATTGGTTAAGTTTACCCGATATGTCCAACTAGGTTTGGGCTGGGGTTTTTGTCCGGAACGTAAAGGTTCATTGGTCAGACAACTAAAGAGTTAATTAATAATTTAAAATTAAGGTCTTAAGTTAAGACTAGTTAATAGTCATTGTAACTAATGATTATGTCGATTTTATATATAAATTGTAGGTTGAACGAAAGACGCAAATAAGCGTAAATGATAGAACCAAACCAGACAAGTTTTTCAGAACTTGCTCCTATGTGCATTAATATGCTACAATTTGATATTATATTATTGATATGTAGATATATTGATGATATTTGTGTTATGTGAAAAGCATGAGGTATGATTACATGTGAAAATATGAAGCATGAATTGCTAGATGCTAGTTGATTATTATAAGAAGTATGAAGCATTCATAAAATGAAAAGCATGAAATGTATGATGTAAGAATAAAATGCAGAGTATGTATAATATGGAAGCATGTAATGTGTTATGTGTAACTGTTAAACTTGCTGAGCCGTCGTGCTCACTCTTGCGTAAAACCAATATTTTTAGATAGTGCAAGTTATTCGAAGTTTTGATAAAGATCAAGAAACAGGAATGCATACTACTTTCACTGAAGATCTAAATGTCTATTATAGATATCAGTCCGAATTGGACAGGTAAAATGACTGTATAGTATAAGACTTAGTTGGTATGTAATATGAGTGTTAAATACTCAAAATGATTGTAATAGAATATCGTATCATGTATGATATTGAGACATACTAGGTTTGTTTTAAGATTGCGATTCTGGAATAGAAAGAGATGTTATAGAATTGTAAATAAATGATTATTTAGTAATTATAATATTGTTGTAATTCATGAACAATAAGAAAAAGGTAATACTAATGTTAAACCGGATCCGAGGTTAAAGGAACCCGGATTCGGGGTCGTCACGATATTGCTTCAATCTTTGTAAGGTCAATTGATATTCCCTGACTGGAAATCACATGCCTAAGGAACGTATGTGACGCCCCCAAATCACTATACTTATTATAGCTAATTTGGTGCTCACTATAAATGCTAAATCATTATGTTTATAGATGATTTTCTTTATTCATAAACAAAGTTCTCATCTTAATCCCCAAAGATCTTTCATTATTTCATTCCAAGTCCTTGTAATCAATGCAAGGGACTTAATATTCAATGATAACATTTTATCCTTAATATTTAGATATTCTATAACTTTACATGTTCCAACATCCACGTCATTAAATCATTAGGGCTGCTCTTGGGAACAGAGAATCTTGCGGTGAATGTTTGTACCTTCACCTGTGATAAATGTTTGCGTCTTTATTCGTGCCAAATGGTTGTATCTTTGTCCGGTGCAAAATTCTCTTTCCGTATAGAACATTACCCAACTAGTTAAAACCCTCATTCAAAATATATTTGGTTATAGTGATATCTCTTCATATCAATAATCCTACATATCTGACATTCAGAATAGTAATAACGAGTTATACCTGGGTCCGAGGAACCTTAACGATGGATTTTACCAGTCAACATCGCTTAGTCCTGTCTCGGATGTACAACACTCACAAGTTATTTACCGATCCTCATCCAGATAAATAGATCATTATCAATACTATGTTAAGTTTTAACAATTCTAAGTTTAATCAAAGTAAAGACGTAACAAGAGAATGTAATAAAACTTGATAATATTTATATAATATTCGGTTATATGTGTGAAACTTGTTCTTATTATAAAATGTCATTATGACTATAGTTAGAATAATTAAGGAAAGCAGTAAACTAGTCTATGCATTTCTTCTTTGAGCTAGAGCTTTCGGGTTTGTCTGCAAATTAGGTTTATTTGCAAGGGTGAGTTAAGATACTCAACAAGTCTTAAACACATAGCATATAAGTGAATTTACACCGATATGGATTGTAAGGATTCATGGCACAACAATTGATATTATAAAGTGTTTTAACATAGCAAGACTGAGTGATGGTTAAACCTTGAACTGTTCTTTGTCCTTCGACTTAGAACCATTTATAGTGGATATAGAAAGGGGATCAACCTAATGACATCCTATGTTATTCATAACATACCATACACTGGACAAATCATAAAAAGTGATATATATTCGTTCATATCAGTTTCCTTCACATGTCAGGATCACCCCAAGACAACTTGGTTTGATAAAATAAAGCATGATTCGAAATACATCACGAATAAGCATTTCATTTTGCAAGTTATGCTGAAACAAGAAACAATAACTCTTATATCAAAGATTTATAACATGTTGCATGTACAAAATGTATAAATCACATGAAAAGCAAGTAAACAACGGTTAAGGATAGAAAACTTGCCTGAGCTGATAAAATAGTTTACATTAATCTTGACGTTCAATCGTATGGCCTATAAAGTATGTGATTTTAACATTTATATTAGTTATAAATAATAACCTTTAACTTAACTATCTTTATTTAAATAGTTTAATTTCGTTTGAATATGCTTTATATTTCCCGACAAGTCTCGATTGAACAAGACCCTAAGCTAAGGATAAAACCTTCAAAAAATAACTTTTTGGGAAGTTTTAAAAGTCTAGTGGGTTAGCGCGGCCACCCCATAATTAAGCCTATCTGGGGCGCGACCGCCTCAACTATGCAGCACATTTGGCTGCCCGAACCTCTTTTACTGTAACTGTCATAACTTTATCATAAGAAAATATTTTGAAGTGATTCTTAAGTCTAAATTGCTTAGAATTTCATGATCTACAATTTTTATCTGTATTGTTAAGGCAGATTTGGAATTTAAGTTTTTGAAAAATGGCAAAAACAGCCAGTGAGCTTGCTTTGATAATTTTTTTTAGGGTTAACCATGTGAAACATGGTACCGCTTGTTTTAACTCTTTAAGAAATCATGTTATAAGACTCAATAACACTTTATAACATAAAAATAATAAATCATAAACCTCTTCATAGAATGATTCATGACTTTTGCTCAAGAACACACGAAGAACGAAAAATCGTACATGGCTACGACTTATGTTCTTGAGCTTTTGGATTTCATACTTGAAATAATTTGAGAATTATAACTGCTTGCATAAGTAATTATGAAACTTTATAATTGACAAAATTCGGTCATTATAACGGCTTATATAATTGATTATAACAATTTATAATAATTTCTCAAGAACATACAAAGAATACGGAGAATGACAATCGTACATGGCTACAACGTACGTTCTTGAGCTTTAAACTATGAAATGAAATTCGACATTATAACTACTGTAAAATGAAGAAAGGCTTAAGAACACGTGAAGAACACGTGAAACGACAATCGTACATGGCTACGACTCGCGTTCTTGAGCTTTTGAAAATTAAAGACGAAAGAAAAATCGAACATAACAACTATTAAAGATTGTACCTTTTGAATTTGCAAGCTTTAAGTATTTCTTTGCAAATTCCAAGGTTGTAACTCACTAGAACTCTCTCTCAATATATGTATAGCTTTGATACCTAAATTTGTGTTTGAAAATGAATGATAGAACGAGTGCACATTGCTTGCTATTTATAGGCCAACCAAAGCTAGGGCATTAAGGTCATTGTGACAAAACTTCCAAGCTAAGCTAAGGCAAAGTGCACCTCCCCTCTCCCACTTGGTATGGCTGGCCATTACTCCATTTAATGGCATTAATGCTTGAAATCATCACATTTTTTGTGACACAACAAAAGACATCTGTTAGCTTCTAATTGGTCTAACACTTAGCCTACCAAATGAATAGTTCTAGGGCTTGTTTGGTTGATCAATTAGCCATTTATTTGAGGGGGTAGTCATGGTCTTTTACCAAGCTTGATCAAGGTTAGTTTAGTCCTTTTGATAATCTAGCTTAGCCATGCTTAGGTTAATTAGCAATAAACTTAGGTTGATTAGGTTATTAATTCACCAATTGGTTTAACATATAGATTAAGTTAATCTTTAACTTAATTAACCTTAATCCTAGTTAGGTTTAGTTTAATTACATGATAGTTAGGTTAAATGGTAATCCAGTTACCTTAACCTAGTTCGATTCCTACCGGATTAGTATTAATCATCTAATTAAGTTAATTAGTTAGCTAATTTAATTAGTTTGTAACTAGGGTTAGGTCTAGATTAGGTTTCTTAATCTAGTTATCTCTAACCTAGTTTATTTTTAAGTATTCCGGTTCAATTGATCTTTACCGATTTAAAAATCAGATATTACAAAATTTTGTTCTGAATAAACACTATTCTGTGAAGTGAAAAGTCAAAAAGACATTGCACGTTTTTCAATGAATAGTTTTTTGACTACTATTTCTCAGAAAATGGTTAGATGATCAAAAATACGAAAAAAATATTTTTCGTCTTGTTCTCAACGCGTTTTTTGAGAAAAACTTTTATCGGCTAAAACGTGTTTTCAAAGTGCGGGAAAGATGAATTCTAAAACAAAATGTCATTTTGATGTACACGTTTTGCTCGGGGGCCTAGGTTCATATTCTTAGGGTTTAGGTTTTTTTTTTCTTTCAATTTTTGAAAAAAAAAACTTTTATTCTCCTTTTTCGTGCTAAGGTCGAATACGTGAACCGAAACACATAAATAACCAATAACGAAGATTCCATAACACATATAAAATGTAATTCAATCTTTATTTATTCTTATAAAGTCGGATTAAAACTCTCTCGAAAGTTCAAAATATTATAACGTGACTTTCTCAAGCCAAAACTCACACTTTTTTCAACTTGGCATATAACTTGTTCTCACATAGCTTTTGGAGTATCAATCTTCAGTGTTGTTCATGATCTTCATGACTCTTGGAGTATATGAGAATGTCATCAATAAAGATAACTACAAAATAATCCAAATATTCCTTGAATATCTAGTTCATCATGTCCATAAAAGCTGTAGGAGCATTGGTTAGTCCAAAAGGCATGACTAAAAACTCGTAATGCCCGTAACGAGTTCTAAAAGCAGTCTTTGGAATGTCATCAGCTTTAACTTTTAACTGATGATATCAAGAGCGAATATCAATTTTTGAAAAATTTTAAGTACCCGACATCACCTCGTTCGGGTTTCCTGCCATTTGAGATGTCACAACAAAAGCTCTCCTTTGAACTACAGATTTTTTCTTATCCGCGCTGGCTTTTAGAGCCATCATTGTAGCTGGACTTGATTTTGTAATAGGACAAAATCGAGCAATATGACCTTCATTCCCATAATCGAAACACAACTTCGATTATTAAGTACAGTTCAGGCTAATTGATGGGTAGGTTTTATACTTACGTATCGGATGTATCTGATCTTGCATTATTGTGTATTTCTTAAGTATTCCGGGTACTTTTCATGTGTTTTGCATTTTGTTGATGGTTAATGCAGTTGGTTTCACAAAGGGATCAAAGGAAGGCAAGAACTGGAAATCAATTAATATCAAAAATGGAGTCATGACACGACCGCGCCATGGTCATGAAGTAATTCAGAGCGAGGCGCGCCGTGGACGAAAATTAAAACTGAAGTTTCTGTGAGAACAACGCGGGGCGCGCTGGTTACAAGGTATAGAGTGGCACGGTCTTGTCACTACGCGAAATCAGTTGCCAACGTGGGTTATTTTGCTGAAGCTGGAAGAGAAAAGGATTTCTATTAGGTTTAGGACTGAATGTAGGCTGGTTAGGTTTATGTTAGTTTATAAATACTTCTTGTAAGACCCCGAATTTTATGAAATATAAAATTTAATTTTTCTTCATATATATTTTTCTGAAACAGTAAGTGGTTAAATCGATAAACTTAAAAGTTAAGGATTTTATGTGCAAATTTTATTTTGTCGGACAATATTCATTTTGTCGGGGAATATTCGTTTTGTCGGGGAATATTCGGGCCGTACGACGGCGCCGAAATGACAAATTATTGGTGGACCCCACAACGGAATATTTGTCGGGTATAGAAAACGACAGAAATAACCTTTTTAAATAAAAATAGTCAACGGGACTGTTAAAATACCGGTGATAAAAGAATAGTAGCATACGGTAAATTATAGTATTTTCTGTAGCACACGGTACTCTACAGTAGCACACGGTATTGCACAGTGTCTCATATTATTGGTCTGATAATTGACACCGTAACTGTTGCGCATCATTTCATCAATAATTGTCATTGCATAATATTTTATATTATCAATTCAATAATTGTTGTTACACAGTATTTTGCATTATTGATTCAATAATTGTCATTACACTGTATTTCATATCATCGACTCAATAATTGTTGCTGCACTGTTTTTAAAATTATTGAACCTAATAATTGTTACGGTTGCAAATATACCATAATTTATATTATTAAATTAATAATAATCTGTAACGTGTTTATTACATTATTATTAAATTATTATTGTAGCACTATTTGATTTTATATGCAGGACCAATAGGAAGAAAAAATAAAATAAAATAAATAAATGTAAAAAAAAAAAAAATATTAATTAATTATTATGTGAATAGTAACATGTGGACCCTATGTGGGGGCCACATGAATGGTAAATGAAATGTGTTTTTGCTGGAGAGTTTTCTGGTTGGTGAAGGAAGGAAGGAAAGGCAGCTACGCTGCTTTTGTAGAAAATTTAGGCTGGCGTGCAGCACGCCAGCCACCTACCACTGCATAGTAACATTTTTCCCCTATAAATAGCTTGCTCAGCTGAATAGAAAAATCACACCTAAAACATAAAATTTTTCTATAAGAATTTTATGAGTTTTCTCTGAGAATAGTGAGGTTATTTTGAGAGTTTGAAAGCCAAAAGGAGTGCATAAATTTTTCAAGTAAGTCTTTTATTAAAGAGTAGTAATTTCATAAATTCCTATATTTCACGGTATTCACAAATCTTCCTTTAGAAGACTCTTCTATTAGAAGATTCATTTTTAAAAGCTTTCTTTGGAAGATTTATTTTGAAATATTATTTTAAAAACTATTTTAAGTTGTTATATTATACTACAAAAATTATGTTATATATATATAATTTTGATAGTTCATAATATATGAATTATCATACACCTTGAAATTTATATGTGGTAATTACTAATTTTATTAAAAATATATAGGTTGATCAACCTCATTTAAATCAATATTCAGTCACGTGTTAAGGTAAGGGGTATCATTCTTTGCATCATCATAAATGGATATTATTTTCTTTCTTACTTGAAGGGATTATCGTTCTTTGATTCTCGAAAATAATATCGTTTCTTTCTTGTGCCATTTACTTCCATGTATTCAAATTGTGGGAATAACCTTACGGCGCGGTTTACCGCCTGTTGGTGAATAACCTTTTGTATTCATTCCTTATTAATCTTTGAGAATAACCTTACGGTGCGGATTATCGCCTGTTTGGTGAATAACTCTTCGTATTCAAATTGATGGGAATAACCTTACGGCGCGGATTATCGCCTGTTTGGTGAATAACTCTTCGTATTCAAATTGATGGGAATAACCTTACGGCGCGGATTACCGCCTGTTGGTGAATAACCCTTTTTATTTGTCTCGTGTGGAAATAATTTGTCTACATGAATTATCACATGACACTTTTATTCCATATTCGTAAGTGATATCATTTTCCTTTATACTCATAAGGGATACCATCTTTTTCATCTTCCATTATTCAAACTTACTATGGTAAGGGATATTAATTCCCTTCACCTTTTGTTAATCAAACCAGCTACGATAAAGGATATTATTTTCTTTCATACACCTAAATCGAAACTTATTATGGAACTATTGCTTCTATAATTCCTGAAAATATTATATGTTCCATAATAGTTGAATTTCATTATTTCAACTGAACCTTCCTATTTTCTGGACATTTCTATTAAACTGTAATCGTTATTCTGAACTGTGGAGCTTGAATATCATTTTTAAATTTCACTTCACATAATGTTGACAATTTGGACATTATTTGAATCTGCACAAAGTAAACTTCCGATACTTATTGTTTATCCTGTTCTTCTGTTCATCATTTGTATCACTGTTATTTGTATTAATCATCAAGAATCAAGTTGTTGTGAATATCTGTGGCCGGGGGCACATATGTGATATAATTGTTGAACAGATGATAGGTTAAAGGCGATATACTAGGTTAAAGGCGATACATCTGTTCGGTGTCTTTTATGGCACGTGGTGAATGTTCTCTTTGGCCCGTAGTGCAAAGATGAACTGTTGGTTGGTATGATTATGACCAAAGGCTGAATCTGGTATAATCATGACCGTTGGTGCTTTATTGAATATCTTTGGCCCGTAGTGCAAAGATGAACTGTTGATTTGCATGATTATGACCAGGAACTGTGAATTTTTATTATCATGACTAATGATATTTCAGATGATAAAAGTTGATGATGTTTTTACTAAAAAGAGAAGCGAGTGGACATTATGGTATGCATTATTCTTCTAATAGATTGCTCATTCCGCTGCTATTATTGATCTGAACGTTGTTTAAGAATTTAACTACAGTTTTTGATATAAACCTTGTAGTCTATTGTATTCTATCAAGAACTCAACTGTTGAAGGCTAATGATAATTTATTCGTCATTATCTTAGTCATGATATTTCTTACTGGGCTATTTGAGCTCACCCTTTCTTTTGTTCCATTGTTTTCAACAGGAGATGAGAACGTAACGGGGTCTAGCCGGGGGATGGAGTGAGAGTCCGAGGAATAGCTATCCTAGTCTTCACGTGTTGTAAAATAGTGTGGCAATAATAGTGAAGACTTAGTTGTGTATTATTATACACTGTATTGTTGTACGTTGTGCTTTGTTGTAATAATTTTGTTCTAGTCTTTTGACGACTCAAGTTTGGGCTGTGTAGGCCTAGATTTGGGGGAGTCACAGTTGGCATCAGAGCTTAGGGATATGGTCTTTAATGGAGATCTGGGGTTAGAACTAGGAGGGGAGAGACGAATAGAATCAGTCACTAGTGCGTCCTACCTAAATTAGATTTTTATCTAATGAATTGATTTGAATATAGGGACATGAAGTGATGAGTCAGTTTATTTGAACTAACAATTATTTTGTGACCACAGTTAAGTATGACATCTGGAAATCAAGAGGTTAACTATGGAATACCCGAAGCAAATGTAGCCGAGAATTAGGAGGCCCCAAACAATCCTCCTGCTAACTCAGGAAATAATGTTCCTGATAACATGATGAACGATGGATTCTTTAGGAATTTCATGCAGTTCATACAGAATCAAGCAAGAGGAAATCCAGTCAATAATAACGGTAGAAACGCTGGTAATTTGAGGATGGTCACTGTCAAGCAATTTAAAGAATTGAGACCACCTGAATTCCACGGGAAGCCTGACCCACTCAAAGCGGAGGCATGGCTAAAGCAGACGACAAAAATACTTGATGTCTTACAATGCGCTGATGATCAGAAGGTGCCATTTGCCACTTTTATGTTACGAGGTGAGGCGGATCATTGGTGGGAAGCGGTAAAACGTATCCAACCTTCAGCACTCGAAATGTCTTGGACAGAATTCGAAGAACTGTTTAACGAGAAGTATTTCCCAGAAAGCATCCGCCATATGAAAGAGGTGGAATTCATTAAGCTGGAGCAGGGAAACATGACAGTCTCCCAATATGAAGCTAAGTTCGCTGAGTTATCTCGTTTTGCCACCCATCTAGTGGATGACGAAGCACTAATGAGTCGGATGTTCCTAAGAGGTTTGAGACTCAAAATTCGTCAACAACTTAGCTCTCACAAATTCAGTTTGTATTCAGATGTTGTGGATAGGGCTCAAAGGGTGGAGCAGACAGATGAAACATTGCAGCCAAGAGTTAATGATCAGCATAGAGAAAGGAATGACAACAACCACAGGAACGAGAACCATCGAGGAGGTAACCAACACTTCGGTGGTAATTCCACATCAAATAACAGAAGAGGAGAATCCAGTGGGAACAATTTCAAAAGAAAGAGATTCCATAATAATTATGGAAGGGCACCAGCACCAGTACCAGCACCAGCACCGACCCCAGTTTCAAGAGGAGAAGATCGACCACCAGTGAGATGCTATAGGTGTGGTCAGGAAGGTCACATCAGCCCAAACTGTACACAGCAGTCCAAAAAGTGCTACAGTTGTGGGAAAGAGGGTCATCTTGCGCGATTTTATCATGCCACAAAATCGAGTCCAGCTGCAATGATGATACCAAAAGCTAGCGCGGATAAGGGAAAATCTGTAGTTCAAGGGAGAGCTTTTGTTGTGACATCCCAAATGGCACGAAACTCGAACGAGGTGATAACCGGTAAGCTATTCATAAATTCTCGTGAAGTCTACGCTTTGTTAGATACTGGCTCTACCCATTCTTTTATCTCACCTGCATGTGCTCAGCGTTTAAACTTAACTCCTGAAAATTTGGACTTTGACTTATCAGTTGAAACCCCATTAGGAGAAATGACTATTACATCTACTGTCTATAAATCTTGCCTAGTTCAAATCAACAACCTCACATTACCTGTTGACCTTATTTCTTTGGAAATGCATGAATTTGATGTGATTTTAGGAATTGATTGGTTGACTACCCATCATGCTAAAATTGATTGTTTTCATAAGATTATTAGTTTTCATATTCCTAATCAACCTGTCATGCAAATTCAAGCAACTAAACCATTGAAATCTATAACTGTTATTTCTAGCCATAAAGCCATTCGTTTATTGAAAAACGGATGTCAAGCCTTTTTAGCTCATGTCACTGATTTGAACAAAAATACGTCAAACTTGAATGATATTCCCATTGTTAATGAGTTTCCTGACGTTTTTCCTGAAGAACTTCCTGGCTTACCCCCAAACCGTGAAATTGAATTTTGTATTGATCTTGAACCCGGTACCAAGCCCATTTCCAAAGCCCCATACCGAATGGCTCCCATTGAACTTCAAGAGTTAAAAGTCCAACTACAGGAATTGTTGGATACCGGTTTCATTCGTCCGAGTGCATCACCTTGGGGTGCTCCTGTTCTATTTGTGAAGAAGAAAAACGGGAGTATGAGATTGTGCATTGACTACCGAGAATTGAACCATGTCACCATCAAAAACAGGTACCCATTGCCTCGGATCGATGACATGTTTGATCAATTACAAGGTGCTCAACATTTCTCAAAGATTGATCTCCGTTCTGGATATCATCAGTTAAAGGTTAAAGCTGAGGACATTCCAAAGACTGCTTTCAGAACTCGTTATGGGCATTATGAGTTTTTAGTCATGCCTTTTGGACTAACCAATGCTCCTGCAGCTTTCATGGACATGATGAACCGAATATTCAAGGAATATTTGGATCATTTTGTGGTTGTCTTTATTGATGACATCCTCATATACTCCAAGAGTCGCGAGGATCATGAACAACACCTGAGATTGATACTCCAAAAGCTCTGTGAGAACAAATTATATGCCAAGTTGAAGAAATGTGAGTTCTGGCTTGAGGAGGTCACGTTTCTTGGGCATGTGATTTCTAGTCAAGGAATATCAGTCGATCCTGCGAAGATTGAAATGGTACTAAATTGGGAACAACCCAAGACAGTAACCGAAGTCCGAAGTTTTCTGGGCCTAGCTGGTTATTATCGGAGATTCGTAGAAGGATTTTCTCGAATCGCCACTCCATTAACTCAGCTTACTCGGAAAAGCACAAAATTCATATGGAGCGAGGAATGCGAGAAAAGTTTCCAAGAACTTAAGAGGAGACTGGTTTCAGCTCCTGTTCTGACCATTCCATCAGGATCAGGAGAATTCGTCATATATAGCGATGCTTCAGGCAAAGGTCTAGGCTGTGTCCTTATGCAACATGGAAAGGTTATAGCCTATGCCTCTCGACAACTCAAAGATTATGAGAAAAATTATCCTACTCATGATCTAGAGTTGGCAGCAGTCGTTTTCGCATTGAAGATCTGGAGACACTATTTGTACGGAGAAAAGGTGGATATCTATACGAATCATAAAAGTCTCAAGTATTTCTTCACCCAGAAGGAACTCAACATGCGACAACGACGTTGGCTTGAGCTGTTGAAGGATTACGACCACACAATCCAGTATCACCCGGGAAAGGCGAACGTTGTAGCTGACGCTTTGAGCAGAAGATCTTATACGAGTACAAGTGCACTGCTGACAACACAAAAGTGTATTTTGTACGACTTGCAAAAGATGGAGATAGAGCTAAAGACACCAGGGACCCACTCGAAGATTGCTCACGTGCGAGTAGAACCAGCTTTAATGGATAAAATTAAAGCTGCTCAAGCTACCGATCCGGAACTGATGAACATGATGAAGAAAGTACAAGAAGGTGCCATCCCCGAAGCAAGAATCGACGAGACATGAATACTTCGAGTTAACTCTCGACTCTGTGTTCCTAACGATCCTGAATTGAAGCATAAAATCATGACGGAGGCACACAACACGCCGTTTGCAATCCACCCAGGAGGTACCAAGATGTATCGAGATCTTCGACATACATTTTGGTGGAACAATATGAAAAGGGAGATTGCAGAGTTTATCTCAAGGTGCCTAACTTGTCAACGTGTCAAGGCAGAGCATCAAGTACCTAAGGGTCCATTACAACCACTTGAGGTTCCCGAATGGAAGTGGGAACACATCAATATGGATTTCGTGATGGGTCTTCCCAAAGTTTCTCAAGGCTTAGATGCAATTTGGGTCATCGTAGATAGATTGACCAAATCCGCTCATTTCTTGCCAATACGAGAAAACTTTTCACTTGAACGTCTTGCCGGTATGTACATAAATGAGATTGTGAGATTGCATGGCATGCCAGTTTCCATAGTTTCTGATCGAGATCCTAGATTCACTTCACGCTTTTGGATCAGTCTACAAAAAGCTATGGGCACTGAGCTATGATTCAGTTCTGCATACCATCCTCAGACGGACGGACAATCGGAAAGGACGATCCAGACCCTCGAAGATCTTTTAAGACTTTGCGTACTAGATTTCAAAGGAAGTTGGGATAAGTACTTACCATTAGTGGAATTTTCCTACAACAACAGTTACCAAGCAAGTATAGGTATGGCTCCATTCGAGGCTTTATATGGACGCAAGTGTCGCTCTCCAGTATGTTGGAATAAGGTAGGAGAAGCAAAACTGTTGGGACCCGAGTTGGTACGCTTGACAACAGAAAAGATCCAAATGATCCGACAACGAATACAGACCGCACAAGAACGACAAAAGAGTTATGCTGATCTTCATCGGAGAGACGAAAGTTTCAACGTCGGAGATCATGTATTCTTACGTGTTTCTCCATGGAAAGAGGTTACGAGATTCGGAAAGAGAGGAAAGCTCAACCCTCTATTTATTGGCCCATTTGAAATCCTCGATCGAGTAGGAACCGTAGCCTACAGACTAGCCCTACCACCAAGTATGTCTCGCATCCATAACGTTTTTCACATATCTATGTTACGTAAATATGTGAAGGACCCAAACCACGTCATTGAGTTAGAACCAGACGTTATAGCAGAGGATTTAACATACGAGGAGGTACCTGTTAAGATCCTTGATAAAAAGGAGCAGATTCTACGCTCAAAGGTTATACCTCGAGTTAAGGTTTTATGGAGGAACCAAGATATTGAGGAAATGACCTGGGAGCTAGAATCCGAGATGAAATCTAAATATCCTTACCTCTTCGAAATGCCAGGTACGTCAATTTCGGGGACGAAATTTCATATGGAGGGGAGGTTGTAAGACCCCGAATTTTATGAAATATAAAATTTAATTTTTCTTCATATATATTTTTCTGAAACAGTAAGTGGTTAAATCGATAAACTTAAAAGTTAAGGATGTTATGTGCAAATTTTATTTTGTCGGACAATATTCATTTTGTTGGGGAATATTCGGGCCGTACGACGGCGCCGAAATGACAAATTATTGGTGGACCCCACAACGGAATATTTGTCGGGTATAGAAAACGACAGAAATAACCTTTTTAAATAAAAATAGTCAACGGGACTGTTAAAATACCGGTGATAAAAGAATAGTAGCATACGGTAAATTATGGTATTTTCTGTAGCACACGGTACTCTACAGTAGCACACGGTATTGCACAGTGTCTCATATTATTGGTCTGATAATTGACACCGTAACTGTTGCGCATCATTTCATCAATAATTGTCATTGCATAATATTTTATATTATCAATTCAATAATTATTGTTACACAGTATTTTGCATTATTGATTCAATAATTGTCATTACACTGTATTTCATATCATCGACTCAATAATTGTTGCTGCACTGTTTTTAAAATTATTGAACCTAATAATTGTTACGGTTGCAAATATACCATAATTTATATTATTAAATTAATAATAATCTGTAACGTGTTTATTAAATTATTATTGTAGCACTATTTGATTTTATATGCAGGACCAATAGGAAGAAAAAATAATAAAAAAAAAAAAATGTAAAAAAAAATATATATATTAATTATTTATTATGTGAATAGTAACATGTGGACCCTATGTGGGGGCCACATGAATGGTAAATGAAATGTGTTTTTGCTGGAGAGTTTTCTGGTTGGTGAAGGAAGGAAGGAAAGGCAGCTACGCTGCTTTTGTAGAAAATTTAGGCTGGCGTGCAGCACGCCAGCCACCTACCACTGCATAGTAACATTTTTCCCCTATAAATAGCTTGCTCAGCTGAATAGAAAAATCACACCTAAAACATAAAATTTTTCTATAAGAATTTTATGAGTTTTCTCTGAGAATAGTGAGGTTATTTTGAGAGTTTGAAAGCCAAAAGGAGTGCATAAATTTTTCAAGTAAGTCTTTTATTAAAGAGTAGTAATTTCATAAATTCCTATATTTCACGGTATTCACAAATCTTCCTTTAGAAGACTCTTCTATTAGAAGATTCATTTTTAAAAGCTTTCTTTGGAAGATTTATTTTGAAATATTATTTTAAAAACTATTTTAAGTTGTTATATTATACTACAAAAATTATGTTATATATATATAATTTTGATAGTTCATAATATATGAATTATCATACACCTTGAAATTTATATGTGGTAATTACTAATTTTATTAAAAATATATAGGTTGATCAACCTCATTTAAATCAATATCCAGTCACGTGTTAAGGTAAGGGGTATCATTCTTTGCATCATCATAAATGGATATTATTTTCTTTCTTACTTGAAGGGATTATCGTTCTTTGATTCTCGAAAATAATATCGTTTCTTTCTTGTGCCATTTACTTCCATGTATTCAAATTGTGGGAATAACCTTACGGCGCGGTTTACCGCCTGTTGGTGAATAACCTTTTGTATTCATTCCTTATTAATCTTTGAGAATAACCTTACGGTGCGGATTATCGCCTGTTTGGTGAATAACTCTTCGTATTCAAATTGATGGGAATAACCTTACGGCGCGGATTATCGCCTGTTTGGTGAATAACTCTTCGTATTCAAATTGATGGGAATAACCTTACGGCGCGGATTACCGCCTGTTGGTGAATAACCCTTTTTATTTGTCTCGTATGGAAATAATTTGTCTACATGAATTATCACATGACACTTTTATTCCATATTCGTAAGTGATATCATTTTCCTTTATACTCATAAGGGATGCCATCTTTTTCATCTTCCATTACTCAAACTTACTATGGTAAGGGATATTAATTCCCTTCACCTTTTGTTAATCAAACCTGCTACGGTAAGGGATATTATTTTCTTTCATACACCTAAATCGAAACTTATTATGGAACTATTGCTTCTATAATTCCTGAAAATATTATATGTTCCATAATAGTTGAATTTCATTATTTCAACTGAACCTTCCTATTTTCTGGACATTTCTATTAAACTGTAATCGTTATTCTGAACTGTGGAGCTTGAATATCATTTTTAAATTTCACTTCACATCATGTTGGCAATTTGGACATTATTTTAATCTGCACAAAGTAAACTTCTGATACTTATTGTTTATCCTGTTCTTCTGTTCATCATTTGTATCACTGTTATTTGTATTAATCATCAAGAATCAAGCTGTTGTGAATATATGTGACCGGGGGCACAGATGTGATATAATTGTTGAACAGATGATAGGTTAAAGGCGATATACTAGGTTAAAGGCGATACATCTGTTCGGTGTCTTTTATGGCACGTGGTGAATGTTCTCTTTGGCCCGTAGTGCAAAGATGAACTGTTGGTTGGTATGATTATGACCAAAGGCTGAATCTGGTATAATCATGACCGTTGGTGCTTTATTGAATATCTTTGGCCCGTAGTGCAAAGATGAACTGTTGATTTGCATGATTATGACCAGGAACTGTGAATTTTTATTATCATGACTAATGGTATTTCAGATGATAAAAGTTGATGTTTTTACTAAAAAGAGAAGCGAGTGGACATTATGGTCTGCATTATTCTTCTAATAGATTGCTCATTCCGCTGCTATTATTGATCTGAACGTTGTTTAAGAATTTAACTACAGTTTTTGATATAAACCTTGTAGTCTATTGTATTCTATCAAGAACTCAACTGTTGAAGGCTAATGATAATTTATTCGTCATTATCTTAGTCATGATATTTCTTACTGGGCTATTTGAGCTCACCCTTTCTTTTGTTCCATTGTTTTCAACAGGAGATGAGAACGTAACGGGGTCTAGCCGGGGGATGGAGTGAGAGTCCGAGGAATAGCTATCCTAGTCTTCACGTGTTGTAAAATAGTGTGGCAATAATAGTGAAGACTTAGTTGTGTATTATTATACACTGTATTGTTGTACGTTGTGCTTTGTTGTAATAATTTTGTTCTAGTCTTTTGACGACTCAAGTTTGGGCTGTGTAGGCCTAGATTTGGGGGCGTCACACTTCTTTTGTAAGGTTTTTAAGCTCTCTCTCTCTCAATTCTTATTATTGATTTTGGAACGAACTTGAAGGCATGTCAGGCTAAGTATTTTTATTCAGTTCTATGGGATGTTGAATCTTATTTATTATTTATGAATTAATAAAGTTATTAGTATTTCTTCCTTCAGCTGTGAAATTTATTCTTGATAATCTATTAGAATTGCTTAATGATAATTGGTTAGATTAATTTGATAAGGATCCATTGAATTGATTTGATTATTATCATATGCTAGATTAAGATATAATATTAAGCAAACGATGTTATATATGATCATAAGTAGCGAATAGTGATATTTGATTGTGGTCAAGCTTTTGAATATTGCTATGATATCAAGAAGACATGTTAAATAATCTGCGATTGTACTATTATTGCTTGGAATAACCTAATTCCCTAATTCTTAATGCTGTTATTATATTAAATCTAGACTGATAGTTCTAGGTTGTATGATAATTAGGGTCTAGTGGGGGCGATTGTCACGTTACATTTAAAACCAAAGGGGAATTTCGGGTAACGCGGACCGTGGTTACCTAGGGTTATTAATTTCATTGAATGAAGGATATTGATTGGCTTAATTATATCATAGTTATGAAAAGATGATACTGAACTGAAGAACTGAAGTTTGCAAATCATTGGATAATTTTAATTAATATTTCTTGTTTTCTAGTATAATCATAGTCTAAAAACTCTCATTTTATTATTACTTGTTATTTACTGTTAGAAGCATTCGGATAAATTATAAATAATACACTTCTCGTGGGTTCGACTCTTGCTTGCCATTATACCAATTTTATGTTGATAGAGTGAAAGTAAGGAATAATTTTGGAGTGATAACGATAGCTTCCAAATTTTGGCGCCGTTGCCGGGGAAGTGATTGTTTTTATAAATTTTCTTGTTTTTCTTTCGATTTATAACTTGATCCTCTCACTCTCCTGATTTAAAATTTGATCCAGAAATAGAGAAAACTGCGAAAAGAATAAGGAAGGAGACCCGTCGAGCAAGAAGCACCACTGCAGATTTCGACGAAGCTTTTACTACGTCACCGGGTTTAAACGTTGCGCTTGCATTACTGACTTCATCCAGCGATTCAGACGAAGAAATGGTTGCACCAAATAATAGAACTATGAGGGAGTTGGCTACTCCTAATTTACGCCAACAACCATTATGCATAGAACATCCTGCTTTAGATGCTGCTTTTGAATTGAAATCTGGCTTAATTCACCTTTTGCCTACTTTTCGTGGTCTTACAGGTGAAGATCCATATAAGCATTTGAAGGAGTTCCATGTGGTTTGTTCCACCATGAAACCGCATGGAGTGACGGAAGAACATATAAAGCTTAGAGCTTTTCCATTCTCCTTAGTAGATCTGGCAAAAGATTGGTTGTACTATTTACCCTCTGGTTCGATACAATCATGGGATGATATGAAGAGGCTATTCGTGGAGAAGTATTTTCCTCCTTCACGGGTTGCCAACATAAGGAAGGAGATATGCGCCATCAGACAATTTAGTGGCGAACCTCTTCATGAGTATTGGGAAAGGTTCAAGAAGCTGTGTTCGTGTTGTCCATATCAAATTGACGATCAACACCAAATTCAGTACTTCTACGAGGGATTGCTACCGATGGATAGGAGTATGATCGATACTGCAAGTGGAGGAGCATTGGTTGACAAGACTCCAGACGCTGCACGGAACTTAATTGCTAACATGGCGGCTAACTCACAGCAATACGGAACTCGAATGGACCATGCACTGAAAAGAGTTAATGAGGTTGGCTCGAGCAACATTGAACAACAACTCTCGGAATTAGCTGCTATGGTTCGTCAAATTTCTGTGGGGAACGGGCAAGTTACAAGAACTTGTGGAATCTGTTTGTCGTTGGATCATTCGACAGATATTTGTCCTACACTACAAGAGGATGGCACCATTGAGCAAGCCAATGCAACGGGAAATTTTCAAGGACAACCTCAGTGAAGATATGATCCTTACTCTAATACTTACAATCCAGGATGGAGGGATCATCCTAATTTGAGCTACGGAGGAAACAGGCCACCAATGCCGAATGCTTTTCCAAATCGACAACAAGGTTTTCCACAAGCTCAACAGCAGTACCCACCTCGACAAGCAGCACCTACAAAATCTGAAGCATCTTTGGAGGATATGTTTAAGGCTCTTATGAACCAGACCCAACAGTTCCAACAAGATACAAAGGCTTTCATGAACCAGTTCTAGCAAGAGACAAGGACTTCCATTCATAGCTTGGAAAATCAAATGAGCCAATTAGCAACCACAGTTGGACGATTGGATTCTCAAGGCTCGGGGAAGTTTCCCTCTCAAACGATGATCAATCCGAGAGAAAATGCAAGTCCCATTACATTAAGGAGTGGAAAACAAATGGACACACCAAGGGCTATGGTTGAATTTGATGAGGATAAAGCTAAGGAGGAGGCAGAAATTTCAAAGGTAATCCCTAAATCTCCTATTCAGCTTAAGTCTAACCCTTTACCTTTTCCTCCTAGGAATCTTAGAACTTCAAAGAAGGACGAGCACGAGAAAGAGATTCTGGAAACCTTTAGAAAGGTAGAGGTGAACATTCCTTTATTAGACGCAATCAAGCAAGTTCCAAGGTATGCAAAATTTTTGAAGGAATTATGCACTAATAAAAGGAAATTACAAGACAATGAAAAGGTAACAGTTTGAGAGAATGTATCTGCGGTTCTGCAAAGAAAAATGCCCCCAAAATGTAAAGATCTGGGTATGTTTACCATTCCCTGCAAGATAGGTAATACCAGGTTTGAGAGAGCTATGCTAGATCTAGGAGCATCAATTAATGTTATGCCACTATGTATTTATGCTTCTTTGCATCTAGGTCCTTTGAAAAACACTGGTGTCATTATCCAATTAGCTGATCGTACTAACACGTACCCTAAAGAGGTAATTGAGGATGTATTGGTGCAGGTGAATGAACTAATATTTCCCGCATATTTTTATATTGTGGACATGGAGGACGATACATCTCCAAATCCTGCTCATATCTTGTTAGGGAGGCCATTCTTGAAAACAGCAAGAACGATGATTAATGTGCACAATGGGACCTTGACCATGGAATTTGACGGCGAAAAGATTCAATTCAACATTTAAGAGGCCATGAGGTACCCTAGTGATGTCAATTCCATTTTTTCTATTAATGTCCTTGATTCCTTGGTGCAGAAATCTTTCAACCACATACACATGGAAACCTTAGAGCATGCTATCACGAATAGTTTGGAGCTGGAAGCGGAAGATGAGATTGAACAAAATACAGACTTAAAGGATACTATAGCTGCATTACAATCTTTACGGAAAATTTCAGATAAGTACGCCGTTTCATCCATTCAACTACTGGTGACTCATGAAAAGTTGTTACCTTCTGTTGTGCAGGCTCCGAGGTTGGAATTAAAACCCCTACCACTCCATTTGAAATATGCATATCTAGGGCAAGAGGAAACACTGCCAGTGATAATTGCAAATAACCTAACCAAAGTCTAAGAAGAAAAGTTGCTTAGAGTCTTAAGAGACCACGTACAAGTCTTTGGTTGGACAATTGCAGATATCAAAGGTATAAGCCCAGCTGTATGTATGCATGGCATTCTTTTGGAAGAGGGAGCCACCCCAAAGCGAAATGCTCAACGCAGACTGAATCCACCCATGATGGAGGTTGTGAAAAAAGAGGTTCTAAAATTACTCGATGCAGGTATTATCTACCCTATTTCAGATAGTCAATGGGTCAGTCCAGTTCAGGTAGTTCCTAAGAAAGCTGGCATAACTGTCGTTAAAAATGATAATAATGAGTTAGTGCCTACTCGTCTGCAAACAGGATGGAGAGTGTGTATTGATTATAGGAAATTGAATGCCGTAACTAGAAAAGATCATTTCCCTCTCCCTTTTATTGACCAAATGTTAGAAAGATTAGCAGGCCACACTTATTATTGCTTCCTCGATGGTTTTTCGGGTTATAACCAAATTGTGATTGCACCTGAAGATCAAGAAAAGACCATTTTTACATGCCCATTTGGTACATTTGCATACCGTAGGATATCCTTCGGACTTTGTAATGCACCCAGTACGTTTCAACGATGCATAATAAGTATATTTTCTGATCTTCTTGAACATTGCATTGGAGTATTTATGGATGATTTCACAATTCATGGTGATTCGTTAGATGCATGCTTAGATAATTTAACTCGTGTGTTGGATAGATGCTTAGAGACTAATCTTGTTCTTAATTGGGAAAAATGTCATTTTATGGTAGAACAGGGTATCGTCCTAGGTCATGTAGTTTCCGCTAAGGGCATAGAAGTAGATAAAGCTAAGATAGAAATTGTTGCTGCTTTACCTTACCCTACAAGCGTGCGGGAGATTCGTTCTTTTCTTGGTCATGCAGGTTTCTATCAAAGATTTATCAAGGACTTTTCCAAAATAGCTATGCCATTGTGTAAGTTGCTGCAAAAAGAGGTAGAATTCCAGTTTGACAATGTGTGCAAGGAGGCATTTGATAAATTGAAGACATTATTGACCTCCACACTGGTGATACAGCCACCGAATTGGAATTTACCCTTCGAAATCATGTGTGACGCCAGCAACTATGCAGTAGGGGCTGTTTTGGGCCAACGAGTTGACAAAGTTGCGCATGCCATCTATTATGCTTCTAGGACATTGAATGCTGCTCAGATTAACTATTCAACAACAGAAAAAGAATTATTATCTGTTGTTTTTGCTTTAGACAAATTTAGATCTTATCTTCTAGGTACTAAAGTCATAGTTTATTCTGATCATGCTGCTCTCAGGTATCTGCTTACAAAGAATGATTTTAAACCACTGATCATACGATGGATCTTGCTGCTCCAAGAATTTGACTTGCAAAAAAAGGACAAGAAAGGAACAGACAATTTAGTGGCAGATCACTTAAGCAGGTTGCTTAAAGATGAAAAAGCACTCCCACTGCAAGATTCCTTTCCAGATGAGCATTTATTCTCCGTTGACAAGGCTGCACCCTGGTACGCAAACATTGTTAATTATTTAGTCAGCGCTTATATTCCTAGTGAGTTCTCCAAAATGCAGAAACAGAAGCTTAAGAGTGATGTGAAGCGGTTTGTATGGGATGACCCCTACTTATGGAAATTCTATGCTGACCAGGTAGTTAGAAGATGTATCCCTAACTCTGAGTTTTCATCCATTTTAACTTTCTGTCATTCTTACGCTTGTGGGGGTCATTTTGGACCGAAACGAACAGCTCGTAAGATTTTAGAATATGGTTTCTTTTGGCCTAGTATTTTTAAAGACTCATATCTATTTTGTAAATCATATGCCAATTGTAAAAAGACAGGAAACATATCCAGTAAGAATCAAATGCCACAAACCCCTATTTTGGTTGTTGAAATTTTTGATGTTTGGGGCATTGATTCTATAGGGCCATTTCCTGTCTCTTATGGTAATGTTTACATTCTTCTAGCTGTTGACTATGTTTCCAAATGGGTGGAGGCTAAAGCCACCAAGACTGACGATTCTAAAGTTGTTACAGATTTTGTCAAATCTAACATATTTGTCAGGTTTGGAACTCCAAGGGCTATCATCAGCGATAAAGGAACGCACTTTTGCAATATGACATTGGCAACACTGTTCAAGAAATATAATGTCATGCATAAAGTTTCAACAACTTACCATCCGCAGAGCAATGGCCAAGCAGAGGTCTCAAACAGAGAAGTCAAGTCCATTCTAGAGAAAGTCGTTCAGCCAAACAGAAAAGATTGGAGTCTGAAACTCGAAGATGCATTATGGGCCTATCGCACTGCATACAAAACTCCTATCGGAATGTCCCCGTATCAGATTGTTTTCGGAAAGTCATGTCATCTACCCGTCGAGCTAGAACATAAGGCTTTCTGGGCCATTAAACAATGCAACTTGAGCATAAATGAAGCTGGCGAGCATAGAAAATTGTAATTACAAGAGTTAGAAGAACTACGCAATGAGGCTTATGAAAGCTCAAAATTGTACAAGGAAAGGACAAAAGCGTTTCACGATACTCACAACAACTTGATTCTTAATGATTAGAATAATAACAGAGATATAAATGATGAATAAAATAACAAGATACTTTGTCTAGAATCAAATAATATCCAAATTGTCAATATGATGTGGACTCAAATTCAATAATGATATTCAAGATCCACGGTTCAAAATAACGGTTAAAATTCAAATAAATAGGAAAGTTCACGTGAAATGATATTAAATGAAGAGCAAACTATTAAGGAATATATAATCATTTCAGAAAATTTTATCGAACAATACTTACCAGAGTAAGTTTAAGAGTATGAAAGAAAACGATATCTCTTACCTTAACACGTGACTGGATATTGATTTAAATGAAGTTGATCAACCTATATATTTATAATTTAATTAGTAACTACCACATATAATTTTATGGTGTATACCAAGTCGTATGAAATCATCAAAAGTGATTTGACAGTAGAAATTTGTGTAGTATACAGAATAAAGTATAATTAACTTCAAAATAGTTTTTAAAAATATTATTTTAAAAGAATCTACAAGATAAAGTTTTTCAAAATAAATCTTCTGGATGAAGATTTATAAACACCGTGTGATGTGTGTGGTTACTTGACTAACTATTATGAAAAAACTTACTTGAACAATTCTTGAACTCTTGTTGATCTTCACAAGTACTCACGATAGTTTAACCACACACAGAGAAAACTTATACAAAGTAATATTTTAGAAAGTGAAAGAAAGAATAAGCAAGGAAGTTATGAAAATTTCTTAAGTTAAGGCCTCTATTTATAGCTCAAAAATCTTATCATAAATCAAGACTTTCTAAATTAATCAGAACCTTTCATTTCAAGATAATGTTTAATTCGTATAACACATTTCATGTTTTAAGATTTTTTTAATCTAAACCATTCTTTCAAATTTCTTTTAATTTATACCGTTCATTTCATATCTTAATAAAACAACTAACTTTATATATAAAACAATTAACTTTATATAAATCAATTAATTTTATATAAAGTATATAAAACAATTAACTTTATAAATTCAATTATTCAACAATAATTCACCAATTATTCACAATTATTCATTATTATAACCAATTGTTATAAATGAATGGCAGTTGGCTTTCTGAGTTAGAGACTCACAATATTAGCAGAAAAATCAACTAATAAGGGAATACAACAGTTTAATCAACATCATAATGGGGATAACAATAATCCATAAGATAAATAAAAGAAAGAGCACGTTACTGTATAATGACAATTATTGATTCAGTAATGTGAATTACTGTGCATATGCTACTATGACAATTATCAGTTCAATAATATGAATTATTGTGCATGTAACGACAATTATTGATTCAATAAAGTCAATATTGCATAATAGTCACTTTAGTAGTTCAATAATATGAAACACTGTGCAATACTGTGTGCTACTGTGCAATACCATGTTCTACTATTCCTTTACTACCGGGTATTTTAACAGTTAAAAGTGATAGTACCGTTGACAATTTTTATTTTAAAAGGTTACTGCTGTCGTTTTTTATATCCGACAATATTTCGTTGTGGGGTCCACTAATGTTTGGTTATTTCGGCATCGTAGTACGAATCGAATATTCTCCGATAAAATGAATATTTCTCGACAGATAAAATTTGCACCAAATATTTTTTACTTTAATTTTTGTCAATTTATCCACTTACCATTTCAATATATCTCTTTCGTAAAATCGGGGTCTTACATTTAATATCTCTTTCGTGCAAGTAGTTTGTAAACAATGTAATATAGTATAATAAAATAATTTATTTAACAATAAAACTCAATTATATACTATATAAATACCATATTTTATTTTTAATAATAAATTAAGCAACGGTGGTGATGAACTCATTAAATAGTATAACATGCCAAGTTATTGTAAGGGTGGTCCAATAGATTGAGATGTATCACATACCAAGTTGACAGGGAGAAACTTGATTGCACGATATATATATATTACTTGTTGGTCCAATAAATTGTCGGGGTATTTTATCACTAATAAACTTGATTCCACAATAATATATGTAGATGAGTTAGTTTTTGACCTAATGTAGAAAAATTAATTTTTGACTTAGAGTAGAAAAAGTAATACTGTACAAAAAAGGAGAAGAAAAAAGAAAGGACAAATTAAATTATCTATTTAGTTAAAGTATACATCTAGTATCTACACCTCTTGCAAAGCACGAAATCTTATTATAAAGTTATGACATTGTAAATATTTTTATTAATTTTTTAAAATATATTATTGGATTTATTAAGTAAAATAGTTCTAATAAGAAAATGTTTCCTTCTAAAATTATATTATTTAACTTATAATAAGATTTTACTTATACTTGAATATAAGTACACTCATACTTTTGGTATAGTTGTAATAAAATTTTATTTAATAATTGTGACATCCTCAAATTCGGGTCCCTTGAATATTGGGTTCGGTGCTCACGGTACTATACAATCATATCCATACATCATCATTTACAACTTAAGACGTAATTTAAATAAAATATTCTTATACAAAAACATACATCTAGTCCCAGGTTACTCTAACCTTTACGAATTACAAAAGATATAATAATATGAAGTCTATTACACATTACTACATTACATAAATAAAACATAAACTAAACAACGACTACTCGGTTGCTTTTCCTTTCCCTTTATCTTTACCAGATCCACTAGCCTTCTCTGGCTTAGCTAAAATATTATGTTTACAGCAAGAGGGGGCATTTAAATCGCTTAGCAAGTATAACACAGTTTAAGAACATAATATCTCGTGAGTGAAAATATTTTCGAATAAAATTCAACAATTGTTCAATAATTGCGAAGATGTTTGAATAATAGAAACAACATTTCTTTAATTAAGTTTAAAATCATCAACTTTCATACTGAATTGTCATAGGACTAAGAACTTATGATGGACATTAATAATCACATAGACTACTAACTCCGGTTAGGTCATGAGACCAAGTAACTCTATATGTGTACTTTAGGAGATCAATATATTGTATCTTATATTGTACACAACGTAACCATCTAATTATAAGCGTCAATCGAAATCATAAGGTCCAATTATCTGGCTTTTAGTTATCCATACTATGAGGGTTGTTCATTCTTAGCTTTTAACACAAGATTGATCACTAAACAATTTGGATTGAATTAGCTTTAAGAAATCATTATAAATTCAATAATCATATCTCAAAGGTCTGAAACAATTGGCATAGACTCACATGGTAAAACAATTCATGCAAAATGAACTTTAAATCTTTAAAACGGTTCAATATTTGAACGATCTTTTCGAAACACTTTCGTGCAAACATGGTATTCATTTACAAAGTATGAGTTTAGAACAAGTCTGGTTAAAATACTTGTCTCATTTGCCGATTAATGCTAATTAAGTATTATCGTCCTTCGTTCTTCCTACATTTAATAAGTTGTCTACCAATTATTTAAGTACGAACTCACATATTGGTTTATCTTAGCACGTAAGTACCTTTGTACATCATTTACTAATTTAAACACTTTATTTACCCTAATCACATAATCACATTTGTATGTCCTTTAATAGTTTGGACACTTTAAAACTCGTACGTCTTTTATCTGAGATTTAAAAATATTTAAATTTTCTTCTTGACAACTCGACTCGGTTAACCCAATCCGACCGACTCGGTTAAACCGATCCAACTGACCTGATCGATCTGACTAGATCGACCCAATCAATCTGACCCAACTTAGACCCACGCGCCAGGTATGCAGAGTCTAGATAATGCACCTGGCGTGCCTCGCTCCAGGATTTGCACTACATCGGTGCGCCCCGCGCTGCCCCACCAAAAAATTTCAGTCTAGTTCTTTCTTAAAATTTTTCAACACTTAGCTATTTTTGATCATTTGTTACCATTTTTAACTCATTACACTTTTCAGACATTACTAAAAACACATATGTTTTCGATTACTTTCGATTTTATGAAAATGTTATTTTACGTTTTACCGATCGTTACGATTTTTTTGAAATTCATTTTACCGATCGATTTACATAACTTTCATATACGACTCGTAAACCACATAAACAAATATATCCATCAAGATCGACCACTAGATCAACCACTTGCTGCTCAAACTTTAAAATACCCTTTTTATTACTAAGATTTTTACCAAAATCATTTCATAGTTCATATATAAAACTTATGAACTCATTAAGCTCATTTTCCTCACATATTAAAGATGGATGATGAACATATATTTTAGATCTATGAAATAATTTCGTAGATCTTCAATATATGTCATCAACTAGCTTTTTCCTTTAGAAAACATTATTATCGGTCTAGGGTTTCAAAATACCCAACTAATGATTTCTAACATTTTGAAAACAATATTTGAAATCTAACCACATAAACACATATTCATTAATACAAACCACCATCCTTATACTTCGGAACCACCATGGTCCACCATACACACAAAAACTCCCACAACAAACATTTATACAACACAACATACAATAATATACATAGTTAATCAAAACTAGGGTTTAGAATCACTTTAAAAAACATTTTGTGTGCTTTATTTCTTCTTGCTAGGTAGCTCACTAACAATGGATGATCCACCTTGATACTAGAAGACTTCTGCCTTTACTTAAGGTTTCTCTCTTTTATTTTTTCTAGCTTTCAAACTTTCTCAACTTTTCTCAAAACTTTTCTTTCTTTCTTTTCAACACTTAGTAAACTAAGAACTAATGAATGGGTGAGAGTATATTAGACTTTACTAGCAAAAATATATACTTACAAACATTGTAAGTATACATTTCACCCAACACATCACCATAGACCTACTAGTTTGCTCACCAACTATGTCACATCCCTCATTTTGCTTCTACACAAGCTCTTAAACTTCCAAGGGAAACTAACTAAGCTCCACAAAAGTTCATTGTTGCTGCCAAAAATGGAGGTCCACAAGCCCCTAAAAATCTTCATTTTCCTTTTATTTTAATTACTTAATTGTGGATTGTGGTAATATAAATACACACACACACACACACACACACATATATATATACACACACACACACCAACACATATACATTTGGGCTAGGGTTTTGGGCTTTAATTCATTAATTCCTTGGGCTTTATTAACATTCACATTGGGCTTCAATTCCATAATTGATTGGACCATTAGTTAATTCCAACATTAATTTAGGTTTGGCCTTAATATTAATTACTACATTTATTACGCCTTAATTAATCCCCATAATCCATTTCACTAACTTAGTTAGGGTTTGGATCATAGTTAGGGTTTGGATCATAGTTAGGGTTTAATTAAGGTTCTTGATAACTTGCTTAGGGTTTTTAATTAACCTTACTACCTCCTTAATCCAACCAAATTAATTAGGGTTTTCGTCTTCTAGTTACATCCTAATTGGTTTAGTTAGAATATAATCAATTTTTGAATAGTAATTACGTTCTTAAGTACCAAACAATCGTTATTCGTGAATGTAAAATTTCAAAAAAACGAAAAACGCTTTTCGCGTGAATAATGTTTTCCCGCATTATTTTTTCGAAAATTTTTATTCTTTTACAAATCATTAACACATATTAAACTATCACATAATACATCGATTAGACCATAGAAATCTTCTTTATTAATCATTAACGATCATATTACAAAAGCTTCTGAATTCTGGATCATTACAATAATGGTAACAAATTAATATTTTGTAAGATGATTTTATGATTGTTTTCTAGTAAATTATATTACTAATTTTTATTTTTGACTCAGTTGAACTAAACGAAGGGCCATGTTGTACAATTATAATATTATTTTTGATGTTTTAGATTTTATTTTAACAATTTTATTGAATAGAGTAATTAATTTTTAATTTTTATTTAATAATCGAATCATATAATCGATTAGTATAGCTTTTTTTTATTTTAATAATAATAAAAATTATATTACCTAAATAATAATTAAATATTTCTTATACTCAAAATAATAATTATATTTATATTTTAATAATAGTAATGAATTTAAGTTAGGTAGATGATTTTAATAATTTTTTTATTTTCTTCTCAAATTATAGTTTCTAAGTGGTAATATAATTCATATATTTGAATAAAAGAAATCAACTAATATTAGGTAAGATGATCTTATTTTGATTAATTTCTTATAAAATTATATTATGAATTATGTTTTTTTTTAAACTATGATATTAATTCTAATTTTTGAATAAAAGTAACAAATTAATATTAGATAAGATGAACTTATTTTGATTATTTTCTTATAAAATTATATTATTAATTTTAGTTTTCTTATAAAACTATTATACTAATTCCAATTTCTTATTTTAATGTATAAATATTAAAAGTTGAATTAATTTAAGAAAGTAAAAGATTGAACCAAAAAAGAAAAAGGAAGAACCAAACCAAAAAAAGAAAGACAAACCAAATAATCTATTTAATTGTAGCGTAAATAGATTCAATAATTTAATACTTAATTAAATATTTAATAATTTAATAAGTACAATTATCTTCTCTCCTAATTAAATATTTATCATACATTTTACTGATTATCATAATAATTAACATAATAAATCATTAGTTTATACCGTCCGTGCTTCGCTTAAGGCTGGTGAGCTTGTTAATGTTGATTTTAGATACTTATATGAGATAGGGATTAGAGGTACCAAAACAAATAACTACATGTTAGTGTTTTATTTTATCATATTGGGTTGCATATTTTACTAGTATAAATGGGCTGACAACGTTGGGCTTGACCCTGCAATCTATTAAGTCTAGTGTGCGCACAAAAGGGCCCTTTGGGTCTGATAGGCTTAGGCTAGATTCTTTGTCACTTTCAGATAGTTAATTAGTTATCATATCCAATCCTAATTGGTATGTGAGTTACTTATTCAGCAGTGACTAGGATGACAATTATCTTCTCTAACTATACTTTGGAGATACGATTCCCAAATAGGAGTCATAACCCTAAGGAATCGATAGGATACTATAAATACATGGTGAACAATAGAGGCACACAAAAATTATTTTACCCTACTAAATACTCTTTGCCTCCATTGTTAACGTATCTTGAAGCTTGTACTTATTCTCACACCGGAGGTATCTCCCGGGGGCCCAAGTCGTCAAGCACTTCTGGTGGTTTTCCTTATGCGAGTTCACGTCCAAGCCGGTGGTTGAACGTATGGACAAATTTGAGCATTAACATTGGTACTAGAAGGAAGACCTTGTAGTATTTAGCAGAGACGATATTTTCAACCAAAAACGATTAACATGGCAGTCTCATCACCCCAAAAGAGCCAAAACAACTCTAGGGGACCAGCCCCATCAGAAACACATCGTGTGATCGAAGCTAAAAAGTAGCATCCGCTCCAAGAGATCTTTGACCGGAAGAAAACTCTAGGCCTCCAACAAGAAGAGCCTGATAAGTAGTACGAGGACCTGAAGAAGGTTGGGAATGATTCGTTGAGTTAGAGAGGCTCGGTCTCCCTCTCAGGTCGTCATGATCATCACTCAGATAGACGTCGTAACCGTAAGCATGATCAGATAACAGCGAGCTTCCAATCAATTCGTACCAACAACTTGAGGAAACGGTCGAGATCTCTCGCAAGGCGAAACATGGATGATCGAGATAGAAGACATCGAGAAGGGAGTCACACAAGAAAGTCATCCCCAAAGAAGCAAACAAGCAACTTGGGTCTAAGAAATCACGAGTATCACCATTCATAAAAGAGCTCGAGGAAACCAAGATTAAAAAAAAGTCTGAAAGTCCGTATCTTGAAGATGTATGACGGGACGGGTGACCCTAATGATCACACCTTTTCGTTCAAACAAGCTATGCACTTTCACGGCCATGATATGTCGGCAATGTGCCACCTTTTCATATCCACCCTGAAGAAGATGGTTAAAGTGTGGATTATTTCTTCGCCTCCACGATCTATTGATTCCTGAGAGGAATTGTAAGAACAATTCCATGCACGCTTCAGCAGTAATAAGAGGCACACCAAGATGATCACATCACTACTTTAAGTGAAGCAAAGGCCTAGCGAGATTCTTCAGCAGTACATTAAAAGATTCGGAGATACAATTCTTGACCATGGGATTGAATGTCGACAAATCTAGCAGACTGATCGAAGAGATTATCGCGAAAGCTCTCTAGACTCTAGCTGAGGCCTGTGAGAAGGTTGATAAGTACATAAAGCTGGAAGAAGCCCTGCCAATCTTCGGGGTTCTTCAAAAAGTGCATGTGATTTTTTCCAAAAGACCCCGAAGACGATGATGCCGATAAGAAAGAAAACAATAAGAGGGGGAATGGTAAAAGGGATTTTAAAGGAGATTGGCAACAAAAGAATGACAACTTTAGATATCAGAGAAACAGAAACTATGATAAAGACTACACCCCCTTGAACACCAACAAAGCCAACATCATCAAATAAATCAAGAATGAACCTTTTTACCAAAAGACCCTAGAAATAAGAGTTTTTGCCAAGTAGAAGAACGTTGATAGATACTGTGTTTACCACAAGGTGAAAGGCCATGATACCGGAGACTGTTACCAGCTGAAAGACTTTTTAGAGAAGTAGGTGCAAAATGGAAACCTAAACTGTTATGTCGCTGAGAAATACAGGTAATCCGCCTTCCACTGGATAGCACCACCACTTCCTTCCACAACACTAGGGGAGTCGTGGATGTTATATCCGAAGGCCTTTGTCAGAGTCGTTCATCAGGTGTCTTGATAACCTAGGGATGTTAAAATGGATCCCATCACTTTTTCAGATGAGGATTACCCCGCAGGATTGATAACACCTTATTAAGATGCTCTAGTCACAACATCACAGGTCAACACCATGTACTTAAAGCGAGTCCTCGTTGACAATGGAAAGGAAGTTCAGTCAATATACTTTATAGCCATGCGTACAATTAGCTGGACTTGGGAGGGCAGGAAGCTGGAGATCTGTAATGAGTAGCCTCTTTATGGCTTCAGTAACAATCTAGTGAGAATTGTAGGAACTATTGAATTATCGGTGATCTTCGGCACAACAAAAAGCAAGCCTCCATTATGGTAAGGTTCTATGTGGTCTAGGTGGAAAATAATTATAATGTTATTTTGGGAAGAACTGTCTCATCAGCATTGAGAGCTGTCACCTATATCCCATACTTGAAGATGAAATTCCTAACAGAAAACGGGATGGGGAGATAATTGGAGACCAAGATCTCTCCCGAAGATGCTACATTTAGACCATCCAGACGACTTTTGTGGGGGTCAGTAAATAAAAAACCATGATGAAGATTGAGTTAGAACCCTTCACGGAAGGAGGCATAGCCGCATAGAGCCGATAACAACGCCTGCTGAAGACACTAAAGAGATAGAACCCGTTCTTGGGAGATGATGAGAAAATAGTATAGATCGGGCTTGGGTTATAGATAGACTTCAAAAGACGCTTGATTAACTGGCTGATGGAATAATCAGATATCTTTGCCTAGGCTCCAACCAATATGCCAGGGATAGACATAATCATTATTGTTCACAAACTTCCCAATATGAGGCATGTAAAGCAAAAATTCTAGAATATAGCTCCAGAATGCCAGAAGGTGATCGACGAAGAAATTGACAAGCTCTTGACAACAGGTTTTATTTTTAAAATAGACTATTTGAAAATGGTTTGCTAATGTGGTGTTAGTCAAGAAACATAACGGGAAGTGGAGGATGTGCGTTGATTACATTGACCTCAATAAAGCATGTCTGAAAGACTAATTTCCCCTTCTGAGCATCGATCAACTCATTGATTCTACATCTGGGCACACAATGCTCAACTTTCTTGATGCCATCTCGGGATATAATCAAATTCCCATGCATACCAAAGTCATCATGAAGACATCCTTTATAACCCACCGAGCGATGCAAGCTTTTAAAGTCATGTCGTTCGGTCTCATTAATGTCGATGCCACGTACTAGCGTATGATGAACAAGGTGTTCAAAGATCATATCAATAAAAATATGAAAGTTTACGTAGATGATATGATAGTCAGGAGCATGGAGATAGAATATCACCTAGCTGACCTCAGAGAATGTTTTCAAAACATTTGGTATTACAACATGAGGCTTAATCACACTAAATGCACTTTAAACCCCAGGCCAGGCAAATTTTTGGGATACATGATAAGCCGAATAGGGATTGAAGCCAATCCTAAAATGATATCAATTATACTTAACATGCAGCCACCGAAGAGCTTCAAAGAAGTATAGAGATTGACTGAAAGACTAGCATCTCTTAGGCAGTTCATTGCCAGATCGGTAGAGAAGTGTCTCTGGTGTGCTATCGCAGGCAACCAAAAATAAAGTCTTATAATGAAAAGTAATTATGTAGCAGTACAAGCAAGAGTCGATCTCACAGAAAATGATTAATATAATTTTATGTTATGTAAACCAAAACGGTTGTTTTTAAATTAACAAAAACTATTTAAATAATATAAACTAAAATAAAAATACGCAACTAAGGCAGAATAAATTACCAAAATAAGTCAGAAGAACAAACATTGGGTTAAGTTAACATCCACCATCAGAAATTTATACTAATCATTGACGCTCACATAAATTAAATAATATTTTGAATATTTATCGTTGATATAATTTTTCTATCTCTCCTTAATTTTAGTTAATTAGAAACAAGCGATCTAAATAACCATAACTACTAAACAACCATAGACACGTGCTAAAAATTTAATGTAGAAGCAACTTTGAGAATTAAAAAAATCGATGAAGCTAAACAACACAAGCACAAGCGGCTGTATTTAATTTAGTTAAATATTATTCCTAAGATATAATAATCTTTTGATCTGCAGCCAATTATTAATCTTAGTTGCATCATAAATTAGAGTGATTAAATAATTACGGATTTGATATCTAATTTAGCAGTAAATTGCAATGAATAATAAACTAGTATGCATTGTAGCAATTAAATGAATAATCATTAAAATTAAACACAGAAGAATATTCAATACTCAAAATATAAATCAAACAATTAAAATCAATTAAATCTCACGGTGTATAAATTTGGATGACTTCTGTTCACTTAAACCAAGAACAAGAATTTAGCTACACATGACCATAAAATCATCAAAAAATAATAGAAGAAGAAATCTGTAAACAAAAGGTTCAAGAGATACTCCAAATTATGTCTAATAATATGTATTTATAGGCTACATAATTTTTTCAAATCCTAATAGGATTTAAAATAAACTATTAATTAAAATTCCTATTTTTAATCTTTTTCCAAATTGCTATTGGAATCTTTAATTTATTTGCTTTAATTTATTACTAGCCAGATGACCCACGCGGAATTGTAAACCAGCTGGCTAGAAATCTGCTTGCAAGAATGAGGGAAAGGAATAATGGCCCATGGGTAAGCAAGAATGTGAAGAAATGAGCCTCAACCAATCGCACATGGTGCTAAGCATGATTCCATACCTTCTGTAAAACGATGTTATTCCCTTCTAATACAATTAGTTAATCCCTCACTGCACATGGCGCATATATTGCTGCTCCACAAGTACATACGACGCCATTTATGCTTTAACCTCTGCTGAACCCATTTCGTGCCTAGCTCGCCAGCTTGAATGCTTTAATTACCGTACTACCATTGAACATTAATTTACCTATAAAATAAAATAAAAATTAATAAATATATTATAAAAGTAATAAAAATGCATAAATTAAATAAATTGTCTAAAATACTTAAAAACTCACAAATAATTAAGTCTAAAAATATCTAATAAATAGATATAAAATATATTTATTAAATACCCCCACACTTAACTCTTTACTTGCCCTTAAGTAAAACAAAAATAAACTATAAAAATAAGACTAATAATTATGCAACACAAAAAACATGAGCAATAAATTAATTTGAAATTCATCATGGCCTCAAAGATTTCACCAATAATAACTTTAGGACAAAATTTTAAAACCATGTAAAGCCTGAAATTTCAACATATTTATTAGTCTTACTTTATTCTTGACCCTTTATGTGTGTGAATTCAAATGTATTAAACTAACCAAAACTCAGATAAGTTTAGATCAATAATTACCTTTTAAAAGATATACAACAAAACTCGATATACTTATTTTTCACATCACTCTCTGCTAATACAGATAAATATAAATCGAAAGATCAAAAGGTTATGAAACAATTAAATACATTAGAATTATTAATATCAATTTTTCAAAAAATATATATATTTTTTCTTTTTCTTTCTTCTAAATGGGTGCATTTTATGTTCCATCTCATTTTTTTCCACCAGGAGCTAGTGCGTTTTACCCTTCATCTCACATTTTTAAGTGTGTATAAGTGAGTGCATTTTATACTCAATCTCAACCTAGCATAATTTTTCTTTTTTAATTTAACAATCTTAGAAAAATTACCCAAATCATCTTTCTCAAATTATATTTTGCTTTATATTTCACTTTAAGTTACGATCAAATAAAATATAGAGTTCATAAAATATCTTCCATAAGCATTTAACTAAATAAATTTTCTTTAAATTATAACTAAGTCAAACAAATGAATATGTGCACAAAAATAAAGGATCTCAAACAAAGTAATGACCAACAAAAAGCAAAAAATTCAAGCTAAGCAAAAATTTATCCATTTTTCAAATGTTATGAAATAAAAATTAATTTTTTTTTTATCATTGGCTATTAATTTAATCCAATTAACTTATTGTTCAAGTGGCTCATCCTAAAAATAAAACTACTACCTCATTTTCATAGAAAAAATGATTGCACTTAGCATGTGCAACAAATCTTTAAACCTCAAGATTGTCCTAAGTGGACGAGTTGTGTCTCGTGAGAGTTTGTAGTGAATATACCCACAGAATTCATTTTTTTAAAAATTCAATATAAAATATGATCTAAAAATAACAAATATCTTAAATTCCTTTCCCCACACTTAAAACTTACATTGTCCCCAAAATAAAGTAAGATGTAAAGAAAAATGCACAAATAACTAAAATATAAATGCAAAAAAAAAAAAAAATTATACTTCTCTTGAGTTACTATGACGACCTCAAATCCAGGTTCCATAACCTCGGGTTTGGTTCTCCATTATACAATACTTACTATCAATTAAATACATAAATTGCACTTAAATTTTGCGGAATAATACAAAAGATTCCTTATAAAAAGGCTACACTTCCCAATGTCGATTAACCTTAACATAGACATTATATATCTTAAGGGAATACAAAAGATTTACAAAAGAAATTACATAAAATTAATTAATCTAGCATGTATCAAGCTAATCTAAGCGATGACTTTTTCCTTGCCTTTGTCATGTTTAGAACACGCTGACTTAGCTGAAATAAGTCATGATATAGTAAGAATGAGCAACTAAATGGCTCAGCAAGTTTATAAGCAAATAGCAGGATATATCATGATGAAAGAAAAATTAATATCAGGGTTTTCGACAATAGATAACAATTGTGAAAGAAATCAAGAATCAATTTATTAATATAAGAATGGATTGACTCTTTACTGCTGAGTGGTCTTTAAGGACCATGAACTCCTACTAAAGTATAACAGACATTTGTATATATCTGACTCCTCGAAAAACTAGTACTCGAGGGGATCAGCCTCTTGTACCATATGTATATGCATAACATTCAGACATCTTGCGCAAATTCGGTTTCCCGACAAATAAAATCCCCCTTATTTAAGGTTGTTCATTCTCAGTCTTACTATAAGAATTCGCACCAACCAATGGTTTGGATAAGCTTTTAAAAGATTCAACGTGATGAATTTAACATGCATTGTCTAGTTGAAGCAACTAGCTTAGACTTTCTTAACAGTTCTTGAATTAATGAACTATACATTTACAAATGCACTATGTACGAATACAATAACAATAATGATGTGGAATAATTTTAGATAATTAATCCACTTAAAGCTTTGTCAAATAACTACGAGTGTCGATACTTGCTCAATCAACAATTGAATTGCTCAATGTAAATACGTTTGAAGAACTTTTGCAACAATAAATACAAGTTAGGGTTAAGGAAAACTTGACTCGGACGTATTCTATTAGTAATCAATTCAATTTAATTCGCTTTGAACAGACCTAACAATTAATCAGTTTGATCTTAAATTAGTACCATATACACATACATATGATAACCTTTATAACTCTTTCGTAACCACATAATTATAGATTTACGGGTATATTAACACTTAGAAAATATTATTATTACTTGATAATATTTCAATCACATAAAACCTATATTACATATCTAATATAGATCATACACCTATCTAATACTATTAACAATTTAATTAATCTTATAATATTATTAATCATTTAATAATATTTTATTAATCTTCTAATATTATTAATCATTTACTAATATTTTATTAATTATCTAATATTATTAATCATTTAATAATATTTTATTCATTATCTAATATTATTAACTATTTAATAATATTTTATTAATTATCTAATATTATTAATCATTTAATAATATTTTAATTATTTTCTAATATTATTAACTATTGAATAATATTTTATTAATTATCTAATATTATTAATTATTTAATAATATTTTATTCATTATCTAATATTATTAACTATTTAATAATTTTTTATTAATTATCTAATATTATTAATTAATTAATAATATTTTAATAATTATCTAATATTATTAATTATTTAATAATATTTTATTAATTATCTAATATTATTAATCACTTAATAATATTTTATTAAATATTTAATATTATTAATCATTTAATAATATTTTATTAATTATCTAATATTATTAATCATTAAATAATATTTTATTCATATTCTAATATTATTATTCATTTAATAATATTTTATCTTTTTATTAATATTATTACTCATTTAATATTATTTTATTGACTTTATAATATTATTATACTTTAAATAATATTTTAATATTTTTCTAATATTATTATTTATTTAATAATATTTTATTAACTTAATTATATTATTAATCCTTTAATAATATTTATGCAATTTTAATTATTAAATCAATTATCTATAATTTTAAAAATATATTTATTAAGTCCAAAAATACCAAAATAATTTTTGAAACATTTTTCATTCTCTGATTCGAAATGATCCGACCCGACCCGGCCCGACCCGACCCGACTCGGTTCATATTTATTATTTTTCCCGGAACAGTGCACGGAGCCCCGACACAGTGATTTGTATTGCAACACAGCGCCTCGGCGCTGTTTTGCAGAAACAAATTTCAATTTTCAGATTTTTGACAGTTTTGACACTTTAGATTCAAACCTTGATAAAATGAAATATGCACATCTAAATGACACAAAATCATGTTTATGTGTTCCTAACTTCTTGTTTTACAACATTTCATGGTTCGATCGAATTTTTGAAAACGTTTGACACATAATTTAAGGATCGAACCACTTAGGGTTTAAAAATGACCTACTTGCGGTAATAGTCATAACTCCTTTGTTTTTCAATATTTTTGAAAGCTTCAAGTTGGGTTTTCTTTAAAACTCATATATGTAACTTTTTAGCAATTAAAATCTATTTTCTAATTTATACATTTTAAAATACAATATTAAACATCACATGCTTAGTTAGGGCTTTACCGGTAAATTTGATATGAATATTTCTTCTACTTTTAAGCATAACACACATACCAAAACATGATTTAAACACATCAAACCATGAATATACATATATAACATAGTTTAAGACTTCTAGACCATCAAAATAACTTTTGATCGATTAAAAATATATTTTAACCGTTTAAAATCTATCTAAACTACAAAAATAAAATAAAGAAGGGTTGGAGCACTTTTAAACCTTGATGACTTGTGTGCTCTTCTCCTTCTCCTACCAAAGTATGAAATGAGGCTAGTGGACATTCACTAAGCTCCTCCTCTTGCTATTTCTCATAACCTATATGTGTGTTCTCTCTTTCTCTCTTGGAAATGCTCTCTCTTTTCTTTCTAGAATGCTAGAAAATGAACTAACCAACATAGCTCATGAGTGGAGCATCCTATATATAGTCAAATGTTAATCATTCATTAACTCTCCTAATTCACCAATGTTGGTGAATTTAGAACTTAATTTAGTTTACAATTGCATGGATGAACAAGTTGATAGATATGGTGAAAGACTAGGGTTGGTGAGCTACTATGACATAGTGTATGTTAGAAGTAATGTGAGCAAACAAGCCACCCCCTTGTGGGCCCACCATGACCGGACAAATGGCCTATTTATGGCTATTTTTGCTTTATTTTTTATGCTTTAATTATACATATATACATCCATATATATATATACACTTATATATATTAATATTAACCAATTTTGACTTCCTATTGGGCTCCACATTGGACTCTAGTATTTAATATATTGGACTCATCCATTTAATTTCTTTGGGCTCAATTTAAATGTTCTATTGGGTTAACATTTAATCACCTATGTTACATTTAATTAAATCAAGTATTGGGTTAGGGTTTAATTAATTACATGGCTAGGTAAATTTAGTTGACCTAGTTTACAACTCATTTGGATTTAAAATATAATCCAATTAGATTTATTTTAGTTAATTATAACATCTTGCTTTATTGCTTTAAATAATTATACACATACACAAATATATTCATTCAATCATCTAATGCACAATTAATTAGTACAAAAATTTTAATTCATTGCTAATTATTTAATAATTATAATTACAATGTTTAATAGAATTCGTGGTCATTACAGTTACCTCCCAAGCAACGCCTTTGTTTATTGTCATTGGCTTGACGGCATGCTTAAACATCATGTTACTCCAACTTCATAAATTTTGAGAATCTCATCCATCTTCACAACATTCATCATAGACAAGTTCAGTCTTCTTTGCGGTTGACATTAAGGTTTTACTCCCTCTTCAAGAAACATGTATTTGAGATGATCGGGGATAAATTTTAAACCTGTAATGGGATCCTGCAAAATAGAAGGTACAAACTTCTTGTTAGAAACTGGTAAGTCAATATAAGGAACATTACCGAATTTCGGAGAATTATTCAATGTTGCAACAGTTTTCTACAATTCAGTTTTCAAGGCTAATTCCTCTTTCTCTTTCTCAAGATTATGACTAAGTGCAGTTTCCAATACATCATTTCCATCGAGTTCAAAAACTTACCGTGCTAAAGAATCAATCACATCAATAGAATAAATAGGATTATTGTCACTAGAATATTTCATGGCATTATAAATATTAAACTTAACAATTTTGCCATCAAATTCCATCGTAAGTGTACCAGTATGAATATCTACCTTGGTCTCAAATGTCTTTAAAAATGGTATTCATAACACAATAGGAGCATTTTGATCACCATTCTCCATATCAAACACATAAAAATCAATAAGAAAAGTCAAATCATTAACTTGCATAAGAACATCCTCAATTACACCTCTAGGATAAGCATTAGATCTATCAGATAACTGAATCACATTACCAGCTTTATTCAAGGGTTCAAGTTTCAACGAAGCATATATAGAATATGGCATGACATTAATAGAAGCTTCTAAGTTTAATATGGCCATTTCGAAACTAGTGTCGCCTATCTTTTAGGGGATAGAAAACATACCTGGATCTTGACACTTTGTAGGAATTTTTCTTTGAATAACTACAGAAACATTCTCCCATACTTCTACCGTGTTATATCTTTTGAGTTCTTGTTTCCTCTTATGTGTACACAGTTCTTTCAGAAAGTTAGCATAATGAGGTACTTCTTTAATAGCATCTAATAATAGAATATTTACCTTGTATCTACAGAAAGTTTTATATAAATTTGAATTTTTCTCATATTTTCTATTTTTTGTTAAAGCAGGAAGAAATGGGGGTACTGGTTTATAATCAAATAGAGATGGAAATTTACGCTTAGGTGTACCATCATCACAAAGAACATTGTTGTCTTCATTGTTTATGTTGCCCTACTTTTGCGATGTTTATACTGTATTCTTCAGAATTTCGACCTTTTCACCACTTCTCAACACGATTGCGCTTGCATTCTCCTTTGTATTCACCACTATTTAAGAAGGTAATTTTTCAGAACCTTGTGCCTCTAATCGACTGATTACAATTACTATTTATCCCATTTGTGTACTTAAATTCTAAATACTTGTTCGTGTTTCTTGTTGAAATTGCAAAGTATTAATGTCAAGTGATTTAACAATATCCTCTGAAGATATATTAGAATTAGATGATTGGCCCTGTTGTTGGTCGGAATATGGCTGACTGTATTGTTGATAGCTTGGAAAGTTTTGATTTACGGGCTAATTCGCTTATGGATTCTAATAGTTAAAATTAGGATAATCCCTCAATCTCGAGTTATATGTGTTTGAATAGGGATCATATTTCTTTTGCGGTTGCCCAGGAAAACCACCTGCTGCATTCACATGTTCATTGGACTCCTCTTGAAGAGTTGGGCACATATCAGTTGGATTTCCTACTACCACACAAATTTCACAAGTTGCGCATTACCTACAGCCATTTGACGAATAAAGGAAGTTAGACTAGCAATTTGTTATTCAATTGAAGAAAATTTTTCCTTATTGACACTTTTAGATGAAAAATCAAGCTGAGTGCCAAATTGTGGAGAATTGGCCGTCATATTTGCAATTAAGTTTCTCGCAGCTTCGAGAGTTTTATCTACTAAAGCTCCTCCACTAACAACATCAACCATACTTCTTTCGATAAACAGAAGCCCTTCGTAGAAATATTAAATAAGAAACTGCTCACTAATTTGATGGTGGGGATAGTTCGCACATAACTTCTTGAAACGTTCCCAATACTCGTATAGAAATTGTCCATTGTTCTGCCTCACACCACAAATTTCTTTTCTAATGTTGGCTGCCTTTGAAACTGGGAAATATTTCTCCCAAAATAATTTCTTCATCTCTTCTGATGTGGTGATGCTTTTGGAGGGTAGATAGTAAAGTCAATCCTTAGCCAAATCTTTCAAAGTAAATGAAAAAGCTCTTAATTTGATTCGGTTCATCCATAAAGTTTCATACTTGTGCACACCACATAAAATTCTTTCAAATGCTTGTGAGGATCTTCACCAGTAAGGCCATGAAAAGTGGGCAATAAATGTATCAATCCAGATTTTAACTCAAAAGGAGTATTAATATCTAAAGTAGGAAATTTTATGCATAAGGGTTGTTGATTCAAATCAAGGGCCGCAAGCTCTTTCAAAATTTGATTTTCAACCATGATTTCCTCCTCTAACCTGCACAACTCAATTAAATGATGAAAAACAAACTAGGAAAATAAAATCTAAGAAAAACTAGAAAATTTCAAAATAAAATAAGGATCACTAAAGCACAAAAATAAACTAGAATCACTCTTCGACAATGGTGCCAAAATTTAATGTGCTGTCACAAACAACTAAAAATAAAATCTTACTGAGAAAAATAATTATGTAGACTAGCAAGCAAGAGTTGATCCCACAGAGAATGATTAATTGAATTTAATGTTATGTAAACCAAAACGGAGGTTTTTAAATTAACATAAACTATTTAAAAAATATAAACTAAAATAAAAATACGCAACTAACACAGAATAAATTAAGAAAATAAGTCAGAAGAATGAACCTAGGGTTAACATCCACCATCAGAAATTTACACTGATCATTGACGCTCAGATAAATCAATTAATATTTTGAATATTTGTCGCTAGGATAATTTTCTTATCTCTCCTTAATTTTAGTCAATTGGAAACATGGGATCTAAATAACGATAACTACTAAATAACTTTAGACACGCGTTAAATATTTAGTCTAGCAACATCTTTAAGAATTAAAGAGATCGATGAAGCTGAACAACACAAGCACAAGCGGTTGCATTTAATTTAGTTAAATATTCTTCCTAAGATATAATAATCTTTTGATCTGAAACCAATTATTAATCTTACTTGCTTCACAAATTAGGATGACCAAACAATTACGGATTTGATATCTAATTTAGCAGTAGAACTCAACAAATAATAAAATAGTATTCATCTTAAGAATTAAACGAATCAATCATAAAAATTAAGTACAGAAGAATATCCAATACTCAAAATATAAATCAAACAATTAAAACTAATTAAATCTCACAGTGTATAAATTTTGATAACTTCTATTCACTTAAACCAAGAACAATAATTTAGCCACACATGATCATAAAATCACCAAAGAGAAGAAATATGTAAATAAAAGGTTCAAGAGATACTCTTAATTGTGTCTAATAATGTATATTATAGGCTACATAATTTATCTAAAACCTAATAGGATTTAAAATAAACTACTAATTAAAATTTTTATTTTTAATTCTTTTCCTAATTGTTATCTAAAACCTAATCGAGTCTTTATTTTATTTGCTTTAATTTATTCCTAATTGAGTGACTCACGCGGAATTGTAAACTAGCTTACCAAAAATCTACTTGCAAGAATGAGGGAAAGGAATAGTGGCGGGACCCACAGGTAAGCAAGAGTGAGAAGAAACGCGCCTCAATCGACCGCGTATGGCGTTGGGCATGATTTCCATGCCTTATGTAAAACGGTGTCGTTCCTATCTAATGCAATCAGCAAATCCTTCATCGCGCATAGCGTAGGCATTCTTGCTCCACAAGTGCATATGGCACAGTTTTTACTTTAGCATGTTGTACCCATTTCGCGCCTGGCGCGCCAGCTTGCATGCCTTAATTACTATATTGCCATCGAACATTAATTTACATACAAAATAAAATAAAAATAATAATAAACACATAAAATTAATTAAATTACCTAAAAAACTTAAAACTCACAAATAATTAAGTCTAAAAATATTTAATAAATAGATATAAAATCTACTTATCAGTCTCCCATTCTTTAACATGCTAAAAGGAGCCCAAAATTAAAAGATATTTCAATTGATAGACGAATGTGAGGAGGCCTTCGAACAGAGAAAGGATACATCTCTTCCCCTCCGATGTTGACTAAAGCCCTACCTAAGGAAGATCTTTACTTATATTTATTAGCAACCCCCTTTGTCGTCGGTTCAGCCTTAATAAAAGAGGATTTCGAGGAACATAAATCAATCTACTACGTAAGCTATGCTGTTCGAGACTAGAAATAAGATACCCAAACTTAGAGAAGTTGGCTTACGTGCTGGTCATTTCTAACCAAAAAATTTGACATTACTTCTAGGGGAGGATGATTGTCATATTCACAGGCCATCCCTTAAAGAAAATTCTATATCGCCCTGATTTATTTGGTAGGTTAGCAACATAGGTAGTGAAACTGAGCTAGTTTAACTTGAAGTTCGTCCTCGGATAGCAATCAAAGCACAAGCTCTCATTGATTTCATAGTCGAGTGCTCTTTTCTCGAAGATTTGAAACACGAGCAACCAATTACTACGTATCCTACATCTGCATCTGATGAGCCTACTTGGACTTTATTTGTGGACGAGTCCTCCACGGATACGAAAAGTGGGGCTAGAGTGATTCTCACATAGTTTGAAGGTTTTAAGGTGCAGCAGGCTATATGGTTCAAGTTCATAGCCACAAACAACATAGTAGAATATGAAGCCCTTTTGGCAGGACTGAGACTAGCACGAAGCCTACATGTGCAAAATCTGATCATTTACAGAGACTCGCAACTAGTCGTCAAACAGATCTTGGGAGACTACGAAGCATAAGAGATACACTTGTAGTCTTATCTGCAGTTAGTACACAACTTACTGATTTACTTCCCAAACTACTAAATCATTGGCGCGGTCAGGGTAGATAACACTATGGCCGATGCCCTGTCCAAATTAGCCACTACTGATCAAGGGAACTTGGAAGGTTCAATTTACTTTGAAATACTTTAGCAATTGAGCACAATGGTTCAGGAGGTAATAGACTTAGATCAAGAAGACTTATTGTGACGCCCCCAAATTCGGGTTCCAAATACCTGGATCCGGTCATCACGATCCAATACAAACATTCACCTCTAAATAACATACAGTAACTAAATGCGGAATAATAAACATATGTTGTTCATTCAAAAGGTATTACTAATCCCAAGATACGATAACCTTACACAAAAGTACACAAATACCCTTAATAAAGTACTTAGGGTTTATATTACATAACAATTAATTTATTTAACTACAAGGCTGCATCTCGAAGTCTATCACTTCATCTTTCCTTTACCTTTGTTCTTTCCCGAATTCTCGGGTTGCACTGCAATAAGGTTTCATGATATAGCAAGAGTGAACAACTAGTTTGCTCAACAAGTTTAAATAACAACAAGGAACAATATATCATGAATGAAAGGGAATAGCTGAACAATTCAATAATGTGAATAACATAAGCAGGAATAATAATTTGCTTTTAAAATTAGGATAGTCAAATAGACTATGAACTATAAATATCCACTGGAGTCAATAGCAGGTTGACCCAATGGTTACTACCAGAAATATATACCCGAGGGGATCAGCCTCAGTACAATATGTGTATGCATAACATTTAATTTTCGTATTTTTTTTGTACCTGATATTAGATACAGGGTACTCCCCTATAATCAAGGGGTGTTCATAATAGTCTAAGAATCCGCATCTTCAATGATTTGGATAACTTTTAAAATCTTTAACATAAATGTCTAGCCGAACAATGACTTAGACCTACTTTGAACAGTTCTTTAAACAATAGAACAATAATTAAGTACAAGTCAATGACTGTACGATATCAAGTGCAATAAGTGCGAATAACAATAATATTGATGTGGAATAATTGTAAAGTAATTAAACCACTCAAAGCATATTTAGAAATAACAATTCAAGTTTAGATAAATAATTTGCTCAATGAAATGAGTTTAGAGATAAGGAACTTGCCTGTACGCTCAGCTACAAATAATGTCTAGCTGTAACTAACTGGCTTTGGAAAGACCTAACATTAATAAAGTTGGTCTAATAATTAGTACGACGTATTTGCACAACTATACGCTCACTAAGGAACTTATCTATCACATAAGTACTAACACATAAATTACATTAGTCAAAATAATATTATTAACCTTATAGACATTCAATCATATTAGGTTAATAATTTCATAAGTTAGAAATATTTTTCTTAAGTGTTAGACGCTTATTAAACCCTTAAACAACTTATTACAATTGTTTAATTAAAGCATAATTAAATTTATTTTATTTTATTAACTCGATTTCTATTTAATTACTATTTAATCTTGGTTAAATAGAAATTAATTAATTAACTCTAGTTATTATTTAAAATAAATAATAACTAATTATACTTACTTATTATTTAATAATAATTAAATAATAAATAATTATTGATTTAATTTTAACCTTCTTTAATTTAATATTAATCAACTAATAGTTAACTAAGTAATTAACCTTGCTTATTATTTAATTTAAGGAAATTAAATAATAGTTTACTCATTTTAATCCTCTTTAATTAATTTTAATTATTGTTTAAAATTAAATAAAATTTAATTTATTTATCCTTATTTATTATTTAAATTAAATAACTTAATTTCCCTTAATTATTATTTAATGCTAATTAAATAATAATTAATTACTTAATTATCCTTATTTATTATTTAATAATATTTAAATAATAAATAGTTAATTTATAAAAAAAATTATCTCTCTTTAATTATTATTTAATAGGAATTAAATAATAATTGCTAATTTATCACATTTATTTATTATTAACATTTTAAAAAAATAAATAACTAATAAATTTATTTAACTTAACCATGATTTAGCTAACTAGATTAATATTTAAATATTAAACTTAATGAAAAATATCCTCCCCAATATCATTTTTGTATTATTATTATTTTTGTTATAATTTTAAATTAGTTTTTAAATATTTAAATTAATTAAATTTAACCCGAATGACATTTCTGTAAATAAGTTGAAAACTGATTCGAGGGCAGAATAGTAATTTCGCCCAGAAAAACACGGAGGGGCAGAATTGTAATTTCTGCAAAATCCGATTACCGCTCATTGTGTGTGCAGCATACAGAACGGCCCAAAACGGTGCCGTTTTGAGAAGCCGAAAACGGCTTCCGCGCGTACGCGCGGAGTAATTTTCTACAGACGCCAAACCCGTCGTTTGGCTCCGCGTTTTTTTTAGCCAAAGGCTTGCTCGCATTGCGCGGACTGTTCCCCTTTTTTTTCCCTTTAGCAGAATGTGAACAGTGCTCCGGCATACACATTTTAAATAAAAATATACCATCAAGTAAGCTTGAACTCTTCAATAAAAATCCAAAAAAATTACCAATACCTTAATATCAATTTATAACATGAAAATTTAATTTTTCATGATTTAATAGCATTCTTTTTTTATAAAAAATTTTACCTCACATAAACTACCACAAATCATAACTTTTTGTGCATAACTCAATTTTGAGTGATTCAAACTTTGTTTTTCTCATGATTTAATGTTCTATAATATTAGAACATTAAACCTAAGGTTTATAAAAATATTTTTGGTCATAAATTCCAAGACTTGTTTATACACTTCTAAACACATATTTTAACATATAAAATATACCAAAATACAAACCAAGCATATTAAACTCAAGCATGGCATAAATATTACTACCACGCATTATTAACTATATTAACATATTTATACACACATGTTAGTTTATTTAATTTAAAACAAAAATTAGATTTAGAATAATCATTACCTTGATTTAATGGCTATCTTCCTTTTTCTTCCAAAATAAGTGGTGAAAGAAGATGACATGAACTAGCTTAGAACTCCTTCTCCTTCTCTTGCTCTCTCTCAAAATACTTTGCTCTCAAACTCTCTCTTTTGAAACTTGGAGAAAATAATGAAGTGAAATATTTACCAATGCAAGTATACTTGTAAAATTATTAGATATACATAATATATCTAATAAGCTAGACCATGCCCCTAGATGACAACTTACACAAGAATGGCTAAATGACACATTAGGTGAAAAAAGGGATGATCCAAGTACTTGAAAAATCAAACAAACAATTCATTAATTAAATAAATGAAAAATAAACTAAAATAAAAACAAAAATCATTTTTTGTCTCTTCCCACCAAGCATGCTCGGCTGATGACTTATTGGTTTGTCCCAAAATCATAGTCACTTTCCACTTTTTAATTAATTAATAAGTTATATATAGTATTTTCCAAGTGGGCCAATTATTGGGTTTTATTTAAAATACCAATTGGGCTCCTATTAAATTGTTTGGGCTACTAATTTGTCAAATTTTATTATTCTCCACTTGGGCTACTAATTGACCCATGTTGGGCTAATTTAATAATTTACATATTAATTATTCAATCTATGATTAAATAAATAATTAGATTGAATAAATAATTAAATATTCTAACCCATTAGTATTAAATTACTAAATGGACTAATAAATATTATTATTAATATTTCACATTATTTACATTAATTAATAATTATATTAATTAATTTATTATATTTAATTAACTCATTATATTCAATTTAATTGAATATTTAATTAATAGGAAACTTATCAATTATTTTGATATTAAAACTTTAGGGTTTGTTCACTAATTTAAATAACATATTAGTGACCCCCTTTAATTAATTCTAGTAATTAATTACATAATCATTTAATCACATAATTAATTAATCATATAAAAAGATTTAAATAATCTCGTAAAACTAACTCGTTAGAAATTAAATTATTAATTTAATTAATAATGACGTGGAAATTCTAGGACATTACACTTATAGATGACACTGATCATCAACTTCTTGAAAAATGATGAGCTTCCTGAAGACAAGGCCTAAGCCCAAAAAGTCAGATATAAGGCCACCAAATATTTCCTTATCGACAATCAGCTCTACTGAAGGTCTTATTCTTCCCCATTACTCCGATGTTCGGGACTCTGAGATGCTGATTATGCCTTTCGGGAAGTACACGAGGGAATTTGTGGAAACCGTATGGGGGCAAAACATATTGACACAAAAAATCTTGAGACAAGGATATTATTGGTCGACTATGATTCAGGACGCCATAGACTTCGTCAAAATATGCCATAAATGCTAGCTATTTGCCTTTGTACCACACCTATTGCCCAAAGAGCTTACTTCGATACTCTCTTGATCCCATTTGTAGTATGGGGAATAGATATCTTGGGACCACTTTCACAAGGTAAGGGGCAAGTAAATTTCATTGTTGTCACCATCGATTACTTCACCAAGTGGGTGGAGGCCAAACTCCTCGCCCGGATAACCGAAGAAACATGCCTATAATTTTTTAGAGAGCAAATAGTCTTCAAATTCGACATCCCAATGACATTGGTTTCAGATAATGGATTAGTTCACTAGGCATAAATTTGAACAATTCCTACATGAATTACAAATCCAACATCGTCGGACATTTGTAGCATATCCACAGGCGAATGGCCAAGTAAAAGTCACAAATAGAACTCTCCTTAGTGGGATAAAGCGAAAGCCATAAGATCTAAAAAGAGCATGACCCAAAGAACTTTTACATGTATTATGGGCCCACCGAACTACTCCTCGGACCACTATAGGAGAGACTCCCTTCAAGTTGGCTTATGAAGCTGAAGCCATGATACCTGTTGAGATTAAGATCCCTTCACCCCGAGTCCAAAATTTTGATGAAATTTTCAACAGCGAAGGACTTTGGCAGGAGCTCGACCTTTTGGAAGAAAAGAAAGATGCAACAGTGCTTAGGTTGGTGACTTACCAACAACGTACGACAAGACACTTCAACAAAAAGGTCCAAAACAGGATGTTCAAAGTTGGAAACTTCATCCTTCGGCAATCCGAAGCCTTTACACCCCAAGAGACTGGCAAACTAATGCCTACTTGGGAGGGTCCCTACATGGTCATCGAAGTACTAAAAGCTGGCACTTACAAGCTTTAAACTATAGATGAGAAGCCTATCTCTAACACATGGCATGTTATTCGGCTTTGAAAATACTTCCAATAAATTTCCATACATGTTTTACTTCGTCTTTGAGGTTGTTTCCAACCGATATTGTCACTTCTTCAAAAATTAATAAAATTACGATTTTGTTAACGTATTGTTCTATGTCTTGATTTATTACACTTAGTTTATCTTTTAGCCTTACCATCAATTTTATCAGCTAAGGCTGGGGGGGAAGCCTAAGTGTTAGTTTAATATCAAACATAATGTATAATCATACAATAGAATTTAGTAAAGAGAAAAAGTCAAACAAATAAAGACATAAGCAGGCAAAATATGCGAATTGGAATTCTTATTAATGGACAAAATGTATACAAGATTTACTACAGGGTCATATCTCTTCGGATCTACTATAGAGCCCTATCTCTTTGGCTAAGTATCTATTACAAACATTGCCTCTCTCAATTCTCCATGAAAGGGAAGAGCTCAAGGAGAGAAAAGTCCAGTCTCAATGTTCAGATGGACATATCTTGCTTTTCCAGGAAGATAGATTAGTGGATTAAGTGAAAATTGAGCTTCCACGTGAAGAACAACTCGGGAAACGCCTATATAAATAGTATCTCCAACCTATGGCCGTATCATTCTGCAAGGTTACACGAACTAGACCACATACGTCACAGGGTTACACGGACTAGACTACAGATGGCAACAGTCTCAGCCTCAAAGCAAATGTGTTGTGAACTATCATGCTCTTATATATCTCTCACATATTTAACCACACGAGTTTCACGTCCTTGATCTTCTAGATTCCTAACAACAGTTATCATTACCTCACCGACAATAGGGGAAATCAAGGGCTGAAGACTGCTTTAAATAAACATTTATTTTCAAGAGATCTGATTTGGACTTGGTTACTTCATGGGACATGAAAAGCTCTGAACACAAGTTATGTACAAGCTTTTAATTGGATATCTTTGAATCTAGAGTTTTCCCCTTCGGTTTGACGCCTCCAGGCTCTCAAAGGAGTTTTCCTTTCTCTTTGATGCATTTGGGCTCCCGAAGGAGCTTGCCTACTTTGGTTATTGCAGTCTTGGACTCCTGGAACCTCCTATATACTTCTCCAACCCATTTTATATACTGAAGGAGTGGGGGACAATGTTGTTTTGCATATTTTACAAGTATAAATGGGCTACCAATGTTGGGCTTGACCCTACATTCCATTAAGTCTAGTGTGCGTATAAGAGGGCCCTTTAGGTCTGATAGGCTTGGGCTAGATTCGTAGTCACTTTCAGATAGTTAATTAGTTACCATATCCAATCCTAATTGGTATGTGAGTTACCTATTTAATAGTGACTAGGATGGTAGTTACCTTCTCTAACTATTCTTTGGAGATACGATTCCCAAATGGGAGTCATAAACTTAAGGAATCAATGGGATACTATAAATACATGGCGAACAATAGAGGTACACAAAAATTATTTTACCCTACTAAATACTCTCTGCCTCCATTATTAATATATCTTGAAGCATGTACTTATTCTCACACCGGAGGTATCCCCTGGCTGCCCAAGTTGTCAAGCACTTTTAGTGGTTTTCCATGTGCAGGTTCACGTCTAAGTCGGTAGTTGAACGTGCGAAGAAATTCGAGCGTTAACTTATTACTTTTAATTTCATAATAATCATACTTTATGTTTTACATGAAATGAATCGATATATAAATCATTTTTCTTTGAGTTTTAACTTTATATACTCAAGTCGCAAGTATTCCACAAAGAGTGCTCCGAAATAATAAGAAAAGAGAAAATATTCTTCTCTTAGAATTTTGAAATAGTTAGGATGAATATAATGGTGAGGTGAAAAAAGAGATTAAAAGGAAATTAATGATTTTCTTTTAACTATTTTGCTAAATGATTGCTACATAATTCTTGTACACATTTTATTATATCCCACTTAATTAACTAATTGAAGTGATTATCTAGTATGTTAAAATTTTAAATTTTTGATAAATTTTAATTTAACTAACACAATTAATTATGTATAAGAACGCGAAATAATTCTCATTGAAAAATAAATCAAATTATAAAAACACTAAAATAGAGGTGATATTTGATAAACTCACAATTCATTTACTTTATTATTCCTAATTTTGTCTTTATTATTATATTAGGTTATTTAATTAATATATTTTATTTTATAGGATTTAATATTTTATTACCATAAAGTCAAAATATTGGTGATCAAACAATATTTAATACTTCAATTTGTAGAAGGACAACTTTACATACACTACAACTAAATACTACTTCAAACACTACATATATCTCAACCATTAAAAAATAGGACCTGACATAAATTTATGTATCAGGCTCCATCTTTCAATGGTTGAGATCAAGATGTTGTATTTGGTGTTGTGCACTTATACTTATCCTTTATAGAATGAAGAAGGTAAAACAATCTTGATGTGCAAATCAAATCTAATGAAGGAAAGAAAAGTTTATGTAGAAGATTTCTTTGAAAGAAGTTGATTGCCACTAGAAAGTTGATTCCTACAAGGAATTAATTGAAATCGTAATGCTTAATTGAAACATTGATGTTTATAAATATAAGAGTATCAAGAGAGATTTTGATGTATTAGATGAGATTAATTTTATGTATTAATTTATTTTAAGAGTGTAAGTAGAATTAAATTACATCTTCATTATATACTCGTTAGAGGATCGTTAATAAAGGAAATGTTGTTTTTCAGAGGCACTAATAGATCTAGAAGGGGAGGTTGAATAGATCATTTGAAAATTCTTTCATTTTAAATAATAATTACTAGATTATAAATTAAGCAAGTTAATTTATTTGAACACAACGAAATATTAGTTTTAAAATCCCTTCAAGATTTATGAAAATCTCAGTTCTGAATTTTGGTTAACTTGTGAAAATCAATCACAACAGATACAATATAGTGCAAAAAGTAAAGAAGACACATAGATTTTTAAGTGGTTCGGAGCACAAATATCTTTTAGTCCACTCTTCTACTTTTCAAGTAGGGACTCCACTAAGGATGGTGATCACAAAGATCAATTCACACGAAACTATTACAATCAGCAAAATTACAAATATTCCTTCAAGTCACCAAGACTCGGCACCACAACGGTCATAAAGAGTAGTTCACAAAGAACCATTCAAGTCACTGATGATTGGTTTTTATACCTATTTATTTAATACTTTCGACCTTGATAATTTATGAATTCTTTAGCAATTTATTTAGTTTTTATTGTGTTTTAATCTTGTTTAGGTTTTATATATTGCTTATATATATTTTGATATATTTTATAATAATTGGAATAAGGGCTATCAGTATCAAAGCTTAGTGTTGCCAGATTTTGATTTTTTGTGTGCTATTGACATTGCATCCACTTCAGGGCTAATTTCGCATTGATCCAGCCATCATTTCTCATTTTGTCCAACATAAAAGTTGTAGATATACTTCTCATCTTTCCGAAACATCTTGAATCACCTCAATCGGAGTTCTAACGAGAGAGATATGACCAAAATACTAAAGGAGGTCAAACCAGAAAATAGTGGCAGAACTCTAGGCGTCCAAAAACACAAAGGAACCAGTGCCTAGGCGCCCAAGCCCCTAAGCGCCTAGGCGCCCAAATTATAAAAGAGTAGGGAGCCTAGGCGCCCAAGTTCTTAAGCGCCTAGGCGCCCAAATTAGAACAAGAAGAAGCGCCTAAGCGCCCGGTACCACTTTCAGCTACTGATTTCGGTAGAAAAGGAAGAAAAAATGTAGAAAGAAAACAAATCTCATTTTCCTTTTCTCTGGAGGCTGAGAGAGTGGCGATTTGGCGAGAGAGATGAAGAAGCACGGTGGTTTTCCACCATGGAAAACCACCATTTCTTTAATTCTTGATCCTAAATCATCCTATTTTTGGAATCTAACAATGAAGAAGATGAAGAGCAACCATTGAAGCCATTGATGGAAGCCATGGATGTTTGGGTCTAGGAGATTAATGCTTGGATGACAACAAGTTGTATCTTCTTAACTATTAGTTGTCTTTGTATTTTATTGTATTGGATTTATTATGCATTATGTAATGAATATTGGTTATGCTTCTTACATTGGAATCTAAGTATTGTTATTGGAACCCAAATAGTTGTTTGAGTTGATTTTCTCTCTCTTGATTGGCACCATATGGATTGGATTAGCATATTTTGTTCTTTATATGTATTGATTGCTTGGTTAATCGATTAGTTTGGTTGCCTGCATGAAATTGACAAATGGATTATAGTATGTTGACCTAAATATGATAACATGTGATTTTGTTATTCTACATAGTTGGGATGCATGATTTGCGTATTGGATAGGAATATACCTGTATGCCACGTGTAACCAATTAAAAACTTGTGCTTCAAACCCTTGTTTAATGTTAATTCTCATAAAAATATAGTGGATTATTTAGACTTGGGGATGCTTGTATTGCTATCGACAGAGGCGTATAAGTACTGTAGTGTTCTTGGTTGACCTTTCGTGGGTTATGGCCATATGAATGGGTTGTCATGTTTGTGCTAGTTGTTAATTGTTTAGTTTTGCAATCACTTTGGTAACTTGTATGAAATTGGAAGATGGACTATGAGTTTGGGCCTAAATATGATAACATATGTTGTGTATTTGTTCTTAGGAGCGTTTGCATAATTTGTGTGTAGGATAAACATATACCTGCATGCCGCGTGTAGCCAATGTGAGAATCTATACTTAAAAACCCTGCTTGTGTTAGTTCTCATAGAAATATAGTGAATTATCTTGCTTGGGTTATTCTTGTCTGAATTATGTCGAATGTGATAGGTTTAGATGAGATATGTTTATATGTCCTTCAAAAGAGGCGTATAGATACTTTTGTATTCTCGGTTAGCCATTCGTCGTGACCATAAGATTGAGAGGAGAGTTAGGAGATGAAAATAACATATTGGGAGAAATTACTGACTTAGATTCACCTATCTTTAATTGCTTTCTAGTTTAAATGTTAATTTGCATTATGTCCATTTACATTTCACTTCCTCCATTGAATCAATTGTTTGAACTAAGATTGGCTCGATGGATTCGATATTTGGGAATCATTAGAACTAATTCCCCGTGGGATCGACTTTTCTTATCACTTTATTACTTGTTGACCGTGTATGCTTGCACGTTATTCATTCAAATGAATTCGAGATCGGAATTTTATCTATTAAATAAAATATAAATAAAAGAGTTCTGATTTCGACAAACAGTCACTTAGACTTGGAATCACAACGGTCATTAAGACATGTTCACAAAGAATGAATGATTTCAAATGTGTTGCTAACTGGCTTTAAGTCTGATCCAGGATGACTTAACAGTTGATGAACTAGTTTTTCTTGATCATAGAGTAGAGCTTTTAAGATGTTTGTAGTAGTTCGACTTTTTTTTGTTCGTTAAGTCCCTCTTAGTTTAAATCTTCATGTTCTTTTATAGAGAGTCTTGAGATCTGCTCGTTGAAATGTAGTCGTTTGTTCATTTAATGCTTCGATACTGGAAGATCTCTGATATAGATATTTAGGGTTTGTGTCAACTTGCCTCTAGCTAGGATGTCACATCAGTTTCCAACAGAACCAGCCATATGGGTGTTGTCAGGTCACCAAACTAGTTGTTAGACACACTTCGCTCTAGCCTTCATTTTGAACTTGGGATGATTAGTAAACATCTTGGAAACTTCACCCTTCAGATCATCCCTTTATCAGCCTACTGTTAGAGCTTGTCAAACTCTACGATTTATGAGCTTTACGTTCTACCCTGTGATCTTTAGCTCTACGATTCTTTAGCAATGCGATCTTCTAGCTTTACGAACCATCAATTTTACGATCCTTTAGCTCTATGATTTGCTAAGCTGACTCTGTGAATAGTCTTGTTCTATGATTTATGAATAATTCTGTGATCTGAATATCTTGAACAACTCTACGATCGATCGATTTTCTATGATCTATACATTCAATTCATTTCATAGATCGACCTAACAAGTTTGATTTTCTATTCTAAGTCATTGTACATTGATTTCACACTTTAAGGACTTTACAAAAGCTACTGGTTACAAGTATACATTATCAAATTAAATCATCATCAAATCAAAACATGCATTTGTACTAACAGAAAGTTTTGTTATTTTATTTGTAGTCTTCTTCTTTATCTTACTTATTTTATTTATTTATATGTCTAACTAATTCATTTAATCTAGGATAAAGATGAAATTAAATATTTATTCATGATAGTATTTTTCATTTATACTATTAATTGCGCTTTAATGTTTAGTTGACTTCGCCTTCTTGTTTTGTTATTGAAATACCTTCATTTTATAATTTTTATGTGATTTTAAATTAATGAAGATGTTTTGATAGATTATTGTTAATATATGAGTTTTTTATAATCCATGCTTGCTCAAGAAATTTTGACGAGTTATAATTAATCTTTAAATTTTAATAGTTTATGCTTGTCCAAGTTAATTATAAAATTACTAAATTAAAGAAAAAAGAGATCAAAACTATAGTTAATTTTTATTTAAACTTAATTGATTTATTTTTCGAATTATGTACACCAAATCAGTGACATACGTAATTTGAGTTATAAAAATAAAAGAGATTGAATTATTTGTTATGTTTATTATTTTAATGAATATTTATTTTTGATAATAACAAATTAAATAAATAGATTAATTAATATTAGAATCCTCTCCATAGGTTTTTATTAATATATCCTATTTACTTTGACCAAAAATATATTTTTTTAAACTTATTGAATTAATATTTTATTAACCTTGATAAATTAATGTTAAGTGTAATAAATATTTATTTATAAAGTAATATTTTTTAAGGCAAGAAAAACTCCTATTATTAATATTCTAAATTATTATGCTTGCTCCAAAAAATGCTTTTGGCCTGCTTGGAAATTACTTGGTCGGAAAATTGCTTGCATGTTTGAAGTAATTTGTTTTGCATGCGAAAAGGCTTATTGTCTTTTTCTCATTCCATCTGAAATTACAAAGAAAAATTTAATGTATACACGTGGCCTTGAAAAGTTACTGGCATGTTTTTATTCTAAAAGGAACTTTGATGTTTTAAGGCTAAATGGAGTGCATGTGATTTGAAATTAAAATTAAAATAGTGGGACATTAATGTTTGCATATGCTGTTAACTTGAGAAGTTGGTTGACTCATCCGAAGCACATGGGCCGTAAAAAATTAAATGCAAGTATGTTTCTTTTGTTTGGCCAATCCGGGTGACAATTTAAAATTAGATTAAATCTTGGCCATCAAATTTTTAATAGTATTAGCCCATCGGTTGATTACAAATAAATTGTCAAAATGACGCTTTTACTCAGAACTTTAAAATTTTATAAATAGGAGGCTCTTCTTTCATTTTTACTTACCGATTTACAAAGAAAGAAAAGTTTATATTCCATGCCTACATTTTCTCTCTCTAAAAGCTTTCAAATTATCCTCTACTCAAAATTTATATATTGAAGAGAAAAATTGGTTAAAATATTTAAAATAAGTTATTAAATTAATTATTTGATTTATTTCATACTTGTTTATATTTTTAGATATATAAATATAAATTGTTATACATATTTATATATATCTATATTGTATCTATTTATATTATATAAAAAGTCAATACTTCGAATCTCGGATATTTCATTCGGATCTTCACGTATTTTAACTGTGGAAATACCGCTAAATAATTTTCTAACAAACTTTTTCTCGGATTCATCAACTTCATCAATAGTAACGTACCAATAATTTTCATTAAAATAGTATTTTCAATAAACTGCAGAATTACTAACTTAACCTGAATTCCTTTAAATTGTAACGCCCAAAAGTATAGAAATATCATTTTTAAATACTCTTGAAAATCATAGCTGGAACACCATAAATCCCAAAGACTGATATGAAAAGTCTATATATTCTGATCCTTTGTTATAGAGTATAACCAGGTGATATGACTATTCCAATTAGTGAGCAGATTAAAGGCAATAATTTTTGCAAGTTCATTACATCCTTTAATTGCTTCGAAGAACGGATCTGGATTGACTGTAGTAGAGCTTTCACCTTCATCCTTCCTAGATAGAACACGAATAAATTTTGCCTTAGGCAAATGATTCAACTCTGAGTTTGTAGGAGAATTATTCGTCGCTTCCTGGTTCTTAGCAACATTTGTTTCGGGCATTCCATAGTTAACTTCCTGATTTTCAGATGTCATACTTAACTGTGGTCACAAAATAAATGTTAGTTAAACAAATTGACTCATCACTTCCTGTCCCTATATTCAAATCGACTTATTAGATAACAAAATCTAATTTAGGTAGAACATACTAGTGACTGATTCTATTCGTCTTTCCCCTCCTAATTCTAACCCCAGATCTCCATTAAAGACCATATCTCTAAGCTCTGATACCAACTGTGACACCCCCAAATCTGGGCCCACGCAGCCCAAACTTGAGTTGTCAAAATACACAACAACTATTACAATACAACGTACAACGTACTATAATACAACATTCAAATAATACACAACTAAGTTTTCATTATTATTATCACACTATTTTACAACTTATGAAAACTAATACAGCTACAACTCAGACCTTCATTCCATCCCACGACAAGACCCAACTACTCTCTCATCTCCTGTTGAAAAATAATGAAACAAAAGGAAAGGGTGAGATCAAATAGCCCAGTAAAGAATATCATGACCAATATAATGACAAATAAATTATCGTTAGCCTTCAACAGTTGAGCTTTTGATAGAATAATTTAAACAACAAGTTTTAATTCAACAATTGCAGTTAAGTTCTTAAACAAAGTTCAGATCAATAACTGCAGTAGAATAACAACCATTAGAAAAATCATATAGACCATAATGTCCACTCGCTCCTCTTTTTAAGAAAACATCATCAACTTTTATCATCTGAAACACCACTGGCCATGATAATATAATTTCACAGTTCCTGGTTATAATCATGCAAGTTAACATTTCATTTTTGCACTACGGGCCAAAGATATTCAATATAGTACCAACGGTTATGATTATACCAATCTACAACCTTTGGTCATAATTATACCAAACAACAGTTTATCTTTGTCCCAGACCAAAAAGAACATTCACCACGTGCCTTAAAAGACACATTATCAAATATATCACCTTTAACCTATTAACACATTTATTCAATCAATGCCCCAGACCACAGATATCAACAATAATTTGATTCTTGATTATTAAAATAATAACAGAGATATTAATAATGAACAGAAAAAACAGGATAAACAATAAATATCAAAAGTTTATAATTTTACTTTGTGCAGATTCAATTAATATTCAAATTGTTAACATAATGTGGAGTGAAATTCAAAAATGATATTCAAGATCCACAGTTCAGAATAACGGTTACAATTCAATAGAAAGGTTCACGTAATTAGGAAGGTGCAATTGAAATGATATTAAATGAAACATAAACTGTTAAGAAATATATAATCATTTCAGAAGTTTTACCGGACAATACTTGTCATAGTAAGTTTAAGAGTATAAAAGAAATGATATCCCTTATCGTAGTAGGTTTGAATAATGGAAGATAAAAAAGATGATATCATTTACAAGAAAAAAGAAAATAATATCCATTTATGATATGAAAAGAATGATACCCCTTACCTTATCACGTGACTGGATATTGATAAAAATAAGGTTGATCAACTTGAAAAGTTTTTGCACTCTTTTTGGTTTCCAAACACTCAAGATAACCTTACTATTCTTAGAGAAAACTCACAAAATACATATAGAAAAATGTTATGTTTTAGGTGTGATTTTTCTATTCAGCTGAGCAAGCTATTTATAAGAGAAAAAAAGTTACTATGCGCGGTAGGTGACTGGCGTGCTGCACGCCAGTGTTGAAAAATGCAATAGCAGCCGCCTGGCTACTTTTTCTTCCTTCACCAAAATTCTTCAGCAATATTTTTCATGCTTATTTCTCATGTAGCCCCCACAGAGGGCCTACATGTTTACTATTCAAATTAGTAAAAATTAAATTTTTTTATATATTTTTTATTTATTTATTCTTCATGTGGGTCCTACATATAAAATAAAATAATGCTATAATAATAATTCAACAATAATGTAAGAAACACATTACTAATAATTATTAATTTAATAATATAATTTACTGTATATTTACTACTGTGACAATTTATTACGTTCAATAATTTTAAAATACAGTGCAATAACAATTATTGGTTCAATGATATGAAATACAGTGTTATGACAATTATTGAATCAATAATGCAAAATACTATGTAGCAACAATTATTGATGAATACTGTGCAATGACCACGTTATCAGATCAATAATATGAGATATTGTGCAATACCGCGTGCTACTATAAAATATCGTGTGTTATAGTAAAATACCATAAAATATCATATGCTACTATTTTTTTTATCACCAGTATTTTAACAGTTAAAAGTAATAACACCGTTGACTATTTTTATTTAAAAATGTTACTTCTGTCATTTTCTATATCCGACAAATATTTTGTTGTGGGGTTCACCAATGATTAGTTTTTTCAGCATCGTCGTACGACTCGAATATTCCCCGACAAAACGAATATTGTCCGACAAAATAAAATTTGCACATAACATTCTTAACTTTTAACTTTATCAATTTAACTACTTACTATTTTAGAAAAAATATATATGAAAAAAATTTAATTTTGTATTTCATAAAATTCGGGGTCTTACAGAGTTAGACTCAAAAATAGGTACAACTACGTTTAAAGAAGGAGCGAGAAGTTACTGTGCGAGATAAGTAGTTGTATGTATAGTTGGAAGTTGATCTATAAAACTTTGTAAAGGCTTCTTCGTCTATTAAAGAATAATTAATTACTAATAGTAATAGAATTTCAAGTCCTGGAGGGGAGCTTGAGACTGGAAGTAGCAACATACCTGAATTGAATGTTGTGAATCAACTAAATCTTTGTGCATTGTGTGATTGAATTTTTACTGTCTTGCATATTAATTTATTATACTGCAAAATTAATTAATCAAAAATTCAAAAAGACTTAAGATAATTTTAATATGTAATAATTTATTCAACCCACATTCTAGATTATTATTAGACTTTCACCTAGATTACTTCATTATTATTAATTTTCATCTTCTAATTTGTTTAATTAGTGATTAATTGTAATTAATTAATTTTCTATTTTTATTTCTAATTCGTCTGAGATATATATTAAGGATATTTTAAAAGTTAATTTAGCTTCTGTGGGTTCGATCTGTACTTGTCAATTATTCAATTTGACATTGTACACTTGTAGTACATAATTTTTACATGTCAATACCTCCATTTAACTTGAGAACATATATATTTCTAAAAAATAAATAGACCTGCGTAGTTTTTCAAGACGAACATCGAAAAGAAAATTGTTACGATAACCCTACATTCAAATCTAAATAAACCTATTTTTTCGATTAATGTAAATCAAGCCTTTTCACGAAGAGATCATGAGAAAATTTTTTGTATAATTAGAAAATCTCAAACTAGGAACGTAAAGGCTCCATAAATTGAAAAAAAAAAAATCAATCCAGAGAGTATGAAGGGTCTCTTTAATGTAAATAGAGCCCCTCCCTATACCTGAAAATATTGAGGCAAGGTTTTTTTTATTGATAGCTATGTTAATAATCACTTATGTAAGACCCCGAATTTTATTAAATATAAAATTTAATTTTTCTTCATATATATTTTTCTGAAACAGTAAGTGGTTAAATCGATAAAGTTAAAACTTAAGGATGTTATGTGCAAATTTTATTTTGTCGGACAATATTCGCTTAGTCGGGGAATATTTGTTTGGTCGGGGAATATTCGTGTCGTACGACGGCGCCGAAATAACAAATTATTTGTGGACCCCACAACGGAATATTTGTCGGATATAGAAAACGACAGAAGTAACCTTTCTAAATAAAAATAGTCAACGATGTTAACTGTTAAAATACCGGTGATAAAAGAATAGTAGCATACGGTAATTTATGGTATTTCAGTGTAGCACACGGTATTCTACAGTAGCACACGATATTGCACAGTGTCTCATATTATTGGTCTGATAATTGACACCGTAACTGTTGCGCATCATTTCATCAATAATTATCACTGCATAATATTTTATGTTATCAATTCAATAATTGTTGCTACACAGTATTTTGCATTATTGTTACTACACGACATGTTGCATTATTAAACCATTAATTGACACAGTAACAAATGCATAGTAATTCATATTATTGATCTGATAATCGACACAGTTTTTGTTGCATTATTTTGAATTATTGTTATCACTGTGGTAGAATTATTTTAGTTGTCATATTACTAATTGGTATTTTTGTTTTATTAAGAAAAAAAAATAATATTATTATTATTCAAAAATTACTATTCACTCCCGGAGTTTACTATTCATTCCCGAAAAAGTTACTATTCACTGACGGAAGTTACTGTTCATATCGGGAAAGACACTGTTCATCTGCCGACAGAAGTTACTGTTCATTACTGTTCACTTTTTGAAAATTTTAAAGTTATAAAGTTACTGTGCAAGTATTGAAATTTTTTATAAAAAAAAAACGTTTGCGCAGCCGGGGGGAGGCGCAGCCCCCCAATTTTTTCTTCCCCGGCGTGCTACGCATAGTAACTTCATTTGCTATAAATAGGCCCTTCGCTGAATAAGAAAATCATATCTAAAATACATAAAGTTTTCTATAAGTTTATTGTGAGAGAATTTTGAGCATAGTAAGGTTATTTTGAGAGTTTGAAAGCTAAAAGGAGTGCAGAAATTTTTCAAGTAAGTCTTTTATTAAAGAGTAGTAATTTCATAAATTTCTATTTTTCACGGTATTCACAAATCTTCCTTTAGAAGACTCTTCTTTGAGAAGATTCATTTTTAAAAGCTTTCTTTGGAAGATTTATTTTAGAATATTATTTTAAAAACTATTTTAAAGCAGTTATATTATACTACAAAAATTATGTTAAATATATATAATTTTGATAGTTCATATTATACGAGTTATCATACACTTTGAAATTTATATATTGTAATTACTAATTTTATTATAAATATATAGGTTGATCAACCTCATTTAAATCAATATCGAGTCACGTGTTAAGGTAAGGAATACCATTCATTTCAAACTCTTAAATTTACTGTGGTAAGGAATATCATCTTCTTTCATATTCTATTATTTAAACTTACTACGGTAAGGGGTATCATTCTTTTCATCACCATAACTGGATATTATTTTCTTTCTTACTGGAAGGGATTATCATTCTTTGATTCTCGAAAATAATATCGTTTCTTTCTTACTTATGTGTCATTTATTTTCATGTATTAATTTGTGGGAATAACCTTACGGCGCGGATTACCGTCTGTTGGTGAATAACCTTTCGTATTCATTCCTTATTAATCTTTGAGAATAACCTTACGGCGCGGATTACCGCCTATTTGGTGAATAACCCTTCGTATTCAAATTGATGGGAATAACTTTACGGCGCGGACTACCGCCTGTTGGTAAATAACCCTTTTTATTTGTTGTGTGAAAATAATTTGTCTACACGAATTATCACATGACACTTTTATTCCATATTCGTTTGTAATATCATTTTCTTTCATATTCGTAAGTGATATCATTTTCCTTTATACTCATAAGGGATACCATCTTTTTCATCTTCCATTATTCAAACTTACTATGGTAAGGGATATTAATTTCCTTCACCTTTTGTTAATTAAACCTGCTACGGTAAGGGATATTATTTTCTTTCATACACCTAAATCGAAACTTATTATGGAACTATTGCTTCTATAATTCCTGAAAATATTATATGTTTCATAATAGTTGCACTTCATCATTTCAACTGAACCTTTCTATTTGCTGAATCTTTCTATTGAACTATAACCGTTATTCTGAACTGTGGATCTTGAATATCATTTTTAAATTTCACTCCACATCATGTTGACAATTTGGACATTGTTTGAATCTGCACAAAGTAAACTTCCGATACTTATTGTTTATCCTATTTCTTCTGTTCATCATTTGTATCACTGTTATTTGTATTAATCATCAAGAATCAAGCTATTGTGAATATCTGTGGCCGAGGGCACAGATGTGATATAATTGTTGAACAGATGATAGGTTAAAGGCGATATACTAGGTTAAAGGCGATACATCTGTTCGGTGTCTTTTATGGCACGTGGTGAAAGTTCTCTTTGGCCCGTAGTGCATAGATGAACTGTTGTTTGGTATGATTATGACCAAAGGCTGAATCTGATATAATCATGACCGCTGGTGCTATATTGAATATCTTTGGCCCGTAGTGCAAAGATGAACTGTTGATTTGCATGATTATGATCAGGAACTGTAAATTTTTATTATCATGACTAATGGTATTTCAGATGATAAAAGTTGATGATATTTTTACTAAAAAGAGAAGCGAGTGGACATTATAGTCTGCATTATTCTTCTAATAGATTGCTCATTCCGCTGCTATTATTGATCTGAACATTGTTCAAGAATTTAACTGCAGTTTTTGATATAAACCTTGTAGTCTATTGTATTCTATCAAGAACTCAACTGTTGAAGACTAATGATAATTTATTCGTCATTATCTTAGTCATGATATTTCTTACTGGGCTATTTGAGCTCACCCTTTCTTTTGTTCCATTGTTTTTCAACAGGAGATGAAAACGTAACAGGGTCTAGCCGGGGGATGGAGTGAGAGTCCAAGGAATAGCTGTCGTAGTCTTCACGTGTTATAAAATAGTGTGGCAATAATAGTGAAGACTTAGTTGTGTATTATTATACACTGTATTATTGTACGTTGTGCTTTGTTGTAATAATTTTGTTGTAGTCTTTTGACGACTCAAGTTTGGGCTGTGTGGGCTCAGATTTGGGGGCGTCACAGTTGGCATCAGAGCATAGGGCTATGGTCTTTAATGGAGATCTGGGGTTAGAATTAGGAGGGGAGAGACGAATAAAATCAGTCACTAATGTGTTCCACCTAAATGAGATTTTATTATCTAATGAGTTGATTTGAATATAGAGACATGAAGTGATGAGTCAGTTTATTTAAACTAACATTTATTTTGTGACCACAGTTAAGTATGACATTTGAAAATCAGGAGGTTAACTATGAAATGCCCGAAACAAATGTAGCTGTGAATCAAGAGGCGACGAATAATCTTCCTACAAACTCAGAGTTGAATCTTTTGCCTAAGGCAAAAATTATGCGTGTTCTTTCCAGTAAGGATGAAGGTGAAAGTTTTACTACAGTCGTTCCAGATCCGTTCTTAGAAGCAATTAAAGGATGTAATGAACTTACGAAAATTATTGCCTTTAATCTGCTCGCTAATTGGGAGAATCATATCACCTGGTTATGCTCGATAACAAAGGATCAGAATATATGGACGTTTCATATAAGTCTTTGGGATTTATGGTGTTCCAGCTATGATTTTCAAGATTATTTAAAAATGATGTTTCTATACTTTTGGGCGTTACAATTTAGAGGAATTCAGGTTAAGTTAGTCACTATCGTGGAAACTGCAGTCTATCGAAAATACTATTCTTATAGAAATCATTAGTACGTTACTACCGATGAAGTTGAGGAATCCAAGAAACAGTTCGTTAGAGAATTATTTAGTGGTATTCCTATGATTGAAATACGTGAAAATCCGAATGAAGTACTCGGGATTCGATTTGACGATAACAGTCAAGAAACCGAATAAGGTGATAACCGGTAAGCTATTCATAAATTCTCATAAAATCTACGTTTGTTAGATACTTGCTCTACCCATTATTTTATCTCACCTACATGTGCTCAGTATTTAAACTTAACTCCTGAAAATTTGGACTTTGACTTATCAGTTGAAACCCCATTAGGAGAAATGACCATTACATCTACTGTCTATAAATCTTGCCTAGTTCAAATCAACAACCTCACATTACCTGTTGACCTTATTTCTTTGGAAATGCATGAATTTGATGTGATTTTAGGAATTGATTGGTTGACTACCCATTATGCTAAAATTGATTGTTTTCATAAGATTATTAGTTTTCATATTCCTAATCAACCTGCCATGCAAATTCAAGCAACTAAACCATTGAAATCTATAACTGTTATTTCTAGCCATAAAGCCATTCGTTTATTGAAAAACGGATGTCAAGCATTTTTAGCTCATGTCACTGATTTGAACAAAAATACGTCAAACTTGAATGATATTCCCATTGTTAATGAGTTTCCTGACGCTTTTCCTGAGAAACTTCATGGCTTACCCCCAAACTGAGAAATTGAATTCTGTATCGATCTTGAACCCGGTACTAAGCCCATTTCCAAAGTCTCATACCAAATGGTTCCCATAGAACGCCAAGAATTGAAAGTTTAATTATTAGATATCGGTATCATTCGCTCTAGTACAAAACTTATATCAAGCAAGGAATGCGATAAGAGTTTTCAAGAACTCAAGAGGAGACTTGTTTCAGCTCCTGTTCTGACCATTCCATCAGGATCAGGAGAATTCGTCATATATAGCGATGCTTCAGGCAAAGGTCTAGGCTGTGTCCTTATGCAACATGAAAAGGTTATAGCTTATGCCTCTCGACAACTCAAAGATTATGAGAAAAATTATCCTACTCATGATCTAGAGTTAGCAGCAGTTGTTTTCGCGTTGAATATCTGGAGACACTACTTGTACGGAGAAAAAGTGGATATCTATACGGATCATAAAAGTCTCAAGTATTTCTTCACCCAGAAGGAACTCAACATGCGATAACGACATTGGCTTGAACTGTTGAAGGATTATGACCACACAATCCAGTATCACCCGGGAAAGGCGAACGTTGTAACTGACGCTTTGAGCAGAAGATCTTATGCGAGTACAAGTGCACTGCTGACAAAATAGAAGCGTATTCTGTACGACTTGCAAAAGATGGAGATAGAGCTAAAGACACCAGGGACCCACTCGAAGATTGCTCATGTGCGAGTAGAACCGACTTTAATCGATAAAATTAAAGCTGCTCAAGCTACCGATCCGGAACTGATGAGCATGATAAAGAAAGTACAAGATGGTGTCATTCCCGAAGCAAGAATCGACGAGAAAGGAATACTTCGAGTCAACTCTCGACTCTGTGTTCCTAACGATTCTGAATTAAAGCATAAAATCATGATGGAGACACACAACACGCCGTTTGTAATCCACCCAGGAGGTACCAAGATGTATCAAGATCTTCGACATACATTTTGGTGGAACAATATGAAAAAAGAGATATTGCAGAGTTTATCTCAAGGTACCTAACTTGTCAACGTGTCAAGGCAGAGCATCAAGTACCTAAGGGTCCATTACAACCACTTGAAGTTCCCGAATGGAAGTGGGAACACATCAATATGGACTTCGTAACGGGTTTTCCCAAAGTTTCTCAAGGCTTAGATGCAATTTGGGTGATCGTAGATAGATTGACCAAATCTGCCAATTTCTTGCCTATACGAGAAAACTTTTCACTTGAACGTCTTGCCGGTATGTACATAAATGAGATTGTGAGATTGCATGGCATGCCAGTTTCCATAGTTTCTGATCGAGATCCTAGATTCACTTCACGCTTTTAGATCAGTCTACAAAAAGCTATGGGCACTGAGCTACGATTCAGTTCTGCATACCATCCTCAGACGGACGGACAATCGGAAAGGACAATTCAGACCCTCGAAGATCTTTTAAGACTTTGCGTACTAGATTTCAAAGGAAGTTGGGATAAGTATTTGACATTAATGGAATTTTCCTATAACAAAAGTTACCAAGCAAGTATAGGTATGGCTCCATTCGAGGCTTTATATGGACGCAAGTGTCGCTCTCCAGTATGTTGGAATGAGGTAGGAGAACCAAAACTGTTGGGACCCGAGTTGGTACGCTTGACAACAGAAAAGATCCAAATGATCCGACAACGAATACAGACCGCACAAGAACGACAAAAGAGTTATGCTGATCTTCATCGGAGAGACGAAAGTTTCAACGTCGGAGATCATGTATTCTTACGTGTTTCTCCATGGAAAGGGGTTACGAGATTCGGAAAGAGAGGAAAGCTCAACCCTCGATTTATTGGCCCATTTGAAATCCTCGATCGAGTAGGAACCGTAGCCTACAAACTAGCCCTACCACCAAGTATGTCTCGCATCCATTACGTTTTTCACATATCTATATTACGTAAATATGTGAAGGACCCAAACCACGTCATTGAGTTAGAACCGAACGTTATAGCAGATGATTTAACGTACGAGGAGGTACCTGTTAAGATCCTAGATAAGAAGGAGCAGATTCTACGCTCAAAGGTTATACCTCAAGTTAAGGTTTTATGGAGGAACCAAGACATGGAAGAAATGACCTGGGAACTAGAATCTGAGATGAAATCTAAGTATCCTTACCTCTTCGAAATGTCAGGTACGTCAATTTCGGGGACGAAATTTCATAAGGAGGGGAGGTTGTAAGACCCCGAATTTTATGAAATATAAAATTTAATTTTGCTTCATATATATTTTTCTGAAACAGTAAATGGTTAAATCGATAAAGTTAAAAGTTAAGGATGTTATGTGCAAATTTTATTTTGTCGGACAATATTCGCTTTGTCGGGGAATATTCGTTTGGTCGGGGAATATTCATGCCGTACGACGGCGTCGAAATAACAAATTATTTGTGGACCCCACAACGGAATATTTGTCGGATATAGAAAACGACAGAAGTAACCTTTCTAAATAAAAATAGTCAACGGTGTTAACTGTTAAAATACCGGTGATAAAAAAATAGTAGCATACGGTAATTTATGGTATTTCAGTGTAGCACACAGTATTCTACAGTAGCACACGGTATTGCACAGTGTCTCATATTATTGGTCTGATAATTGACACCGTAACTGTTGCGCATCATTTCATCAATAATTATCACTGCATAATATTTTATGTTATCAATTCAATAATTGTTGCTACACAGTATTTTGCATTATTGTTACTACACGACATGTTGCATTATTAAACCATTAATTGACACAGTAACAAATGCATAGTAATTCATATTATTGATCTGATAATCGACACAGTAGTCGTTGCATTATTTTGAATTATTGTTATCACTGTGGTAGAATTATTTTAGTTGTCATATTACTAATTGGTATTTTTGTTTTATTAAGAAAAAAAAAATTATTATTTTTCAAAAATTACTATTCACTCCCGGAGTTTACTATTCATTCCCGGAAAAGTTATTATTCACTGACGGAAGTTACTGTTCATCTCGGGAAAGACACTGTTCATCTGCCGACAGAAGTTACTGTTCATTACTGTTCACTTTTTGAAAATTTTAAAGTTATAAAGTTACTGTGCAAAGTTACTGTGCAAGTATTGAAATTTAAAAAAAAAAAAAAACGTTTGCGCAGCCGAGGGGAGGCGCAGCCCCCCAATTTTTTCTTCCCCGACGTGCTACGCATAGTAACTTCATTTGCTATAAATAGGTCCTTCGCTGAATAAGAAAATGATATCTAAAATACATAAAGTTTTCTATAAGTTTATTGTGAGAGAATTTTGAGCATAGTAAGGTTATTTTGAGAGTTTGAAAGCTAAAAGGAGTGCAGAAATTTTTCAAGTAAGTCTTTTATTAAAGAGTAGTAATTTCATAAATTTCTATTTTTCACGGTATTCACAAATCTTCCTTTAGAAGACTCTTCTTTGAGAAGATTCATTTTTAAAAGCTTTCTTTAGAAGATTTATTTTAGAATATTATTTTAAAAACTATTTTAAAGCAGTTATATTATACTACAAAAATTATGTTAAAGATATATAATTTTGATAGTTCATATTATACGAGTTATCATACACTTTGAAATTTATATATTGTAATTACTAATTTTATTATAAATATATAGGTTGATCAACCTCATTTAAATCAATATCCAGTCACGTGTTAAGGTAAGGAATACCATTCATTTCAAACTCTTAAATTTACTGTGGTAAGGAATATCATCTTCTTTCATATTCTATTATTTAAACTTACTACGGTAAGGGGTATCATTCTTTTCATCACCATAAATGGATAATATTTTCTTTCTTATTGGAAGGGATTATCATTCTTTGATTCTCGAAAATAATATCGTTTCTTTCTTACTTATGTGTCATTTATTTTCATGTATTAATTTGTGGGAATAACCTTACGGCGCGGATTACCGCCTGTTGGTGAATAACCTTTCGTATTCATTCCTTATTAATCTTTGAGAATAACCTTACGGCGCGGATTACCGCCTATTTGGTGAATAACCCTTCGTATTCAAATTGATGGGAATAACTTTACGGCGCGGACTACCGCCTGTTGGTGAATAACCCTTTTTATTTGTTGTGTGAAAATAATTTGTCTACACGAATTATCACATGACACTTTTATTCCATATTCGTTTGTAATATCATTTTCTTTCATATTCGTAAGTGATATCATTTTCCTTTATACTCATAAGGGATACCATCTTTTTCATCTTCCATTATTCAAACTTACTATGGTAAGGGATATTAATTTCCTTCACCTTTTGTTAATTAAACCTGCTACGGTAAGGGATATTATTTTCTTTCATACACCTAAATCGAAACTTATTATGGAACTATTGCTTCTATAATTCCTGAAAATATTATATGTTTCATAATAGTTGCACTTCATCATTTCAACTGAATCTTTCTATTTGCTGAATCTTTCTATTGAACTATAACCGTTATTCTGAACTGTGGATCTTGAATATCATTTTTAAATTTCACTCCACATCATGTTGACAATTTGGACATTGTTTGAAACTGCACAAAGTAAACTTCAGATACTTATTGTTTATCCTATTTCTTCTGTTCATCATTTGTATCACTGTTATTTGTATTAATCATCAAGAATCAAGCTGTTGTGAATATCTGTGGCCGAGGGCACAGATGTGATATAATTGTTGAACAGATGATAGGTTAAAGGCGATATACTAGGTTAAAGGCGATACATCTGTTCGGTGTCTTTTATGGCACGTGGTGAAAGTTCTCTTTGGCCCGTAGTGCATAGATGAACTGTTGTTTGGTATGATTATGACCAAAGGCTGAATCTGGTATAATCATGACCGCTGGTGCTATATTGAATATCTTTGGCCCGTAGTGCAAAGATGAACTGTTGATTTGCATGATTATGATCAGGAACTGTAAATTTTTATTATCACGACTAATGGTATTTCAGATGATAAAAGTTGATGATATTTTTACTAAAAAGAGAAGCGAGTGGACATTATAGTCTGCATTATTCTTCTAATAGATTGCTCATTCCGCTGCTATTATTGATCTGAACATTGTTCAAGAATTTAACTGCAGTTTTTGATATAAACCTTGTAGTCTATTGTATTCTATCAAGAACTCACTGTTGAAGACTAATGATAATTTATTCGTCATTATCTTAGTCATGATATTTCTTACTGGGCTATTTGAGCTCACCCTTTCTTTTGTTCAATTGTTTTTCAACAGGAGATGAAAACGTAACAGGGTCTAGCCGGGGGATGGAGTGAGAGTCCGAGGAATAACTGTCGTAGTCTTCACGTGTTGTAAAATAGTGTGACAATAATAGTGAAGACTTAGTTGTGTATTATTATACACTGTATTATTGTACGTTGTGCTTTGTTGTAATAATTTTGTTGTAGTCTTTTGACGACTCAAGTTTGGACTGTGTGGGCTCAGATTTGGGGGCGTCACAACTTATCACTACTTTGCTTTTAAAAAGGTGATTTTTTCTTTCTTTTCTTATTTATCCCTACTTTGCTTTTAAAAAAGTGATTTTTTCTTTCTTTCCTTATTTTTTTTTCCTATTCAAAATTGATTTGTGTTATCTTAATTTATTTGTTGCCCTTTTCAATTTTTCTTTTTTTTTTAATATCAAAAGTGTTGTTTGTTCCACAAAAGAAAGCTTTGTTTGCCAATTTTTCTAATAAAACAAGATATTTTCTAAATTATTATGAATATAAAATGACATAACACACTCTAATAATTTTATTATAATTTCTTCAGTTCCAATCTTATCACATATATTTGTAAGCAAGTATACCTTTAATATAAAATACTTATAAATATTATACATGAAATTATTTTTATAAAACGATGATGGAGCATTAAAATGTCGCAACTTTTTCAAAAGTTATAATGAAATATATTAGTAATATTATTATAAAAAAATTGATATTTTTATAAAAAAAATTGATATTTTTATAATTTTTTTTGATAATTTTATAATATTTATCTCACATTAATAATAAATGAGTATCACATTAATATACTTTTTTTTGTAAAAATATAAATTTTTATTTGTGAAAATAATAATTTTTTATTATAATATATTTTTTACTTTTTAGGTGAACGAAGGACAGAAGAACCAATGGTAGGTCTGAAACTTTTATTTTTTGTTTGGTACCTGATCCAGATGCAAGAAAGGAATACAGGTATCGAGTGAAAGCTTAGCAAATTCTTTAACGGAAGCCTAGAAGAAAGAACCTGGGGTTCCAAAACCTCATCTTTTATAGGTACGAATCCATTAATTATCGGTTGACTATTATTATTTTCTTTCAATTGATCATTGATATATATATGCGTGTGGGGGAGTGTATGCATAAATTGTGGTTGGCTAAGGAATAGCGTATGGTGATTGTATAAGCTGCTAAATTTTCTGTAAAATAGCTGAAATTGATTACTCTGCTTTTGGAATTAGATTTGATCGAGAGTTATTTGGTAGCTTCATTATAGAATGTAACTGAATGTCTTGTATGAATATAAATATATATATAAATTCAATTTTGGCAATTTTTTTCAGAAGAGTTTTACTGAAAATCTTTCATATTTGAGGAGAATCTGAGCTAGTTTTAGTGATCAAATGTTAATTTTACTCTACACAAGGATGTGCTGAAATCTTTGTGAGTGAGAGGATGATTTCTTAATTGCGTTATATTAGATATTATTACATGATAATTTTTTTAAGTTGCAAAATGAAAAATTCTATAAGATAGCAGTCAAAGGCTAGCCCATGAAGATAATATGTCTTGTCTTAAAATTCATATTTTTGATGGGTCTAGAGTTATGGGACGGTTATACTGCGTAAGAGTAACGATGTGATACACAAAGTATAACCCATACAAGTAAGACCCAACAATTATCTTTTGGTCCTTAATACTTATCGTTTTAAGTTTTAATCCCAACAGTGGAATTTCAGTGCATTGGGTTTTTGAGCGTATAAAGGGGAAACCCTTGCTATAGTGCTCCATCATTGGAATATCAGTGCATTGGGTTTTGATGAGTCACAAAAAGAGTCACATTTGATATTTTTCTAGCAATTTGTGAAATCCTAAAAGTTAACATTTTCATGAATTTATTTTATTTTGATTCGTGCAATTATTAATATTGTAAACTACTTAAAAAATATTACTAAGTACACAGTTGTTATTTCAAGAATTAAATTAAGTTCACATCACAATTTAAATTTTAGAATTTTCCAAATTAATTAGGATCAAACTCAAATGTTACTCTTTTTGTGGAACGGAAAGAGTAATTTTTTTATGTAGGAATCTCATATTGTGACAAAGCAGGTAAATAAGTGAGAGAAATGATAATTAATAAAAGATTACTATCCTAAGGAGGTCACTAGATCACTTCAATAATATGAACTTTTAACACCTGCAACTTGCAAATTGGTTATGTGACTTCCATGCTGGTTCTAAATTTTCTGTGACCGCTGGAACTAAAGGTATTCTTTCTAGATGAGGGGCCCTTTTAAAGTAATTTTAATATTTACTGCATCGGAGTTGATCAAAAACTCCCCGAGGTCTGAGCTGTTTCTACTGATTCAAGCACACTGTTAATAGTGACCCTTATTTAAAAAAAAAAATTGACCTGCTATTTAGGGTTTAGAATTGGTTGGGAATTGGGAAAGTTGGGGAAGAAGAGATGAAAAAACACCACGAGCAGATATACAAAAATTCTTGTATTGTTTCTCTGCCTTCAAAGAGAGAGTTACATATAATAGTAACCTATTAAACTTTCCTAAACCAAATATAACTCTAATATGATAACTACAAGAATTTCAAGTTGGATAAACTAAATTATATTAAATTTGAAAAATTCTAGACTTAATGACCAAAAAATCCAATGAACTTTATCTCTTTTTTCAATTTAACCAACAAGATAATTTTGTTACACATAAACCCTTACACTCCTAAAAACCTCTCAAAATACCTAAATCTGTACTCAAGTCCAAACCATGGTTAGACATCTTCTCATATGGCAGCTGGTGTGTATTTAAAGAAAAAAAAAATATGATGTCTATGATAAGCATTGACCAAGTAATCTATTAACAAAGAAAATTACCCATGTGCATAGCACGTGATCTTCTTCCCCAGTTGTTTGAGAGAGAGTCAGGAGGCGGCTAAACTAATAGAGAGAGAGGGTGCTCTTTCGGTGCTTCATATGCTTCAATCTAGATTTGATTTGTCAGCCTCTATTTCTCTGTTGATTAATAAAATAGAAAGATCTGGTGGGTGTAACATTTCATCTCTCTGAAATTCTTTTCTTTCTTCTCCATTTCAGCTATGTTATAGAGCTTCAATTCTTCCCAAATTCAACCCATAAACTTCTCTCTCTCTCAAATCCATAAACTCTATTAAAACTCACACAGAAAAGTCATTGAAACCCCAAATCAGCAATGTTATTATGCGCCAACATGGCCACTGGTGCACAACCTTTAAGATCCTCTATGCCACCATCACAAGTACCTAATATCCAGAAATAGTTTAAAATACCAAATAATTTTGTAAGTAATAGGACTTGCTACAATTGAATGTCTTGGTTTAAGACTTACTACTACTAAATGTCTAACCTGAACAACGAACTTGGCTAGGTTGGGTTCTTCTTGTTGTTAGTTTTTGATTAAGCATTCCATTTGACTAGGTTCTGAACCCCAAAAGCTTCATCCACATGTATACTTTAAAGGATAACTGGAAAGCTACTAGCATAAAGAAAATGTTGTATATTGCTTCTCTTTCAACCATTCAATCGCAATACTTGAGGGAGGAGAGAGAAAATCTCATAGCGGATTGAAGACGGAGGGGAAGAATGTTGATGGTGGTGAGGTTGAATTTTGTTGACTGATAATCAATTTAAAGATCCTGAAAATTAAGGATGTAAATTTATTTTTATTTTTTGAAATAATAATTTAAATTTAAGGATGTCTAGATAATGATCTCAGATTATCCAATTCATTTTCAATTATTCTTAAATTTCCACTTAAGCCGTAAGCAAATAATTACCGTAGTTTGAGACCAGGTTAAATTTTGGTTGTTTGAGAGAGTTTTCTTGAGTTCAAGGGTTTAGTGAAACAAAAATACTTGTTTGGTTAAAATGAAAAAATGTAAGTTCATTTGTTTTTTTTTGTCATCAAGTCAAAATTCTACTTGTTGGACTCTTTGGCATGGATTTCCAAAGCCTTTTGTATTGGTTAGCCACATTTCGCAGGTTCATCCTGCATTAGTTAGTTTGATAAGGATGGGATTCAAGGTTTAGAATTGGTTACTTAATTTGGAAAAGAATCAGAGAAATAAAGAGGAGGAAAACATACAATCAAATAAGCTCAAAATTCTTGTACTCCCTCCATTCCAAATTATATGACTATTATTGACTTTTGAAAGTCAACATAAGACATTTTTAAACATAAAATTGAGATGACTCATTAAAAATTATGAAACAATAAAACTACAATAAGTAATACTTTTTAGATAGTTTACAATATTCATCATTGTAATAATTAAAATTAAAAGAATCTATGTTAATTTTGAGTTTAAAAATCTCTTAAATTGACTTTAAAAAGTTAATAATGATCAAATAATATGGAACATAAGGAGTATTAATTATTTGTCCTTTACATCCCTATATATCAAAACCTATTAAATATTCCTTGTCCATGTATATTTAACATGATAAAGACTAAAATTACCAATGAAGATAATCTAAATAAAATTTAATTCTACTTGTAGGACTTTTTGGTTTGGAAGAAGAGGATCAAGTGACTGCTTAATTATTTTTTTTGTATCATTAGGGATAAATTTTTTAGTGCTTAATGTAATTATTTATTAATCTAAATCCATGATACGATACACACACTATTGAATCAAAAAGTGAGTTGTATCTTATGATACGTTGCACGTATGCTAAGATACAATATTGTTTATGATACGATCACACATGTTTAAGTTAGATGTTAACCTAATAAGAGTTAAAATAACACTTTAAAGCCTTTTTTCTCCATTAGAAGAGATGTTCACTCGATCTATAATTCTATACAATAATTCTTAAAATGTTTTCTAGGATTTTGTATCTTTTTCAAAAGACTTCATTTTCACTTTCTTTTTTTCATGTCTTGTACTTATACGGAGACATAAATAAATGGTTTATTTGGCTCCGTACTTTTCAATTTGGGGCTTAATTTCACATTGAATTTATACTTAAAAGTTAAGTAAGCTATTTATTCCTCACGTTTCTTAATAATATCACTTAAAACAATATTGATTAAGCTTCTAGTTTATACTCTTCAAACTATAACTTTAATATTTAAAATTTGTTTTTAGGATTGTTTGATTACTTTAAGATTATCTTTAAGCTAATATACTTTATTGTCTAATAAAATGAGTTTTCTATATGTTCAAATATATAATTATTGTGTTTTACATGTCTTTTCATATCATATGATGCGATTCACGATACGATATGCAATTCACGATTCTGGGATTCTTAATACACGATAAAATTCAAAATTTAACAATTATGATTAGGAGATTCTTTCCTTTCTAAATTTGGGTTTTTACTTGGTAGTTAAGTTTAGGTTCTCTATATAAAGCATTGTAATGTTATTTATTTTCAGATGATTGAGTATGAATTGATTTGAGTAAAGCTTTGCATTTTTATAATTTGTTACTCTACCGATTCTTTGCGGGGATGCGTACTCTTAGCACTTCTTTTCACCTTGTCCTACATCATTTTGTATTGGCACAACCACATTTCGCTGGATTGTCTTGCATCAAGCACCTTCCTTGGTAGGTTATACAGTTCTCAATTTCTGGAGAAACTTATTATTGATAGCGTAGCCTATTACCTCGTGATCCTAAGGTATATGGACTTTTCGACCTAGACACAAGTGCTTTGAAGTTTGAAGAGTCTTACATGACTATAGTTCTCAATTTTGCCAATCTCAGCACCCATACCTACCATTGTCCGAGTGTTGAGGGTTGAGTGTTGGACATGGGTAATTCAGAGTAAATTGAAGAGGGTAAAGTGAATAGTGCATGTAACATAGCTTGCATGTCTATTGCAACTCAAGCAATTATCTTAACATGAACATATGGTCTCCAAGCTCTACACCTTAACCATGTCACTGCTGTCATGATCAGATATTAGATCCTATATGTAATAGCACCAAGACAACATTCTTGGAAGTTCTTCAATAAGTTTCCCTACCAAGGAAGCAATAGATAATTTGAAGATAGATGTGTGTGTGTGCGTGTGTATATATATATTCTCATTAAAAAGTTATTTCATGACCAAGATGCACTCTTTGAACTTAGCATATGTTACTTTGTCGTTTCTCTCAACTCACTTAGTACACTAGTTTATGATATAGGTATACTTCTCCAAATTTTTTTGGGTCGTCTTCACTTTCCTCGAAGACATATGTTGGGGCTCGCCACCCTTCCTTGCACACGACATTGCGTGAGGTCTTTTGACACGCCACACCAGCTCTTCTTTCCTCATCCTTTGAGGTTACCTATAAATCTACCCTTCATCGAACTTTCCTTTTGCGCCCTTTAAATTTCTGATTCTCTCGAATGTTAATTTTCAATCCAGATAACCCCGTAGTTGCTAAAAGTTTTACTGCTCCCACTTGCTGAACCAGAATTTCCCCTCTCCGATAATTTTTAAATCAAATCATTACTTGCCATATATGTAAAAAAATTCAATGGGGACAAGTTAGTTATAACAACCAATTGAATGGTACTAAATAATGACCTCTGTTTGAAATCCTCGTTTATCAATCTTACATTTAATTTCAATGCCATTTTGATGTCGAGTATGACCTAGTAAACATAACCTCCTTGTGTCTTAATTTGGGTCATCCTGCGAGGAAATATGAGAAATATGAGAGCTTAAACATATTGTGATCAACTAAATGATGTTTAAACACTCCCTTAATGTTGACCTGCTTCTTATATTTTATATCCGCATCTTGATGAAGGACAAGGTGGGAAGAAGAAATAAAATACTTATCCCGCAGAGAATTGGTAAAGAAACACACACAACTACAATACTTTAATCTCAAATCAATTCATATTTCATAATCTGAAAAGTAATGAGGTATTACAATGCTTAAATAGAAAAACCAATACTTGGGGACTAAGTAAAAATCCTAATTTAAAAATGAAACAATCTCTTAACTAAAATCTACTACTATAATAAAACTTTCCTAACTAAAATTTACTGCTAATAAAACTCTCCTAATTAAAATCTACTATTATAATTAAATCTTTTAGAATATACTACTAAATAATTGCATTAATAATACAATATTTATCCCTAAATAACAATACAAAATTAATGATAAATTTCTTGAGTTTCATCTGTACCGCATCACATCTGCTTGACAAGCTCGTTATCTTTTTGTCATTCGTGCCTATTGATCTTTGTTTGACGTAAGTGACCCAATTATATGTTCATTACAGTGAATCCCCTCAACATTGAGGCAAATCAATAATGGCAGACTTACCGCGTTATGTGATAGCCTGCTTGCAGACCGGCAAACTTGCTTTCTTGGCTATTTTGGTCTCTGGTGGGATAGTATTACAAATATTGGTCAGTCAAATACTATCTGATTAATAATTGCCTTTAGACGAGTGTATGGATTATAGTTCAATCCTGTGGCAATATTCATTATGAATTTTCTGTTCCCTTGTGTTGCAGGCATGTGCATTGTATCATAATTGGTGGCCTATGCTAACAGGTAATGGAATTTATTTTTTCTTTTTGTGCGTTTATCATTTGACTTTATCTTATATTACGTTTTGTTATTGTAACATGGAGCTTAACTGTAATTTTGTTGATTAAAATTGCCTTCTTTTCATTTCAGTAAATTGCAAATATTTGTTAGGTGTGCCCAAATTTATTATGATGGGTTCTGTCATCTGACTTTACCTGTAGATAAACTAATATTAATATCCTGTTCTTTGTAAGTGCATCAGGAAAGGATTAGTGTTAATATGAGATAGGTGAGTTCCTGTAACACCCCAGTCCCACATCAGTTAATGTGGAATATTTGGATGTGTTTATAAGGACCTAAGTTGCTATCATTAATACTTTCAGTCATGACCTTTTGGGTGAGCCTGTGGTGGGCTAAGATGACCCAAGAAGATATTATTGAGACAGCTCGCTGTGATTTGATTCGGACTCGGGATTTGACCCGGGTCGTTACATATGGTATCAGAGCCGACTCTCGAAAGCTCGAGTCGGGTCATCCGATCGGGTTGCCGAAGGTGGGGACACGAAGGCGGGCCTAGTAGGCCGCTGGTATTATCCCACAATGGCTAGAGAGGCAAAGTTTCTGGGCCTTGTGTGACTATGTGTTCGGCCTTGTGTGACTATGTGTTCGGCCTGACGTCTATGTGTTCGGCCTGACGGGGACGTCAGGTATTTAAGTGTGGGAGTTTGTAACACCCTAGTCCCACATCAATTAATGTGATATATTTGGATGTGTTTATAAGGACCTAAGTTGATATTATTAATACCTTCAGTCATGACCTTTTGGGTGAGCCTGTGGTGGGCTAAGATGACCCAAGAAGATATTATTGAGACAGCTCATTGGGTCTTATTCTGCTGTGATTTGATTCAGACTCGGGATTTGACCCGGGTCGTTACAGTTCCTTTAAGAAAGCAATGTATGAAGCCATATGCTAACAATATTATTTGAATAATGAAATTATTGATCAGAAAAGTACAATAAGAAATCTACAAGTTGTTTATTTCTTTCTTCTTGTTTGATTTTTCAATATTTGGTGTCACTAAATAATAAAATACCTATTAGTGCGCTTATGCTCAATATTGCTTGTTTAATTGACTAATTTTGTATTTTTAATCATATACCTTTTATCCTCTAGGCTATAATGAACTTCAATAAAAATAGTGAAGTTCAATAAATTTAGTCATATTAATATTCTGCCACTAATATGAGCTAACAAGCATCTAGGCATTTTTTTTAAGATGCGAACTGCAGTGGTCTACTCTCTATGAGGCCATAATGGCTCAAATCTTTCCATGAACTTACCACATTCACCTTGTACAATTCTTAGTTCTGACTCTCCCTCACATGCTCTTCACTGCCTTGGAGTTTTTAGTTGAAGAAAGGAAAATAAAAGAAAGTTAGAGAAGAGAAAGGAAGAGAAGAGAAATGCTCACGTTCTTTTCTTCAACTTTCTTCTCAAAAGTGAGAAGAAAATTTTTAGACACAAATAAGCCTAAACGTTCATTAACTTTTTTTTCTTTCTCTCCCAACTTAAACTCCAAGACACCTCCACTTTAGTTTCTCTTCTCCTAAAAAACTCCAAGACCACCCTCACCTTTTTTTCCCTCTAACTTTCTTTTCTCTCAAAAAAAACTCCCAAGACAGGGTGTTCAGGACGGGGGTAGAGGAAGGAAAGGGCAAGAGTTCCATTTAGCTTGTTAAACTCTTTTTATGAACTTCAACCTCAGTTTTAATTTCTAATTCTCAGCATTGCCAAAATGGGAGGCAACATGGAAATACGAAAGATTAAGAACCCCTTTGAGACAAATGTTGTTTTGATTAAATTCAATGCCGTAATTACTTGGATCTTTGTTAGTTTACATGATGAGCTTAACATTTCCCAAGATGATACGATATCCACAAAAGTGAGTTTTGGTGGTCTTATCCGCCTATTTATCTCTAGTGCAGTCTTCTTTTCCTGTTTGTTGTATATGGGCGTTTTCACTGTTCTTTATCAGTTTATCAGTCTTACAATATTGTTCTTTCTATTTCCTGTTCCAGTGTTAATGTTTGTGCTTCTTCCCATGCCTTTGCTATTCTTTGCGGGATCTGACACCTCCTCTCTTTATTCTGAATCTGGAAACAGGTTCGCCCTTTTCCTGAGATTATAGGATTAAGATCATACTTTTATTCTTTTAGACTGAAAACGGTTCTTACTTTCCTTCCGTTAAAATGAAACAGCTGGGTGGATGCTACTAAGTTTTTGACTGGAACATCAGCAGTTGGCAGCATTGCCATTCCAGTTATCTTAAAGCACGCCGGTGTTATTTGTTGGGGTGCTCTTGCGATGGAGCTCTCATCCTTATTCGTATTCGTTTTAGCCATAGTGTGTTATATTGGTATGAATGATGATGATGATATATACAGAATGCTCTGAGGTATGGCACCCAGGGGCTCCCCGCTCCAACACTGTAAAAAGTTGATCAAATTTAGTCTAAGTTTACTTTAAACCTCATGTTTATATCGCTTACTTATTTTGCCAGATTTTGTGGAGCCTGCTTGTGTTTTATGTAATTTTATTATATCTAATATTCAAGCACCCCTACCTATAATGTCCATGGCCACGGGAGAGAGAAATTGGGGTGTTGGGGGAGGGTATCTTTCTGAGCCCTGTTTGTGCTCTGTTGCTGAAATTGTTGTTTTACTGTTTGGATAAAATATTCATTGTTAATATTATGAATGCCTTTACTGCAGTGTATATTTTGTAGACATTTTTGTTGTATGAACACCTTCATCATATTGTTTGATGGCCTGTTTTTTTCTTACCAATTTTTATACTTCATCCAATAGTTCCATATGTCCGATTTTGTCTGTACTGTATATACTTGGTATTATGATCAAGACGGGTGTGTTTCGACTAAATTGTGTACCATCTCTAATGATATCTATATATTAACATATTTATTTAAGTTCAACTTATGTTGAGGACGATACATCCTCTATGTTAAAACATGCTCTCTTTGATTATTATTATTTTTTCAAACACTACATTTAGTCCTAATTTTACACTCCATTTGTCTGAAAACCAGAGTTTTAATTTTTTTATTTTCAAATATTGAATATAAGATCCAAGTATCTTATATTGTGTAACATAAATTATTTAACAAAATTTTGTAATACCCCAAATACTTTACTTTAAAGACTTAAATCATTATTAAAAAATATTTTTTCCATTTTAAATTATAACATCATTATTAGCTTTTGAAAGTTAAAATAAGATATTTTTTGAATTTAAAATTAAAATAATTCATTAAAAGTTGTGAAAGAATAATTCTTGTAATAAATAATATTTTTTAAATAATTTATAGTATTTATAATTGTATAGATTAAAATTAATTTTTTTAATGTAAAATATTTAAATTTGACTTTAAAATGCTTCGAAAAGAAAATCTATTGAAAAACCAAAGCTCTCGCGTCATTTCATGTGGAGGGGGTTGTTAAGGATAGCATAAGATACGCTTTGATGGATTTTTCTTTTTATAATAAAATTTTGCTCTTAAAGATTTTAATTACGCTAATCCATAAAAATAAAGAACCACTTGAATCCTGCGAAACTACGCCGTCAGATCAACCTAAAGCAAACACCATCAGTTATTTCCTTCCCCCTTTAATCCGCGACTTCAATGGGCCTTGCAAGCTCATAAACGACAATTCTCTCATTTTAGTATTCTATAGTACTTTATAAATAATTTATAATTTTTACAATTATAATATTTAAAATTAAATAAATTCATATTAAGTTTGAACTAAAAATTTATGTTAAACGTATAGTTGAATAATTCAGCTATATGAGAAGTAATATTTTTCAGACCCAGATCGATCATTGAACAGAAAAAGAGTATCGAGTGGATAAATTACTGATTTAACTAGTGATCAAACCTTTATTGAACAAGTGACGTCATACATATATATTATAAATAATTAATAAAATTTTAAAATATCTATTTTTTTGCGAACTAAAATATAGTAAAATTATGTTATAATATTATTAAAAAGATCTAATTTTAAAAATAAATTTTTTTGTACAAAAATTATATTAAAAAATACTTTAAAATCAATTCAACTAACCGATTTTATCGATTGAATCACCAGTCGAACCAGTAGTCAACTAGTTCTACCAGTTTTTCACCAAATCAATTAAACCGGGCCAAATCGAACAGGACATTGAACCGAGTCCTGATTCAATTAATTAAACCAACCGGCCTGGGTTTCAAATCATTGCTGGAAAGTACAAAAAATAATTTAAAATTATTTTTAAACTTAAAATAAATTTCATTAATTCTAATCAAACTTAAAGGCAACGGCCTCTTTTGGTCACTTTTCAAGGTTTGGCTGATAGATTTAATCAAATTTAGAACCGGGTTCAGTTTTAAACTGTATACCTTCGTTTGCAAAAAATGATAGATGGGAGAAGAGTATTTTGATTTAATTTATTCACTCCGGACTATTTTATCCCGTAATTAATATATTACTTAGTTCATATGCTATTTTTGATAATTTGTAAGGTCATTTAATACCTCAAATGATAATTATATACTACCATATTTTCACTTGGGATTATATTCTATTATCAAATAACCTTAAAATTGATAAAATCATATAAATAACGGACTAATCATGAGATAAAATAGTTAAAGACTCAAAAATAGTAATAAATTAGTACAAATAATTTTATCACACTCGTCATTTTTGCAAACAAACATAGCCAAGAATTATATTCATATATGGGTATATAAACTTGCTTCTGCACTTGAAACTGAGAAAAACTGCACCAAAATTTTGAACGCAGACAAACACAAAAAAAATAGATCTCTACCTTCAACATTACAATGACAAAGGAACAGGAAAAATAATTCCTTCAAGATAAGCAGATTTGATAATGATTTTAAAGGACCTGATATCAAATAAGCCTCCAAATATACAAAGGGGGGGATTTGCCACTTCAACAAGGTAAATACTTATTCTACTGGTTTTACAAATTCTCTCGCATTTCAATTTGGATTCATGGAACTAGCATAAAATCTGGGGAAACAGTTCCCCTGTAGAAATATCTCATTCAAATGATGCAATTGCCCACTACACTGCAAATAATAAGAAGATACAGCAAGAAATGGAAAAAAAATAGAGTATTAAACCCCCCAACGCCGTCATCCAGACTCTCATAATACTTGATTTGCCAAAACGCAGGATTAAAACTAGCAAGAAAATGAAGAATATAAAAACAGAGAGACTATCCATCATAAGGCACTCTTAAGGGTCACAGAATCGAAAAAGTCAAAACATTAACAAAAAATAAAATAAAAAATGGAACAAAGACTCCAAAGAAAGAAGCTTCATACCAGTGGCAATGTATATTCAAATCGCTATGCAAGTCTACAGATAGAATCATACTTTACCTACAAAAGTAATAACTAGAGATGTTACATTTCCAACTTTATTGGGTTAGTCAATTGTAATTGACACTATCTAAATTTGCAAAAAATAAAAAAAAATAAAAATTGACACTATCTGATATATCAACAATTCAACATGCAGTATCAGCTATGAAACTAAAATTTATAACAGGACAAAATAACCTGCTTAGATTTGCTTATTACTTTTGTATATTTAAAATATTTTGATTTTTGTGATTTTTGAAATAATCTGTTAATATTATTCAAACTTGCTTTATAGAATTGTGAATAAAGACAAATATAATTTGAAATTCTATTTCTCTATTAGAATTAGAACTAATACCTTTCATGAACTACTGCGGTAGGAGTAATTTTGGACAGGGATTCAACTCTTCCTGCTGCCGACTTTCAGTTTATCAATCAAATATGTCTATATACACGCACACAGAGAGGCAGAAAAATATGGTCGAAGGAAAATAATTACTCCACCAAAACTACGCCTTTTTGACAAAAAGAAAACACTACTCTAACGCACATTCTCAAATTTCTCCGCATCCAACGCCTACTCCATCTCTCTCCCTCCTCTCTCTCTCCCTCTCAGCCCTCCCTAGCCTAGGGCTTTGTTGGAGTGTGGACTTAGCAAAGCTTCTAGTACTTTCATGGTGTTTGTATGTTGTGACATGCTGTGGACTTGCATTGCTCTCTATTATGCTGTTGTGATGTAATCTCACTGCTCTTGGTTCAGTTGAGGTTTCAGAGTCTATTTGTCTTCAAAACTGCTAAAGCTATGCAAGTGGTTGCTAGTTTCAAAATTGCTAAAGCTATGCAAGAGGTTGCTAGTTTTTGACTTTTTCTTGATGTGAAATATCCAGATGGCAGTGTTCAAGTTTACCGACACTATTTCCGCTATGGTTCCAATAATTTAAAATTCCGTTCTTATTAGAATTATCAAAAAGGAAAAGTTAATTCTTACTAGGCCAACTTTGTACTAGTTTATCCAGATGTTGGGTACTGAATGTAGCTGGGTACCCTAATATATTGTTACTTTCACTTATAATTTCTTAGTTTTGAGAGGTTGTCATCGTGTCTTCTTGGGCTATGGCTGAGTAGGCTTGATATACTTTTTGGTCGACTGATACTTGCTTACTTACCTATAATTTATCTTCCTAATAGGTAAATTTCCTTGCTATTTTCTCCCAGCACCTGACTTCCAACTCTCTTCCACCAAGGATTCATGAGATTAGCTATAGATGAGAATAGTTCACAAGGCCCCAAAATGGATAGCATCAAATTCCACAACTGACGAACAAACGGGTAATGAGAAGAGAGATGAGTGTTTATTTAATAACCTAAATGGAGTAGTTATGGGGGGCTGCTTGGCTTTTCTAAGGTCAATATTATGTGCCTATATATATAAGAGTCTTCTATGCTATAGATATATCAGAGGAAAGATAACAGTTGACGCTTAACCTCATTCAGAATGAAAAAAGGCGCACTTGAACAATAAAATGTCATGGACAAGAGAGAGAATAAATACAAGTCAAACTTGGGATGGGAAGTTATCAACTGGCCATACTAGAAAATTTAAACTGAAACAATATGAAGCCAACATGCATACATACATATATATGCTATACAATAGAGTTTGCCACCCATAAATGAGAAGTCTCAGCAGCATTTATAAAACTTCAAGAAGCTAAAGAAAATCTTAAAGGTGTGTTTGTCTTTTTACATATACATTCATTTACCTTCACTATACTAGTCTTAACAGTGATTTGAGAGAGAAGCAATTTTATATTCTAGGGTAACTACAGCCTTCATATATTCTAGGGTAACAGTGCTAGGCATACTTAATTGTTAGGTCTTATCACAAAAAAATCAGATAGAAAATATCAGCTACAAATGTTGTTAGAATCCCCCCCCCCCCCCCCCCCCCCCCCCCCCCCCCCCCCCGGGCACATGAAAAGAAGTAAAAAGTGACGAGGCATTTCGACATCCAAGTTCTTCCCAAATCCCAATAGCCAGTAGCATCCCAATGTTGTTACAAATGGAATTTCTGGTATTCCCACGTCTCTCAGCATAGGAAAGTGACCAGACATATTAGGAAAGATGATGTATTAAGAGATACATGCCACAGGGTAAGTTTAGGAAGGCACAAGCATTATCAACTTGTCAACATGAGCATACTTCAACTAGAGAAAATAAGGAAGAGAGATGGACATCATGCATCCAACTTCTTCCCAGTCCCTGCCAGTAGCTTCAGCCCTCAACCTGGATCGTGGGGGATGGGGTATTTGGGAACAAGGTAATATCACACAGATAAATTCTCACACAAAACTCAATTAATTCTTATAATTTAATGTATCAAAATAATAAAATACATCACTATTTATAATATTCCTAGACAACTTTCCTAGTCAAAAGTGGACTCTAGTAAGATAACTACAAATTAACAAAAACTAATTAAAATAAAAATTTTAATTTATGGGCTTCCAAAGCCTTTTATATTGTTCTAACCAAGTCTCACAGTGGATTTGTCCTACAACAATTCTCCTCCGCTGAGAAAAATTCGACTCTGTCAAGTTATCAACAAGAACAATTTGATGAAACTGATGATGGTGGGAAGGTGCAACGACGGCGGCGAAGGATAGGTGCGACGGCGGCAACTTTTTACTTCCTCTCTCTCTCTTTTTTTTTTCCTTCTAGTTTTTTGGTTACAAATGTGGGTCACGATTTGGGTGAAGGTCTTGGCCTAGGTTAGGGTTTTGATAGGAATTTGCATGCTGAAATAAGGTTGTGTTTGTTAGTTGGTTAATATTGGTTGGATTTGAGATTAGAGGGTGTATGTTGGTTGAGAATTTTGACTTAGGGTTTTGGTTTGAGTGTTTATTGTAGGGTGACAAACTGAGATGAGGCATAAGGGAGTTTTAGGGTTGGGATTGATAAAGGCTGCTTTTGGCTAGATGGTTATGCATCGTTGACAGTTTATTGATGCTTGTTGTGATAGGTTAATGATTGTTGTTGTGATTAGCGAAAGTAATAGTTTGCGTTTGTTTGACAGTAGGCACAGGGACAATCATAATGATTTTGTGATTGGATTAAGGGTGACAGATTGTGGTTTATGGATTCGGCTGACTACGATGAGGTTTTGATTGGTACGATGGTTGCGGAAAATTTTAGGAATTAAGGTGGACGGCCAATGATTGTTGAATCGTGCTCTGATACCAAAAATGGTGGGAGACTAGGTATTTGGGAACAAGGTAATATCACACAGATAAATTCTCACACAAAACTCTATTAATTCTTTTAATTTAATGTATCAAAATAATAAAGTACATAACTATTTAGAATACTCCTAGACAATTTTTCTAACCGAAAGTGGACTTTAGTAAGATAACTACAAATTAAATAAGATAACTACAAATTAACAAAAACTAATTAAAATACAACTTTTAATTTATGGGCTTCCAAACCCTTTTATATTGTTCTGACCAAGACTCACAGGGGGCTTGTCCTACATCACTCGATATAATTAATTTGACTCTTTCCCTGCCCCCAACAATCTCTGTAAGAATGTTATTTGAATGCATGAAAATAGACACTTTATTCTTCCACCAAAGAGGGTTTCCAGTTGTCCTATCCATTCAATAACTCAATTTAGTAAACCATGGTATAACTCATTTTGAAGCTTTCCATGTGTACAAGACTACCAAGGGAGAGAACATAGTATTTTTAAGCTATGGCCATAGAAAACTTAATGGAAAATATAAATCCCATCAACCAGCCACATGATAGAAGGTTTTGTCAGTTGATTTGAATTTAGATTGATGTCTTAAAACTTGTTCAATGTTTGTAATGTATATAACATACTTTGACTAATAAATTCAAGGCTATGAAAATAAAAAAAATCTTATCATAACCCTCATGTAGGAACAGTAGTGGAGAAGAAAGAGAACTCTCGATGGGCAATATATAGATAATCATTCAAAACTGTTCCTTACATCAACTTATAATTGCAGTTACCAAACAATATAGAGCTAATTCATTCATATTATATCTCAAAAAATTACAATCTTCTTCTTATACCTGGTTAATATCCTGAAATCCAATACCAAATATCAAGACAAAAAATATCAATTTTTACAAACTGAAATGTCAAAGGAATAGATTATATATTATTTCCTCAATACTGAATATAAGCTTATAACATAATATAATAGTTCATTCATATAAAATTACATTTTTTCGGTATACATATATCCTTAACCACCTCATCTCAAACAAAGAACAAATTGGTTAACAGCCTCAACTTCAATACCGAAACAAAAATATTACGAGAATAAATTAAATATTACCTCCTCAATGCTCGTTGGTTCATATAAATAGAAATTTAATAATACTATACCTTCATGAACCAATTTAGGCTTCATTAGAAGAGACCTTGGAACTCCTAAAATCCCTTTTCAATTCAGCAACCCTCTGCATACACGCAGCCTTTGATTTCCCCGGCACTGCCGCAGTAATCTTCTCCCACCTCATTGCCACATCCTTTGGAAACGCCTTTAAAGCATTAAGCAAAGCAATATCCTCCCCACCACTCCAAGAATTCTCCTTCAGTTCACCATTATCCATTGCTACATTCTCAATTTCATCCTCAACCATCTTATCCAGCGGCTTCTGGTCCTTCAAAAACCGATTAAACGAATCCAAATCGCTCACTTTGTTCTCTCCCAATGATTTAGCAGTCTTTATCACACTCTCCACCCCATGCCTCCCATTAAAAACCTCCGATATTGCCTCCCACCGCCCCGGCTTCCCCACCGGATTCTTTACCATCTGCTTTTTCAACAGCTTCAAATCCCTCTCACTCCATTCTCTCTCCTGAACAGATTTTACCACATTCATCTCCCCCTGTTTCTTTTCATTCTCGTTGACAACAAAAGGGGCTGAATTAAAACTAAATTTCTCTTGCTTTTCTGGTTTTGATCGGCGATTGGATGCTTTCTTATTCAGATCGGCGGCGGCGGGGTTAGTTTCTTCATTTTGGGACGGCAGAGGTTGGAGGGGTGGGCCGCGGCCGACGCGGATGTCTCCGGCGGTGATGGAGGCGGGGGCCAAGGGGCCGAGGAAGAGGGATAAAGCGAACCAGAAGATGATGGATTGGAGGGGCTCGGATTGGAAGTAGAGGAGAGAGAGGAAAAAAAGAAGGAAGGAAAGAGAAAGGGAAAGAAAAAAGGTGGGTTTGTGGAGGGAAATGGAATTGGAATTCTCTTCATTTTCTGAATTGGAAGGAATTGGGCGGGATTGGAAGAGGAGTCTGGGTCTGCTTTCTTCGTCTAAGAAGTCCATTTTTCAGATCGGAGTTACAGCGGAAGTTTGATGTGCATTCTTCCGTTTTGAAGAGCAGCTTTGTATGGAAAGAAAATTTAATAATAAAAGAAAATTTATTTTAATTTTAATTTATAATATAAATATGACTAAAGTAGAGATTGAACCTATTCTTCGCAAGAGAGTGACTGTCGCCGGTCGGTGTTGCACATGACGTGGTTGGTTTGGTTGAATTTTCCTGTAATTAACAATGAAGATGACGAAGGTGATACTGTTCTTTTAATGAAGATGTTGAAGGTAACTCTGTTCTATTTTATTAAAAAATAAAATTTAATTTAATTTTTTATAATAGAAGTCTTTTAGTCGAAAAAAATTATACAGGATTTGAATTAATTGCTTATGTATATGAAAACCTATGTAACCAAAAGGTAAGAGATAAACACTGCAACTTTAATCAATTTGATAAAGGTGGGACTTGTGGGTATAACTTTTGTTGTGGAGCTTCGTGCTCCGGTGCAATGATGTTGGTTATTCAGAAGAGTTATTAATGGTGGATAATATTTTATATATTTTTAACGGATAATGATGATTGATGAGTATAACGGCCGCAGTTTGAGTATATTGGTAGCGTGAGATAGATGGAGGAATTAGGAAGAATGGGGTTTAGGGTTAAAGTTTATGAATTAGGTTTTGGATATATTTTATTTTGGTTTAGTTTTTAATATTTTATGTGAGTTAATGCTCTTACCTTTTAAAAACTTAGAAATTTGTACTCGAGATTATATTTGACCGTATAAAACCAACGAGTGTGCATTTTAATAAGTAAATCTTAAAAAAAGGGGGTGCGATTATACACGTTTTTAAACTTGAAGTGCGATAGACCTATGACAAATAAACTCTGGGATGTAATGTATATTTTAATATATAAATATTATGCGACTTAATGACTAAAAAATCAACGAACTTTACACATCTTATCAATTTAACCCATATGAGTTTTTTTAGCAGATTAAACCTTGTATTCTTAAAAGTCCTTTTCAAAATACTTGAAAATGTATTAGAGTCCAAATTACAATTAATCTTTTATTGAGATGTCTACTGATGTATAATTTTTAAAATAAAGATATATGGCCTGTAATTCATGTCACATAATAGAAAAATCGGTCCATTATTTGTTTGAAAGTTTCTGTTGCAAATTCAAATTTTCACAATTTTTTTGGTCATATAATATGGCAAGAATAAGTTTTGGTTAATGGATTATATGAAATGTTCACAAATTGTTTAAAAATTGGTTCAGTAGGCATACCAATTCCCAAGGAACTAGTGCTTGTGGGAACAGTCAATCCACTGTGTTCCCCGGACTAAATTAATTGTCCCAAATTTTGCATAGAAGAGCTGTAGATAGTTTTGTCCTCTGCGCTCTTTGAAAAGTTTTCTTCAAACCAAAATTTAAGATCTCTGGAATTCTTTTCAGTCACATTGACAACCCCAAAAGATGCACCAACATGCTATTTCTCACTAACAAGATGCAGTACATAAGAACCAAGAAGTTATTCTCTCGACATTCCAGGAAGACATAAGTACTCGAGCTATAAAATTAAAACTCAACAGTATCACAATAATAGTGGATAAATGTCAAAAACTAACAAGTTGTCCACAGTCAATATTTCATAATATCATAACTTAAGCCACAATCGGCTACAAAACCCAAAAACATTGTGTTAGTACTTGTATTTATGTTTCCTTTATTTGATTTGATGATGATAGATTTAAAGTATGTTTGTAAAAATAAGTCTTGTAAGGTCTTCATGGAAATCTATGTAAAAAGATTTAATTAAGGATCTAACTTGTTAGGTAGATCTAAGATCGTAGAGCAGTTATGTAATTTTTTGTTGTGCTGAAGACATGTACAAATCATTTAGTTGAAAGCTGAAGAGCTCTAAGATCACAGAGTCATGATGTGGATAGTTTAGTGAAAGACTACTCGAGAACTTTGAGATCGTTTAGTTGAAGAAAAAACGTAGAGTAGTCTCACAGAAGCCACTGAAGAATTATATAATTGAGATCATTTAGTAAAGTTAGAAAATGATTCAAGGACCAACTCTACGATTACAGGAAAAATGTTTATCTAGCCAAAAACATAGAGTATATTAGTTTGACAAAAAGTGGCGGGTCAGTAGCTAAGGTTATTGTAATATCTCGGATATTTCACGAGATTTTTTGTTTTAAATAAAGTGTTGATGACGAGATAAATGTTGAAATTTAAAACCTAGATTTGGAGAAGTAAAAGGTGTAGAAGTGAGTAAACATTTGACCATAATCTTGGTGTTAGGATTGAAATGTCAGTGAATGAAGGTTTTTAAATTTTAGAACCTAGAATTTGATTGTGTATACTGGGATGTATATTAGTAATAAGGTAATATAATACCTTTAAAGCTCAGTGAATGTATTTGACTATAAGAGATCATGTAAGAAGTTTTAACATGAGTTATGTGAGAAATTTATTAAGGAAATAAATTTCAATTATTGAGATATTTTTAAGTTAGCGTGAAGGTGTATATATATTTTTTAAGCCTATATACTTGGAGGTGCGGTAATTATATTTTTTAAGCTGAGCATGGTAAATGATTAACTAAATTAATCATCAAGAATAATGTAAAACTTGATAAATAACGAGTTAAATTGGATGTGTAAATTAGTTAATGTGGTTATTAATTAATGAGAGTGCGTAAACATTAAAAATGTTATTTATTTTCATTTGAAAAGTTGTTAATAGTGGATTATTAATGTTTTATAATTCCATTAGGAAATTAATAATTTGAATTTGTCAAATTGATTTATTAAACAAGCCCAATGTAATTTAATTTGTTAGTGGACTTGTAAATTGTTCATGAGATAATTTAATTGGCCCAACATTGTGAATATGGCAAGCCATATAGGAGGTCCAATGACTTATATTGGTAGCCCAATTAAATTAATTACTAAGTCCAATGCTAGAGTAATTGTTTAGCCCAAATGAAATTAAATAAAGTCTAAGGTGTGACACATTTGATGCAAGTGTGGTATATATATGTATATGTATATATTTCATTAATTACAGAATAAAAGAAAAATAAAATTGGAGGCAAAAAGGGGGGAGTACCAATGGAGGGTGCAATGCTCCAAGCTTCCTTTTTACTACTCCAAGAGAACCTAATCTACAAATCTCTTCCCAATGCCAAGCTAGTAGGCATATTTTCATGATGGATGGGTGATGTATATACTTACACAAAGTGTAAGTATACATTTTTCCAAATAGAACCTAGTATACTCTCTCACTCTCTCTCTCATATTTCATTTTATTAGTCATTGGTGTTAGGAGAGTTAGAGAGAAAGAAAATCTCTAGAGAAAAATTCTAGAGAGAAAGAAAAAAGAAAGTTAGATCTTGTGAGTTTGGATGGTTAGATGATCTTGAAGTAAGGATTAAAGATGGAAGCCTCTTGATGGTGAAGCTTCCTAACTAAAAAGGTGGATCATCCAAGTCTCCTTAAGTTTCTAGCAAAGAGGAAGAAAGCAACCAAGGAGGTTAAAAGTGCTTCAAACCCTAACTTTCACTTTAATATTGTGTTTTATATGTTTGGAGTGTTTTTGTTGGTGAAAATGCATTTTAATGGTAGAAAATCATTTTCAAAGCTCTTGATGCTTAAATCCATGTTAGACTAGTATATCTAGGATTTAATGGGTTTAACATGAATTTTGATATGCATTTATATTAGAAAGTTTGACAAAAATATGAAATCGATTTTCGCCGAAAAATCCAAAATGTAACAGTCAGTTCCCAGAGTTACTGTTCACGTTCCGTAACTCGTATTCATGATCCGTAAATTTTGGGTGGTAGTATTATGAGATAATAAGAGATTCCAAGTGAAATGACTGAAAAATATTAAACGAGCTATCCTTGGTGATTTTTCTCGTAAAACAGTCCACTATCGGAAATACCCGAAAATATTCTGTCCAAAACATTAAAAGGCCTGTTTTGTCCACTTTTCCTCTTCTAAAAATTCTGGAAATTTTATAAATGATTTTATATAGGATAAAGCAGCCACTTCCCAAAAATGAGCTCCATCCAACCCCGGATGAGTGAGTTATAACCCGACGTTTCTTTACGTTTTAAAAGTGAACTACAGTTATAACTTGAAATTTATAACTTCGAAAATTATGAAATTTTTACTGGATCTACTCTATGATGACATGAAGCTTGAATAATTATGGGTTAGAATATTTAATACTTATGGGTTAGAATATTTAATTATTTATTCAATCTAATTATTTATTTAATCATGGATTGAATAATTAATATGTAAATTATTAAATTAGCCCAACATGGGTCAATTAGTAGCCTAAGTAGAGAATAATAAAATTTGACAAATTAGTAGCCCAAACAATTTAATAGAAGCCCAATTGGTATTTTAAATTAAAGCCCAATGATTGGCCCACTTGAAAAAATACTTAATTAAACTATTTAATTATTAAAGTAAGCAAAGTGACTCAATTTTGGGACATAAAGGAGTCCATCGGCCGAGCAACTTGGAGAGGAGAGAGAAAAAAATTGAGTTTTGTTTTTATTTTGTTTTATTTTTATTTATTTAATAAAGGGTTGCTTGTTTTATTTTTTGGTACATGGACACCATCCCTCTTTTCACCAACTAAGTATGGGCTAACTTTCTTGTGCAAGTATCCAAGTAGGAGCATCATGAATTATAGATATAATTTTGTATCTAAGAATTTTACTAGTATACTTGTTTTATTAAGGCATTTACACTTCATTTTTGCTCCAAGACCAAAAGAGAGAGTTGAGAGAAAAAGCTTTAGTGAGAGCATAATATTTGAGAGACTAAGGAGGAAGAAGGAGAAGTTAGTTTTGTTCATGCCATTCACAACCTACTTTGGAAGAAAAAGGAAGATAGCCATTAAAACAAGGTAATGTTTATTTTAAATGTAGTTTGTTTTTAAATTAAATAAATCATCATGTTAGTATAAACATGTTAATATAGTTATTAATGTGTAGTTGTAATATTTATGCCATGCTTGAGTTTAATAGGTTTGGTTTGTATTTTGGTATATGTTATATGCTAAAATATGTGTTTAATAGTGTGTAAACAAGTTTTGGAATTTATGTCCAAAAATATTTTTATAAAACTTAGGTTTGATGTTCTAATATTATAGAACATTAAATCATGAGAAAAACAAAGTTTGAATCACTCAAAATGGAGTTATACACAAAAAGTTATGATTTGTGGTAGTTTATGTGATGTAAATTTTTTTATAAAAAAATAATGATATTAAATTATGAAAAATTAATTTTTCATGTTATAAATTAATATAAGGTGATTGGTAATTTTTTTGGATTTTTATTGAAGAGTTAAAGATTTATTGAAGGTATATTTTTATTTAAAATGTGTGTGCCGGAACACTGTTCACATTCTGCGAAGAAGAAAAAATTTAAGGGTTTCCGCGCAATGCGCGCAGCCACTGTTCACCGAAAACGCGAAGCCAAACGTCGTCGTTTGGTGTCCGTCGAAATTTACTCCGCGCGATACGTGCGGAAGCCGTATTCTGCTTTCCAAAAACGGCGTCGTTTTGGGCCGTAAACTCGGTAACACGCGCCATGCGCGGTAGGAAAATTTTCGCGAAATTACAAGTTTGCCCCTCCGTGTTTTTCTTGGCAAAATTATCATTCTGCCCTCGGATCAGTTTTCAACTTATTTACGGAAATGCCATTCGGGTTAAATTTAAATAATTTAAATATTTAAAAACTAATTTAAAATTATAACAAAAATAATAATAATACAAAAATAATATTGGGGAGGATATTTTTCATTAAGTTTAATATTTAAATATTTTAAATATTAATCTAGTTAGCTAAATCATGGTCAAGTTAAATAAATTTATTATTTTAAATGTTAATAATAAATAAAGGTGATAAATTAGCAATTATTATTTAATTCCTATTAAATAATAATTAAAGAGAGATACAATTTATAAATTAATTATTTATTATTTAAATATTATTAAATAATAAATAAGGATAATTAAGTAATTAATTATTATTTAATTAGCATTAAATAACGATTAATGAAAATTAAGTTATTAGATTTAATAATTTATTATTTAATTTAAATAATAAATAAGAATGAATTGATTATTATTTAACCTTAAATAATAATTAAAATTAATTAAATAATTAATTATTATTTAATTGACATTAAATAATAATTAAAGAGGATTAGGATTAGTAAACTATTATTTAATTTTCTTAAATTAAATAATAAGTAAGGTTAATTACTTAGTTAATTATTGGTTGATTAATATTAAATTAAAGAAGGTTAAAATTAAGTCAATAATTATTTATTATTTATTTTAAATAATAACTAGAGTTAATTAATTAATTTCTATTTAATCAAGATTAAATAGTAATTAAATAGAGATTGAGTTAATAAAATAAATTGAATTTAATTATGATTTAATTAAACAAATGTAATAAGTTATTTAAGGGTTTAATAAGTGTCCAACACTTAAGAAAAATATTTTTTAACTTATTAAATTATTAACCTAAAAATGATTAAGGGTCTATAAGGTTAATAATATTGTTTTGACTAATGTAAATTATGTGTTAGTACTTATATGTGGTAAATAAGTTCATTATTAAGCGTATAGTTATGCAAATACGTCGTACTAATTATTAGACCGACTTTATTAATGTTAGGTATTTCAAAGCAAATTATTTAAAGATAGACATTTATTGTAGCTGAGCAGACAGGCAAGTTCTCTAACCCTACTCATTTATTGTTGAACAAGTTTCTATACTTGTATTTATTGTCAAAACTTGAAGTGGTTTAATTATTTAAAATTATCCCACATCCATATTGTTTATAAAATCGCACTTAGTGCACTTGAAGCTTATTAGTTCTTGATTCATGAACTGTATTAAAAATGTCAAAAGCTAATAGTTCAGCTAGACATTACGTTTATAAATTCAATACTTGAATACTTTTAAAAGCTTATCCAAACCATTGTTGGGTGCGGATTTCTTATATTAAGTCTGAGAATTGAACAACCCTAAATTAGGGGATTTTATGTCGGGAAACCGACTTTGGGCGCCAGTGACTAAATGTAATGCATATACAGCGGGTTGAATAGGCTGATCCCCTTGAAAACCAAACAACTCAAAGGGTCAGAGGAAACTCTATTATACCCTCGTTAGTTCAGGGTCCTTAGTGACCACTCAGCATTTTAAGATTCAAATATTCTGTTTATTAAAATTTGAATCCTGTTTCATTCACAATTGTTATATCTATTGTTGAACCATTGATGACATTTCTCATTCATTCATGATATATTAAATCTATATGATTGTTCTAAACTTGCTGAGCAAACTAGTTGCTCATTATTGCTATATCATGAACCATTTTTCAGATAATCCTGATTGCTCAAAGAAGGATAAGGGAAAAGAAAATGCCAGAGCTTAAGTTAGTTTATGAATGCTAATTAGATGTTTAAATTTGTGTTTACTGTTGTTAAACCTTTTGTAATTCCTTATAATAGGAACTGTTTATGTTAAGGTTAATAGACCCTGGTATTGTAACCTTTTTGTAAGGGAACCAATATGTATTGTAATATCCCAGATATTTACAAGATTTGTAAATAAGATTTTAAATATAAATTAAAGGTTATGGTTTAAAACCTAGAGTTGTAGAAGTGAGATGTGTGAAAAATGGGTGAACATTTTTTTTAATATAATGTATTTGTTAGAAATTAAATGTGGAAATATTTTAATAATGCATGTAGAGAATTTATTAAGAAAATAAATTCAATTGAAAAGTGAATGTGGTTATATTAATATATATACACCTAATGTGTGTTTGTTAGCCCAATAAGAAGATGAGTAGATTAAATACTCAATTAAACTAATAATTTAATTAGTTTAAAATGTGAAGTAAGAAGGGAAGTCATGAAATATAATTAACTAGGTTAATTATATTAGTTAAGAGTTAAAGTTATAGAAAAACTAGAATGATTGTCTAGAATGACAATATTATGAAGTTAATTAATTAAGTAATTAACTTAATTATTAAGTTGTTATATAGAGTCCAAGTAATTTAATTACTACTAGTGGACTAGCCCAAAAGAATTATAGATGTTAGCCCAATATGAGAATATGGATATGAAGTGGGTAATTAAATAATAAAGCCCAAATGTTATGTTGATTATAGTCCAAGAGGTAATTAATATAAGTCAAATTAAATTAATTATCTAGCCCAAGTTATAAAGATGTGTGAGTTGTGTTGGGTAGCCCAAATAATTAAATAAGGGAGCCCAATGCAAAATAAACTAGTAGCCCAAATATTGAGTCCAAATTTAAAAGTCAAATATTGGTCAATATGTTGGGAGAATAAATTCAAATATTGTTAAGTGTAGAGAATTAACTAATGTAGGGTTAATTGAACAACCCTAGTTGGTAGATAAGAGAGAGCATTAACCAAACATTGGTTAAATGCTAGGTGGGTGAATTTGATGATGAGAATTAACTATGGATGAGTTAGTTGAATAACCCTAGGTAGTAAATAAATTAAAGATTTAACTATGCATGGGTTAGTTGTAGGAAGAATATTATAGATACAATTGTGTATGTATATAATTCACCAAGGTATAATTTATATGTGACCATGGGTTGGATGTTGTAGAGAGTTAACCACATGTGGGTTAATTGTTGGTGATTGTTGCTTATTTTACACTTCACCATTTATGTTGCTTGTAGTCAAGTTGATGGATGACATTTTAAATATCAAAAATACAAGTATTGTACATGTATAAGTGAATATATATACATATATTGGTGTATATATATATAGATGCTTATATAATTATATAGGACATAAAAATAAAACCTTAACCAATGCTAGAGTTAAGTGTTAGTAAATATATAAATATATTGGATATATATGTATACTTAATTGTAGAGAATTAACCTTACTTGGGTTATTTGGTGGAAGATGTGTGTATGTTTAATTGATGAGCTTGAACCATGGTTGATAGTTAAGTTAACATAGGTTACAAGAGCAATAGTCTGAACCACGCTTTAGTTAAGTGTTGGAGAAAGGTTGCTTTTGTTTTACTCAATTGATAACTTGTAAGCAAACTTGATGGAGGTCAATCAACATGTCAATCCAAGAGTCAATCAATCAAATAGTAATCCTAAATTAGTCTCTAATTTAACCAATGTTAGTTGATTAGTAAGAGTTAATGATGATTAAGGGTGTGCTATAAATATAGTGCTCCACACATTGGCTATGTTTGTTAGTCATTTGTAGCATTTTCTAGAGAGAAAAAGGGAGAGCTTCTTGAGAGATATAGAGAGTTACTCTTATGAGATTGATGATCCACCAAGCAAATTTGCTAGAGAATGGACAAGAGAGAGTCACAATCCAAGATCAAGTCAAGAGGAAGGAGAGCATCCATGTATAAAAGGTTAAAAAGTGTTCTAAACCTTCTTTAGTTCATTTTTATAGTTTAGATATGATTTGAACGGTTAAAATGTATTTTTAACCGATCAAAACACATTTTGATGTTCTAGAAGTCTTTAGCTATGTAATATATGTATATTCATAGTTTGATGGGTTTAACATGGGTTTTTATGTGTTTGTGATGAAAAATTTCATCAAACTCATTGAATAAATTTTTACCGACGAAAACAAATTAATCTAATACGTAGCAGCCCCTTCACGGAATTACTATTCACAATCCGTAAGTTGGATTTATGATCCGTCAATTTTGGGTGATAGATCCATGAAATATGAAGATTCTCCAAGTTGAATGACTAAAATCCGATTTAAAATGAGCAAGATATGGATTTTCTACCAAAACACCCCATTGTTTTAGGGCTGTGCACAACAGTCCGGTTTGGAGCCAATTTCCGTGACCAAAACAAATCCAAATTTGATGTTTGATGACAGAAAAATGTAGTTCGGGAAGTTACGAATCCATCGATACCAAATAGGCCTCAATCGGACTTGTGGATTTCATTTTATTCAAGTTCCCGTCAGAGACCCCAAGTCTGAAAAATTCAAAAAGTAATCTGCCTATTTTTTTAAAAAAACCGGCCGGTTTGGTTTTTTTCGGTTTTTCATGATTTCTAGGTAGGGCCGGTTCGGGCATTTTTAGGCCGGTTCTTGGGTTGGTTCCAAAAGATAAAATGCTTATAATTTTATAAAGAAAATTATCAAAATTTAAAATACGATTTTTTTTGTAATTTGGTATTTATTAAAATTAATGGTGGATTAAAGCTTACTAAATTGCTAATAAGTATGGGAAAATTATTTTTAATTTCAGAAAAATAATATTTGACCTATTGGCATGCTAGTTAAGTGTTATAATATAAAATTTGAAATTATTGGAGTGATTCACTATATATTAGCTATTTATTAGTGTTTAAATAGGCTAATAATCTAATTAAATATTATTTAATAAATATTAAATAATATATGAAGTTATGTAATTAATTAATTATGATTTAATGAATATTAAATAATAATTAAAGGATGTTAAGATGAATAAGTTAGTTATTTATTATTTAATTGCACTTAAATAATAAGTAAAGTTAAATAAATAATTAATTATTATTTAAATTAATATTAAATAATAATTAAAGAATATTAAAGTTAGAAAGCTAATTATTTATTATTTAATTAATATTAAATAATAAGTAAGATTAATTAAGTAATTAATTATTATTTAATTAATATTAAATAATAATTAAAGGATAATTAAGGTTAATAAACTAATTATTTATTATTTAATTAATATTAAATAATAAGTAAGGTTAATGAATTAATTAATTATTATTTAATTAATATTAAATAATGAGTTCGGATAATTAGTTAATTAATTATTATTTAATTCATATTAAATAATAATTAAATGGTAATTAAGTGGAATAAATTATTACTTAATCGAAAGAAGATTATTAAGTAATTAAAATATATTGATAATATTATTGACTAACTATTAAATGATAATAGTTAAGAATTAAATCATTATTCAATAATTAATAATGATATGTAATTAATTTAAAATATTATTAAAGGATTAATAATATTATTTAGCATTTAATTAACTATTAAATAATAATAGTTAAGAGTTAAATCATTATTAAATAAATAATAATGATAAATAAAGATTTAGAATATTATTAAAGAATTAATAATATTGTTTAACAAGTAATTAACTATTGGGTAATAATAGTTAAGGGTTGAATCGTTCTTAAATAATTACTAATGATACGTGAGGATTTCAAATATTATTAAATAATTGATAATATTGATGAACAATTAAATTATCATTAAAATGATTGATAATAATGAGAAGTCAATTAAAATATTATTAAAGGGTAATAATATTAGCAAGCAATTAAATTATTATTAAAATATTAATAATAATGATTAAGGTAAACTATTATTAAAAATAAATTAATAATAGTAATGATTATTTAAAGTGTTATTTAACAATTAAATAACATTATAAGTTATTACTAATTGATAGTAAAATTTAAAATATTATCCAAGGTGGGTAATATTATGATAGGTATCGAGATAAATGATGTGATTAAGTTAAACCAAGGGTATGGTCCATTAGTGATTAATTGGTGGATCGACCTAAATAAATATAGGGTCCAAGTTTTAATGCAGTGACATTAATAAATATCAGAATTGCATAGTTTCGAACAAAAGATTTATGGTGTTGAATATGAAACACTGAGTCAAGTCAAAGAGAGACTAAAATATGAAATTAACCTTATTAAATAAAGGGGATGATAAGAAGAAATAAATATCTTTAAAATAAGATTTAGTATTGAGTCAAACTTTGACTGATATTGTGCACCGTTGATATCACATACCGTGTAGGTGGTGCAAGGAACGTGAAAGATTAACGTAAGCTGGTTATACAAGTCCAGACAAGTTTTTCAGAACGTGTTGTATTATGTGCATGAATTATAAGTTTGTTATTAAACTGAGATGTGCTCATACGTGGTTATGTGCAAAGATGTTTTAATGTGCCTTTGTGCAATAAGTTGATTTGAACTGTTGATATGCGGTAGTTGATTTAAGACAATTGTTCTGCATTGAACTATATGTCATGATAGAGGTTAGACATAAAGCATAGATTAAATGCGAGACATGATATGCATGAGCAGTATGTCATAAACTGAAATGCATGAAAAACATGATGTTAGTATAAATTGTAAATTTTATGTGAAGCATGTAATGTGTTATGTGTAGCTGTTGAACTTGCTGAGCCGTCGTGCTCACTCTTGCCTAAACCAACATTTTCAGATAAGGCTAGTTACCTAAAGTTCTCGATAAAGAACAAGGAACAGAAAAATATATTACTTCCATTGAAGATCTAAATATCTATTGTAGATATCAGTCCGAATTGGACAGGTAAATGATTCTGTAGCATAAGACTTAGTTGGTATGTTATATGAGTATTAAATACTCAAATTGATTGTAATAGAATGTCGTATCATGTATGATATTGAGACATACTAGGAATGTATAAAGATTTCGATTCTGGAATAGAAAGAGATGTTATATAATTGTAAATAAATGATTATTTAGCAATTATAATATTGTTAAAATTCACGAAAGATAAAGAAAAGGTTGTACTCGTGTTGAACCGGATCCGAGGTTCGAGAAACCCGGATTCGGGGTCGTCACATGTATTATTCCGCGATATTTAAATGCAATGTATGTATTTAATTGTTAGTAATGTGTTGAATAGTGAGAACCAAACTCGAGGTTATGGAACCCAGATTTGGGGTCGTCACAAAGCTACCGTATAAATTTCAGAATTTTCTAATAAAAACCCAATTTTTAATAATTACTGCCATTTCCGGACAGAAATGGACTGCTTAAAAATAGTAAATCAAGATGGAAAATAATAAGTTAACTAAGTATTATTTTTAATACGAAGGACTTAAAAACAATAAGGATAAAAGAATAAAATAATTATGTATTATCAAATTTTAATTAAATAATTCATAAATGTTATTACTTAAATAATATTAAGTAATTAATAAAAAAAATTAAAAAAAATATTTATTTATTTATTATTTATATGCTAAATAATAAATAAAGTAAAGGAGTATATGAAGTTGATAAAATAATTATTTATTATTTACTTATTATTAAATAATAAAAATGGTGGTTAGTTAATTAATTATTATTTAAATAATATTAAATAATAATTAAAAGGAGATAAAATTAATAAGGTAATTATTTATTATTTAATAATGAATAAGGATAATTAGTTAATTAATTATTATTTAAATGATATTAAATAATAATTAAAGGAAGACAAAGATAATAAGGTAATTATTTATTAATAAGAATGATTAATTATTTAATTATTGTTTAAAGGATGTTAAATAATAATTAGAGAGAGATGAAGTGAATAAAACGATCATATGTTATTTAATTAATATTAAATAATAAATGGGGTTAATTAGTTAAGAAGTTATTATTTAGTGATATTCAATAATTAATTAATTATTATTTAATTGATATTAAATAATAATTAAAATGAATAAAATAATTGTCATGTAATGCTGAATAACAAGTAAAGTTAAGTGAGTTAATTATTCATTTAATATTAAATAAATAATGTGAAAAAATTAAAGGAATAATGAGGTGATTAAACAATGTACATTTAAATTGTTTAAGCCTTGAAAGATTATAAAAGGAGTAAATGATAAATAGCAAGTGATGAAATATTATTAAATGATTAATAATATTAGTAATTGGGTGAATATTATTAAGGGCTTAATAATATTAATAACCAATTAAGGTGTTATCTTATAATTGGGTAGCGCTGGTAATTTTAGTGATGTATTATTAATGAATAATAATATTGATAGGTATTTAAAATATTATCCAAAGAGGATAATATTGTCTTATAAATTATGAGTTAATAAATAGGAATTTTCGTGTTGTAGAGTCAATTCCTTTGTGAACGGCAGCTGAGTCCCTATGTGTTTTACTGATTGACAGATAAGCATATTAGATCTCTCAGATGCGGTAATTTGATTTGTATGAACATTAGTGATAGAACGCAGATTTTAGACTGGTAGCGTAAGTTAATGCGCATATCAGGCAAGTTTTTCAGTACTAAGTGTTAGTCTTGTAAACCTATTACTATATGCATAAATTATTATGTGTGCAGTTATTGAATGTGGTAACTGATTTTTAAATGTGCCTGTGTATAGTCATATGATATTCATAACTGTTATAAAATTAATGCTATGAGTTGAAATGTGTTATATGAGTTATATAACCTGGAAATATTGACATGCATGGTAAGCATGAGTTAATTGTATAAATGCAAAGCATGATGCCTATATAAATGTAAAGAATGGAGCATAAAGCATGAATTAAATGTGACATGCGTGTTATGTGCTAGCTGTTAGACTTGCTGAGCCGTCGTGCTCACTCTTGCTTAAAATAAATACTTTCAGATAAGTGCGGGTTATTCGGAGGTTCATATACAGATCACGGAACAGGAATGTGTGCTGACTTTCACAATTAATATATATTCTGATAAACCTTTTTGGGGGTAAATAGTGTTACGATATGGTAAGAATTGATTAGTGAAATGTTTGTATGACATTCGTATAAGCTAAACATTTGTATCATTACAAGTCACTAAGGATTCATTGATGTATAATAGATCATAATATATATGATCTACGTTGCATAAAGTTTATGTAAAGAGAAGGTATTGAATAAACAAATATATTGAAAGTTGATTAATGAGTTATATATACTTACATGTTTAAAATAGACTAGGTCATACTATACTTAATCTGAGATCTATTATAATTTAATGAAGATTGCGATTCTGAGACAGAGAAATGGTGAAGTTTTAAATAACTATAATATGGTTGTAGGTTATGAATGAAGTTGTAGTAGTTTTAAAAATAAACTAATTTTATCAATTATATTATTGAGGCATATCGTGGATTTAAGTACAAGGTTGTACACTAACGCACGGGATCCGTCGTGGTCAGCACAAGGAATTTCGGGGCGTCACGGTTGGTATCAAAGCTGATAGGTTATAGTTCTTAGGTAGCAGTACCTTAGGCTATAATTGTGAAAAGTGAATGGAGATAGTGAAAGAATAAACTCAGACGAAGTTTAATTAATAAGATATGAATATAGAAAATTCATAAGAAAGAAAATAAATATATATAGATATATATATGAGGAGATTCAAAGAAGATCTTCATGGATGTGAACAAAATGAATGGAAAATAATCAGGAAAAGTTTGATTAAAGGATTTAAAATGAAGGATTGTACAGTAAAATGATCAAAAGACGAGTGAGGAGATTATAGAATTAAACGATCCTACAATAAACGAGAATTTGTACAGTGAAATCAATTGTAAAATAAGATCAGGGTGATCAGAGTAAAATCATGGGATGCATATGGTTTATTAAATGATTAAGATGATGTGTAGATAGCATGACGCTATAAGAAGAAAGGTACTGTGAAATAGTAAGAAGTGAACTTATAAATCATTGTATGTGATAAGGTATGGATTGAGAAAATTCATATTAAGTTAAGAGAAGTTAGAGGTTTGTGGGTTTTTTTTATTGAGGACTCATGTTAGTGGCTGAGTTGTACAATTCCTTGTATGGGTGGGAAATTTGTTCTTGGTTTGAGAACCTACTTAGCTTCCTACATCGATATAGTGGTTAAGTTGAACATTTCCTTCTATGGGCAGGGAATTTGTCCTTGGTTTAACCACCGCTTAACTTCCTATATTGATTAGCGGTCAAGTTGACCAATTTATTGTATGGCCAGGAGATTGTGTTTGGTTTGACAACCACTTAGCTTCCTATAGTGATAATCGATTGAAACCTGGTGTCGCGCTATTCGTTATATATATGTTGAGAATGTGATTCTTTTCTCATAGTATATCGGATAGGTAGAGAATGTTAAGGTAGGTGCATGGTCTTAAAACTCACACGTATGACAAGTTCGTGACTAATAATCGTATGGTGGAGCCCCTCAATTAATGGACGATTTTGGTCTGACTAGGATAAGTTCCTCAACCCATATAACTGTGGCAAATTCTTGAACTCATATTATGTGGTAAGTTTGATGAACAGTGAGTGTGGGTAGAGTTAAGTAGCAAGATTAAAGCTATACTAGACATAATTATTAAGCTGAAAAAGATGAGGAGTAAAATTGGTGATTATTTGAGGTTTTAAGATATCTTAAATCTTCTAACTATGCTAGACTTTGAAATTCTTAAAATCGTGCCAAAATTCGTACCTGTGTTACCTTTAAAAAAATATTAATAAATGATTTCAGATGTTTTTGAAACGTTTAAATGAAGGTCTATGCTATTTGTTTTGGCTAGACCAGAATGATTTGAAAATATTAAAATGTATTTCTAAAACATCAAAACACTATGTGGTGTGGATATGACAATGACTGAATCCTCAACGTATTTTCTGTGAAAGTACGGTATCATGATATCATAGAGTAATTTATACCATAAAGATGGCGTTAAAATTACTATTGATAGAATCCTTAACGTACTATGCCAAAGATGCAGTATCATGAAGTCATAAAATGATTTTCACTTTCACTTAAAAATGGTTTAAAAAGTTCTAGAGTTCATGGTTCATGAACAATTTAATTATGATGGTCTAGGCCATTTGATTCGGCTAGACAACTTTTAATCGAAAGTGATAAACTTTGAAATTTTATTGCACGTGTGTGCTCTTGAAGAGTTTTAAAGTTCCGATTGATATCCGAACTATTATTGTAGGTCTATGCCAATTGTTTCGGCTAGACGTTTGCATGCTAGACATTTAAAAATTATCCAAACCTGTTGTTAGTACGAATTCTTAGACTGAGAGAACAACCCTGAATGGGAAAAAATTTAAGTATCGACTATCCGATATGCGCAGGGTTAAATGTTATGCGTATACGTGGTGTACGAAAGGTTGATCCCCTCAAGTACAACTGACGAATTTTAAGTGTCGGTTATCCGATGCAGTCTGAGCTAAATGTTATGCATACACATAGCGTACAAGAGGGTGATTTCCTCCAGTACATATCCTGAGCTATTAACCAAAAGGTCAATCAGCTATTGATTCCATTGGAAGTTTATAGTTCATGGTCTTTATGACCCCTAAGTCAGATATGAATTTATTTTAAAGGAATTCTTTCTACTTCATAGTTATTCAAGCTCCTTCACAATTATTGAACAATTGTTGAAGACTTCTGAAAAATATCCTAATATTTTGAAAAATTAATGGGTATAGGTGTAATTTTAGAGGAGATTGGTCATAGAATTAGATGATCAATTAAGTAATCTCAGAGAAAGGGAATTTGATAGGTTTGGTTGATAACCGAATGGAAAGAATGAGCAGAAATAAGTATGCTATAAGTTTCGAGGACGAAATTTTTATAAGAAGGGGTGAATGTAATACCCCGGATAATTATGAGATTTGTAGAAGAGATCAAATATGATTAATTAAAGGTTGAGGTAAAACTTAGTTTTGGCGAATGAAATAAGTAGAGATATGTATGTTGTAATTCCGAGGACAAAATTCTTATAAGGAGGGGTGAACGTAATGTTCTGAATATTTCACGAGATTTTTTGTTTTAAATAAGGCGTTGATGATGAAATAAAAGTTGAAGTTTAAAACCTAGATTTGGAGAAGTAAAAGGTGTAGAAGTGAGTAAACATTTGACCATAATCTTGGTGTTAGGATTGAAATGTCAGTGAATGAAGGTTTTTAAATTTTAGAACCTAGAATTTGATTGTGTATACTGGGATGTATATTAGTAATAAGGTAATATAATACCTTTAAAGCTCAGTGAATGTATTTGACTATAAGAGATCATGTAAGAAGTTTTAACATGAGTTATGTGAGAAATTTATTAAGAAAATAAATTTCAATTATTGAGATATTTTTAAGTTAGCGTGAAGGTGTATATATATTTTTTAAGCCTATATACTTGGAGGTGCGGTAATTATATTTTTTAAGCTGAGCATGATAAATGATTAACTAAATTAATCATCAAGAATAATGTAAAACTTGATAAATAACGAGTTAAATTGGATGTGTAAATTAGTTAATGTGGTTATTAATTAATGAGAGTGCGTAAACATTAAAAATGTTATTTATTTCCATTTGAAAAGTTGTTAATAGTGGATTATTAATGTTTTATAATTCCATTAGAAAATTAATAATTTGAATTTGTCAAATTGATTTATTAAACAAGCCCAATGTAATTTAATTTGTTAGTGGACTTGTAAATTATTCATGAGATAATTTAATTGGCCCAACATTGTGAATATGGCAAGCCATATAGGAGGTCCAATGACTTATATTGGTAGCCCAATTAAATTAATTACTAAGTCCAATGCTAGAGTAATTGTTTAGCCCAAATGAAATTAAATAAAGTCTAAGGTGTGACACATTTGATGCAAGTGTGGTATATATATGTATATGTATATATTTCATTAATTACAGAATAAAAGAAAAATAAAATTGGAGGTAAAAAGGGGGGAGTACCAATGGAGGGTGCAATGCTCCAAGTTTCCTCTTTACTACTCCAAGAGAACCTAGTCTACAAAACTCTTCCCAACGCCAAGCTAGTAGGCCTATTTTCGTGACGGATGGGTGATGTATATACTTACACAAAGTGTAAGTATACATTTTGCCTAATAGAACCTAGTATACTCTCTCACTCTCTCTCTCATATTTCATTTCATTAGTCATTGGTGTTACGAGAGTTAGAGAGAAAGAAAAGCTCTAGAGAAAAATTCTAGAGAGAAAGAAAAAGAAAGTTAGATCTTGTGAGTTTGGATGGTTGGATGATCTTGAAGTAAGGATTAAAGATAGAAGCCTCTTGATGGTGAAGCTTCCTAGCTAAAAAGGTGGATCATCCAAGTCTCCTTATGTTTCTAGCAAAGAGGAAGAAAGCAACCAAGGAGGTTAAAAGTGCTTCAAACCCTAACTTTCACTTTAATATTGTGTTTTATATGTTTGGAGTGTTTTTGTTGGTCAAAATGCATTTTAATGGTAGAAAATCATTTTCAAAGCTCTTGATGCTTAAATCCATGCTATACTAGTATATTTAGGGTTTAATGGGTTTAACATGTGTTTTGATATGCATTTATATTGGAAAGTTTGACAAAAATATGAAATCGATTTTCGTCGAAAAATCCAAAATGTAACAGTCCGTTCTTGGAGTTACTGTTCACGTTCCGTAACTTGTATTCATGATCCGTAAATTTTAGGTGGCAGTATTATGAGATAATAAGAGATTCCAAGTGGAATGACTGAAAAATATTAAATGAGCTATCCGTGGTGATTTTTCTCGTAAAACCGTCCACTGTCGGAAATATTCGACAACATTCTGTCCAAAACATTAAAAGGCCTGTTTTGGCCACTTTTTTGTTCTAAAAATTCCGAAAATTTTATACATGATTTTATATAGGATAAATCAGCCACTGTCCAAAAATGAGCTCCATCCGAGCCCGGATGAATGAGTTATAACTCGACGTTTCTTTACGTTTTAAAAGTGAACTACAGTTATAACTTGAAATTTATAACTCCAAAAATTATGAAATTTTTACTGGATCTACTCTATGATGACATGAAGCTACCGTACAAATTTCAGACTGTTCTAATGAAAACCTAATTTTTAATAATTACTACCATTTTCGGACAGAAATGGACTGCTTAAAAATAGTAAATCAAGATGGAAAATTTAGCAAAAATGATTTTGTCTATGGAATGAAATATAATAAAGATATAAAAGAGTTATCAAAATAATAAATAATTATGTATTATTAAATTTTAATTAAATAATTCATAAAGGTTATTATTTATTATTTAAATAATATTAAATAATAAATAAAATAAATAAAAATAATTTAATTAATTATTTATTATTTATATGCTAAATAATAAATAAAGTAAAGGAGTATATGAAGTTGATAAAATAATTATTTATTATTTACTTAATATTAAATAATAAATAATGGTGGTTAGTTAATTAATTATTATTTGAATAATATTAAATAATAATTAAAGGGAGATAAAGTTAATAAGGTAATTATTTATTATTTAATAATGAATAAGGATAATTAGTTAATTAATTATTATTTAAATAATATTAAATAATAATTAAAGGAAGATAAAGATAATAAGGTAATTATTTATTAATAAGAATGATTAATTATTTAATTATTATTTAAAGGATGTTAAATAATAATTAGAGAGAGATGAAGTGAATAAAATGATCATGTGTTATTTAATTAATATTAAATAATAAATGATGTTAATTAGTTAAGAAGTTATTATTTAATGATAATCAATAATTAGTTAATTATTATTTAAATGATATTAAATCATAATTAAAGTGAATAAAATAATTGTTATGTAATGCTGAATAACAATGAAAGTTAAGTGAGTTAATTATTTATTTAATATTAAATAAATAATGTGAAAAAATTAAAGGAATAAGGAAGTGATTAAACAATGTACATTTAAATTGTTTAAGTCTTTAAAGATTATAAAAGGAGTAAATAATAAATAGCAAGTGATGAAATATTATTAAAGGATTAATAATATTGGTAATTGGGTGAATATTATTGAGGGCTTAATAATATTAGTAACCAATTAAAGTGTTGTCCAATAATTGGGTAGTGCTGGTAATTTTAGTGATGTATTATTAATGAATAATAATATTGATTGATATTTAAAATATTATCGAAGGAGGATAATATTGTCTTATAAATTATGAGTTAATAAATAGGGATTTTCGTGTTGTAGAGTTAATTCCTTTGTGAACGGCAACTGAGTCCCTATGCGCTTTACTGATTGACAGATAAGCATATTAGGTCTTTCAGATGCGGTAATTTGATTTGTATGAGCATTAGTGATAGAACGCAGATTTCAGACTGGTAGTGTAAGTCAATGCGCATATCAGACAAGTTTTTCAGTACTATGTGTTATTCTTGCAAACCTATTGCTATATGCATAAATTATTATGTGTGCAGTTATTGTATGTGCTAACTGATTTCTAAATGTGCCTATGTACAGTCATATGATATTAATAGCTATTATAAAATTAATGTTATGAGTTGAAATGTGTTATATGAGTTATATAACTTGGAAATATTGACATGCATGGTAAGCATGAGTTAATTGTATAAATGCAAAGCATGATGCCTATATAAATGTAAAGCACGGAGCATAAATCATGAATTAAATGTGACACGTGTTATGTGTTAGCTATTAGACTTGCTGAGCCGTCGTGCTCACTCTTGTTTAAAATAAACACTTTCAGATAAGTGCGAGTTATTCGGAGGTTCATATACAGATCACAGAACAGGAATGTGTGTTGACTTTCACAATTGATATATATTCTGATAAACCTTTTTGGGGGTAAATAGTGTTACTACATGGTAAGAATTGATTAGTGAAATGTTTGTATGACATTCGTATACGCTAAACACGTGTATCATTACAAGTTACTAAGGATTCATTGATGTATAATAGATCATAACATATATGATCTACGTTGCATAAAGTTTATGTAAAGAGAAGGTATTGAATAAACATATATATTGAAAGTTGATTAATGAGTTGTATATACTTAGATGTTTAAAATAGACTAGATAATACTATACTTGATCTGAGATCTATTATAATTTAATAAAGATTGCGATTCTGAGACAGAGAAATGGTGAAGTTTTAAATAACTCTGTTTTAAATAACTATAATATGGTTGTAGGTTATGAATGAAGTTGTAATAGTTTTTAAAAAAAACTAGTTTTATCAATTATATTATTGAGGCATATCATGGATTTAAGTATAAGGTTGTACACTAACGCACGGGATCCACCGTGGCCATCACTAAATGTAGTAAGATTGAAAACGATAACTTATGGTACAACGGACAACATTTCAAAGTCAAAGGAACGAAGAATTGACAAGTGGTCCCTAGTGAATTGCAGTAATGATAACAATCCAATGGCCAAAATTTCAAGAAGCTTATAAAAGAATTGTTACAACAACATCCAGGGACTACTCAAAGATTTGAATTCAAATGCTCTAAAGAACAAGTCTCTTGATCTAACTCAACGATCTTAATTTTTTTCCCTGCTATTAAAGTCTATTGTTTGAGTCCATTGCATACTTAACAACACCCTTAAATACATTATTTTTTAGTGATTTGAAAGAGATCTAAGTGATCTTAGTGTACTAATTCTTTGAGACTTGTGAGATTCTTTTTGAATATGCTTTGTAAAGTTATGTGTGAACTAGGTTTTTGTTAACCTCACACATCCATCACCCATCCTTAATGAATCATCCGTACTCTCATAGTAGAAAATATGACTAAGAGACTTTTTTTTACTTTAAACCTCTTAAAACTCTCTGTCTCGTTTACTTTCTATCTTTACTTTTTTGCACCCTACGTTTTAGTGGTTTGTTTTACGTTTTACACTAAATTCAGAATCAAGCATTTCGATAAGATTTGTGACGGGGTTTTCAAGTTATATATTTAGGCGCTTATATTCTTAATTAAATTGTTTAATTATTTGGTAAAATTTTAAAAAGAAAATTTTAAAGGATCTATTCAACCCCCCATACTAGATCGCTTTTGTGTTTTTGGACCTAAAAAGTGGTATCAGAGCTGTGTTCTCTTTGGACTAGCTTTACAGCTTGAGTTAATCCTATGTCACACATCAAAATTGGTTATGAGTTTGGTGGTAGAAATAAACCAACTTTGTGTAACAAAAATAAAATTGTTAATTGAAAAGTTATAATACAGGCTTACATGGATGCAATAGATGATGAAATATTTGACACAATATTGAATGTGCCTATCAAGCTGGTGCTTACTATTGAAGATCTAAACAAGATCGCTATCAAACAGAGGATCGAGTGGACAAACAATGTTAATAAGCTTATTGGCCATGACAAGAGGGTTATGAATATTCTATTCATGGCTCTTGAAGATGAGTTGTTTGAGAATGTGATCAACTGCACTACAACCAAAAAAGTGTGGAAAATTTTGCTGGTGATGCAAGAAGGAATTAAGGAGGTCAGAGACAACAAGCAGAACCCTCCCTGCTCAACAATGTGATTTTTTTTCTCACACTATTGGAGAATATATCATTTCCACACATGAGAGATTTAACATTATGCTTAACTCATTGAGATATGTTGGGAAAGTCTATCTCAATAAGGATATAAATATCAAGTTTAAAAGAGCTTTGCTAAGTAAGTGGGATGTGAAAACCACTACAATCAAATAATCAAATAATCTATATAAGATGACTATCCAAAAGCTCTATGACAATCTGTTGACATACAAGCTAAAACTGAATTAGAGGTCAGAGACTACTACAACTGAGGTTAAGAAGAAGGATAAGGATGCAACCTTTAAAGTTGCTGAAGCCTCCTCTAAAGCTTATGTGGAGGAGGACAGTGATTTTGATAGTGATGAGGATCTGTCTCTACTTTCTAGAAGATTGAGGAAGTTCATGAAAAGAGATAAAGGCAGCAGTTTCAGAAGGAGTGGCCACTGACCAAATAGAGATTATTTAAAAGACCTCTGCTACAACTATTAGAAGTCTGACCACTAAATTACTGATTGCACCAAGCCCCTTAAAGATGAACTGAAGAAAGACAAAAAGAAATATTATCCTAAGAATGATAAGAACTACAAGAAGTACGGAAAGAAAGACAAGGGCTAGTTGTTAAGGGCTCTTAGAGCCAAAGTTAGAGTGAGTTTAATTTTGACTCAAATGATGTTGAAGGTTCTGAAGTTGCCAATTTGTGTCTAATGGCCATGGAAGCACTTACATGGAAACAAGCCGCTGATCATTAAAAAATTGATACCAGTGATATTTTTGACTTTAACTCCCTTGATATTGATATATTTAATCTTAGAACTATCTTATGTGACATTACATCTGAGTTGCATAAATACATAAAGTGATTTAAGGTGTTATCAAAGGACCATTCTTAACTTTAAGAGAAAAAAGAAAAGGTACAACTAGAGTTAAAAACAAAGCAAACTGTTGATAACATTAATCTCTGTATCTCTATGTAAAGTTTCGTTAAGGCTACTATTGATAACATTGGCAAGTTGTTCCCTTTGAATCTCTAAATTTTGCATTGATTCTTCATGACTTTTAATACTCATCTCGGTAGACTCTATAAACCTTGTAAGAAGTTCTTCCAAATTTGATTTTTTCTCTTGTTGTAGTGGAGGTTGCTGATAAGAGAATTCGTACGATTGAGGTTGATATGACAATTCTGACGCGTATGATAGTTCTGAAGCAAAATATTGGGCTTGATTGTAGTCCCATAAAAATTTTGGATGATTTTGCCAACCCATCTGATAATAGTTTAGGGTGTAACTGAGTTGCTGTTGATTGTAGGCATTCTGAATGGTTCGATTCCTAAGAATGTCAATCTTCCGTTTAAGCGTCGCTAACTGTATAGTCATTTAGTCAAATATTTCTGCTACACTTAGTTGTGTCATCCTTTCAAAAGGTCATTGATAATTAAATGCAGCTATCGCCTGAAAAAGAAGTAAAAATAAAAAGTTTAAATTAAGACCAATTTAATTGAAATTAATATTAGCGAAAATTATTAAATTAATTCTCCGGCAACGGCTCCAAAAACTTGTTTGCCTAATTTACTACTTAAGAAATACACGCAAGTATACGCACAATATAACGGTAAACAAGGTATTGTTCCCATGGATAATTATTTAATAATATTTACCAATTACTAATTCTTAATCAAATTAATTTTATTTAAATAATCGAATTAAACTATGAAGTAAAATATAATTAAACTAACAACTAAATTTATCTAATGACAAGAATTAATATCAAATTTTAAAGATTTAAGATTATAATTTTTCTCAATATTTTATTTAAATCTTTTCACTCTTTTTTTAATTAATTAATTATATAAAATTATTAACCAAGAATTCTTTATAGTATTTATACGCTTCTTTCGATAGTCATATAAAGAAATCTTTCTAAATTTGACTCTGAGGCAACAAAATTAATAAGGAACATTCTATGCTAAATAAATCACTATATTCCTATGTGAATTAAATTAACAAAACTTTAAGATTATATTCTCCTTCAGGTTATATATATATATATATATATATATATATATATATATATATATATATATATATATATATATATATACGAATCATGCATCCCATCCCATGTAGAATACATAAATATATGTTATCATATTTAGATCTAAAATTATAACCCATCTCCTAATTTCATAAAGATTATTCCAATAATTATCTGCAATTAATTAATACATGAACGCACATAAATATTTAGCACAAAAATATTTAAATCTCAATCATAATCCATTCGTCAACTTCATATAAACTAACACATAAATTACTACAATTAATTAATACTCGAATGCGCAAAATATGATAAATAATTCATATATAATCAAATATAATTAGAAAGCAAACAAATTAATATAAACTACGTATTGGGTTCCATTGCAATCTTAATTAAGAATTTAGGCCATAACTGAAAAAGAAATCAAATCCACAAAATAATCCTTCAAGTTCAGAATACAAAAATAAGAGAAAGAGTTTAGAGAATAAAATCTGATAATAAGCACGATCTCTGAAAACTTCTCCTTCAATCCTTGCAATTCTTCCTTGATTTCTCCTTTAGATATGATAATAATCTTGTTTCTAAGTTCTAATCTAGTATAATTCTCCTTAAAATATGTCTCTTAATGAGTATTTATAGGTTATATAATAAATTCCTAGCTTAGGAGAAAACCCATTCCAATTAGGAACCAAAATTGCAGTTAAAACGCGCCAAAACTGAGCTAGATTGGCGATCGGCGCTACGACGACAGATTCCTTTGTATTTTGGGCGCTGCAGCGCCTTAAATCAAAAACTTCAAAACAACTACGGCGCTGCGGTGCCTCGGTGCCTCTTCTCTTTGCAATCTGGGCACTACAACGCCATTCAATGGTAGCAAAATTACAAGTTTGCCATTACTTCGTTTTAAGTCCAAAAATTGTCCAAATTGCCCCTCCTTTGATTCTTCCTACAAAATATCATTAAAACACATAAACATAATATAAAAATAACATAAAAGACTTAATAATTCACAAATTATTAAGATAAAAGATAATTAATAACATGTATAAAACCCACTTATCACAAAGTAAGAAAAGAAACAAGTGAGCTAGAGAGAGAGATATTTCGGCTGGAGAGGAATAAAGGAAGGGAGAGAGAAAAAGCTTAACCAAGCAAGAAGAAGAAGAGCCAAACAATGAAGGTATAATGCCTAATTCTAAAATTTTATTTTAAAAATATGTATTACTATGGAGTCTTATGCAGTTTATGGTGGAATATCATATTTAAGGTCATAAGTGATGTATTATGTTGGTATAATGAAAGATCTTACATGAGAAATCAAGAAATACAGAAGTATGATAACAAAAGGCTAAAGTTTCAAAACTAGAAAAATCCTAAAACAGAACCCGAAATTCAAACTTTAATAACTCCTAATGTATAATGCACTTTTGAGTGAGGTTTATTGGGTTTGATACCTTTATGAGTTATGTAAACACAGCAAAAAGATTAGAACTTAAATTACCTATAGATTATTTATGCTGAGTTTTCTACCAAAATAGGATAGAGCTGATGTAATGACCAAGAATTTTGTAAAGAATATTAATTTAATAAAATAAGGAATTATCTAAAATTTCCATGCACTTAAGGGTATATGTGTAAATATGTGATAAAAAGAATATAGAGTTAGTTGATTCAATGAATTTGAATTAATTATAAATTAAAGAAAGGATTATGATGAGTAAATGAATTATGAGAAAATTATATGATAAGTTTAAGTTATGAAATAACTAAGCTAGAAGGAATGTGCCTTGTGTGGCTTGATGAATAATTAAGATGAAGAATTCACCAAGTGTTGAATTAATTCATGAAAATAAATCCAAAGAAATAATTAGATGGTAAAAAAATAATATTTAATAAATGATGGAGATAATTACTTGAATCCAAATGGTATATGGATTAACCTAGTATGGAATTAAATAGGATTGGGCCAAAAGTATGTGTGCATAGTGGAAAATGCCAAGGAGCCCAAATTTACATTTAACTAGTAAGGAATATGGAGTATTAATATTGGCCCAATTATTAGCCCAAGTTAATTAAAGGAGAGTCCAACCTAAGACTAAGACAAGTCCAATGTTTGACCCAAACCAAGAATGCTCCAATGGGAAAATAAATAATATATATATATATATATATATATATATATATATATATATAAAGCCTTGACCGGTAACCTCTTGGGGGGTGGAGTCTTGTGAATTGTTTTATTCCTTGAGCATTGCATAATTTTGATAAAATAAAATGTGACGCCCCTAAATCTGGGTCTACATAGCCCAATTTGAGATGCCATAAAATACACGGTAACTAAAACAAATAGTACATAAAACAGAAATACAAAACTCACTAATACATAACTAAGTCTTCACTATTATTGTCATACTATATACAATATGTGAAGACTACTACAATTATCTCTCAGACATTTACTCAATTCTTCGACTAGACCTAGTTATTCACCCATTTCCTGAAGAACAATGGAACAAAAAAGAAAGGGTTAGATCAAATAGCCCAGTAAGAAATATCATGACTAAGATAATAATGAATAAATTATCACTAGCCTTCAACAGTTGAGTTCTTGATAGAATACAATAAACAACAAGTTTTAGATCAATAATAGCAGCGGAATGAGCAATCCATTAGAAGAATCATGTAGACTATGATGTCCACTAACTTCTCTTTTTAAGAAAAAATATCATCAACTGTTATCATCTTAATCACCACTAGTCATTGTTAGTTCCCAATGACACGATAGAAATCTAGAAGGGGGGGGGGGGGGTTGAATAGATTCTTTTAAAAATTTCTTTTATTTAAAAAGATCTTACTTAATTAATTCTTAAACAGAAAGTTTAACACAGCGGAATATGATTTAATTATCCTTTTCTTGATATGTTAGAGTAATAATTCAACAAGCAATTATATGACAGATATAGCAAATGAAAGACACAATAAGAAAGACTCTGGGTTTTAAGTGGTTCAGAGCTCACAAGACTCCTACTCCACTGTTCTGCTCTTCCAGTAGCAAATCCACTAAGGATACTTTTACAATATCTGAATCACTAAGATTCCTTCAAGACCCGCATTCTTGGAACTTTAGTTCACAAAGAACTTTACAAGTCTAACAGACTTGGATATACTAGTTCACAAAGAACTCTTTTGGAGTGATGTATATTTGGATGTGCTACTAAGTTACTTAATAGCTTGAGTTTTCAAAGGACTTAGTAGCAATGCAAGCTTTCTTATCAGTTTGATCTTCTTCACTTCTTACGTATATTTTTCTTTTTGTGCAGAGCTTGTTTCTTCCTTTTGCCGATCTTGGTATTTAAGAAGTTTGAGCTTCAGTTTTCTTCCCGTTGGGCCATCTGCTTGAGCTTGAGTTACTATCCGTTACCTCATAGAAGAGAGCTGCTATATATTATATTAATATAGCTCATTAAAGCTCTGATGAGACTTTATTTGATCTGACCTGTTAGTCTATGGAGGATTGTTTTCTTTTTCCTTTGGGACAGATATGTCAGTCGTAGGTTTCTACTAACTTTCATAGAGTCGTTTGGTCCTTCCATACTATAGGACTGATAGGACACAGTCCTCTGACTTTTCTGCCTTGAAAGTCTTCTTTCTGATGCATGGTGCGCTTGGGTCAGACCCCTGACTTTTCTAACTTTGATCGATTTGCAGAAGTTTCCTTTTTGGTTACATTAATGTAGATTGAATTCCTGAACAGAATAGCTCCTGATCTGAGAGTCGTGATGTCTCTTGCCTTTTTGCTCAACGACCTTTTGTGATCAACTCTACGAATATCCTTGCTGACGTGATTGATCTGTAAAGGATCATCTCTTACTATCATCGTAGAGTTTACTCAACTGTTAGACTGTTGATCGTAGAGTTCGATTTAAGATTTCACGTTAAGAACATAGTCTGTTTGGTCGTAGAGTTGACCAAAATCGTAGAGTCCATTCTACGATTGGTTGCCTTGATCGTATAGTCTGTTCAAATCATAGAGTTTCCTTGACTGAAATCGTAGAGTTCATTCTACGATTTTATTACACCAACAGATCAACCTAACAATTTTGATCTATCTAAGTCTTAGTACAACACAAAAGACTTTTATACATTTATCAAGAGATCAATCTAACAGTTTTGATCTTATCTAATACAGCCCTTGTACAATATTTCTTATCATCAAATTTAACCATTTAATGTTCAACAATCTCCCCCTATTTGATGATGACAACATAATTAACAGATAGTGATTTGAACACATTAAATAGGCAAAATGCAAGAGTAATTGAATGCCTAATCATATAGTGAGCAGCTGTATTTTCTAGAGAAAAATATGAATTTTATTGATGTTTTAGTCAGTTGATACAATTGAGAAAACAACAGAAAAAGAAATAAAACTTATCTCCTTCTGCTAGGAGGTCTTCTGCTTTCTTCTTCCCTCTACCTGAAGAATGCTCTCCTTTATTCTTCTACTTTTCTCAGTTCTTCTTCCCTCAGCATAGCTTCTTCTTCTTTAATTTGAAACCATTCTTGTGAGCTAGATGGCCTCATAGTTGAGGAAGAAGATCTTGCTGTCACCTCCTGTCTGGGACGAGATGGTACTGCTTCGAATCTCGGAGGATGTATTGATGTTTGAACCATCCTCATCCCTTGAGGTGCTCTTCCTCTTCTGCTGTAGTCTGAGCTCGTTCTTATTTGTTCTGCTGCGCTCAGTTTCTTCTCCCCCTTGTTGGCATCATTAATTGTTGCTACCTGCTTTGAAAGCTACTGTATGCCCTGAATAATTTCTTGAAGTTGAGTCTTAGTGGCAGCAACATCATCTTGGTGGGCTTGAAGTCGTTCGTCAGCCATCATTTGTTTTTGCTCCACCAATGACAAAGTGTCATTCGACCGATGTTGTTGTTCTGTGAGAGAGTTCTTCAAGGCAATGATCTCATTACTGAGGAGAGTGATAGATTTGTCATTGGTTTCTTGAAGAACAACAACGGCCTGCTGATGTTTGTTTAAGGCTTCCAGAAAATTTTTATCCCTTTCTTGGAGATTTTCAGAGACTGCTGCCGTTAACTGCCTTAATCTTGTGGAGAATTGTTTATTCAGACTGTTAGAGAGACCATTGGCAGCATCAATGACATCATCCATTCTACGTTGAAGGTTGTGGGATTTCGATGCCAGGTCGTTCTATATCTCTGTATGGATATGTCTTGTCAAGTCAGTTAAGCCCTCAGTTATAGGAAGCCGAGATACCTTGTCTAAAATTTGCTGGAGGAGTTGAGATGATTGTCCCTGGTCAGCCGTAGAGCTTGGAATGTGAAAGTATTCGTGACCAGAGGTGGAGGGAATATCCTCGTAGGTTAAGAGGAGTCTTGAAGATGGAACTGGAGGCATTGTTTGCTGAGTAGGAGAGTCTGGAGCGCACTCTACGTTTTGATTATTTAGGCTTTCTTGACCACCAGTCGTAGAGGGTGGTGACTCTACGATCGGGGAAGTGTTGATCGTAGAGTTTGATGCAGAGTTAGTATTTGGGGACTCCTCAAATTTATTGAACATTGATGAGGGTGTATGAATTTGAATGAGGGCTAGAGGGATAAAATGTACCTTTTGCCCTAAAGAATGTGAGAAGGGGCTGCATGAAATGAGCTTCTGGGCAAAAAATAGATTCTGAGGATAGCCTTGAGCTATAATCACCACATTTGGGTAAGCTTTGAATGTCCAGAAGACCTGATCCCATGCATTGCACACCAGAGCTCGGTGGAATGGCATCAGTGGCAAAAATTTCAGCAGGCAGTTGTAGTTAAGATGCCTTTGGTCATTTCTTCCAACGGCCACTATTTTGATGTCATCCTCTTCATCATTATTCATTGTGGCTGAAGGGACTGAAGTACCTTCGTGAGTCTCCCCCTCAGCCAGAGCATCTGTTGGCTCAGAAACTACTGGTGGCTCCCCCTCAGTTTGAGCATCCATAGGCTCAGCTGCTTTAGATGACTCTTTCTCAACTGGAGCAATGACAGCTTTTTCAAGTAGCTCCCCCTTAGCTATTGAGTCTTTGTCGGCTAATTTAACTAGCCTTCTTCTCTTTCTTTTTGGCTCTTTTGGGATTGACTCTTCAGCTTCATACTTGCTGCGAGTTTCCCTTCGCAGATCAGAGTCTTCATCCTCTGATGCAGCCTTCTCTTCAGGAGCAGCATTAAGAGCCTCATTAGATGAGCCCTGAGGTTATTCAATCTCAAGGGCTTTCTTTCCTTTTCTCTTTCTGATGAGACCCTGAGATTAATTGCTAACTTCTTGAGATTCCTCTTCTGCAGGAGTGTTCTTTAATAGAGATGGCCCTGCCCTACTCTGCGTTCCTTCACTATCCCCTGACCGGGATAGTTTCCTATTTTCAACTGGATTCCTCCTCCAGTTGCCGAAGATTCTCTGGGTGATTCTTTTGTTTGTGTTTAGGGCTTCTCCTTCGTCAGGCTCAATCAGATCCCCCAAAGATGATCTAAGGAGAATGCTGATGAATCTCCCATAGGACATTTTTCTGGTCCCATTTCCTTTTTTCGCATTCTGGACCCAGTTCCCTATCCATTCCATCAGCAAAGAGCCATAGTTGATGTTTGTCTTCTTGACTATAGCTGTCATCAATTTCAGCTACACCTCACTGACTGAGTTATGAGCCGAGTCTTTGCAGAGTAGGCATTTACCAACCACATCTGCCAGGAACTCATATTTCTGAGGAAATTCTTTCTTCTTTAAACCTTTCAGTCTTGGATTCTTTTGGTGGTGCATTCTTCTCAGGCCTTCTTCGGTATTCACCATATTTAGAGATGTGAGGCCTCCTTGCTTGAATCTTAGGGCAAGATTAAATTCTTCCGCAGTGAGGTTGAGCTGTATTCTTCTTACAGTAGTGGTTAGAGTTCCATTTGCATAAGATCCATTGATGTAGAACTCTCGGATAAGCTTTGACAGAATCCTCGTATTAGTTCCCAGAGCTTCTCGCAGACCTGCCTTTTCTAGTAACTGGATTATCCTTTTGAATTGCTTATCTGCCGATGTGAAGGCTTCGAAGTTGAGCTCGTTTCCAGAAATGACTTGAGCAAGTGCCATTTGATAGTTTTCCTGAAATAGTAGGAACGATTTATCTGAGTATTGAAAACTTAGGGTTTTGGATTGAAGAAATAAACGACGTGCAGTTTTCAAAGTATTTAAAACTTCCCTCTATGTTTGTTGAGATGCGTGTCATGTTCTGATAGGAGCATCTCAGTTGGTTGATGACCTTTTTGCCCCTAGAGCTTTACGATCCTTCTTGTCACTTCGATTCTTTTGTTGATGTTCGTTGAGTTAGCTTTACGATAAAGGAATACTCTGCGATCCTTGGCTTGCCAATCGTTAAGTGAGCTCTTCGGTTTATAGTGTGCTCTACGATTCTTGGTTTGTTGATCGTTGAGTGATCTCTACGATCTTCAGCGTACTCTACGATCCTTTGCCTGACGATCGTTGAGTGATCTCTACGATCTTCAGCGTACTCTACGATCCTTTGCCTGACGATCGTTGAGTGTATTTCACGATTTTGTCTTTTACTTATTTTCCTTGCTCACTTTTATTCCTGCAGAGTTAGTATCTTAAAAAAAACATGATATATATATTAAGGGTCTAGATTTAGCATTCCTAACTCACTTATGAGTTTATTAAATCTTGATTCATCTAAAGGTTTTGTAAATACATCTGCTAGTTGATCTTCAGTTGGGATGTAGTGAAGTGATATATTTTCATTTTGTATATGATCTCTGATGAAATGATATCTTATATCTATGTGCTTAGTTCTTGAGTGCATAACATGATTATGAGTTATAGCAATTGCACTAGTATTATCACAGTATATAAGAATAGAATTAAGCTCAAACCCATAGTCTGCAAGTTGAGTCTTCATCCATAGGATTTGTGCATAGCAACTGCTTACGGCTATATATTCAGCTTCTGCAGTAGATGTCGACACTGAGTTCTGCTTTTTACTAAACCAAGAAACAAGTCTGTTGCCAAACATCTGACAAGTTCCACTTGTGCTCTTTCTGTCTATTTTGCATCCTGCATAGTCAGCATCTGAGTGTCCCATGAGATCAAAGGAGGACTCATTGGGATACCATAATCTTAAATTTGGAGTTCCTTTAAGATATTTGAAAATTCTTTTCACAGCTAATAGATGAGACTCTTTGGGGTTTAGCCTGAAATCTAGCACATATACATGTAGCAAACATTATATTTGGTCGGCTCGCAGTAAGATATAATAGTGAACCTATCATACCTCTGTACTGAGTGATTTCAGTGGATTTACCATTTTCATCTTTGTCAAGCTTGGTGGCAGGTGGCATAGGAGTCTTCATGATAGATGCAGATTCCATGCCATATTTCTTTAATAAATCTTTGATGTATTTGGCTTGATTAATGAATATGCCTTCATCAGTCTGCTTCACTTATAGTCCAAGGAAGAAGTTGAGTTCTCCCATCATGCTCATTTCAAACTTGCTCTGTATAAGCTTGGCAAATCTTTCACATAATTTTTTATCAGAAGAACCAAATATGATATCATCTACATAAATTTGAACTAGCAGTGTCTTATCCTTATGTTTTTTTAAAAATAAGGTAGTATCTATTCTTCCTCTAGTGAATCCCTTTTCAATGAGAAAGTTAGTTAAGGTTTCATACCATGCTCTAGGTGTTTGTTTTAGACCATATAGTGCTTTATCTAATTTATAAACATAATTTGAAAAAGTTGGATTGATAAAACTTGGAGGTTGTTCCACGTAAACTTCTTCTTGGAGTTCCCCATTTAGAAAAATACTCTTGACATCCATTTGGAAGACTTTGAACTTCATGTGAGTAGCATGGGCAAGGAACCTTTGAACTCTTGACATCTATTTGGAAGACTTTGAAACCTCCAACCTGGCAACTGGAGCATATGTTTCATCGTAGTCAATTCCTTCTTCTTGAGAGTAATCTTTGGCCACTAGTCTTGCTTTGTTCCTTGTTATCACACAATTTTCATCCATCTTATTTCTGAAAACCCATTTGGTGCCAATGACTGGTTTATGGTGAGGCCTGGCCACTAATCTCCAGACCTTGCTTCTTTCAAATTGATTTAGCTCCTCTTGCATGACCTCTATCCAACTTAAATCTCCTAAGGCTTCTTCGAACTTCTTGGGTTCCTGTTGAGAGAGAAAGCTTAGGTAAAAGCATTCATTCGAGGTTGCAGCTCTAGTCTTGATTCCGGTGTTTGGCTCTCCAATAATTAGATCTTGAGTGTGATCTTTGGTCCATCTTATTCTGCTAGGGACGTCTGTTCTGGTACCTTCTTGTCTGAGTTCCTCCAAATCAGCTTCTGATTCTGATCTTAGAGTTCCAATGTCTGGTGTGGTGTGCTCTACGATTTCCTTTCCTTGTTCATCGATTTCTGTCGCTGCTTCTATGGTCGCAGAGTCAGACTCTACGATTTTGAGTTCTTCGATCGTTGAGCTTGTGTCTGGTGACTCGTTGAATGATGATCTTTTCTTTTCAGGATCTGATTCATCGAATGTGACGTGGATGGAGGTTTCAACAGTTAATGACTCCTTGTTGAACACCCTAAATGCTCTGCTATCTGTTGCATAGCCAAGGAAGATTCCTTCATCTGATTTTGGCTGGAATTTGGTTAGATGCTTCTTGCCATTGTTGAGTACGTAGCACAGGCAACCAAACGCATGAAAATAACTTATGTTTGGCTTTCTTCCTTTCCATAATTCGTACGGAGTTTTCTTCAATGTTGAATGTATGAGCGACCTATTTTGAGTGTAACATGCAGTATTGATGGCTTCAGCCCAGAAATATTTAGGAAGATAAGCTGCTGCTAAAAGGGTTCTTCCTGCTTCAATAAGAGTCCTATTCTTCCTTTCTGCTACTCCATTTTGTTGAGGCGTTCTTGGGGCTGAGAAGTTGTGATTTATTCCATTTTCTTCATAGAACAGGTCCATATATGAGAAATCAAACTCTCGTCCATGATCACTTCTGATGGCCTTGATCTTCTCGCTCTTTTCATTCATGATTAGTCTGAAGAGCTTGATAAGATGTGAAATGGTTTCATCCTAAGAGCTTAGAAAAGATACCCATGTATATCTGGTGTAGTCATCTACTACTACTAGAGAGTATCTCTTTCCTCCGAGGCTGGTCGTTGATACTGGTCCGAATAAATCCATGTGAAGTAATTAAAGAGCCCTATCATTTAAGTTTACTGATTTTCTTTGGAATGACGTCTTTGTTTGCTTTCCAAACTGACAAGCTTTGCAGGGTTTTTCTTTGATGAAGTTTAACTTTGGCAATCCTTTTACTAGATATTTGGAGGCAAGCTTTGAAATACTCTTGAAGTTAAGATGAGATAACCTCCTATGCCAGAGCCAGCACATATCTTCAGAGGCTTTAGCAAGAAAACAGACAGTTTGTTCTGAACTTAATTTAGCAAGATTAACCACATAGACATTTCCTTCTCGAACTCCTTCTAGCTTTAGAAAGTTAGTTTTCAAGTCTCTAACTTGGCATTGGTTGTTGAGGAAGGTGACTTGATGTCCTTTGTCACAGAGCTGACTTATACTTAGCAAGTTGTGCTTTAGTCCCTCAACATATGCCACTTTACTGAAAGATATTGCACCATTCCCAGTTGAGCCATAACCTCTGGTTTTTCCAGAGTTGTTGTCTCCAAAAATAACAGCAGGTCCATCTTTTTCTTTAAACTCTGATAGAAGAGCCTTGTCTCCTGTCATGTGCCGTGAGCATCCACTGTCAAGATACCAGATGGATCTCTTTACCTGCATAACAAATCAATCTTCATTTTGGTACCCATATCTGTTTGGGTCCTGCTTTGTTAGTACCTTTTGGGACCTACATCTGTTTGATTTTAGATCCTTGCAGTCTATGATATCTTAACAAATATTTATCATTTTTATGATGGTGCCTATGATTGATATGATATTGATGATGATATGTGTGTATTTGTGACTTCTTGTTTGTCCAGGACTTGTATGGATTATGATTTCTCATAGTCTTTTGTTGATCTACATTTTGCTTCCATACTATTCTACGATTCTCATGATTCGTAGAGTGAGTTTTGCTCGACTTATTTTTCAATTTTTTGAATCCAAGACCTGTTCGAGTTTTATTGTTAAAACTGATAGTAGGTTTAGCAGAATGTGGATTACTGGGAGATATCGAATTTGAGGATTTGATGAACACAATTCCTTTATTAAAATTAAAGGATTTGCCTTCATTTATTTCCATTGACTTCTCCATATTGGGCTTTGAGAATGAATTCTCAAATCCTAATCCTGATCTATCAGTCACATCTCTTTGACTTGAGATCAGGGTGTCCATAGACGAACTAGACTTGTTCCACATAAAAATTGTCTTTTCTAGTTCCTGAATCTTGGAGACTAGTGAGGATACTTGACCAAAATCGTAGAGTCCATTCTAAGATTGGTTGCCTTGATCGTAGAGTGTGTTCAAATCGTAAAGTTTCCTTGACTGAAATCGTAGAGTTCATTCTACGATTTTATTACACCAACAGATTAACCTAACAATTTTGATCTATCTAAATCTTAGTACAACACAAAAGACTTTTATACATTTATCAAGAGATCAACCTAACAGTTTTGATCTTATCTAATACAGCCCTTGTACAATATTTCTTATCATCAAATTTAACCATTCAATGTTCAACAGTCATGATGATATAAATTCACAGTTCCTGATCATAATCATGCAAGTTAACAGTTCATCTTTGCACTACGGGCCAAAGATATTCAAATATAGCACCAATGATCATGATTATATCAGTCTTTAGCCTTTGGTAATAATCATACCAAACAACAGTTCTTCTTTGTCCCAGGCCAAAGAAAACATTCACCACGTTCCCTAAAAGACACACAGCAATTATATCGCATTTATCCTATCATCTGTGCCCCAAGCCACAGATATTCACAACAACATGATTCTTGATGATTAGAATAACAACAATGATATGATGAACAAAAGAAACAAGAAGATCAATAAATATCGAAAGTTTATGATTTTACTTTGTGCAGGTTCAAATAATATCCAAATTATCAACATGATGTAGACTCAAATTCAAGAACGATATTCAAGATCTATAATTCAGAATAACGGTTAAAGTTTAATAGAAAGATTTAGAAAAATAGGAAGGTTCAATTGAAATGATATTAGATGAAGCGCAAACTATTAAAGAACATATAATCATTTCAGGAAACTTTACCAAATAGTACGTACCATAGTAAGTTAAGAGTATGAAAAGAATGATACCCCTTATCTTAACACGTGACTGAATATGAAGTTGATCAATCTATATATTTATAATTTAATTAGTAACTACCACATATAATTTCATGGTGTATACCAATTCGTATGAAATCATCAAAAGTGATTTGATAGAATAAAGTAGAATAACTTCAATATAGTTTTTGAAAGAAAATAATATTTCAAAATAAATCTTCCAAAGGAAGCTTTTCAAAATAAATCTTCTAAAGGAAGAGTCTTCTAATGGAAGATTTAGAAACACCACATGACGTGTGTGGTTGCTTATATAACCTTTATAAAAACACTTACTTGAACAATACTCGTACATTTACAGATCTTCACAAATACTCAAGATGACTTTAGCACACTCAAAGAGAACTTACACAAAGTAATATTTAGAAAGTGAAAGAAAGAATAAGCAAGGAAGTTTTTATGAAAAATCCTTAAGTTAAAGCCTCTATTTATAGCCAAAAATCTTATCATAAACCTAGATTTTCTAATTTAATCCAAACCGTATATTTCAAGATAATATTTAATCCATACCACTCATTTCATCTTTTAAGATTTTCTTAATCTAAATCATTCATTTAAAGAACATCTTTAATTTAGACCGTTCATTTTAAATTCTATAAGCATTACATTATTTTTAATCTATACCATTCATTTCAGATCTCCTTTAAGCTATATCGTTCAATTAACTTTATATATAAAACAACTAACTTTATAAATCAACTAACTTTAAATATAGAACAACTAACTTTATATAAATCAATTAACTTTATATATAAAAATAAATAACTTTATATAATTTATCATAATAAAATAATTTACTTTATATAATTTATATAAAGTAAATAACTTTATATAAATTATTATCAGAAAAATGAATAACTTTATATAATTTATTATAATAAAAACAAATAACTTTATCAATTCAATTATTCAACAATAATTCACAATTATTCATTATTATGACTAATTGTTATATAAGCAGTGTAGTTGGCTTTCTGAGTTAGATACGCAGAAAAATTAACTAATAATGGAATACAACAGTTTAATCAACATCATAAAAGAGATAACAATAATGGTGAAAATAATTAAGAAAATAGCACGTTACTGTGTAATGACAATTATTAATTCAGTAATGTGAATTACTATGCATATGCTGCTGTGACAATTATCAGCTCAATAATATGAATTATTATGCTTGTGACATTTATTGGTTCAATAAAGTTAATATAGTACAATAGCCACTTTATCAGTTCAATAATATGAAACACTATGCAATACCGTGTGCTACTGTGCAATACCGTGTGTTACTATTCCTTTATCACCGGATATTTTAATAGTTAAAAATGATAGTACCGTTGACTATATTTATTTAGAAATGTTATGTATGTCGTTTTCTATATCCGACAATAATTCGTTGTGGGGGTCCACCAATATTTGGTTATTTCGGCACTGTCGTACGAATCGAATATTCCCCGACAAAACGAATATTCTCCGACAAAATAAAATTTGTACAAACATTTCTTAATTTTCACTTTTGTCAATTTATTCATTTACCGTTTTCAGAAGAAAATATATAAAGAAAATTTAAATTTGTATTTCATAAAAGTTGGGTGTAGACACCCAAATTTTGCGCCTATGTACTAATCCTGACAGGAGGGCAAAATCGTCATTTGACCCGACATGCGAAAAGGAGGGTGGACCCCAACACGAAGCCAGCCCAACGATTTACGGTCAAAGCCGCCACAACGGACAACGAGCATCCGGTCACATGAGGCAAGGCAAACGGTTGATCCACAAAAACCTGAGTTGATCACAAAAGGCGACTAATGGCCACTACGCTTACGATGTTCAGAGGTCTCGCTCCCCGGTGAGCGAGCGGCTGCCCAGCTCGCCGGTGAGCTGACGGGGGTGGAAGGGGGCAGCGCCCCCTGGAAGCCAAGCACAAAGAGAAGTTTATACATCAGGTAACAGCCTTCCAAAATAATACCGCAGAAATTGGCGAATTAAGACCGCGTGGCACAGAAATTGAGAAAAGCAAGCCGGACAGTCGCGGATGCACCTGCGGCCACCGACAAACGGGACAGTGCGCGGCTCGAGGAGACAGCCCGGCAGACGGCCACAACAGTCAGCCGCAGATGCACCTGCGGCTGCCTGCTGTACTCTATACAACGGCCATTTTCACCCGAGAAAAAAAGAAAAGAGAGAAAAAGATAGAGATTTTAGAGAGAGAGAGAGCTCGCGGGAGGAGAGAGAAATAGCTTGTTCTTGGTTAGATTTGAGTGAAAAGTTTATCCTCTCTTGCTAATTAGTCGAGTGGTCTTGTGGTGTTGTCCGATTTGTGAAATAAGAAGCTTAAATCGACATTTTGTAAGGTGAAAAGGATGTTTCTTTTGATATTTTTCTTGTTTATATTAATGTGATAATCTTGTGTTTTGGGTTGTTTAGCATAGTTGTTGTTGTATTAATGATGATCCGTGGATTAGGGATCATTAGCGAGGGTTCCTTTGGATCATAATCTCCTCATAATATCCCGAGGACATCCATACGGTGATAATGCAAGTTCATGGCGTTAACGGATCGTTCATAATGTGGGGTTTGTGATTTGAGTCGTGTAACGTAGTAGCAAGTTTCGTATTATAAAAATGGTCTGTGGTATGATTGTGTAGTGATTTGGGTAACTGTGAGCCTAGGGAGGAGATCGTCGTGATCAAATCCCGATGATGGACATTTTTTGGTGTATGTAATCATTAGATGGGATTCTTGGTTGTACATATGTAATATCGGGCCTTAAAGCGATACCAAGTCGAGATCGGGTTAAGGCCCCGTAATAATAAAGATATGTGATTGTGGGTGTTTGGGGTTGTCTAGATGGCTCACATGCCCATGGATAGCCCCGACACGTTTTGAATGTTTGTTTTGAGTTACGACGCACAAAAAACGATTTTCCAAAATAAGGCAAACGATGAAGATTTTCTAAAAATGATCAATTTAGGATATTAGATTCACGAGATTTTAAAATTAAGAGTTTTGGCGAAACTTTGATCCTTGTTTGACGAAAAGGCTACATGTGGTTTTAAAATGTCATAAAAGATATTTTCGGAAAAATAAATAAACGTTTTCATTAAACTTTGTGCATAGGGTTAAAGAGTTCTAGAAGATGCCTTCATTTTATTTATATTTACTGTTAGAAGGCAATGTATAGTCTTGATTCCTATTTGACAAAAGTTTAAAAATTATTGTTTTCTGAAAATGACATCTAATAAAAAACCCTCATTATTTTCGAAATTAAAATCAATCTTTATTATAAAAAAACGAAGCCTTGTCATTTGGGTCAAAAGACGTCTAAAACACTTTCTCGATAAAACACATTTGCCATATAAAATCAAAGCAACTTTTATGCAAAAATTCACCACAAACATTCATTTAGGCACACACGCACACATACGCGCGCATACACACATTTTAGGATTTAAAAGGATAGGAAAACATCGAGATCGCGGTAACCGTGTTTTACGGAAGTCGGGGGGTGCCTAACACATTCCTCTCGCTTAAGCAAGCCCCCGAACTCTGGTCAATTGGCTCATAAAAAATTAACTTTTCGAAACTCCGTCGACACTAAGCCGACCTTTTTCAATAAATCACATCTTAAATCCAAAGGCTAAAATTGGAAAGGGCTTTTAATTATTAAAAAACAAAACGACGAAAAATCCCGGCGTCGACATTGGGGTTTTACATAAAAAGCTCCCTAATTTTCTCCCATATGCTTCCTCTTTTTCTATAAATTGTGGAACACTATTGACTTGATTTTAGTCTAATTGACCAATGTTGAATGATTAAAGGAGTTAAGCTAGATTAGTGGAGCTCTATAAATAGAGTTCTCCACCAAGCATATTGAAAGGTTAGCAAAATTGACTAAGTGTTGTGAGTTTAGAGAGAAGAGAGAAGAGAGAAGAGAGAAATAGAGAGAAAAATAAGAAATTGCGGGGAAACTCTTGCAAAGTAGAGAACAATTGAAGAAAAGAAAGAGGAGCCATTATAGAGTTCTTCTCAATATTTCTAGCTAAGAGAAATAAGGCATTAAGGAGGTATAACCCCTCTAACCTAAACCTTTACATTTTGTTAGCTTATTTAGTTACTTGATGAATATACCATGCTTGGTTGTGAGAGGAGTTGGTGTGTTGGGGAACCACGGTGGGTTCCGGAGGTACAATGGTGGATTTTGATGGAGTTTATATGCCTAGAGTGTAACTTGGTATACAAAAATGTATATTTGATGAACTTGTACTAAAAACCCTAAGTGATGAACAATGTTTTGATAAAAACAACCTATATTGAACATGTTAAAAGTGAGAACTAAGACCTTAAAATAATAGACCTATGAGTCAAGAACATAACCAAAGGGGTATGAAATGAAAATGAGGTGGAATGAATTTAAAGTGTATTTTTGAAGCATGTATGTTCTTATGAAAATCTTAAAATTCATGAATAGTATAATTGTGAATAAATGCATGAGAATTATTAAGAACCTTGAAATGATGCTAAAACATAAGTTTAACATGTTATGAAATAAGGTTGAACATATTTGGATGTATAAAAATCAAGTTGAGATCAACTAAAACAAAAAGGATTGAAATGAGCAAAAGTTGGAAAATTAGGGTTTAAGAAATAGGGGGTGACGCAGCTGCCTCACGACTTTCTATTTGGAAAAATAGGGGTAACGCGGCTGCCACACCAAGCGAAACAGCTGCCTTACACACTATGATTTAAAAGAAAATAAAAAGAAAGAAAAGGTTTGACACATCTGTGCCAGGTAGTGACGCAGCTGTGTCGCTGCATTCTCATTTCAGGCGGACCGGGTCAAACCAGATTAAAAAAAGAGAGAGTAAATAATAACAACAACAATAATAATAAAATAAAATAGTCAATAAAATAATAATTAAAGATTATTTTATTTAAGAATGATTAAACAAATAAAATAATTATTAAGAATTATTTTATTTATAAAAGAAAAAGTAAGTAAACAAATAAAGTAATAAATTAAATCATTTTATTTGAAAAAAAGAAAAGAAGTAATGATAAAGAATGACTAAGATTATTTTGAAAGGTTAATTAAAGATGATTGAACAAATAAAATAATATTAAGAATTATTTTATTTGTGAAGGATAATAATTTTGGGTGTTGAAAAATAGTAGTAAAGTATTTGGATTATTAAACAAATAAAATAATAGAATAATTTAAAATAACGATGTGGGAGGATAAAGTTTAATTAACAATAATTAAAGAGAAGTAACGTAACAGATAAAATGATAATGAGATTATTTATTGTGAAGTGAAAGATGAAGATGAATTAAAAGAGCAATAATGGATAATGGGAAGTAAACCTTGACTAAATAAATAAAATAAAGGTTATTTGAAGACGAAGAATATGAGAATAAGGAATGAACAATAACGAATAATGATAAGTATTATTAAGAGGAATACCTAATAAAAGTGATGAAAAGAGATGAAGTAAACGAGATGATGTTAGAGGATTAAGTGTGAAGATAATTGTGAAGGGTCATGAGATAATGTTAGTTCAATGAAAGTGTGTTATACTATAAAGACTAATTGATAGATCGGATTATAACAAATGTAGGTCAATTAAAGGACGATAACCAAGGGACGAAGGAAGCGAATTTATCAGGAAAATATCCCTTTGTACGAGTTTATAGAGCATGCTTAGACTTAAATAATCATCACTTGAATGCAACATTTCTTATGTGTACAATTAGAAAATTTTCTAAACAATTAAAATTTAAATAATGAGAATTTTAAATTCAAACAAGCCATTTGGAGAAGGAGTCTATGCCACTTGATTCAGCTAGACAAATGATGATATAAATTTTCAATCGTAATTATTGAGAAAGTTATCCAAACCAATTGCTTTAGTGCAGACTTTATTATGCTGAGATGAAGAATCCTGATAAAGGGACACTATTTTTAAGTCTTGGATTTGACTTGAGCGCACACAGAGACTAAAAGTTATGCATAATGTAGGGTACAACAGAGTTGATCACCTCATGTACTCGTTTTATTTGAGGATCATCAGTTAAATGCTGTTAATTCTCCGAGAGTTCAATGGTCCTTAGTGCTGTGAGGACCCAAATTTTTGAATTTCTTTAATAAAATTAAATAAGAATGTAATTAATAGAATTATCAAGGTTGTTTAAGTTATTTATGATATTATGTGATTTAAAGTATGTGAAGGAATTTAATTGGTAAATTAGATCTGTACAGAGGTGGTGATGAATTGTGTTGATTTAGAATAATTGAAAAGTAAATAAATTATTTTAAAATAATTTATTAAGAATAAAAGAAATTTCATGGTACAATAAAATTGTACAATTAAATGATTATAGAGGTGCAAAAATTATTATTTAAATAGTGTGATGTAGTATTGCGAAATATAGAAATTATATATATATATATATATATATATATATATATATATATATATATATATATATATATATATATATATATAATTGATAATTATAAATTTCATTAATTATGAAAATAAAGGGATTAATAATTAAATTAATCCAAAGTTAAATAAAAAGTGAATGACGAAGTTAGTAAAATTAAAAATATTGATTATATAATTAATCAATAATTATGGTGAAGGTTTAGAAATTGTTAAGAGGAGGAAGTAATTTTATAAATTATATACTAATAAAAGTATATAATTTATGTAAGGAAATTAAAGTAAAATATTAATGAAAGGATAATTATGTAAATTATATAAGAATGATTATATAATTTATATAAGAGGATGAAATTAATGAGAGAATAAATAAATGTATAATTATGGAGGAATGTTGGAAATTATTAAATAGGAGAATATAATTATATAAATTATATAATAATAAATTATATAATTTATATAAGAAAGTTAATGTAAATAGTAAAGAAATGAAAAATAAATAAAAAGAAGGAATGTTTTAATTTATTAAAATTTATGTTTATGTATAATGGAATTTTTATGGCGGATAATATTTTAGAAATGTGAACATGTTAGTGTAACATGTTGTCCAAATAACGAAGTGAAAAAAACATGAAAATAATTTTTATATGTTATATGAATTATTTTATGAATTTTGGAGGTATAAATTACCTCATATAATTACATGCATGTTATTATGCGTGTACAAAATTTGTTAAGTAAAGTACCCAAAAAGGGTCTAAATATTAATTATAAATCATGTTATGATTTTTGATGAATTAAAATAAATATTTTATATATATTATATAAAATATTTATTACACGAAATAATTACGTAATGTATTAAAATTCTTAATTTTTGCATGTTGGTTTATCCGAATAAGCTTAAGTCGGTTATGAGCATGAGGCGGTGGAATTGAATTTAGTTTTAAAATTTGTTAAGTTGCTTGAGTTATAATAGAGAGGAAAAAAAAAAAAACTAAGGGAAGGAAAAAGAAATAATAGGAAACAAAATATTTTCTCTCCATTTCTTTCTCTTCCACCGAAAACTACCACCACCCAACCACCATGGCTACCACCAAGAGGGAGAAGAAGAAAGTATTTGGTGCTTTCAATGAAGAAAATTCAAGTTTTGGAAGGTATAATAATTAAATTATTTAGTTATTTGTGTATTTTTAGTGATAAATTAATGTAGTGAAAAAATTGTAAATAATTAGAATAATTATTGTAAACAATTTATGGATATGTATCTATGAATTTTATGATTTTTGGAGTAATTATGTTGGGAAAATTTTGATCAAAATGGTGAAAAAATGGCTAGGTTGGCTTACTGTTACGGAAAGAAGAAGAAGAAGAAATTAAACGGCGTCGCTTTGGGAAGCTGAAAAGGGAAGGTCGCATCATGCGCGGCAACCAATTTCTCGTCAGGCCAAACGACGTCGTTTGGCTGGTGTAGGGGTGAAGGTCGCGCGCATAAACGACGTCGTTTGACTGGCGTAGGGGTGAAGGCCGCGCGCAATGCGCAGCGGTCGGCAACGCTAAGAAATTATCAGTGTGCCCCTGGCCTTTTCCGTTAATACCAAGCGTGTCCTTGGCCTCGAAAATGACGGTGTTGCCCCTGAGCTTTCCGGAAAATGCCAAATGTGTCCCTAAGGTCTCGAAAATTACGAAAATGCCCCTAAAAATTGGTTTTCAATTAAATAAATGTTTAAAAATTATTTAAAAATTATAGAAAATTATAGAAAAATACTGAAAATATAGAAATGATATTTGGGCATTAAATTTAAAATTTTTGCAAAAATATTAAATATTAGGGATTAATATTTAAATATTTTAAATATTAATCTAGTAAGTTTAAAAGTTAGAAAATTGTTAAATGAAAATCCGGACAGCCAAATACACTAAATTTTTATCCGACGAGCCGGGTTCTCCGTATTGAGCATGTGTTATATTAAGTTAAATTAATATATTGAAGAATGAAGTTAATATAATTAACCATATTAGTTAATAATTGACCCCGTGCCCTAAAATAAATCGTCGAGTAGGGTTAATTACATTATAAATGATATTAATTAATTAAATTAATACCACGAAGAGATAAATAATTATTATTTGATTATCTTATGATCATAGGTTGTACGAGAATCATTAAAGAATGGGTATTTATTAATTCCACAATCCAAGCAAGTTCTTCAGTACTTTGATGTTAATTGTTTAGTTGTTACAATATGTTAATTCTTGTTCAAATGCAAATAAATTATGTGTTATGTGATTTCTGGATAATATGACAACGATATGTGCTTTGTGCAACAATATAAATATATGTGAGTTATACTGCTTGAATAGAAGCACAACACATGATGTATGACACAGAGAGAGCATGTTGTTGGTTTGCAAAATTATGGCATACATATAATCAAATTATATAAGCGCAACGGAAGCAAAAAATCAGATTTTAAAATTTTTTGTACAAACCAATAACCCAGATCTTTCTTATGCGACTATTATTAATTGAGGAAGGATAAAAGAATTTATACCTTTGTAGAACCAAGCTTCCACGGGTACAAGTTAATCTCCCTTTAATCCTTCACGTTCTTCTTCAAATTCACCGATTAGATTCCACGGATCAATGTTAGCTCCCCAAGTGTTGAGCCTCTAGATGTGATCCACCAAGAGATCTATGAATTAAAGAAGTGGATCTTGGTTTCTCAAAACCATGAGTGACTAGCCCTAATTCTCTCTCTCTCTCTAACTCTTAGATCTAGAGAATTATGGAGTACTCTCTCTAATCTAATGAAAGAGTGTGTAACCTTGATCTATGATAAGACTCCTCTTATTTATAGATCTAGTCAACCCTCCTAAACTATTTAGGATTAGGGTTTTAATTTAATTCCCAATTTAATTAGGAACTAAATTAATTAATTACAAAAATCCTAAACCATTTAGGAACTTAATTATTTGATAATGAGAGTACTTGTTATTAATTAATTACTAAACCATTTAGTAACTTAATTAATTATTAGTATAATTATAATTCCAAAACTATTTAGGAACATAATTATTTAATAATAATATTACTACTTATTAATTAATTCCTAAACCATTTAGGAACTAAATAATAATTCTAGTAGTAATAATAGTAATAATAATAATAATAAGATTCTTCTTATTAATTTATAATTAGTATTTCTAAAATACTAAATTATAAATATTAAGCTATTTAATTTATTCTATCACCATAGTATAAATTAAATATACTTAATTTATTATTACGATTATGCCATCCATTTCTAAAATAAATATTACTCTTTTGCGGTGTGACCTTTTAGGTTCTCCATATTAAACTGGTTGTATAATAAATAAATTAGAACAATTCTAATTCATTTATTACGAATTAACTCTTTAATTCAGAATAAATAATTATTCCACAATAAGGGTAAGCCCCCTTAGCGATTAGTCGACTTTCCAGATAATATAGATTTCAACATTTAATCGTAAAAGAACCTTTCAGCAAATAGTTATCGTACAATTCAATCCTTCTACCATACAATGTCCCAATCAAATATAAGACACGGAATTTCTGTCAAGTCTTATTTATTTGATTATATGCATTTCAATTCACAAATACATAACTCTTGTTAATGTAAATTAGAAACTCCTTTCTAATTTCATTCAATCCTGGCCAGGGATTTCTGAGTTGTCACTTATTGCATCGCATAGGACATTCTCTCCCTTTACTGGAAGTGGTAGATCCTTTGTTGACCATTCATCTATCTCCATGTGTACCTTATTATACCCAAGCACATCCTTTGATATACCAATAGGTCTTAAGAAATATGTCAAAGTATAACTTAGTACACACAAGATACTAATATGATCTCAAGTCTAAGGATCACTTGTACAACTATCACATACGAAACTCCTATTGACAGACGAGTAAAACTCCATTAGGTGTTCCTTGAGCGAGTCACGTTCAGTGAACTTATTCTCTAATAAGCACCTACATACTTGTTTTAGTGTCTCTACACAAATGATTATGAGATCAATCATCCTCTTCATAAGAGCAAGCATAGTATGTACCAATCTATCCGGATCTACTAATCCCCTTTTTAGTGATCCAACGATTAGGAACAATTTTAGTTTTGAGCTATCTTGAATTTAGATCTCATTACCATGATCCTCATCATGGTTCTAAAAGCGTTGCTCGAAAACTATGGGTTTATCCATTTGATTAATTCAAGTAATTAATCATGAATAAAGAAATGCCTTGATACTTTTATTAATAAATGAACAAGATTACAAAGTATATGCTTATCACATCAAATGTGATTGGCTTGAGGGCATATTACTTTCAATCTCCCACTTGCACTAAAGCCAATCGCCCTTTGGTATCCCCATACCATTCTTCTCTAAGTGGCGTACAAATTGCTTAGTAAATGCTTTAGTTAATGGATCTGTAATGCTGTTCTAAGAGTCTACCATCTTTATGGTGTCGTCTCCTTTTCAATGATTCATCTAATCATATGAAAGTGCCGCAACAGATGTTTGGATTTCATATGAGACCTAGGTTCCTTGGCGAATTAAACTCCTTTAATGTTAGGAACCATTATAAGTTCTGTAAAGAACTTGTTTAACCAAACAATCACCTTTGCAGCTTCACTTATAGTTATTTACTATGTCTTTGTCACTAAATCAGCAACTCGCTGTTTGGAACCTTTCCAACTCACTGCATCACCGTTCATGGTAATCATTTTACCTGGAACGGATATGTTGTTATCTTGGTTAGTCTGATCAAACTTGAGTTTGTTAAACCCTCTAGTTTTAAATCAGACCCATCATTAGAAACTCTTTTCTAATATTCTTCTCCAAAATTGAAACTGTGACGCCCCCAAATCTAGGCCCACACAGCCTAAACTTGAGTCGTCAAAAGACTATAACAAAATCATTACAACAAAGCACAACGTACAACAATACAGTGTATAATAATACACAACTAAGTCTTCATTATTATTGCCACACTATTTTACAACACGTGAAGACTACGATAGCTATTCCTCGGACTCTCACTCCATCCCCCGGCTAGACCCCGTTACGTTTTCATCTCCTGTTGAAAAACAATGGAACAAAAGAAAGGGTGAGCTCAAATAGCCCAGTAAAGAATATCATGACTAAGATAATGACGAATAAATTATTATTGGCCTTCAACAGTTGAGTTCTTGATAGAATACAATAGACTACAAGGTTTATATCAAAAACTGCAGTTAAATTCTTGAACAATATTCAGATCAATAATAGCAGCGGAATGAGCAATCTATTAGAAGAATAATGCAGACTATAATGTACACTCGCTTCTATTTTTAGTAAAAATATCATCAACTTTTATCATCTGAAATATCATTAGTCAAGATAATACAACTTCACAGTTCCTGGTCATAATCATGCAGATCAACAGTTTATCTTTGCACTACGGGCCAAAGACATTCAATATAACACCAACGGTCATGATTATACCAGATTCAGCCTTTGGTCATAATCATACCAACCAACAGTTCATCTTTGCACTACGGGCCAAAGAGAACATTCACCACGTGTCATAAAAGACACCGAACAGATGTATCGCCTTTAACCTAGTATATCGCCTTTAACCTATCATCTGTTCAACAATTATATCACATCTGTGCCCCCGGCCACAGATATTCACAACAGCTTGATTCTTGATGATTAATACAAATAACAGTGATACAAATGATGAACAGAAGAACAGGATAAACAATAAGTATCAGAAGTTTACTTTGTGCAGATTCAAATAATGTCCAAATTGCCAACATGATGTGGAGTGAAATTTAAAAATGATATTCAAGATCCACAGTTCAGAATAACGATTACAGTTCAATAGAAATGTTCAGAAAATAGGAAGGTTCAGTTGAAATAATGAAATTCAACTATTATGGAACATATAATATTTTCAGGAATTATAGAAGCAATAGTTCCATAATAAGTTTCGATTTAGGTGTATGAAAGAAAATAATATCCCTTACCGTAGCAGGTTTGATTAACAAAAGGTGAAGGAAATTAATATCCCTTACCAAAGTAATTTTGAATAATGGAAGATGAAAAAGATGGTATCCCTTATGAGTATAAAGGAAAATGATATCACTTACGAATATGGAATAAAAGTGTCATGTGATAATTCGTGTAGACAAATTATTTTCACACGAGACAAATAAAAAGGGTTATTCACCAACAGGCGGTAATCCGCGCCGTAAGGTTATTCCCATCAATTTGAATACGAATAGTTATTCACCAAACAGGCGATAATCCGCACCGTAAGGTTATTCTCAAAGATTAATAAGGAATGAATACAAAAGGTTATTCACTAACAGGCGGTAAACCGCGCCGTAAGGTTATTCCCACAATTTAATACATGGAAGTAAATGGCACAAGAAAGAAACGATATTATTTTCGAGAATCAAAGAATGATAATCCCTTCAAGTAAGAAAGAAAATAATATCCATTTATGATGATGAAAAGAGTGATATCCCTTACCGTAGTAAGTTTAAATAATAGAAGATGAAAGAATATGATATTCCTTACCGTAATAATTTAAGAGTGTCAAAAGAATGATATTCCTTACCGTAATAATTTAAGAGTGTCAAAAGAATGATATTCCTTACCTTAACACGTGACTGGATATTGATTTAAATGAGGTTGATCAACCTATATATTTTTAATATAATTAGTAATTACCACATATAAATTTCAAAGTGTATGATAATTCGTATAATATGAACTATCAAAATTATATATATTTAACATAATTTTTGTAGTATAATATAACAACTTTAAAATAGTTTTTAAATAATATTCCAAAATAAATCTTCCAAAGAAAGCTTTTAAAAATGAATCTTCTTAAAGAAGAGTATTCTAAAGGAAGATTTGTGAATACCGTGAAAAATAGGAATTTATAAAATTACTACTCTTTAATAAAAGACTTACTTGAAAAATTTCTGCACTTCTTTTGGCTTTCAAACTCTCAAAATAACCTTACTATTTTCAGAGAAAACTCATAAAATTCTTATAGAAAAATTTTATGTTTTAGGTGTGATTTTTCTATTCAGCTGAGCAAGCTATTTATAGGAGAAAAGAAGTTACTATGCGTGGTAAGTGGCTGAAAAAAATTTCAACAGAGGCTGCACAAACGTTTTTAAAATTTTTTCAATACTTGCACAGTAACTTTAAAATTTTCAAAAAGTGAACAGTAATGAACAGTAACTTCTGTCGGCAGATGAACAATGTCTTCCCCGAGATGAACAGTAACTTCCGTCAGTGAATAGTAACTTTTCCGGGAATGAATAGTAATTTTTAAAAAATAATAATATTTTTTTTTCTTAATAAAACAAAAATACCAATTAGTAATATGACAACTAAAATAATTCTACCACAGTGATAACAATAATTCAAAATAATGCAACGACTTATCAGATCAATAATATGAGACACTGTGCAATACCGTGTGCTACTGTAGAATACCGTGTGCTACACTGAAATACCATAAATTACCGTATGCTACTATTCTTTTATCACCGGTATTTTAACAGTTAACACCGTTGACTATTTTTATTTAGAAATGTTACTTCTGTCGTTTTCTATATCCGACAAATATTTCGTTGTGGGGTCCACCAATAATTTGTTATTTCGGCGCCGTCGTACGACACGAATATTCCCCAACAAAACGAATATTCCCCGACAAAGCGAATATTGTCCGACAAAATAAAATTTGCACATAACATCCTTAACTTTCAATTTCGTCAATTTAACCACTTAATGTTTCATGAAAAAATATACATGAAGAAAAATTAAATTTTATATTTCATAAAATTCGGGGTCTTACAGAACTGATATCTGCTTATTATACATAAGCAATATCAAGTCTAGTACATTTCAACGAATCAATGTACGTCCCTTGAGTTAAGCCGAGCATCCTTTATGATCTATCTCTATAGACCTTTATCCTAAATAGAATGTTAGGACGCTTCTCCCAAGTCCTTAATGGAGAAGTTTTAGACAACCACATATTTACTGATTGTAGCATCGGTATGTCATTCCTTATTGATATTATATCAACATATAATACTAAGAATGTCATAGTGCTCCCACTAACCTTTGTACATACATGGTTCATCCTTGTCTTTGATAAAATCAAACTCTTTTGATTGTCTCATCAAAACGGATGTTCCATCTTCGAGAAACTTGCTTCAATTCATAATTGGATCGTTGTAACTTACATACTTGATTTGCTTCATCTATATGGAGACAAATTCTTTTGGTTGTATCATACATACATCCTTTTGTATAGTAAGCTGTTACTGCAAGTAAAATCTGAATGGATACATGCATTTTCACTAGTGAAAAATTTCATCTTAGTCAACTCATTGACCTTGTTTGAAATCTTTTTACCACTAATTAGGTCTTATAGGTCTCCACCTAGCCATCTGCTTTAGTCTTTCTCCAAAGACCCATTTCGGATTTTATAGTCATCAACCATTTCTCTTGAGTATCTAACACTCATACCTCATCGTATATATCTGGATCATCATCCACTATGATGCGTACCTTATCATCATCATCTATGATGAATCCATACCATTCAGGTATCTTCGGTACTAAACCAGATTTACGACTTGGTTGTGGTACAATAGGTTTATCTACTTGTACAGATTCCTTCATTATGTCTGTAGCGTTTTGTGGTTTTTGAACTTCTTCAAGATCTATCTTACTCCCACTGACCCTTTAAGGAAAAAACTCATTTTCCTATAAGGCAACGTGTTTCAAACAAACACCTTTTAGTTAGTCAGATTATAGAAGTGATACCCTAAACTTTCTTTAGGATATCCCACAAGTTTACACTTATCAGATCATGTCCCTAGCTTATCTTTGTCAAACCTTTTAACATAAGCTGAACAATTCAAATCTTAACATGCTTAAGACTTGGTTTCCTCCCTATCCATGACTCATTGAAGTCTTAGGGACGGAATTTGAAGGTATCTTATTTAGTAGATATGCGATCGTTTTTAGAGCATAACCCTAGAAGGATACTGGAAGATCGGTAATACTCATTATGGATCATCACCATGTCCTTTGTGAGAATACCATTTTGCTTGAGATGATCTAGAAACTTATTGCTTTAAGTATTCCCTTCTCGATCTAATCGAAGAACTTTAATACTTTTGGCATTTAGTTTCTATACTTCACTTTTGAATTCTTTGAACGTTTCAAACGATTTGGATTTATATTTCATTAAATACATATATCAAAATCTAGAATCATTAGTGAAAGTAATGAATGAATACCCTCCTCTTGCATTTGTTGTCATAGGTCCCACACACCACTGTGTGTACCATCTCTAACAACTCCGTAACTCGCTCTCCATGTCCACTAAATGGAGATTTAGTCATATTATCCATGATACAAGATTCACAAGTTTTATTTGATTCATAATCAAAAGCTCTAAAAGCCTATCTTTATACAACTTGTTTCGTCTTGTTTCATTAACGTGACTGAGTTAACAGTGTCGAATGAAAGTATGATTCATATCATCTCTTTGCCTTTAGTTTGTTCAATTTGAAATAATTTTCATATAAGTCATGTATACAAAGTCCATTAAGTAATCAACAAGTTCTAAATAAAACATTATCATTATAAACAGAACAACAATTGTTCATTATTATAATGTCAAAAACCCTTCCTTGTCGTCACATGGAACTGAAATAATGTTTCTAAGAACTGGAACATAGTAACAACTTACTAACTTAATAGACTTGCCCATAGGCATTGCTAAACTATAAGTTCTCATGGCTAATGCAACAACCTTTGCTTCATTCCCCAGCATAGAATTACTTATAATTTGTTTATCTTTCTATTTCTGCTTAGTCTCTGCAACGACTTGCATATGTGAGACCACCAGTCGAAATCTAATTCCTAAGAAGAAACTTGACTTATAGAAAGTTTTATTTCATTATGAACAAATCTATATCTGTAGTTGAAGCTTCATTAAACTTCTTCTACTTAATTACTGCAACTCTCTTACAGTTGTTCTTCTAGTGTCCCAGCTTATCGCAATGAAAGAAAACTCCTTTGCCCTCGGGATCACTTTTATTTATGTTCTTTGTTTAGCCTTTCTTTTGCCTTCTACTCTTTCTGACTCCTCAGAAATACCTTTGGTCATCTTCCTCCGCTTAGAAGATTCATCTACAAGTAAGACTTGGTTTTACTAGGAAGGAAAGTGACTCTCAACAGTCTTCAACATATTTAAGCAAATCAGTTAAACTGACTTCTAGCTTATTAATGTTTGAAGTTCACAACATCTTGTGAATAAGAGTCAGTGAGTGATTGCAAGATCGAATCTTGACTCAACTCTCCATCCTTGACAAAACATGTTGTCCTAATTGATCAATCTAATTGATCATCTTTAGGACATGTGTCTTTTACTGTAGTGTCATTGGTTATTATAGATCGGAAGAGCTCCTTAGATATCTTATATCTAGTTGACCTACTTTGGTCACCATACAACTATTGAATGTGCAACAATATAGTAGGTGCATCCATTTTCTCGTGTTGACGCTGTAACTCGATACTTATGGATGCGAGCATGATGCATTGAGCCACCTTTGCATCATCTTGCCATTTAAAATAGCAATCTCTTCCTCAGAGGCTTAGTCTACAACGTTTGTAGGAATAGACAAATTAAGGACATTTGCTAGCTTTTCAGCATTGAGAATTTTTCTCAAATTTGTTTAATCAATCTGAACAATTCGGTTCGATTAATTGTTAGCATCCAATATGCTATGCAGTGTTAGTGAATTAAACATAACAATATTCTTTAAGTGAATTAATAACAACATTAACATGCATTCATTTTATTAATTACCAAAATAAATTAGGTCTTTATTTAAAATGGTGTCTCCCACTATTTTCATCAAACTATATTACCCTCCTTATATAGTTCGGCAAATCTAGTTAAAGATTTGCTAGTGAGAATAAGGATCCTATTTCAAATGTATATAGCCTTGTGTGACACAACAAACGATATATAAATAAATAGGTAGACAACTCTTGTCAATTATATTAACATGTAACTTCTTTTATTTTGCCTCTTAGATTATTATGATCATGTGTGACACATCCAAATCAAAATTATCCAAGTTAAGTCCAACCTAGCATTTTCTTATATTAGAAGAGAAAAAGACCGTCCTTGTGTGACACAACAAAACAGTAATGTTCAATTCTTTTTATAAACATCAAATGTGATAAAATAACATCTCAAAAAATTTAATATAAGCCTTGTGTGACACAACAAACTTATAATGATTATTTGATACTCTATTGTTTTACCATGCTAGAAGGCGACGTTCTATATTTTTAATAAATATCTTTGAACGTTACAACTTAATATTATGAGTAGTAGAATAAATAAATTAGAACAATTCTAATTTTATTTAATTGAATTAAACTCCTTTAATTCATGAATTAAACATTTTAATTCATTTTATAAATAATATTTATTCTACATCATGAGGGGTTTATTAATATTAATTGTCTCATCTTGTTTAGCGCACATGCACATATATATATAAAATACGCGTCATATTAATTAACATGCGAAGCATGTTTGATAATATATAATATATATAAATAAGCATGCACATATAGAATACTATATTCTACTTGGATTGATTATGGACTTTTATTCTAGTTTAGTTTATTCGAGCCACCAAATAAACCAAATGGTCAAACCTAGGGTGCAAGAATAAATTAAATTAAATGTAACTATTACATTTAAATTCGGGCTCCATTACAAACGAGTCTTCTTGCGCTTCTTGCTTCTTTGCTCCAATTCTTCAAAATAATTCTAACTAATCCTATTACAAATTATTTACAATAAATAGAAACCTTGATCAACAGTCAAGGGGAAGTACATAGGAGGGAGATAGAATTATACATAAGAAAAATTAGAAAGACGAGGTACGCAGACCCTATTTATTAAAATCCATTCATTCATGCATTTAATTAAAATTAAATCCAATCATATTGGTCAATAGTCCATAATCAATCTCATTTATTATCATATATATCAACATATATATTAACAAATAATATTCATCTCATGAATTAAATAAAACATTCCATATATGTATTGGTATCATTTAATGGGCAATTTAAAGTTGCATGAAATCTAATTTCATATTTAAAATAAATTATTTATTTTATTTATAAAATTATTTAAAAATAAACTATTTATTTTTATTATTTTAAAATTACCCAAAATAAACTCTTTTATTTTGAAATTTTAAAATCTGTACTAAATTACCAAACTGTTTGGCTAATTAAAATATATATATTAATAATATATATTAATAACCGTGTACGGTAATATATATATATATATATATATATATATTACATCACCGTGTACAGACTTTTCCTAAATTCCGGAATTCCTGTAGCTATTTTGCTGCTATGAATTACCGAAAACAGTGGGTATATATATCTATATCCGAAATCAGTCATGGATACTTTACCCAATCCATGGCAATTGTTTTTACCGAAACATTGCATTATCAATAAAGTCACCACCACTTCGGTTATATATATATATATTATATCTAAAACAGCAAAAAAAAAAAACCGGAAGTGCACACACACACACACATATATATATATATATATATATATATATATATATATATATCCCAGCATGGTAACTAATATATATATATATATATATATATTTACCGTGTGCGGCAAAAAACCGTGGCTTGCATGTTGCTGAATTGTTTTTTGTAAAGCGACTATGATTTCGGGACAACCCTTATATATGAAAGTCAAAATGTGCGGCTTGCTTTTTGGTTCTTATATCCATGCGTGCACCTTTTCAAAAACATCATTTAAGGGACTCCTTAATAATATATAATATATATTATATATATATATACCGAAGTGAATACAAATCACATAGATTGCTGTGAATCCAATTCACAAAATTAATCCAGTCCGTGTACAATTTCGGTAATAACCGAAGTCATCCATGAATCTGTCTTCAACGATATTTGAAAAATGGAATCAATTTCAACTTCGGTTAATTAAATAATCAATTCGCCGATTGATTATTTTCTTAAAAATTAATAATTTTATATAACAAATTAACCCATTAAATTATTCTAAATACATACCTATACATATATGAAATTAAAACAATTAATAATTCGCATAAGTTTGGCTCTGATGCCACTGTTGGTTTGCAAAATTATGGCATACATATAATCAAATTATATAAGCGCAACGGAAGCAAAAAATCAGATTTTAAAATTTTTTGTACAAACCAATAACCCGGATCTTTCTTATGCGACTATTATTAATTGAGGAAGGATAAAAGAATTTATACCTTTGTAGAACCAAGCTTCCACGGGTACAAGTTCATCTCCCTTTAATCCTTCACGTTCTTCTTCAAATTCACCGATTAGATTCCACGGATCAATGTTAGCTCCCCAAGTGTTGAGCCTCTAGAGGTGATCCACCAAGAGATCTATGAATTAAAGAAGTGGATCTTGGTTTTCTCAAAACCATGGGTGGCTAGCCCTAATTCTCTCTCTCTCTCTCTAACTCTTAGATCTAGAGAATTATGGAGTACTCTCTCTAATCTAATGAAAGAGTGTGTAACCTTGATCTATGATAAGACTCCTCTTATTTATAGATCTAGTCAACCCTCCTAAACTATTTAGGATTAGGGTTTTAATTTAATTCCCAATTTAATTAGGAACTAAATTAATTAATTACAATTTCTAAACCATTTAGGAACTTAATTATTTGATAATGAGAGTACTTCTTATTAATTAATTACTAAACCATTTAGTAACTTAATTAATTATTATTATAATTATAATTACAAAACTATTTAGGAACATAATTATTTAATAATAATATTACTACTTGTTAATTAATTCCTAAACCATTTAGGAACTAAATAATAATTCTAGTAGTAATAATAATAGTAATAATAATAATAATAAGACTCTTCTTATTAATTTATAATTAGTATTTCTAAAATACTAAATTATAAATATTAAGCTATTTAATTTATTCTATCACCATAGTAAAAATTAAATATACTTAATTTATTATTACGATTATGCCATCCACTTCTAAAATAAATATTACTCTTTTGCGGTGTGACCCTTTAGGTTCTCCATATTAAACCGGTTGTATAATAAATAAATTAGAACAATTCTAATTCATTTATTACGAATTAACTCTTTAATTCAGAATAAATAATTATTCCACAATAAGGGTAAGCCCCCTTAGCGATTAGTCGACTTTCCAGATAATATAGATTTCAACATTTAATCGTAAAAGATCCTTTTAGCAAATAGTTATCGTACAATTCAATCCTTCTACCATACAATGTCCCAATCAAATATAAGACACGGAATTTCTGTCAAGTCTTATTTATTTGATTATATGCATTTCAATTCACAAATACACAACTCTTGTTAATGTAAATTAGAAACTCCTTTCTAATTTCATTCAACCCTGGTCAGGGATTTCTGAGTTGTCACTTATTGAATCGCATAGGACATTCTCTCCCTTTACTAGAAGTGGTAGATCCTTTGTTGACCATTCATCTATCTCCATGTGTACCTTATTATACCCAAGCACATCCTTTGATATACCAATAGGTCTTAAGGAATATGTCAAAGTATAACTTAGTACACACAAGATACTAAGATGATCTCAAGTCTAAGGATCACTTGTACGACTATCACATAAGAAACTCCTATTGACAGACAAGTAAAACTCCATTAGGTGTTCCTTGAGCGAGTCACCTTCAGTGAACTTATTCTCTAATAAGCACCTACATACTTGTTTTAGTGTCTCTACACAAATGATTATGAGATCAATCATCCTCTTCATAAGAGCAAGCATAGTATGTACCAATCTATCCGGATCTACTAATCCCCTTTGTAGTGATCCAACGATTAGGAACAATTTTAGTTTTGAGCTATCTTGAATTTAGATCTCATTAGCATGATCTTCATCATGGTTCTAATAGCATTGCTCGAAAACTATGCGTTTATCCATTTGATTAATTCAAGTAATTAATCATGAATAAAGAAATTCCTTGATACTTTTATTAATAAATGAACAAGATTACAAAGTATATGCTTATCACATCAAATGTGATTGACTTGAGGGTATATTACTTTCACATGTTATGCTATGTGCTACGTGAAGCATGAAAGGTGTAAACTGTTGAACTTGCTGAGCCGTTGTGTTCATTACTTGCATTGCATAATATACATTTTTGTAGGTAAAGATATAAATTTCAAGAATATCGGATTATGTTAGAGATGGATCAACTTAGAAGGTTGTAAATAAAATTGTTATATTCAATGTGGTAATTTGCAAAGTTTATATTGATGTTTCGTATGTACATATATGTTGGATCCAGATAGGACGAGTAGAGTTAAATTGTGTACTGTGGTTACTCAAGGTAGTTGTTACCTTAGAAACTATTATATGTCTAATTATGAATTATGAAACAAAGAAAATTGTATGGATATGAACAATATTAAATTTTGAATGTTGAGCTTTATGACACTGCTAATAGAAAAAAAAGTTAAAGGTTGCGATCCAGGGATTAGGATCGAGATATTAAGATTTTAAATATACAAATATTTTAATACAATGATTGAGAAAAGAGAAAAATTTATACCAAAAATTTTGGTAATTGATTGATTGTCATGTCAATTAATGGGTTAAATAATGTGATTACAGATTTATTAACGAACCGAAATTTGGATGTTAAGGAAATAATGTTTAATAAATATGAAATGTAAGGTAATAAGGTTTGTCGAATTTCGGGGTCGTTACAGTTGGTATCAGAGCTAGAGGTTATAAACTTTGGGTAAACGTTACCTTAGACTATACCTTAGTAAGAAAGTGTAAGATTAGTTGTGTGTTCTAAAAACACAAACGTATAATAAGCTTATGACTCGTGATTGTATGGTGGAGCCCCTTAGCGAATGGGCGACTATGGCCTGACTAGGACAAGCTTCTCAACCCATATGATTATGGTAAGTTTCTGAGCCCAAATACGTGACAAGCTTGATGAACATGGGGGGATTAGATTAGAGAGCGATAAGTCAACATATATAGTTCTCAGATGTTGACTAAGGTTAAGAGATTATGAAAGATATAAGAATATAAGAAAGAGATAGAGATGTTAAGGAAGATTTGAATGAAGGTAACGAATTGAGAAAGTTTATAAGTAAGAATTAAGAATACAACTGAAAGAATATTTAAAATGATTCAAAGATGAATCTCAAAGATAAATCTCAAAGAAAATCAGGGGACACTTGATTCAAGCAATAAAAATGACAAGGTAATCCAAAAAGCATAGGAAAAGATCATAATAATATGACCAGGAATAGTAAGAGGATCGTACTACGATATAATCACAAAATAAGGAAAGCAAATAAGGAATAGATTGTAAAGCAAGATCATGATGGGATCCAATGAGACTGTAAAATAACAGAGAGATCTGTTAATGATTCAAAGGGTATAGCTTGATGCTATAAAGAGATATGGTACTATGAAATGGTACAAGAAGAACTCAGAGAATGATAAAGTATGAATTACGGAAATGTTATGATAAGGGGGCAGGAAGCTTGGGTACGAAATTTCAATTGAGAACTCATGTGGTGACTAAGTTGCACAATCCTTTGTATGGGCTGGGGGACTTGTGTTTCCTTAGTTACTATGTGATAATCATTGAAATGTTAGAGTCGCGTTAGCAGTTTTTGATAAATAGATAATATTAAGTTTAGGCACGAGTTCTTAAAACTCATGCATATGGTAAGTCCATGACTCATAATCGTATGGTATGTTTTGAGCCCCTCAACGTATGGATAGTCTTTGATTTGTTCTCAGACTACATATTGCTAGGACAAGCTTCTAAACTTATATTCTTGTGGAAAGTTCCTGGACTCATAATGTGTGGCAAGTTTGATGAACTATACGGGGGTATATATAGTTGGAGTAGTTAGAAATTCTAGTATGATAATAATAATAGTCCTAGCAATAAATTTAGTAATTAAGTGAAGAAAAGAATGTGAATGTTAGGGAATTTAGGATATTCCCATTTTTCTAGCTTTGCTAGGCTTCGAAATTTTTGGTCTCAAGCTAATTTGGCACGAATGTGCTTTGAAAAATACAAATGAATTTTAAGCGATTTAAAAAGTGTCTACGCTACTTGTTTCGGCTAGACAAAATTATTTTGTAACATCAAAATGTATTTTAAAAGAATCATCAATGCACCTTTTAGCCCGGTGTAGATGTGATGAATGACGGAATGCTCAACGTGTTGTTGAGACGGTGCGGTACTATGACGTCATAAGATGATTCAACACCATAAAATATGGTGTAGGAATTATTAATGACAAAATTCTCAATGTATTGTCAAAATGACGCGGTAACATGAAGTCATAAATGATTTTGATTTATGAAAGTATGTCAAAGCTATAAGTCAATGCCATTTGACTCGGCTAGACATTTTGAAAAGTTTTGGCATGATGGATGTTTTAAAATTTCTACAAGTTATAAGTTGTTAAAAGAAAGTCTATGCTAACTGAGCTGGCTAGACAAGCGTTGAAGAAATACAAGTCTAAGCTAATTGATTCAGCTGGACAAATTTTAACATATGTTTATTGAATTCGTATTCTTTGGAAGTTATAACCAATCAAATTATTTTTGAATGAATTCTAAGGTTGAGATGAACAAAAAGATTAAGAATATTGCAGGTTGATCGAATGGTCACCTTGCATAGCAAGACACGGGCATTACAGATTGTTCTACTGGCGTGCCAAATTACGGATTAAATATACATCACTTTAATGACAGATTGATCCACTGTCAGGGTTTGCAATATGAAGTACTCGGGGAGCGAAATACTGTTAAACTGGGATAAATGTTCATTCAACATATTACAAAAATTTTTCCAAAATAAAAAATTTAAATTCCTCTACTTTTATGAAGATTGGATGGTAGGATGGGGTAGTATTTTCTAATTGTGAGCGATAATGAATGTGAAAATTGTGAAGCAAAGAAATTATGAAATATGAAGAATTAGAAAATTTACAATGTGCAATGACCACGAGAAAGGAAGGAAAGAAAGAGCAAAGGAAATGTGTATGTTACAAATGAATGTGATATTAATACATAGAAATTTCGAGGACGGAATTTTTGAAGGAGGGGTGAATGTGATATCCCAGAATTTTTAGAATAATTCCAAATAAGGATTATGATGAATTCAATAAAGGTTAGCATTTAAAACTTAGTATTGAATGATAGAAGTATTCTGGAATGTGAAGAAGATTTATGAATATAAATTTAGAAGAGAAGGTTGAATGTGTAGAGTATAAAGGGTGTGCAATAGAGAGTATGAAATAAATGAATGGAGTAAGCTTACGTGTGATTAAAGAAAGGAAATTTTTCAGCGAATAAGAAACTATTTGATAAGTGCATCAAGAAACGAGTTAAAGCTTTATTAATAAAAAATTTAGGGAATAGTGAAATGTAATATTACAAAGGAATTGTAAATTGAGTTAAGAATTTAATACTCTGACTAATACGATTATTATGGTATTATCCATCAAAGATGTGAGTTATGAATACCAAAGAGGTAAGTTAGGGTTATTTATCAAAATAAAAATATAGCAAAGTGTTATAAATGAAATATGTAAGATTATTACGGTGAATATGATTCCGAGGACGGAATCTTGTTAAGGGGGGAAGAATGTGAGGACCCGAATTTTCAGATTTCTTTAATAAAATTAAATAAGAATGTAATTAACAGAATTATTAAGGTTGTTTAAGTTATTTGTGATATTATGTGATTTAAAGTATGTGAAGGGATTTAATTGGTAAATTAAATCTGTACAGAAATGGTGATGAATTGTGTTGATTTAGAATAATTGAAAAGTAAATAAATTGTTTAAAAATAATTTATTAAGAATAAAAGAAATTTCATGGTACAATAAAATTGTACAATTAAATGATTATAGAGGTGCATAAATTATTATTTAAATAGTATGATGTAGTATTGCGAGATATAGAAATTAGATATATATGTATATATATATATATATATATATATATATATATGTATATATATATATATATATGTATATATATGTATATATATATTGATAATTATAAATTCCATTAATTATGGAAATAAAGTGATTAATAATTAAATTAATCCAAAGTTAAATAAAAAGTGAATGAGGAAGTTAATAAAATTAAAAATATTGATTATATAATTAATCAATAATTATGGTGAATGTTTAGAAATTGTTAAGAGGAGGAAGTAATTTTATAAATTATATACTAATAAAAGTATATAATTTATATAAGAAAATTAAAGTAAAATATTAATGAAAGGATAATTATGTAAATTATATAAGAATGATTATATAATTTATATAAGAGGATGAAATTAATGAGAGAATAAATAAATGTATAATTATGGAGGATTGTTGGAAATTATTAAATAGGAGAATATAATTATATAAATTATATAATAATAAATTATATAATTTATATAAGAAAGTTAATGTAAATAGTAAAGAAATGAAAAATAAATGAAAAGAAGGAATATTTTAATTTATTAAAAATTATTTTTATGTATAATGGAATTTTTATGATTTTTATGGCGGATAATATTTTAGAAACGTGAACATGTTAGTGTAACATGTTGTCCAAATAACGAAGTGAAAAAGGCATGAAAATAATTTTTATATGTTATATGAATTATTTTATGAATTTTGGAGGTATAAATTAACTCGTATAATTACATGCATGTTATTATGCGTGTACAAAATTTGTTAAGCAAAGTACCCAAAAAGGGTCTAAATATTAATTATAAATCATGTTATGATTTTTGATGAATTAAAATAAATATTTTATATATATTATATAAAATATTTATTACACGAAATAATTACGTAATGTATTAAAATTCTTAATTTTTGCATGTTGGTTTATCCGAATAAGCTTAAGTCGGTTATGAGCATGAAGCGGTGGAATTGAATTTAGTTTTAAAATTTGTTAAGTTGCTTGAGTTATAATAGAGAGAAAAAATAAATAAATAAACTAAGGGAAGGAAAAAGAAATAATAGGAAACAAAACATTTTCTCTCCATTTCTTTCTCTTCCATTGAAAACCACCACCACCCGACCACCATGGCTACCACCAAGAGGGAGAAGAAGAAAATATTTGGTGCTTTCAAGGAAGAAAATTCAAGTTTTGGAAGGTATAATAATTAAATTATTTGGTTATTTGTGTATTTTTAGTGATAAATTAATGTTGTGGAAAAATTATAAATAATTAGAATAATTATTCTAAACAATTTATGGATGTGTATCTATGAATTTTATGATTTTTGGTGTAATTATGTTGGGAAATTTTTGATCAAAACGGTGAAAAAATGGCTAAGTTGGCTTACTGTTACGGAAAGAAGAAGAAAAAAAAAAAATGGCTGCCCGCGCATTGCGCGTCGGCCAAATTTTTTTCTGCTGCTGGGAATTAAACGGCGTCGTTTTGGGACGCTGAAAGGGGAAGGCCGCGCCATTCGCGGCAACCAATTTCTCGTCAGGCCAAACAACGTTGTTTGGCTGGCGTAGGGGTGAAGGTCGCGCGCGATGCGTGGCGGCTGGCAACGTTGGGTAATTACCACCGTGCCCCTGGTCTTTTCCGTTAATATCGAGCGTGTCCTTGGCCTAAAAAATTACGGTGTTGCCCCTAAGCTTTCCGGGAAATGCCAAATGTGTCCCTAGGGTCGCAGAAATTACGAAAATGCCCCTAAAAATTGGTTTTTAATTAAATAAATGTTTAAAAATTATAGAAAATTTTAGAAAAATACTAAAAATATAGAAATGATACTTGGGCATTAAATTTAATATTTTTTGTAAAATATTAAATATTAGGGATTAATATTTAAATATTTTAAATATTAATCTAGTAAGTTTAAAAGTTAGAAAATTGTTAAATGAAAATTCGGACAACTAAATACACTAAATTTTTATCCGACAAGCCGGGTTTTCCGTATTGAGCATGTGTTATATTAAGTTAAATTAATATATTGAAGAATGAGGTTAATATAATTAACCATATTATTTAGTAATTGACCCCGTGCCCTAAAATAAATCGTCGGGTAGGGTTAATTACATTATAAATGATATTAATTAATTAAATTAATACCACGAATAGATAAATAATTATTATTTGATTATCTTATGATCATAGGTTGTACGAGAAGCATTATAGAATGTGTATTTATTAATTCCACAATCTAGGCAAGTTCTTCAGTACTTTGATGTTAATTGTTTATCTGTTACAATATGTTAATTCTTGTTTAAATGCAAATAAATTATGTGTTATGTGATTTGTGGATAATATGACAACGATATGTGCTTTGTGCAACAATATAAATATATGTGAGTTATACTGCTTGAATAGAAGCACAACACATGATGTATGACACACATAGAGCATGTTATGCTATGTGCTACGTGAAGCATGAAATGTGTAAACTGTTGAAATTGCTTAGCCGTTGTGCTCATTACTTGCATAATATACAATTTTGCAGGTAAAGATATAAATTTCAAGAATATCGGATTATGTTAGAGATGGATCAACTTAAAAGGTTGTAAATAAAATTGTTATATTCAATGTGGTAATTTGCAAAGTTTATATTGATGTTTCGTATGTACATATATGTTGGATCCGGATAGGACGAGTAGAGTTAAATTGTGTACTGTGGTTACTCAAGGTAGTTGTTACCTTAGAAACTATTATATGTCTAATTATGAATTATGAAACAAAGAAAATTGTATGGATATGAACAATATTAAATTTTGAATGTTGAGCTTTATGACACTGGTAATAGAAAGAAAAAGTAAAGGTTGCGATCCAGGGACTAGGATCGAGATATTAAGATTTTAAATATACAAATATTTTAATACAATGATTGAGAAAAGGAAAAAATATATACCGAAAAATTTGGTAATTGATGACTGTCATATCAATTAATGGGTTAAATAATGTGATTATAGATTTATTAACGAACCGAAATTTGGACGTTTAGGAAATAATGTTTAATAAATATGAAATGTAAGGTAATAAGGTTGGTCGAATTTCGGGGTCGTTACAAGTTCTCAATAATAAATGACACTCATGTTTTGAAAGTATGAAACTCTTCTTTACAAGATACATATTGATTGGTTGTCCTCAATTTCTTCTTATTATTGCATCTTCCAGATTTGAGACGTCACACCTTAACCAAATTATGATTCATTGATTCATATTATGACTTATTTGAGATTATTAAATCCTTGAACTTATGGGACTTAATTTCATTTTTATTTACTATTGTTCATCTACTTGTTGAGCAAACTTGTTGCTCATTCTTGCGTTATAATCCTATTTTCAGTTAAGATGGAGAAGGCCGGTAGTTCCAGTAAGGACAAGGGCAAAGTCAAGGCTATTGAGTAGTCTAAGGATGATTATGAAACCATATTTTGTATTAACTCTGATTATATTGTATTTGAACTCAAGACTTATGATGTATTATTAAAGGTTGTTTAGGCCTGGGATGATTGTAAGACAATTATTAATGTAATGTATTATCGTATGCTTTTATGTATCGAATGAGTAGTTATGTATAATGCTCAGATGGAATCGTCAAGCACTGAATTCGAGGTACGAGTACCCAAATTTGGGGGCGTCATAGCTAAAAAACGGTTAAAACACACTGCCCTAAAATTTTAAGTAGACAATTTCAGAGGGTAAACTTGTTTAATAAATTATGGCCTTTTAAGGGTTAATAACTTATGGTATAAAGTGTGTCATGTCAAAAGATAAACAAAAATAGACTTGTGCTGAAGGTAGACCTGATAAAATTGGCCCCGATCGACCTGCACGCCGAAAAGCAGGATTTGGGCTGTCAAAATGTAACCCGGTGAAAGTTGGACCCGTTTTGGCCTGGCCTATTTTGACCCTGCCAACGGGCTAATAATTTTTATTTTTTTATGTTTATTATTCTTGTTTGACATTGTTGACAAAAAAAATGTTAACTTAAAAATTGAGTCAAGTAGAGAATTATTTAGAATATAAGAATAAATTCTAACATGTGATATTGAATAATAATAAAAAAAATATTATGAATATAATATAGATATTACCTTAAGTCTTTCTCTTACTCTCTTATGTTTAATATTGATATTATATACATTTATCAATTAATTAATCACAAGATTAATTACATTTTAATATATATGAGTACCAAAATGTTTATAAAATTATTAATTATTTTATATTATTTAATAATAATATTAAATTATTATGTAGAAATTATGTGTTATAATTGTAAATAATTAGAGTTAGTATTTATTTCAAATTATTTGTTATAGTTGTAAAAATATATGTAAAAAAATTATTAAAAAAATAAAATAAAATATTATAAAATATAAAAATGGCCCGTGAGTAGGCCTAAACGGGCCACAGGCTTACATTATCTCAACTAGCAAAAAAATGGGCCATTTTGGCAAGGCCCGTTTGTGAGGTCTAGATGGAGTTAAGATCAAAATAAAATTGAGAATTTTAAAATTAAAAAAGTTATAACTTGAGTTTTATAGGTCATTTGAGAATGATATTTTAATTGGTTGTACTCTCTGATGTAAAGAGTCTACTGTCCAAATTTCATAATTTTTGAAAGTAATGTCGAATTATAGTGAATGTTATAATTTTGGACAGAAATAGTCTTCAAAATAAATATTAAACAGTGATGGAAAAATCTAAAAAAATCAAAAAACATTTAAAATATAATTAACTATGTGGGGCCAGAAGGATAAAAAGTAATAAATTGGTTAAAGAGGTTTAATGATGAAAAAAAAGTTAAGAAAAATTAATTAAAGTAAAATAAAAAAATATGTAATATAATTTCATCGGTTAAAACATGTTAATATGGAACGTATGAGCTTAAGTAAGTGTTAATTAGACATTTTTATAGTGATGTTCTAGAAAAGGTTTGAGGGGATGCTCAAGTTCTAGTTTATGTTAATAGAAAATTACCGAAATAGGTTATGAATAAATACCAACGGTAACTATTAATAATAATAGTTAAGTTAATTAAATAAATTATTATGAATATTGTGGATAATTATTCGTAGGAGGTTAGTAACAAAGACGAGGAAGATATACATTATCCAGACAATTTCCCGCACTTATGTACATTTACAAACTATTTTACTGTGAAACTGTATTTTATTTCATGAAATTCGTGCTATGTCATGAACTGTATTAAGAAATGAGTCTATGTTATTTGCTTTGGCTAGACACAGTTGATATGATATGTTAAACTATTGAATTGTTAATAATTCTTTGGAGATAGTTAAAATTTAATCCAATCTAAATTGTTTTGGTGTAGACTTTGATTGTTATAACTGAGTTGAACAACCCTAGAAATAAGGGTATTGTTTTGAGGTCGGGTAACTAACATACACTATCAAAATACAATGTGAAGATGATGTTACACGTAACATGTGGTGTCGTTGGGTTGATCCTCTAATGATACTCTATGGAGAGTTCATATTCTTTGTGATTGTTGAAGATTTTTGGATAATTCTTAGTCCATGACTGATGAACAAATTTTATTAGTTCATGGTCATTTTTGACCACTCAGTTGTCATTCAAACGATTTTAAAATCATGTTAAGTTTATGAGATTACAAGTTCCTATATTGTAAAAGCTTTATTAAACTCTTATTTGTTCATTCATTCGAAATGTTATTCAGCGAATATGATATAAATAATTTTTATTGTATTCTTTATTCTTGCTGAGCAAATTAGTTGCTCACTCTTACTATATCAAATGTTTTCAGCTAAGGTAGAATATCCCAAAGGGTCGGAAAAAGATAAGAGAAAATGAAAGGCTAAAGATTAATATGTAATTGATGTATTATAACTTTATTATTAAATGATGTAATATTTTTGTAATAGTTTATTAATTATATTTTGTTTAAGTTGTAGTATTTAGTAAGGTTAAGAACATGGGAGGAATATAAGACATGTAATGTAAATTATTGTATATATATATATTTTTGTCTTTAAGTTTATATTATTAAATAGATGTTGTGGATGATGATGAATAATGAGCACCATATCTTTTGTTTCAAGTATACAGATTTTGGGGGCGTCACATTTATTTTTTGTAACATTTGTCATTTAGAGAGTGGACAATAATTATTTATTTTTCTACCATTTTCAGTTGTACGCATATAGCTTAGAACTCTTAGTCGTGTGAAAGACGTAATTTTATTGTATAAACGATTTCAATAACATGCCAAAAAAATTTGCTAACATACTAAATTTAGTTGAGAAAATTTCATACTGGTTAATTTGTTTCTATCACTAGTTAATGTGTCAAAATTCATAAGTCTCCTTTTACTTCTACTATAAATATTTAATCTATATACGCTAGTTTGACTGTGCTATACTGATTTTCTTCAACTGTATATGCCCATATTTGTTTGTTTGCGCTTCTTTCATAAAAATTATTGAATATAGAAAGAGATGTTATTTTTAGTTTTACAAATTATTATTAGTTCATTGTTTTACATAATTTTGAAACAGTGAAGGTCTGGTCATACGCTTTTTTAGTATGTGAATATTTTGTACCACTGTACAAATAAAGTTTTACTATTCAACAAAAATTTAAAAAGAGAAGATAATGGCTCTATAGTTTTGGTTGACAAAAATGTGCTCATGTTAGCAAACTAAGGCATAATTATTAGGTTTTCACTTCTTTATTATTTATTGCCTCCTCCCTCCACTATATATTTCTTTTGTGAAATCTACATATTCTACTATTTTGTAGCACTAATTTCATTAATTCTACTAATGATATAAGAAATTATATTTTAAAAAAAAAAACTTGTATTATCAGTGCTACAAAATAGAACTAATTTAAGTTCGTCGGTGATTATATGAAGATGTTCAATTGAAAAGAACTTGTTTGAATTTTGCACGTCTCTCTCATTCAAGGGTGTCTTTCTTATATATATATATTTTGTTCTTACACCTTTTCTTTGTTCATCTCTGCATATAACATTAGTAAATATGCCCATGTATTGTCATGGTGGTTCCCCCCGCCGCTAACATGTTTTCACTTCCATTTTCAATTCTATCACGTACCCCACACCACATCATCAAACACATGAAGATTTTTCTTCGCAAAACTATTCTTGTGAAAATATGTAGGTCTAATGGTGATGATAGAAATTGGTGTTTGTATAGGTTTAATCAATATTTATATCTCTAAAAAGCACAACCTCCCAAAATGCACCTTTCAATCGTTAGCCTCCGTGGAGGCTAACCTTGATAACACTAATAAACCTTTATCTTATAACATAATTTTTTATCAAAACTTCTCTAACCCTAACCCCAGAGTTCATTTACACCTTCATGAAATAGTCGCTAAACTCATGGTTGCCCACATTATTGAGGAACCACAAACGTACGTTCATTAATTAGAAATGAAGGTTCATAATTCTCAATTATTTTCTATCAACATAATTCTTTTCTATCAACATGTTCGGGAGACATTTTGGATTTAAATAAAATTATGAAAAGATAGAGGGGGATATAATGAAAAAAACCCACTACCTTTACAGTCTATATATTCGATATAGGTTGAAAGCCATTTTGAGGATATTCGGATATTCAGATGTTCGGTATAGGGTGAAACCATTTTTGAGACCTCCCGGATATCCTACAACTATTAACTCATCGTACTGTGCGTATTCCAAACCAACAGCCCTTGGATGGGGTTCTTTTGTGACAAAACTGTGAGAGCAATTTAAGGTACTTACACATATACAAATTAACTTGCTATAATTTATGGTTGCGATTTCTTTTTATAATCAATGGCTATTATTAGTTTTTAACTTTTTTTGTTGTTGTTGCTAATTAACTTTTAATTTAATTTAATTTTTTTTATTGTGATTGTATAAGTTCTATGATTGTCCTGAATTAGATGTAAATAAATCAACTAATCTGTAATGCTACGCCTTGCGATATATATATATATACACGCGCGCGCGTAGAAAATCGAATTGCTACTAAAAAAGCGTGGCAATCTCAGTCATCCCGCTAACTTAAGTAATATAGTATTAGTTAAATAGAGAAAGAAAATGATTATATATATATATATATATATATATATATATATATATATATATATATATATATATATATATATATATTCAGTTTGTTCATCTCTGGGTCCAATTTCAATTCTCACATTTCTTTCACCCCAACACATTTTGTCACACAATTTCTCTCTTAATTTATTTATAATATTGCATGTTCTGTTATTGAATTTTTTTTTTAATTTCTTTTGGTTATTGTTTTGGATCAATTATCACACCAACTATGATATTTTAGTTCGGTTGTGATATGTTCCACGTTATGTTGCAAAGTGTCAGTAATTGATTCGGGTCGGATCAGTGGATCATGGACATTCACTTGGGTATGGATATTAGATAACCCAATTAAGATTGAAAGAGACCCATATCATTTGGAAGTATTTTAGATAATACTTGATACGGTCAGGACTCTCTATAAGATAACTCTCATGATTTAGTCAATTGTAGACTTATCCCATATTAATATGGATTCATCGTTAAAATACTGACGCTTACGTTGTGTAGGGCTAAGGAAAAATAACGTGTTATTTTTTTCATACAGTTTTTCTCTCTAATACTCTCTCTCTTGTATTTTCAAGCTTGCATCAATTAGCTTGGGTGTACTTGGTGTGAACACTTCAATTAGTTCGCATATATCGTTGCTTATAATAACTCTATATTGGTGAGAAATGTTTGTACGAAGGTTCGTAGTAGCTGTGTTCGTGGTGTTACTCGTAGATTTGGCATTTCGGTTCAACCGCTTTCGCTACGTGGATACTAACCAATTCATATGTAAGTTGATATGTGTTTACGTGTTAGTTTTCATAATTTTTTAACATTGGCATCAGACTTGTTATGCTTAATCTCGCATAAATAATATGCCATTTTTTTTATTCGCTAGAAAGCTTGAAATAGGACATTAATGACATAATATACTAGAGTACATATTAGAGGCTGAAATTATAGTATGTTGTAGTCCAAAATACATGCTAAAATACCAACAATTTGTTGTGACAATAGGATTTGTATTTTGTGAGAAAATGCAAACCCTAGTTAACATTTATGTTTCATTCACATAAAAATATGTTTTTCTACATAAGTCAAAATTATATTTTCTTTACATAATAAAATAGTACACATCGCTACGATTCTAGAAATATAAAGTTTGTAATTTTTGAACATCTGTAGAATTAATTATGATTTTTTAAAAAAGAGGTACCTAACTGTAATTTTGCTTCTGGTATGCTGAGGAAGAAGACGACGTTGACGTCAGCAAGCGTCATCGCGCGTGGGTTTCATGCGCTAGCATTAAAAAAAGTGGCAGCGACGGCGCCCACTCGCTTCTAAAGGCGAGTGGGATACACGCGCCGCCTGCTTCTGCCGTTTTTAAAAATAATTTTTTTTGCGAAAAAAATTTATTTTTATTTTCTGGTCAGTTTAATATTTTTTTCTGCATTTTTTCAGTAAAGAAAACTATTTTTAGAAATTATTTTTAGTTACTTAAAGTGCATTAAAATTATTTTAAAAATGACTAAAAATGTTTTTTGGGCCAAAATTTTCTTGAGTATTAACAGGTATGATTACAAGTTCTCCACTGAATTAAATAGTAAAAAATTTCAGAAAAATCCAAAAAATTTACAGTATTACATTTTCATGTATATATACTATTAGAAAAATATTTGGTCAATTTTAAGCAACATACTTTTTTTTTCACACTTATTATTATTATTATGTATTTGTGTGTATATATTATGTTTATTACGCATATTTGTTGCGTTTGTCCCCTTAGGACTTGACCAAGTACATTTGGCTTCCTAGTGGGAGCTGTGATGGGCCCATTCATGCACATACCCGTTGTTTGTTATTGCATGGTGTTTTGAATGGACCAAAAAGGGTTGATATTTAACTATTTTTGGAGATGGGCTCTCACTTTGTGATAGAGACCCGAGATAAAATAATTATGAGAAGACAAGTGCAACATTCCCATTTTTATTAATAGATTGATGTATTAGGTATCTTTAATGTAAAATTTTTGGTATTGATGTATTAATATCAAAGCTTTGTAAGGGAATGTAATTTTGCACTTGTTCTTCAATTAATTGATTTTATCTCCCAAAGTATAATTAAATTATTAATAAGAGTTTTTTGTTAAACCCCGTCCTTATTTTTGTTGTAACGGCCTATTTGGATTTTGTTATATAAAATAAAATTAATCATAATTATTTATCTTATGACGTAGAATGATGATTATGAGCTTGGCAATTTTTCGATTTCTATACATGGACTAAATAATTATGATTAATAAGGATTTAATGACAAAATTATTATATGTGTGCTAATATTCATATTTCGTGCAACCTTATTGCTTTATCCACTATGGAGTCAGACTATATTGCATGTTGTTTTGCAGTACAAGAGGCAGTATGGTTACAGAGATTCTTTAATGATTCTGTCACTATTCACTATGACAATACAACTGCTTTGTCTTACGTTAAGGATCCCAAGTACCATGGAAAGGCCAAACATATTGAGAGTAAATTTCACTACATTAGGGATATTGTGTCACGAAAGAAGGTGGTCCTTAAACATATCTCTACAAGTAACATGGTTGCTGATCCCTTGACTAAGCTCATTCCTAGGGATGTTTTTCGAGCTCATGTTAGGAGCTTGGGACTTCGTAGGCCTTAATATGTATTATGCTTGATAATGGACATCTTTTGGATATTGTTTTTTTTATTTTTTTTATGTAATAAATGTTATTACATAATGTTGATTTCTATTCAGTTTTATGTTTTAACTTTTGTATATATAAGCACACATATAAAATGTCACAAGGCAAAATGGTTGATCTACTCACACGGATAACTTGCCTCGGTGCTTGTAATAGTGAGCGAGATGAGGCTATTTTGTGGAGGTCTAAATGGTAGGGCACCATTTTTGAGACACTACGATTTAGCCGCCTTGGCTGAGTCCAAGAAGAGGTATCATTATATACCAAACACTTGCAAGAAGTGTAGCCTTGTTTTTGGGTTTGCCGGACATTAGATTCATATGTACTATCTAAAGTAACTAGGGATGTTTTCAAAGGTTAAACGCTAGAGAACGATTAGCTATTGTCCATACAGTGTCATTTTAGCTAGAGCGACATTATTTTTGATAGCTCCACCGTAACATGAGAATTGTACCTCATGTGCAAGATTGGCAACATAGTACAGAAGAGTGATGTGGTGGATCCCTATCCATCACCATGTGAGCTCTGTACATTAACTATTATCCTTTGTAACTTGAACCAATGTTGTAAGACCCCGAATTTTATGAAATATAAAATTTAATTTTTCTTCATATATATTTTTTTCTGAAACAGTAAGTGGTTAAATTAACAAAATTGAAAGTTAAGGATGTTATGTGCAAATTTTATTTTGTCGGACAATATTCGTTTGGTCGGGGAATATTCGTGTCGTACGACGGCGCCGAAATAACAAATTATTGGTGGACCCCACAACGAAATATTTGTCGGATATAGAAAACGACAGAAATAATCTTTTTAAATAAAAATAGTCAACAGAACTGTTAAAATACCGGTGATAAAAGAATAGTAGCATACGGTAGTTTTTGGTATTTTCTGTAGCACACGGTACTCTACAGTAACACACGGTATTGCATAGTGTCTCATATTATTGGTCTGATAATTGACACCGTAACTGTTACGCATCATTTCATCGATAATTGTCACTGCATAATATTTTATATTATCAATTCAATAATTGTTGTTACACAGTATTTTGTATTATTGATTTAATAATTGTCACAGTAACATATGCACAGTAATTCACATTATTGAATCAATAATTGTCATTACACAGTAACGTATGCTTTCTTTTACATTATTGTTATCTCTATTATGATGTTATTTAAGCAGTTGTATTTCATTAATTAATTGACTTGATATCTAAGAGCTAACTATACTGTATTTATAACAATTAGTCATAATAATGAATGGTGTAGATTAAAGTGTGAATTATTGTTGAATGATTGAATTGATAAAGTTATTTGTTTATAATATAAAGTTAGGTGATATGAAATGAATGGTGTAGATTAAAGTGTGAATTATTGTTGAATAATTGAATTGATTTGTTTATAATATAAAGTTAGGTGATTATTAGGTAATATGAAATGAATGGTGTAGATTAAAGATAATATAAAATTTGAAATGGATGATATAGATTAAAAGATGATCTTTAAATGAATGGTTTAGATTAAAGAAATCTTAAAAGATGAAATGAATGGTTTGGATTAAATTAGAAAATTTTGGTTATGATAAGATTTTTGGCTATAAATAGAGGACTTAACTTAAGAAATTTTTCATAACATTCTTACATACATTTCGTCCACTCTCTAAATACTTCTTTGTGTAAGTTCTCTCTAAGTGTTCTTAAGTCATTCCTAGTTTTGAAATCTTTTGCATTCTTCTTTGAATTCCCGAGTGGAATTTTCTTATGTACAGTAACTCTTTCGAAAAATCATAGTAAATTCATTATTTATCAGAATTTAATGAATTGAAAGTCTGTCTCTTCAGTTTTTCGTCCTCTACAACTTTGAAGAAGGAAGAAAAGTCATCTGAAATCATCTTCATGCCTTAAAATACTAAAAACCGTAACCTATTGTGATTTTCGTCACTATTTTTAGTCTTAGTTTTGAAAATTCATAACTCATTCATATTAACTCCGAATTGAGTGATTCTTGAGTCTATGCCGTCTATCTTTCCGAGAGTAACATTATTTTAAAAACATAAAGAGATTTTAAAAACTCTAGAAGACTCAAAAGCCAGATTCTTTACTGCTACAAACAAGGAAGGATTTGTTCGGCTATAAACTTGTTTCACAATATCAAGGTAAGGAATATCATCTTCTTTCATATTCTATTGTTCAAACTTACTACGGTAAGGAATATCATCTTCTTTCATATTCTATTGTTCAAACTTACTACGGTAAGGAATATCATCTTCTTTCATATTCTATTGTTCAAACTTACTACGGTAAGGAATATTATTCTTTTCACACTCTTAAATTTATTACGGTAAGGAATGTCATTTTCTTTTCTTACTTGTAAGAAATATCATTTTCTTTCATACTCTTAACCTTATTATGGTAAGGGATGTCATTTTCTTTCATACTCTTAAATTTACTACTCGTAAGGGATACCATCTTTTTCATCTTCCATTATTCAAACGTACTATGGTAAGGGATTATCATTATTTGATTCTCGAAAATAATATTGTTTCTTTCTTACTCATAAGATGTGCCATTTATTTCCATGTATTAAATTGTGGGAATAACCTTACGGCGCGGATTATCGCCTGTTGGTGAATAACCTTTCGTATTCATTCATTATTAATCTCTGAGAATAACCTTACGGCGCGGATTATCGCCTGTTTGGTGAATAACTCTTTGTACTCAAATTCTATTAAATTATGGGAATAACCTTACGGCGCGGATTATCGCCTGTTGGTGAATAACCTTTCGTATTCATTCATTATTAATCTCTGAGAATAACCTTACGGCGCGGATGACCGCCTGTTTGGTGAATAACTTTTTGTACTCAAATTCTATTAAATTGTGGGAATAACTTACGGCGCGGATTATCGCCTGTTGGTGAATAACCCCTTTGTATTAATTTCCTTCACCTTTTGTTAATCAAACCTGCTACGGTAAGGGATATTATTTTCTTTCATACTCCTAAATCGAAATTTATTATGGAACTATTGCTTCTATAATTCCTGAAAATATTATATGTTCCATAATAGATGAACTTCATTATTTCAACTGAACCTTCCTATTTACGTGAACCTTTCTATTGAACTGTAACCGTTATTCTGAACTGTGGATCTTGAATATCATTTTTAAATTTCACTCCACATCATGTTGACAATTTGGACATTATTTGAATCTGCACAAAGTAAACTTCTGATACTTATTGTTTATCCTGTTTCTTCTGTTCATCATTTGTATCACTGTTATTTGTACTAATCATCAAGAATCAAGCTGTGGTGAATATTTGTGGCCGGGGGCACAAATGTGATATATTTGTTGAACAGATGATAGGTTAAAGGCGATATAATAGGTTAAAGGCGATACATCTGTTCGGTGTCTTTTATGGCACGTGGTGAATGTTCTCTTTGGCCCGTAGTGCAAAGATGAACTATTGATTGGTATGATTATGACCAAAGGCTGAATCTGGTATAATCATAACCGTTGGTGCTATATTGAATATCTTTGGCCCGTAGTGCAAAGATGAACTGTTGATGTGCATGATTATGATCAGGAACTGTGAATTTATATTATCATGACTAATGGTATTTCAGATGATAAAAGTTGATGATGATTTTACGAAAAAGAGAAGCGAGTGGACATTATAGTCTGCATTATTCTTCTAATAGATTGCTCATTCCGCTGCTATTATTGATCTAAACATTGTTTAAGAATTTAACTGCAGTTTTTGATATAAACCTTGTAGTCTATTGTATTCTATCAAGAACTCAACTGTTGAAGGCTAATGATAATTTATTCGTCATTATCTTAGTCATGATATTTCTTACTGGGCTATTTGAGCTCACCCTTTCTTTTCGTTCCATTGTTTTTCAACAGGAGATGAAAACGTAACGGGGTCTAGCCGGGGGATGGAGTGAGAGTCCGAGGAATAGCTATCATAGTCTTCACGTGTTGTAAAATAGTGTTGCAATAATAGTGAAGACTTAGTTGTGTATTATTATACACTGTATTATTGTACGTTGTGTTTTGTTGTAATTTTGTTGTAGTCTTTTGACGACTCAAGTTTGGGCTGTGTGGGCCCAGATTTGGGAGCGTCACAAATGTCATGAAACAAAGACTTTATGTTGCTACTTTAGCTTGTATTCCTAAGTTCACATAATGAGGTTACATGGGTACTTGTCTAGGAAAGCAACAAAGTTAATGAAGATTGACATGAGAGTTTAGGGAAGGCAATTGTCTGGCATAACATTCAATCAATGGTTGTGCTATGCACATACAACTATTTTTAACTTTATATATTACATTATATGTATTTTTTTAAAAAGTGAGCATACCAAGACAAATGGGGTTGAGTGTATTTTGAAAATGTAATTAATGAGGAATTTGAAATACTCAACAGAATGTGATCATGCTTCATATTAGTTATGATGGAGACGTAATATGTGAGCTCTCGCCCTTGATATTATTTATTTATCATCTATCACATGCCAAGACACCTGTACGAGGAAATCTAAAGATGATTTAATTGAGATGAGTACATATCTTTATATCCTAAGTATCTGAGTGGAAGATGTTAGTAATTGATCCGAGTCGGACTTGTGGCTCATGGACATCCACTTGGGTATGGCTATTGGATAACCCAATTAAGATTGGAAGAGTCTCATATTACTTGGAAGTATTTTAGATAATACTTGATATGGTCAGGACTCTATATGAGATAACTCTCCTGATTTAGTCAGTTGTAGACTTATCCCATATTAATATGGATTCATTGTTAAAATACTGACACTTACGTTGTGTATGGCTAAGGAAAAATAACGTGTTATTTTTTTCATACAGTTTTTCTCTCTAATACCTTCTCTCTAGTATTTCCAAGCTTCCATTAATTAACTTGGGTGTACTTGGTGTGAACACTTGAGTTAGTTCGCATATATCGTTGCTTGTAACAACTCTATATTGGCGAGAAACATTCATACAAAGGTTCGTAGTAGCTATGTTCGTGGTGTTGCTCGTAGATTTGGCATTCCGGTTCAACCGCTTCCGCTACGTGGATACTAACCGATCCTAAGTTGATATGTGTTTACGTGTTAGTTTCCATTATTTTTTAACACAAAGAATAGAGTTAGAGAATTTGGTTAGATAAGTGCATTGATCTGTGAATGAGCACAAAATGTGAATTCAGGGAAATTATTATGTATTGTCCTTATTTAGAGAGCTTATTTTCTGTATAAATATGATTGTCGATTATGATTATTTCAGTTTGAACGAATGGATTATACAGAGATCTTCACTTTTCCATATGTCTTCTCTTTCTAGCATGCACCCTATGCAAAGCATGTGCAAATTACATGCAAAACACGTGATCTTATTGTAGAATGATATTATTGAATTTTTATAAATATATTCTTGGATAAATAATTTTATTTTTTATTTAATAATTAAATCATATAGCTTGTCAATGTATTAACTATATGTATACTTATATTATAATAATAGTAGTTGTTCAAGATAATCCTATTAAGAAAATAGTTTCCTTTTAGAATTATATTATCTAAGTAGTAATAAAATATATACTACTTCTACTTGTATTATTCTTTATTTGAAAAGAGTAATAAAATTAAGTTAGGCAAAATGATACCAAATGCGATAACTTAGTAGTAGAGGTATCACTCTTTATTATTTAAAGTCACAAATTAAGTCTACCTCTCAATAAAAATTAGAAGATTTTAGAATTAACCAAACACCTCTTAATATAAATTAGAAGATTTTAGAATTAACCAAGATGCTATATAAAAAATGTAAGTTTTTCCTAGATTTCCAAAACTCCCCCCTAGCCCCTTTCTTAGTTTTCCCTAAACCCTAGGATGAACTGTATCCCCATAATTGAATTATTTTCTTATAAAATTATATTAAGAATCCTTGTGTTTGATTTTGTTGAATTGAATGAACCGATTTTGTGTTTTTTCCTTCTAAATTTATATTAAATAAAATAATAAAACACTAATCATATTTGAAATACATCTATACTTACATTTTAATAATAACTCGTTAGATAAGTTGTGCAAAGTATGTGTTAGCTTAAAAATTAGTTTTTCAATTTTTTTTATTGCAAATACATATAATGTGCAACAAATATTAAAGTACTAATACACTTGATTTCATGGCATGCTTTATTTCATATAATTTTTAATGTTTTCATTAACATATAATTGCATAGATATGTAAGATTAACAATAGCATTGGGAATGATTAATACTACGAAACACATTGTATTCGATGTCATAAACTTATTGTTGAAGTTCTTCCATCTTATTTTTTGTTTCAAATTAGCAATCTTTGCTAATAAAAATTTAAAGTTTCTTAGATTGTTGTTTGGTAGGTCCAAAGGCAAAAACAAAAATATAAAAAGGGGTTGAATAAATCCTTTAAAATTTTCTTTTAAAATTTACCAATTAATTAAACAAGTCAGTTTGAGTTTATGCAGCGGGATAAGTAACTTGAAAACCTTAAAAATTAATGAAAAATTCTTGGCAATGAGTTCAGTACAGATCATAGAGTAAACCACTAAAACTTGAAATACAAAAATTAAATGACAGAAAATAAAGGGACACAAAGATTTTTAAGAAGTTTGGAGTACAAAAGTCTCTTAGTCTTCTCTTTTACTTCAAGACTAGGGATGATCCACTAAGGATGTAGATGTTACATAAATCAAGTTCACAAAGAACTTTTAAAGTAAAGATTCAATGAGAATCTTTAAGTCACATAGACTTAGTACAAAATAATTATAAAGTTCAATACAAGTCACTGAGATAAAAGAGCATTTGAGGTGCTGCTAAATTGCAATGGAAGCTTCACGTAAAAGACTTAGCAGCAAAAGGTTTTTCTCAGATCATAGAGTTGGAGCTTTTTGCCTATTGTTTTAAGAGATTGAATTCAATCAATCAATAGTCTTCAAGGTTGTAGTAGATAATCCTTTTATAGCCTTACTTGAAATTTTGTCCGCTGAATTGTTACCATTGCTCCATTTCCAAAGGGACACTTGTTAAATGTTAATTCCTTTGTCTTCAATGTTATCGGTTGTACCACAAACTGTCATTGTCAATATCGTACTATTTAGTGCAGTAGGCAATGCATGTACTGGGCACTAAGCTACTAGCTATTGTAAAAATTGATTTGTCTCCCTTATCTCTATATGTTGACTCAAATGAATAAGATCAATTTTGGAACTTGGAGTCAAGATCGAGTGACCTTTGTCACTGACGTGCCACTGCTTGTCAGACTATCATACTCCACGATTTTAGCTATAAGCAAATATTTTTCTCTAAATCTCAGTGTTGGTCATTGTATCGTTTTGTGACTTTACTAAACAATGTTAGCTATTTAATAATTCATTGGCTTCACTACGAGATTGCTTTACGTCAATCTTCAATTTTACGATCTTAGAGTTCTTCTTGGATAATCATCCATCTAAACGATCTTTTCAAAACTTTGTGATCTTAGAGTTCCTTGATCAACTGTTTGTAATAAAGTGATTTCAACAAGTTATTGACTAATATTCAACACTTCGAATTCCTATACATAACTTTGCGTTCATGAATCTACCTCATAAAAGCCTTATTCAGCATCAAAGAGTCATAAAGTTTATACAAATGGTCTGATTTGATAATAACTATACAAATGGATTTGTTTTTAATAGTGTGATTGATAAAGATAATGCTCTATCTGACTTTATTAATGGATATGTTCTACTAATGTTCTGTTTTTAAAAATGAGTAAATTTGTAAATTCATATGAAATAGTTAAAGGTTAAAGTATATTTATAATCAGTAGCTTTTGTACAGTCCTTACAATAAAAGTTTTGTCTAAGGACATAGATTAGAAGATCAAAGCTGTCAGGTTGATCTGAATGATGCAAGAATCATAAGATTCATTGTAATAGGACTTAGGAATCAAACTTGTTAGGTTGATTTAATCTTAGACTTGTAATAGAATAACAAAGAAAACTCAGAGATCGCAAGGCAAAGGAACAAAGCAGTAGAAATCGTAATGTAAACAAGACTCTACAATATAGCTTATAATATAGAACTCAGTAGTAAAATCAAAAGAGGAAGAAGTCACAAAGTTCGTTGAATTCAAGCATGAAATTGGCAAGAGAAATACTCAAAATTAAAGCCTGCAATGAAGATGTTGACAAGTAAAAAGATCACTGAGCAGAAGAAAGTTGGTCAGGAGATAACAGGACAAAACAATCAAATCTTGGAGTAAATTGACAGTGAAAAAAAACACGACTGAAGCAGAGAAAAGATTGCAGAATATGCTCAAAGTTCGTAAAGCAGATAGAAGAATCTATGTTGTGATTGTAAGGACATGAGATGTTCGCCGATCATAGTAAGCAGTTTCAAGAGTATCGGCTCAAAGGATCGGAGATTCAGTAAAGTAAGCCAGAACGATAAAAGAAGGAACTTGAAGCCCAACTCTACGACTGACAAACTCCCAGATTGTAGTGCAAAAGAAAGATCGTCAAGTAAGGAGAAGATCACAGAGCACAACAACAAAAAAAGACATTGAAGAAGATGTTCAACAAAGAAGACAAAGTCACTAAGGACAAAGATGAACAAATCAATGAAGAAGTTAAGAGATCTAGTGCCAAGAAGAAAAGAAGACAAAAAAAGAAAAGATCAGTAAAACCACTTTCACGAAAAAGGAAGAATTGAAGGAAGCAAGAATCACTCCATGAAATCAAAGAATTTATAAAATTCTATCTAGCAGACTTATCACAGCACAACTGAGATAAAAGACTCTAGCTGAAAAAATTTGTGTGGAAGCTCACAAATGTTAAACAAGTCAAAGTGCTCAAGATCATATAATGAAGATGAACATAATATTCTCAATTCGTTGAGCTACCAATATTGTTGAGCAACTTCAAAACGCAGAGCTACTACATTGATGAGTTGACTCAATACTACCTATCAGAGAACGTAACATCAAAGGTACCGAGAAACTGATTCACTATGATATTAGAGTGATCTTAATAGAAGAACTCCTCAGAAAAAAGGCAGTTGATAGTAGAAGGAGCAAAGTACGAATTGAATAAAGCTAGAAGCAGACATGACATTCACTATAACAAGAAGGTTCCCAACACAGATAAAGTAGACATCTCAAACATGCAGACATCAAGCACTCAAGAAAGGGGGAGCTAATCCAGACAAAGAAGAATGGAAGCTAATAGTCTTGAAGATAACGAATGATCAAGTAAAGGGGAGATAATTAAGTAGAAAAAGACGTATGAAAAGGAAGCACTGGATAAAGATCTAAAGGAATCAACATTAAGTTTAAGATCAAGGGGGAACTGATCAAGACAGAGGGAAACTTGAGAAAGACTGAAAATTAAATCTAAAGGAGAAAAGGCAATCTTATGACAGGAAGACCATCAGAAGAATGGAAGAACTCACAGTTCGTTCAGTAAAAAAAGCTTAACAAAGATGTCTCTAAGTTCATAAAGATAATTCAGAGTTTATAAAGAAAAAAGAGGTCCACATGAAGAAAGTTTTAAGATCATGAAGAATTTGGACCCTGAAGCTGATCAAAGTGTCTAGAAAATTGAGAAACAAAATACAAGGTCAAGGCAGAACTCTGATATTTATTAGTACAGTCAAAGATTGAAGAATATCTTCAAAGTTTATAGAGTACAATGCAAAGTCGTAGAGTTCACTCTAAGATCGCAACGAACAAGCTATTATTGACATAAACGGATTGTAAAATTGAGCAAAACGTAAAGTCTGCAAACTGCAGAGTTGATAATAAAGCTATTAGAACGAAGAGCAAGTTGGAGCGCCAAAAATCATAAAGTTAAATGCTACAAAATGATTCAAGAATAAACGTCTTGAATATCAGTAACATTCAAGTCTATTTGATATAAAGGCCATAAAAAATGAAGATTTTAAAACAGATGGTTGATCGATAGACAACTCAAAAAGAAGGAAAGAAGATATGAGTCTAACAGCTACCTTAATCAGTCACATGGATTCTACTAAAAAGAAAGTTAAAAACACTTTGTAAAGCTCAAAGAATCCTACGATCTGAAAAATTGTGGATTACATCAAGACTGATAATATATCTGATACGTGAACTGACATTGAGATACTCTTATGAATTAAGAGCTTTAAACAAATACTATTCATGATAAGTTCAAATGAAAGAAAGACAAGGATGTGTCTAACGATTACTTGACAAAAGAAACACTAGACTCGAGGTTTCTATTTTTAATAAACTGACAAAAAGACAGAGCCAAAAGCTATCTGACTCAGTATTTTCATGACATTGTCCATAACCATCAAAGATCTGAACATTAAATAAAGTAACAATTATATTTTCAACGGATAAAGCTCTAATGGACAAATCTTTAACGATCAAATCTCTAACAGGCAAAACAGCACATATATCTCTCTATAAAAAATATTATAGCAAAAACATCAAATAGAAAGAGAGACGAATTACAACGATGATATCTGTTCTGAGAGAGAAATAAATAGAAGAAGAAGAAAAGAAGAAAATCGATCTAATAACCCAAAGTTTATATGAAATTTTGAAGATCGATCTAAAGGGTGATTTCTACAAAGCGGATCAGAAGAGATCAAGGCATACCCAGAGGCTCCAAAGATCAATGTTAAAGAAAAATCACTATGCTGATAAGTTGCCACTTTATTTGCAATCTCCTTTGAAATAATATTTACAATCACACCTACATTCTCCATGTTGTTTATTAAGTTATTGGAAACTATTTCTAATCCATCTAATCATTCGTTTTCAATTTCTTTTAGAAGTTTTGCTAGCTGAATCTTAGTGGATGTGGCACTAACCCTGGAAAAAATTTGATTGAGCATTTCTCTTGTTAAAATATTTTCAAGAAACGAGACTTCTAATATTGAAGTTTCAGAGGTGAATTAAGCTAGTGTCCTCATCACGACTTTTTTAATTGTTCTCTATCTTTTCCTCTTTGTTCCTTTTTTTCTTCTTCTTCTTCGCATCACCTTTTGATGCTTCTCATTAATTGAGCCCATCACTACATTCTCTACTATATCAGGGTTAACAAATCCTTGATATTTCTCATCAGCCACTTCCATCTCAGTCACCTTCCTCTTCTTAGTGGCTTTAGCAGATTTTTGCACCTCATTGATGGTATTTTCACTGCCCTCAAGCATCTTTGATTTGGAAATTCCACTAGATTCCTTAATAAATTTTCAAATAGTTTCTTGATTAACTTTTTATTCACGTTCATAATCTTTCTTTCCTTTATCCCAATCTTATGCTCTAACTTTATCCTGGGCATTAAGCTCAAAAAATCTAACAAATAATATTTTTTGGAGTAGTTTCTCAACCTTCCTCCTTTTATTAGCATCTATAATTCATTTCACATTACAGGTGAAGATAGCAACACCATAATTGATTTTCTTCTCTATAGTGATGGCAGACATCACTTGGAGCTGAAGTTTGCTAAAAGAGTCGAACGCATAATACTTATATAGGATGCACCTCCCCAGACTATCAGCCAGGAATTGAAACGAGTGGGGGAATTCCTTTTTCTTCATGTCTTTTAGTTGCTTATTTTTCTTATAACTCATGTAATTTAGTAATTTCTTCGTGTAAACAAAAAAAAAATTAGTTTCACTCTATTCTCCAAAACCTAAGGCAATAACGAAATCCACCAAATACATTGTTAACTCCGTCTCCTTCACCTTTGTCAAAATGCTCCCATCCTTGATTTTGCCATTCATATAGACCTCTTTCACCAAATTGGAGTAGATTTGAGTTTCAACACTTAGAGTATATTGAAGCCCAACAGTTTTTGTGACGCTCCCAAATTCGAGTCCCTTGAACCACGGGTTCGGTGCTCACGTTACTATTCTACCCTGTCATCACATCCATTCATTCTGAATAAAATCACTTAATTTACATTCATACATAACTATCCTAAGTTCTACATACCTTTATACATACACATTCGTACCTGACATACTACAAAAAGATAATATTTACATTTACAAGACTCTATCACTGTACATCTACTGTTTGCTGACTTTTTCTTTTTCCTTGTATGTACCCGACCCCTCGGCCTGCTCAGGTTTAGCTAAAATATCATGTTTAAAAGTAAGAATGAGCATACAATAGCTCAACAAGTACATAGGCAAATGATGACATGATAATTCGGAATGATGAATGAAAATCATTTACAATGACGCTGGATTATTTACAATTAACTGAATCATTTCCAATAACTTAATCAATATCGATAAGCTGAATCATTATCAATAAGCTGAATCATTTTTGATAACTGATCCAATAACAGTTCAATGAGTGAACATGAAAAATATAACATGAACTTTACATGATTAACTGAAAACATGAAACTTACTTGCTGTACAGTCACAAGACCAAGAACTCGATAGGAACAATACCAATCATCACGACAGATATTGGCCAGGTTCAGTCATAAGACTGTGTATCCATTTAGATGTGTACTCTAGGTGATCAGCCCATCATACTATTTTATTGTGCACAACATAAACATCTAGCGATGTAACCATGCCATAAAATTTACATTTACTTTATCCTTTACTCCACCTTTATCAGGGTTGTTCTGTTACAACATGTAATATAGTCCGCACTACAACAATGTGGATTAGGAAAAAAAACAACCAATAACTGAATTCAACATGAATCATTACATATGTCTAGCCAGAATCAAAATTGGCATCGACCTTTTTCAATAATAGTTCAATGATGAATGAACTTTTTAATGGTTACTGAATGCATAACATGAATGTATGTTTAAAGAACTACAAATGAAAGTTCAAATAGAACACTTGCCTTTGTCCTCGTCTACCTCAACTGGTAAAATACTATCCCTTTTATAACCTACATGACAATAATATTGGTTCATGCATTAATTACACACACATGCATGTTATAACTTGCTACCACATTGTTCATTGTCTTTACATAACCCTAACACATAACACATTGTTCAATTATACTTTAATACCTACCACATTGATCATTTTTGTTAATTTATGGCTTACAATACATGTCTCTATCATTTAATATCAAAACATTTTATTTTAGAATTAAAAATAATTTATTTTTATAGACATAGTACATCTCGCCCCGACGAGATGTTTTGCCTTGAAGATCTCGCTAGTCTCGAGATCTTCTCGGCCACACTTTGTTCCGGTGAGCTCTGAACTCGCCCCGACGAGGTCCTCTCAGAGCACTGCGCCCCGGCGCAGTCCTACAACTTTTGAAAAAAAAAGTCTTCCAAAATTCATGCTATTTTTGGCCCATTTTATAAAACTTGATTTCAACACATCATTTACCACATAACATATAAATGACTTGGATGGGCCATCAAAATATTTAAAAGTTTTCAAATGAACTCATTTTTCTAAAAAGTTCATTTTAGGTGCCGACGAACGTTTTTAAACGTTTAAAACTCACATTTATCACCATAGACACCAAATGACTTCCAAAACGACACTAACATATGTATTTTCGTGAAACTTAGCTATTTAACAACATTTAACCATTAATTAACCAAAATGGTCAAAAATCACACTTTTGTGGAATTTTGTCAACTTGAACAAAATCCACCTTAACTCATACTTGAACTCTTGCGCTCCATACACCACATACATTGACACATGCTCATTTAACAACTTTGTATACTTGTATAGCTTATATAAGCACCTTCCAAAATACTTTACAGATTATGATTTGGTTTATATACAATTCATAGCCTAATATTATAATTTTTCTTAAACATGTCATGCTTCCCTTCCATTAGTGACCATATGGTGCTATCTAGCATGAATTTTTCACATGTATTAAACATGTTCATGGCCTTCATCTAGGTTTTCACCAAAACTAACAACATTTAACACATAATAATCCTAAAATAATGGTTTCTAGCCTTGAATATGTACATGAATAGTGCACCACCTTTGTAAAATAACCTTAGCACTTGGGGTTTCATCATAACTACACATGTAGCACATAATCCACATAAATCACACTTTTGATCCTAGATACATTATTGGCTAGTCTTGTTCTTGCACTTAAACACCTAAGTTGCTAAGTTTTAAAGTTAAAACTCTTTATACCTTCTTTTAGCTTTCTTCCTTCTTGCTAAAAACCTTCTCAAGGCTAAATTCTCCACTTTTGATGGTAGTTTCCACTTATCTTGAATACTTTCTCTTGAATTCTTCAAGCTACTCTTGCAAACCCTAGCTTCCTCCTTTCTTTTCTCTCTTAAAAACTCACTTAGCTAGCAACTTGGATGAACATAGTTTGATACATAGAAAATATGCATATAAAAGTTGATCAAATCTTCCAACAACTAACCGTACATGGGTTAGCTTAACTCATGCATGGTTAGGGCATTCTTGGCATTTCACATTACCAAGTATGGACATTTTGGTCATTAAATCATTCTAGGATACACATGCCATTACTTAACTTGCCAAAGGTAACGTAGTCTTTTCTCTTAAAATATAGAGAATTAAATTCCCAATTAAATCATAATTGCTTATTTTTAATCCAATTTAAGTCTTTTTTAAGCCAAATTTGTTCCATTAGGCATGAATTTTATTCTTTAATTAAATAATCCATAATTGGCTCGTCCAAAAACACTCGTCACAATTCAAAATTTAAATTCCATTAATTGATTATAAAATTTACAACATTATCAAATTGCATATCATTACATTCTTCCCTCCTTTTAAGGATTCCGTCCCCGGAATCACTATTACAAGGTTACATGAACAAATTCAGATATTCTTTCTTCATTCTTTCCTCTAGCTCCCACATTGCTTCCTCAGCGTTGTGGTTTCTCCATATTACCTTTATAGAAGGTATTACTTTTTTCTTAAAATTTGCTCTTTCCTGTCAATAATCTGAACAGGAGTTTTCTCGTACGTTAAGTCCTTTTCAATCTGAATCAATTCATATTCAATCACATGCTTGTAGTTTGGGTTATACGGCCTTAGTACTGATACATGAAACATATTGTGGATATGTTCTAACTCCGGAGGTAGTGCCATAGCATAGGCTACCATACGTTAAAAGGTCCAATAAATCTTGGACTCAACTTTTCCCTCTTTCCAAATCTTATCTTCCCTTTCTAGGGAGATACTTTCAAAAATAGATGGGACCCTGCTTCAAATTCTCTTTTCTGCCGATGTAAGTTTGCATATTTCTTCTGCTTGTCTTGTGCTGCTATGAGCCTCGATCTTATTACTTTAACTGTTTCTGCAGTCTGCTGCACTATTTCTGGTCCCAATAACTTACGTTCTCCTACCTCATCCCAATAGAGGTGTTCTGCACTTTCTCCTATACAATGCCTCATAAGGCAGCATACCAATACTCGCATGATAACTATTATTATATACGAATTCAACCAATGACAAATGGTCATTCCAATTTCCTTTAAAATCCATTATACATGCCCTTAACATATCTTCCAACGTCTGGATCGTCCTTTCACTTTGGCCATCTGTTTGAGGATGATACGTTGTGCTTAACCTCAATTGCGTACCCATACGCTCTTAAAAACTCTTCCAAAAATTTGATGTGAATCGCAGATCTCGATCTGAAACAATCGATACCGGAACTCAATGTCTTGACACAATCTCTTTCACATATAGCTTTGCTAATTGATCCAAATTGAACTTGATTTTCATCAACCAAAAGTCTGTAGACTTCGTTAGTCGATCCACTATCACCCATATTGTATCATAGCCTTTTTGTGTAGTTGGGAGTCCCACGACAAAATCTATTGTGACGTGCTCCTATTTTCATTTTGAAAATTTTAAGGGTTATAACAGCCCACTAGGCCTATGATGTTCTGCTTTAACTCTTTGGCACGTTAGGAACTTACTTACGCATTTCGCTACATCTTTCTTCATATTGGGCCACCAAAAGTGCTGACGAAGATCTTGTTATATCTTCGTACTCCCTGGATAAACCGAATACTTTGAATTATGTGCATCCTACAAAATCTCATCTTTTAACTCGGATACCATCGACACCTATACTCTTTCCTCAAATCTCAGCAATCTGTTGTCCTCTATCTTGAACTTTGTCTCTTGTCCATCAGCTATACGGTTTCTAATTTGATCGCATTCTTGATCTTGCATTTGAGCTTCCTTCACTCTATCCAATAACATTGGATGAGCTTCAATAACATTTAACTTCTCTTCTAACTCCATCAGATACTTCACTTCTAGTTCCATTCTTTCCATTTCTTTAATTAACTCTTTCTGAGTAGTTAACATTTCTAATCTTTCACGACCCTTCCTACTTAAGGCGTCGGCCACAACATTAACTTTCACTGGATTATATGTGTTTGAATATGAATCATATCTACTTTCTGATTGACCAAGGAAACCACCAGCTGTATTGACTTGTTCATAGGACTCCTTTCGAAGCATGCGACACATATCAATTGGGTGTCCTATTACCGCACAAATCTTACACGTACCTACAGCCATTTGATAAACAAAAGAAATTAGATTATCGGTTTGTTGCTCATGAGAAGAAATATTTACCTCATTAACATAATCAGGCATGTCTTCCGTCCTTAACCTGCAAAACTCAATTACACTATGAAAAACTATAAAAATAAAATCTAAGAGAAATTACTAAATTAAAATAAAGTTTACAAAAACACAAAAATAAATTAAAATCATTCCCCTGCAACGGCGCCAAAATTTGGGATGCTGTCGCAAGCAACCAAAAATAAAATCTTACTTTGAAAAATATTAATGTAGTAGTGAAAGTAAGAGTCAATCCCACAGAGAATGATTAATTTAATTTTATGTTTTCGTAAACCAGAATTGGGGGGTTTTGAATTAATTATTTAACTAATTAAAATTCAAACAAATAAAACTAAATAATAAATAATAAAGATGAGAAAAATCAATTAAAACAAACTTCAATTCCTTAATTCAGTATCCCCTTCTTTTAATCAAATCAAGTTATTATTATCTTTTCCTTCAATTGAAATTAATAATCCTAGATAACCGATAATCGTCAAGCTACCCAAAATCCTCCTTAAATTATAAATCTAATGCAACAATCGCTCATAAAGGACCCTAACTATCATACAGCCTGGAACTATCAGTCTAGATTTAATATAACAGTTGCATTAAAAATTAGAGAATTAGATTATTCCAAGTAACAATCATAACATCGCAGATTATTTAATTTGCCATCTTGATAATCATAACAATATTCAAAAGTTTATCCACAATCAAATATTATTAATTGCTACTTATGATCAGATAAAATATCGTTTGCTTAATATCAAATCTTAATATAGCATATGATAAATTATTGATTAACTTAACAGACCCTTATCAAAGTAATCAATAAAATATCATAAAACAATTAAAACAAATTATCAAGAATAAATCTCATGCATGAAGGAATAGATCATAAAACTCGATTAAAATATCAATTAAAAAATAAGGTTCAACATACCTTTAGAACTGGAAATAAAAACTTAGCCTGACATCCTTCAAAATAATCTCCACTAGTTAAAAAGCTCTCTCCAAGAAACTAGAAGAAAGATCTCCCAAAAACTTATAATGAATAATGAGAGATTAACTCTCTATTTATAGGCCTTTAACTTGTCCAAACCCTAATAGGATTTATAATTAAAAATAAAAAAAAAATAAAATAATTATTATTCTAACCCTAATTGGAATTAAAATCCAATTTGGAATCAAAAAGTAGAAAAATTCGCGAATAATCCCGTTTTCCAGCATTAATGCGTCAAACAAACACGCCCCTAACGCGCAGTCAAACCAAGTCAACGCGCTTCCGCGCTTGCTGACGTCACCGTGCACCTCTCTATTTGTTGCTCAATACGGCGTCGTTTTAATTCCGGTGCTGATTCAATTTCTTGCGCGCATTTTGCGTTCCTTTCCCTTCAGCTGTCCAAATGAAACAGCAGCGTTTCTCCCATCGCCCAGATCCTCGCTACGCGCGCATTGCGCGGTAAGCTATGCTGCGAAATTACGATTCTGCCACTCAGACTTGCAGAATTTACAGATTTGCCCCCAGGCTTATTTTTCCTACAAAATAAAATATAAAATAATTAAAAATAAATAAAAATAATATAAAAATGCTAAAAATCCTAAAAACACATAATAATAAATAAAATTCCTAAAATACTAAAAATAAATAAAAACACATAAATAAAAAGAAATATAAAATTACTCTAAAATTACCTAAATTAACATAAATTAACTAAAACCCTATAAAACCTATTAAAACCAAAATAAGCTAAATAATTAAACATTTAAGCATACAATAAATATAAAAACTAAGTATTAGGGAATAAAAATATCGTATAATTTAACCCTATCACCTTCGGTATTGGACAGTTTGTTGCAATATGTCCTTCTCGGCTGCATCTGAAACATACATTCTTCCCCTTTAAACAAACTCCTAGGTGCCCCTTACCACAGTTAGGACACGGTTCCATTTTTTTCTTTGGTTCTCCTTGCTTACTTCCCATGGTGTTGGTATTACTGTTCCACTTTCATTTGTTGGTGTTTCTTCTCCCACTGCTACCTTCTCTATTAAGTCCATCATTTTTCTTTTCACAATGTTCTTGCTTGTATTTTGCTAAGGCATCACTGCCTCCCTCTACTAAAATGACTTTCTCCATTACTCCAGCAAAAGTACCAATCTGAAACATTGACACCTTGCTATAAATTCATGGCATTAATCCACGTTCAAATCGTTTTTCCTTCCTCTATTCTGTGTCCACCTGATGTGGAGCAAACCTTGTTAACTCATTGAACTTGGCCACATACTCGGCCACAGTCATATTTCCTTGCTTTAATTCTAAAAACTGTACTTCCATCATGTCTTGGGTTACTAGAGGAAAATAAGCCTCAAAGAAAATCTCTTTAAACCTTTCTCATGGTGCAACTCTTGTTCCCAGTCTTCCTTTATTGGCAATCCACCAATAATTTGCTTCTCCTTTTAACATGAACGTGGCAGAAGCAATTTTCTATTCTTCTGCCACGTTTGTTACATCAAATACCTTTTTCATTTCAATCACCCAATTCTGCGCCTCTACTAGATTCATCGTCCCTTTGAACTCTGGGGGTCCTACAGCCTTAAAATCTTTGAATGTGGCAATACGAGTTGCTACCGGTTGATCACCTACAGGGTTTACATTTCTGCTCTGAAAAGCTCCCATCAATTAGTCTACAAACTGTTGCATGGGATTAGCTGGCTTATCAGGAGCATTTCCTGACTCCTCTGGTGGGGGTTGAACATTTGGTCTGCGTCTAGGCGGCATTTCTGTTTAACAATTTCACATAATAATCAATATCTATCATTTATATATCACATTCTCATGAACTTTAAACACATAGCCATATCAAAACTCATGTAATAGTTGGATTTATATTTATATGCAACTCAATTAGTTACTAACACTTACATTAGACTTAGAACATTGCCATAAACTTTCTATCCCTTAAAACAACATAAGTTAGGATTCACATATAACCTTTTACAATATTCTTAAACCTCCCCTCCTTAAGACAAAAGAGGCTATCTAACACTTTATATCCCTTTTTTTTTATAACAAAACTAGGGATTTTCAATACACATACACAAAATTATACATACAAAACCATGTACATCTATTACATATCTCCTACGGAAGCATTCCACGTCTCACTGCATCTTTATACTTTTAATCCATTATAGAGATCATTTTCCATCTACTCAAAGTATTCTTGGTCTGGTCGTATTCCACCGGGTAAATAATACACCCTATCCTGTGCTCTTCCGAATGCTGTACAAAATGCATAGCTCATGTCGTCCATTTTTACTCCCATGCTATCGATCCTGGCTTTTCTAGCCCTTACCTCTTCTTCCACCAAATTTATCCTCCTTACTACTTTAGCCTCGACTTGTTCATACCTGGCTATCTCAGCAGTCGCCTCCCTCAACTTAGCCTCCAAGGCTTCCTTATTGTTCCTTAGTTCTTGAACTTTATGTTCTTCTTATCTCAGTTTATTTCCCAGCTCTACATTCCTACCAACCAGTACTTGGACTGCCATCTCATTCTTCTTAACAATTGTTTGCCGCTCAGCTGCCAGAGTCTCTAGCTCCAAAATCCTGTCCACAAATTCGCTATTCTATTGTATTAAGCCATTCACCCATTCTTGGTCTGCCTCTCTTTGCTCGGATGATGCATTATCCGGTAATGCCTCATTCGAGTCTCCCTCTAGCTGATCTGGATCTTCCTCTGGTCCACTGTCCTCAATTGGTACTACTGCCATAGTTGGTACAGTAGTTATCACATCTACCTGAATGTCTCTGCATTCTTCCTCATTTGCCTGACTGGATTCTCCAATCTTTGGCATACTATAAAATCACAAGAACAGTTATTTTAGTTTAATGCAACTTTCCTTACCTCTGTAGCACGTAACACGTAACACTTAGCGCATAACACATATTATAAGTATTTTCACTTAAACAACTTCCACCATTCTCCTCTTAGAACTCTAAATGAGTTTCACCCTATTCCTTAAAGTCATCTTCCTAAGGTTTCTCCACCTAAGGTTTATAACTTATCAGCTCTGATACCAACCTATGACGCCCCCAAATTCGGGTCCTTTGAACCATGGGTTCGGTGCTCACGTTACTATTCTACCCTGTCATCACATCCATTCATTCTGAATAAAATCACTTAATTTACATTCATATATAACTATCCCAGGTTCTACATACCTTTATACATACACATCCGCACCTGACATACTACAAAAAGATAATATTCACATTTACAGGACTCTATCACTGTACATCTACTGTTTATTGACTTTTTGTTTTCCCTTGTTTGTACCCAAACCCCCGGCTTGCTCAGGTTTAGCTGAAATATCATGTTTAAAAGTAAGAGTAAGCATATAATAGCTCAGCAAGTACATAAGCAAATGATGACATGATATTTCGGAATGATGAATGAAAATCATTTACAATGAAGCTGGATCATTTACAATTAACTGAATCATTTCCAATAATTGAATCAATATTGATAAGCTGAATCATTATCAATAAGCTGAATCATTTTTGATAATTGATCCAATAACAGTTCAATGAGTGAACATGAAAAATATAACACGAACTTTGCATGATTAACTGAAAATATGAAACTTACTTGTTGTATGGTCACAAGACCAAGAACTCGATAGGAACAATACCAATCATCAAGACTGATATTGCCCAGGTTCAGTCATAAGACTGCATATCCATTTAGATGTGTAGTCTGGGTGAGCATTCCATTGCATTATTATATTATGCACAACATAAATATCTAGTGACACAACCACGCCATAAAAGTTACATTTACTTTATCCTTTACTCCCCCTTTATCAGGGTTGTTCTGTTACACCATGTAATAGAGTCCGCACCACAACAATGTGGATTAGGGAACAAAACAATCAATAACTAAATTCAACATGAATCATTACATATGTCTAGCCATAATCAAAATTGGCATCGACCTTTTTCAATAATAGTTCAATGATGAATGAACTTTTCAATGGTTACTGAATGCATAACATGAATGTATGTTCAAAGAACTACAAATGAGAGTTCAAATAGAACACTTGCCTTTGTCATCGTCTACCTTAACTGGTAAAATACTATCCCTTTTATAACCTACATGACCATAATGTTGGTTCATGCATTAGTTACACACACATGCATGCTATAACTTGCTATACAAGCTGCTCTTTATCTTTACTTAACTCTAACACATAACACATTGCTCAATTATACTTTAATACCTCCCACATTGATCATTTTTGTTAATTTATGGCTTACAATACACGTCTCTATCATTTAATATCAAAACATTTATTTTTAGAATTAAAAATAATTTATTTTTGTAGAAATAGTACATCTCACCCAGGCGAGATGTTTTGCCTTGAAAATCTCGCTGGCCGCGAGATCTTCTCTGACACATCTCGCCCCGGCGAGCTCTGAACTCGCCCCGGTGAGGTCCTCTCATAGCATTGCGCCCTGGCGCAGTGTTCAGTTCAAAACACTGCGCCCCGGCGTAGTTCTGCAACTTTTGAAAAAAAAATCTTCCAAAATCCATGCTATTTTGGCCCCTTTTTATAAATCTTGATTTCAACACATCATTTAGCACATATAACATATAAATGACTTGCATGGGCCTTCAAAACATTTAAAAGTTTTCAAATGAATTCATTTTTCTAAAAAGTTCGTTTTAGGTGCCGACGAACATTTTTAAAGGTTTAAAACTCACATTTATCGCCATAGACACCAAATGACTTCCAAAATGACACTAACACATGTATTTTCATAAAACTTAGCTATTTAACTTTATTTAACCATTAATTAACCAAAATGGTCAAAAATCACACTTTTGTGGAATTTTGTTAACTTTAACAAAATCCACTTTAACTCGTACTTGAACGCTTGCACTCCATACACCATATACATTGACATATGCTCATTTAACAACTTTGTATACTTGTATAGCTTCTATGCACCTTCCAAAACACTTTACAGATTATGATTTGGTTTATATACAATTCATAGCCTAATATTGTAATTTTTCTTGAACAAGTCATGTTTCCTTTCCATTAGTGACCACATGATGCTATCTAGCATGAATTTTTCACATGTATTAAACATGTTCATGAGCTTCATCTAGGTTTTCACCAAAACTAACAACATTTAACACATAATATATAATCCTAAAATCATGGTTTCTAGCATTGAATATGTGCATGAATAGTGCACCACTTTTGTAAAACAACCTTAGCACTTATGGTTTCATCATAACTACACATGTAGCACATAATCCATATAAATCACACTTTTGAACCTGGATACATGCATGGCTACTCTTGTTTTTGCATTTAAACACCTAAGTTGCTAAGTTTCAATTTTAAAACTCTTTATACCTTCTTTTAGCTTTCTTCCTTCTTGCTAAAGACCTTCTCAAGGCTAAATTCTCCACTTTGATGGTAGTTTACACTTATCTTAAACACTTTCTCTTGAATTCTTCAAGCTACTCTCACAAACCTTAGCTTCCTTCTCTCTTTTCTCTCTTAAAAACTCTAGTTAGCAACTTGGATGAACTTAGCTTGATACATAGAAAATATGCATATATACGTTGATCAAATCTTCCAACAATTAACCATATATGGGTTAGCTTAACTCATGCATGGTTAGGGCATTCTTGGCATTTCATATTACCAAGTATGGACATTTTTTGATTAAACTATTCTAGGATACACATGCCATTACTTAACTTTCCAAAGGTAACATAGTCTTTTCTCTTAAAATAATGAGAATTAAATTCCCAATTAAATCATAATTGCTTATTTTTAATCCAATTCAAGTCTTTTTTTATCCAAATTTGTTCCATTAGGCTTGAATTTTATTTCTTAATTAAATAATCCATAATTGGCTCATCCCAAAACATTCGTCACACTTTAAAATTTAAATTCCATTAATTGATTATAAAATTTACAATATTATTAAATTGCATATCATTACAGTTTTTACGAGATTAAGCACATCTGTGAAGTTCTTCTCAACATCCTCAAAATTACAAAAGCACACATAATTGATTTCTAATGACGATCTACACAGGTGACATATTTTTTGAGTAGATTTTGAACTGAAATCAATGAAAAATGAAAATGAGGGCAAACGTCGCAAGAGAGTATGAGGGAATTTGAGAAGTTAAAATTGTTTTAAAATAAAGTGAAAGTTTAAATTAATACTTCCATATTAGAAAGGCTGAGTAGGACACGTGTTACGTTATTATTGGTGTGCAGTCTGCATTTACTATGACATGCAGCTATCAGGTAGTTACTTTTGTAGTTATTGTCACAACTATTTTGTCGCACTTTAATATCCGTCTTATCCACCAGCTTTGAAAATGTTTAGTTGTAGAGTACATAATGTTTGTCGTAGAGTGATCCATCATAGTGTTAGAGAGTACTTTAAGAACTGTGACTTGTTTAATGATTGACTATACAATCTCTTAGTCTATCATTAGCCTTAGTGTTGAATTTTCGATTGTTTTACCTACAGTGTTAGTCTCATATAGCAAAATTTACACACTTAGGTTTAACATGTCTAGTTCACTTATTAATTTGTTAAACCTAGATTCATCAAGTGGCTTAGTGAAAATATTTGTAAGTTGATAATTAGTGGAAATAAAATGAAAAGCAATATTACCATTTTGAACATGATTTCTAATGAAGTGATGTCTAATGTCTATATGCTTAGTCCTAGAATGCAAAACAGGATTATATATATGATAGTTATACCATTAGTATTATCAAAAAATATAGGGATAGATTTGAAGGTAAAATCATAGTCACTTAGTTAGTTCTTCATCAATAGGATATGAGCACAATAGCTTCCAACAGAAATATACTCAGCCTCAGCAGTTAAGGTTGACACTAAATTTTGCTTCTTGCTGAACCATGATTCCAATCTATTTTTCAATAATTGACAAGTCCCAGTAGTGTTTTTCTTGTCTATTCTACACCCTACAAAGTCATCATCTAAATAATTCATTAGTTTAAAAGGTGACTACTTGGGATACTATAGTCTCAAATGTGGAATGCCCTTGAAATAACTGAAAATTCTCTTAACTGACATTAAATGAGACTCTTTAAGGTTAGCTTGAAATCTAAAACAAATGTAGGTTGTAAACATTATATCAGGTCTACTAACTGTAAGGTATATGAGAGATCCAATAATACATCTGTATTGAATAATATCAACACTTTTACTTTGTTCATCCTTATCTAGCTTAGTTGCAGTAGCCATTTGAGTTTTTCACAGGGGTAGTCGATTCTATGTCATACTTTATGAGTAAGTCTTTGATATAATTGGCTTGGTTGATAAAGATTACTTTGTTAGTTTACTTCACTTGTAATTCAAGGAAATAGTTCAGCTTTCCCATCATATACATCTCAAATTTGCTTTACAAAAACTTGACAAATCTCCCACACAACTTTTCAATAGTAAAATAAAAAATAATATCATTTACATAAATTTGTATTAACAATATTTTATCTTTATGTGTTTTAGAAATAAAGTTGTATCTAACCTACCTCTAGTGAATCCTTGTTCAATTAAAAATATAGTTATTGTATCATATCATGCTCTAGGTGCTTATTCTAATATATATAAAGTCGTATATAATCTAAATACATGATTAGGATGAGTTGGATTAACAAAACCTGAAGGTTGTTCAATATAAACCTCTTATTGTAGCTTTCCATTCAAAAGAGCACTATTGACATCCATTTAGAATACCTTGAACTTCATGGATACAACATAGGCTAGGAAGATTATGATGACTTCAAGTTTGGCAATTGGTGCAAAGGTTACATCATAGTCAAGGCATTCTTCTTATGAATAATCCTTAGCCACCAATTTTGCCTTATTCCTTATAATTACCTCATCTTTATCCATCTTGTTCATGAAGAAACATTTGGTGACAATGATTGCATGATCTTTGGTTATTGGAACTAATCTTTAAACCTTACTTCTCTCAAAATCATAAAGCTCCTATTGCATTGCTTCAATCTAGCTTGAATCTTATAGAACCTCTTTAATCTACTTAGGTTCCATCTGAGATAGGAAACTCAAATAGAAATATTCATTCTGCGTTGCAGATCTTGTTCTAAATCTCAAGTTTGGATCACCAATGATTAAATCTTGTGTGTGATCTCTAGCTTAACTTCTTTTAGTTGGAACATCAATCTTTGTGCCCTCTTGAGGAAGTTTTTTAATGTTAGGTTTTTAAGGTTCTAGTGAAGAAGGATCAGCAATTAGTAGAGTTTCTAAGTCTATTACTTGGTTTTACATTTTTATCTCTAGAATCTCTTTGTCTTGCATAATAATCTCTGGGTTATTGATCGTTAGGACTTCCTGCTCTACATTCTCTTGCTTTTGTTCTAGATTTTTATCAAAAACACAAGCCTTACTTAACTCTACGATATTAGTCTCATCAAAAGTAACATGTATAAAAAATTAAACATTTAAGAGATGTTTATTGAAAACGTTATATGTTTAGTATCATTAAAATAACCAAAAAATACCTTCATCTGGCTTAGCTTAAAATCTAGTAAGATAAGTCTTACCATCGTTTAGTATGTAATAGGTAAAGCCAAAGATATAAAAATGTGTAATATTTAGCCTTCTAGAGTTATTAAGGTGTCTTCTTAAGCATAGATTGAATGAGAGATCTAGTTTGAGTGTAGCAGGGAGTATTGACAGCTTTAACTCTAAAATACTTAGGCATTCTGGCCTTAGCTAACATAGTCCTCCTTGCTTTAACTAAAGTTATGTTGTTTCTCTTAACAACACCATTTTGTTAAAGAGTTCTTAGAGAAGAGAAGTTGTAATGAATTCTATTATTTTTCTAATACTCTTCTACTCCTTTATAGTCGAATTCTCTTTCATGATCACTCCTTATTGCCTTGATCTCCTCACCCTTCTCATTCTCATCATGCTTGAAGAAACTTATCAGTTCGTCACGTGTATCATCCTTTGAAGCAAGAAAGAAAACCCATGTAAATTTACTAAAGTCATCCACTATTACTAGTGTGTATCTCTTACCTTCCAGGCTTGTACTTGATATCGGGCTAAACAAATCTATATGGAGAAACTGAAATGGCCTAGAGTTTTAATTAAATGCTACCTCTATCTCTCCTCATGAACTTTCTCATCCTTCTAGCAAGGAGTTTATCTTCTTCCAATTGAGCGTTGGAAGAAGCTTTAGTTGCCTTAAGGACTACACCCTTATCTTTCTTCCTAGCTTTTGTTAGTATTATTTCTCATAACTGATTCAAATCTACCTCTCATAAGTAAACAAGTCACCATAGAGCTTCTAGATAGTCATCTCATGGAGATTCTTGGACTCTCTAATAGTAGTGGTTTTGGTATTCCATTTATCAGGCAATGCTCTCATGAATTTGATGTTCACATCCTTATTGGGATAAAATTTCTCAAATGAGCTTAGTGATTTGAGAAAATGTTGAACCTTTTATATGTGACAGTAATATCTTATCCGAAATTATGAGAAAATATATCATATTATTAAGTGAGTAGGGACTACTTATTTTGTAACGCACCGAGATCCTATCTTTTCATAATTCTATCCAATCATAATGTGACATCCCAGATTTTTACAGGATTTTCAAATGAGGATTTTGATTAATTTAGTAAAGGTTAGCAGGTAAAATCTAGTTTGGATGACATAATGTATTAAAGGTGATTAAATATGAATTATTATGTGATCAGTGTGATAGCAGTGACCGTGTGGTTGAAATGATATAGAAGGACTCTTGATGTAAATAAGGGTCTATAGAACGTATAAAGATCAGTTGTTTATGTAAAGTGTAAAAGTGACGTAACAAATTTTAAAATCGAAACGAATATGAATTTTGATGGTTGAATGGTAACACAAAGGATTAAGGATGAATGATTTATGGTAATGCCTATAATAAGGTAAATTGTAAGGAATTAAGGTAAGACACTATGTTGTGTCAGTATGTAATAAGTTGAATATATGAATATGTATGTATTTGATCTGATAAAGAAGGAAGGAATTAAAGATGAGAATAGAGGAAATGAGAAAAAAAATATGAAGTAAGCTTTTGTTATAGATATTAATAGCGAGCATAATGATTAGGCCTCGAGAGGCTAAGATACGAAAGGGTACAGTAATGTGTGGTTGAATGTGCAGAAAAGAAGGAACAGTCAAACCTAATTGGTATATGAGGAATTGATTGAATAATAATGGTTATAAAGTTCAATGTTTGAAATAGATTAATAAATCCATATTAATTGATGAAATGAATTATGTTTATACAATGTGTAAGTACATAATGTAATAACCCCGAGAATGAGTAGAAAGAACGTTGTATGCAAAAATGGTGCAAATTAACACGTGTGTTATGTAAATAAGAAAAAGGATGTAAAAGTCGTAGAAATGGCTATATTGGAGAATAAGGATTTAAGGGATGGATTTTGGTAATCCGGTCGAGGTTAGCTTTTTGAGAAAGCGGTTTATGGGAAAAGATGAGCAATTCGACCATGTAGAGATATCGAAAAATGAAATTAATTGAATGGGAACCGAAAAAGTTCGTAGATAATTGAGAATACAATGTTATGCAATTGGTATTCATTATGGATAATTATTATTAATTAATGAAATTCAATTTTTAAGGTGTGACAAGTGATATGGGACAAGCCAATTATGGTGTATTTAGTGATGGAATAAAATTCAAACCTAATGAAATAAGTTTGGATAAAAAAAGGATTTGATTTGGATTGAAAATAACCAAATATGATTTAATGGGATTAAAAATTCCCTAAATTTTGTGGTTAATGACCAAAGTGCCCTTGACAATTTAAGAAATGATAATTGTGTCCTAGAATGGTGCAATGACCAAGTTACCCTTGTTTAGCAATGTGAATTGATTTAAATACCCTTAATCATGCATTGGTTAATCTAACTAGGCTTGGTTAGTTGTTGGAGAATAAGATATAGCATATATATGTATATATGTTGTAAGCATCAATAAGTTAAGTTCATTTTTATTCATCTACAAGTTGCTAGCTTAGAGAGCTTAAGAGAGAAAGCGAGAGGAAGCTAGGGTTTGAGCAAAAGCTTGGAGGAATTCAAGATAAGTGTTCAAGACAAGTGAAACTAACAACAAAAGTGAAGAAATCAAGCTCTAGCAAGCTTTATTGTAAGGAGAAGAAGAGCCACAAGAAAGGTATAAGAATGGTTTAGCTTTAAAACTCATCTATTATGTGCTTAAGTTCAAAAACAAGGATAGTCATGAATGAATTAATGGCTAGATGTAAGGTTTATGTAAGTTTATGTACTTCTTGATTGAAATATGATGAAACTCTAGGCTTAAGTTGGTAGAATAAAGGTGATATACTATTTATGTTCACATTAAAGGCTGGAAACCATGATTTAAGGGATGATAATGTGTTATATGTTGTTAGAAATGATGAAAACCTAGTCAAAAGTATTGATCATGGTCAATACATGAAGAAATTCCATGACAGATAGTATAAAAGATTTATGAAAGGTTGTAATGTATGTTTTGTGATAGAAGTTACAATATTAGATTATACTTTGTGTATAGACTAAATTATAATCTGAAAAGTGCATTATAATGTACATATATAAGTTCTGTGAATTCATAAAGTTGCTAAATGAGCATGTTATAATGTATATGATGTGTGGAGTCAAGAATTAAAGTGTAAGTTAAAGAGCAAAGTTTTGAAAGTTGGCAAAAATTCTACAAACGTATGATTTTTTGCCATTTTGGATAATTAATGATCAAATGAGGCAAAACAACTAAGTTTTATATAAATACATGTGTTAGAGTCGTTCTGAAAGTTATTTGGTGTCAATGGCGACAATTGTGAATTTTAAACGTTTTAAAATGTTCATCGACGCCTAAAATGAAAACATTGGAAAAATGAAACCATTTGAAAAGTTGTAAATGTTTTGGAGGCCCAAGCAAGTCAATTATATCTTATATGTGATATGTGACATGTTGGAACCGAGTTTTACAAAAAAGAGCAAAAAATAACATGGATTTTTGAAAGATATTTTTTTCCAGAAAAACTAGTATTGCGCCGGGGCGCAGTTATTTGAACAGGAAACTGTGTCGGGCCACAATGCTCTGTGAAGAAGCTTATCGGGGCGAAATCAGGGGGCGCCGGGGCGTGGTGTGGCCGAGAAGATCTCGCGGCCAGCGAGATCTTCCAGGCGAAACATCTCGCTGGGGCGAGATGTACTGTTCCAGCCAAGAAATTTTTATTTTAAGTCCAAATTGAAATGTTTTGATATAAAATCATAGATACAAGAAATATAAGCTAGAAATTGATAAAAATAATCAATGTGATAGATGTTAAGGTATAAATGAACTATGTGTTCCGTGATAAAGTTATCCAAAGTTAAGTGATAATTTATATGACAAGGTTTAACATACACATGTGTGTAACCAATGCATTAACCAATATTATAGTTATGTAGGACCTAATTGGGGTAAGATATTACCAGTAGAGGTAAACAGAGTAACAGATATTATGGTAATGAAACGAGAAATGGTATACTATAATATACCTTTAGCTATATAAAAGCATTGTAATGCTTGTGTGCTAAGTCAGAGACAAACTAGGATGTATTATTAACCTAAATAAGGTATAATACATCGAAAGTGAAATGATTAGAGACGAATGGTCGTGTAATTATAAGATAAGTTTGACAAGTTATATTAAGTTTTATATCGTATACTGATATATAGGTACAATGTTGACAGATAAGGTTCGGACTAATGACCTGAGGCAAGAAAGGATAAAAAAACCAAGCGAGACGGTAAATGTTAAGTGTAAGATAAATGTAGATCAGGCAAGTTGTTCAGACTTAAATGTACTAATTGTTCTATGTGAACTATGTGATAGTTGAAATGTGTGTAACGATCGAGAATATTCTAACCTATATTAATAAAATTAATTTTTGATGATTTAAATTTTTGTGCGATTAAATTAAATCATTGCGTGATAGTCTATTTTACTTGCTTATATGGCATATAATTTAAAGGAAGGTCCGCTTAATGAGTTATTTAAATTAATGGATCAACCTAGGGTATTTAATATCACAACTTTGATAAGATTATTACGTTACGTAATAATTCAATTAACTTGATTCCTAGCAAATCTAATTGGATTATGTAAATTAATTAATATAATTATTAATTAATGTTAATGTGTAAAATATTAATAATAATAATTTATAATTTCACTAGGATTTTATTAATAGTGAACTAGTCCTATTTAAATATTAAGCAAGCCCAATTAATTTATTTGTTGAGAGCTTTAAAGGATTTAATCTAGTAGCCCAAATGAATGTAAATTGGCAGCCCAAACTTAATTAATTATGTAACCCAATGAAAGTTAATACATAGTCCATTATATAGCCCTATAGAATGCATTTAATGGCTAGTTATCTATATGTATGTATATATATATATATATTGATGTATATATATATATATTGGTGTTTATATAATCACCTTTGGAATAAAAGAAAAATCAAAATTTGGGGAAAATAGGGGGGAATAGCCAACACTTTATGGGGGAGTCCCAATATTGGGTGTAAAGCTCCAAGGTCTCCATGTTTTACTCCAAGAAAACTCCCCCCCCCCCCCCCCCCAATGCAAATGTCAAATTCCCCAATTTATGGATCTTGTTTGTGCATATATTGGTAAAATATGATAGATATACACTCTATATTTATATCACTAGCTAAGTAAAGGGAATTGAGAGAGAGTTAGTCATTTCATTTACTTCCAAGTTGCTAGAAAGCAAAGAGTTAGAGAGAAAGGAGCTAGAGAGCAAAAGAGGGAATGTTAAAGGGAAAATGAGAAAGAACACTAAGTGTTCTTGAGCTACTATAAAAATAAAACACCAAGTGAGGCTTGAAGGAGGAGTTCACGGAAACTACGAGGGTCTTAGATGTCTTCAAGCTTGTTCTTATTCTTTGGAAAGGTTAGAAAAGGAGCACACAAACCCAAAAAGTATAAAAGTTCATAAAACCCCTAGTTTATGCTTTCCTTTGAATTGTAGGTGATTTCCATGGTGAAAAATCATTTTTTCAAAACTCTAAATGGTTAAATCCATGTTATATTAGTACATCTATGGTTAAATGGGTTTAGCATGGTTATTTATATACTTTTATGTTGAAAACGTTTGACAAAAACATGAAATCGACTTCGCCGAAAAAACCCAAAACAGAATAGCCGCTTCCCGGAATTACTGTTCACAATCGAAAAATTGGATTTTTGATCCGTCAATTTTGTTGGATAGATCTTGAAGTTATGTAAATTCTGAAACTTGAATGACTAAAATCCGAGTTAAAATGAATTAGTTATGATTTTTCTACTAAAATACTTCACTGTCAGAAATTTTGCTTGAATAGTCCACTTTACAGCCATTTTCAGTGGCCGAATCTTATCCGAAAAGGGTGTTTGAGCATAGAAAATTGTAGTTCGGGAAGTCACGATTCCATCGATATATAGTAGAGTTCCATTGGAGTTATAGAACTCAAGTTATTAAGGTTTTAGTGAAGGACCCCAAAATTGGACAGATTTAAAAAAAAATCCTAAAACCTACTACCAGTTTTTTTGGTGAACCGGCCGGAGCATTCCGGCGGCCGGTTCATCCATTTTCCGGTCGATTCCGGCGACAACCCAAACTAAAAAGTTGCTTGGAATTTCGTGTACTATTTGCTGGAATTTAATGGTATTTTTATAATGTCAGTAGCTATTTTTCATAATTATTGAATTATAAAAGCTTACTAAATGTATGAAAAATAATAAAAAGTATTTTTAAATTTTGGAAAAATATGAACAAATAACCTACTGATTATTTGAAGTGTTATATGTATTGAGATAGTATTAGTTTTGAAAATTGATATTTTCATTTTATTTATGGTGTAAAGGTACACTAATTTGTGACTACCTAGCTACTACTTCAAGAAAATTATAAATAAATTATTATTAAATCTTAAATATGTTCTTTAAGTATTTAATAATAATATCAACATGTTTGGAGAAAATAAATAAATTATTTATTATTTACTCAGGTATTAAATAGTAAATAAAGGAAAGTAAATAACTAATTATTCTTTAATTAATATTAAATAATAATTAGAGTAAGATAAAGATTTTAAACTTTAATTATTTATTATTTAATAAGATTAAATAATAAATAAAGAGAGTTAGGTAATTATTATTTAATTAGCATTAAATAATGATTACAGTTAAGTAAAGTTGATGACATAATTATTTATTATTTTTTTTAATTAAGAGTAAATAATAGATAATGATAATTAATTAATTAATTATTATTTAATTAATATTAAATAATAATTAAAGAGGATTAAAATTAATTAAGTATTATTTACTTAAGGGTAATTAATTAATATTTAATTAATATTAAATAATAATTAAAGAAGGAGTTAGTAATAAAATTAATTATTTATTAAAGATTAAATAATAAGTAAGGATTTAATTAATTTTTATTTAATTAATATTAAATAATAATTAAAGGAGATTAAAAGTTTATAATTAATTATTTATTATTTAATTAAAGATTAGATAATAAGTAAGGAAAGTTAATTAATTAATTATTAAAAGGAGGAGTTTATTAATAAAACTAATTACTTATTATTTAATTAAATAATAAGTAGGGACAAGTAATGTAATTAATTTTTATTTAATTAACATCAAATAACAATTAAAGAAGGTTATTAAAAATAAGTGAATTATTTATCATTTAATGATTGATTAATGATAAATAAAGGGAACTATTAGCACGTAAATAATTTAGTTTTGTGCAACGACAATTAAAGATAATTATCATTTATTATTATAAGTGAGGTATTAAAACAATTTTAATAAATTGTTTAGCACTTAATTAATCATATTGATGTCTATTTAAAGTGTTATTTAACAATTAAATAACATTATAAGTTATTACTAGTTGATAGTAAGAGTTTAAAATATTATCCAAAGGCGGGTAATATTATGATAAATCATCGAGTTAAATGATGTGATTAAGTTAAACAAAGGGTATGGTCCATTAGTGATTAATTAGTTGTTCGACCTAAATAGAAATAAGGTCCAGACATTAATGCAGTGACATTAATAAATGTCAGAACTACATAGTTTTGTACCAAAGATTTACGGTGTTGAATATGAAACACTGAGTCAAGTCAACAAGAGACTAAAATATAAAATTAACCATATTGATTTAAAAGGGGACGATAAGAAGAAATAAATATTTTTAAAGATTTAGTATTGAGTCAAACTTTGACTAATATTGTGGACCATTGATCTCACATACCGTGTAGGTGATGCAAGGAACGTGAAAAGATTAGCGTAAACTGGTTATGCAAGTCCAGGCAAGTTGTTCAGAACGCGTTGCATTATGTGTTTGATTTAGAATACTATAAAATTATTATGTGTGCGTATGTTATTTTGTGCAATAATGTGGTAATGTGCTTTTGTGATACAAGTTGAAATAAACTGTTGATGTGCAATAGATGATTAAGTTGATTGCTCTATATATATTGAACTGTATGAAATTGTAAATGACATGCATGAATATCATGAATCATAGAGTAAATGCAAAGCATGATATGCATGAGATATGTAGTCATTGTAAAGCATGAGATGCATGAAGCATGATGAAATATGTTTACGTGTTATGTGAAACTGTTAAACTTGCTGAGCCGTCGTGCTCACTCTTGCTTAAAATAAAACATTACATAAAAGCTTGAGGAAGCTGATTACTCTGGTAGAGGCGAAGATGAAGATTGACTAACGAGTGATCAAGATCGAAGTGTAGGTGCTTTTATAGTAAAACCCTGTGATAGAATAAATTATCTCTGTGGGTATTATTTGTGAAAAAATTTATGTCTTAAATGTGCTATAGATTAGCAAACTGAAATGTTAAGAGAGCATATATAGATTATTTTAAATCATTTTCAGATGTTGTCCTTTAAGTATAAGGGTGACAGGTTGGTTAGGGGTGATCATTCGGTTATAACCGAACCGAATAGGTGGTTCGGTTATAACCGAAAACCGAATTTTAAAAAAAATCACTATCCGAATTAATAACCGAATTGACAAATAATCGAATTACCGAAAACCGAATAACCGAATAACCGAATTTCTTATCCGGTTATTCGGTTATTACCCGAATTTAATTCTATTTTTTCAAAAAAAAAAAATTATTTCAAAAAAAAAAAATTTATTTCAAGTTGGAATATAGAATCATTTCATGATTTCAAAATTGAAGGATGAGTCATGCAACCATGCAAGTACTATTTTAATTTTTAATTGCAAAACCTTTGAAAGTTGGAATAGAATAGTAATTTTAATTTAATATTTTATTTTATTTTTACTTTTCGGTTAATCGGTTAACCGAATAGTACAATTTTCCTATCCAAAACATAACCCGAATACCGAAATAAATTTCGGTTATAACCGAAATTATCCAAATAACCGAAATATTTCGGTTTTAAAATTTCGGTTCGGTTATTTCGGTTCGATTTTTTGGTTATAACCGAAATTTGCTCAGTCCTAGTTGGTATGCTAAATCATTATTCATATGATTAGAAAGTGTAATAAAAATATTTAAAGATTGCGATTCTGGAATAGTATGAAGTTGGATGTTGTATCCATTTAAGGTTTATATTTGGTGTATAGTAATAATTGTATTGCTTATTGTTTATAAGTTTAATATAATTAGTTTAAACTCAAGATTGAGGTTACTTTTAACGGACTAGATTCGGGGTTCAAGGAGACCGAATTTGGGGCCGTTACAATGTGCATTCCGTGCAACTTTGTGTATTAACTGTTAAGTGGAATATATGCCATTAAGCATGGCATGGTAAAGTAGAGGATGCATGACGCATAAATATAAACTGTAAGCATGAAATGTGTTATCTGATTGACTTGCTGAGCCTATGTGCGCACTCTTGCTATGAACTAACATTTTAGGTAAAGTACGAGAATGTGAATATACGGATTAGCGAGAAGCAAATTTATTATATGTAATTTATGAAGTGTACACGCAAGCTAGTTAAATGTAAAGTTGTAGAGATGCAAATGATGAAACGTTTTGGTTTTAAATATTAAACCATGATTGTAATATGAATGAATGTATGGTTTGTAACTTCATAGTGATAGAAATAAATGTAATTTATTTTTGAGAAATGTTGTAAATGAATAAGGCGAAGGTATTATTTGGTAATCGAGTTTTATATGTAATAAACTCCTATATATGGTATAGTATTGTATAAACAGATACATGTATGGATATGTATGAAAATAGGATCAGATACTGAGCAAGCGTGATGTAAGCAGAGTTTTATATATGACAGAGATATATGATAAATATATTCACAGGTGATGTTAAGTTGAATGACATATTATACGATTTTGATAATTGTAATAGACTAGGCCACAATTAATAAATGTTTGACCTGGGTTCTAATGAATAGTAAGTGAACGTTACGATCCTGAGGTAGGATGATGATTGTAAGATAAATAAACAGATTTATAGACCGCATTATGATCAGTGAATGTCTTTAAAGGTTAAAAGTTATGTTTTAACGCACGAAATTGCTGTGAAGATGATTGAGGATAATATAATTTGATTTTAAGGTTAATGATTATGAAATCCAGAATTGAATGGATAAAATTAAGGAAGGTTGGGGTTTCGGGTGCGTTACGTATTTTCTCTGACTTCTTTAATCCATTCATGCATTACTAGCAAGACTTTCCAAACTTCTTTGGCTGTGGTGCAGTTAACCACATTCTCAAGAAGTTTATCCTCTAGAGCCATAAACAGGAAGTTTATGGTTCTCTTGTCAAGACCAACCAGCTTCTTTTCATCCTTTGTACACTTGATCCTTTGTTTGACAACAACCTTTTTTGGATCTTTAAGAGTAGGCTCCAACTTGCTAACACATAAGGTCCATTCAAAAATATGTCAAATAGTTCGTCATCTATATAGGCTTCTATACGAAATTTCTAGTTATTAAATTTATCTTTATTATACAAAGGTAGTTTATTTTCACCACTAAGATTAGAACCACGTTTCGTGTTTGTCGTATGATCAACTCAAGCTATAAATCTAGTTGAAAGAGAAGCAGACCCTCATACCACTTGTTAGGTCTAAAGGCACCGAAAAGATCTAAAAGGGGGGTTGGATAGATCCTTTAAAATTTTCTTTTAAAGTTTACCAATTAATTAAATAATTCAATTTTAGTTTATTTAATGGGATAAGTAACTTGAAAAATGTCTTAAAAATTAATGAAAATTTCTTGGCAATGAGTTAGTGCATATCATAGAGCAAGCCACTAAAAATTAAAGTGCAAAAGTTAAATGATTGAAAGTAAAGGGATAGAGAGATTTTTAAGATGTTCAGAGTACAAAAGTTTCCTAGTCCTCTTTTCTACTACGAGAGTAAGGATGATCCACTAAGGATAGGGAGGTTACACAAACCAAGTTCACAAAGAACTTTTCCAATAGAGATTTATTGAGAATCTTTAAGTCACACAAACTTTACTACAAAATGATTACAAAGATTAATACAAGTCACTAAGATAAAAGAGTGTTTGAGATGCTGCTAAGTTGCAATGAAAGCTCAGGGAAATGACTTAGCATTATAAGGTTTTTCTCAAATCGCCTAGTTATAGCCTTTTGCTTGTTCTTTTGAGAGCTTGAATTCAACCTTTTTATAGCCTTGTTCGGAATTTTATCTGAATTGCTACCATTGCTCCATTTCTAAGAGGACACTTGTTAAATGTTAATTTCTTTGACTTCAGATGGCGACTACCAAAACCTGTCATTGTCAACATCGTATTATTTGGTGCAGTAGGTGATGTGTGTCTTGAGTAGCTAGCTGTTGAAAAAGTTGATTTGTCTATTTTGTCTCTATGTGCTAACTCAAATGGATAAAATTAATTTGGGAAGTTGGAGTCATGGTCGAGTGAACTTTTTCACTGACTTGCCACTACTTGTCAAACTATTATACTTTACGATTTAAGCTAAGCAAACATTTTACTTTAAATCGTAGTGTTAGTCTCTGTATCATTTTGTAACTCTACTAAACGATGTTATCTATTCTATCCTTTAGTGGATTCACTAAGAGATTGCTCTACATCTATCTTAGAGTTCTTCTTGGACAGTCTTCCAAGTAAACAATCTCTTCAAAACGCGACGGTCTTAGAGTTCCTCGGTTGTTTGTAATAAAGTGAATTCAATAAGTCTTTATCTAATCTTCAGCATTATAAATTCCTATACATAGCTCTACGATCATGGTGTTGGTCCAGTGTATGACTAACCAAGAGGGGGTGAATTGGTAGTCTCAAAACTTTTTCAAGTTTTTTAAATTATTTATAGCAAAATAAAAACACTCCCATTCAAATTGTTTGACTCTATCTAGGTATATGAATGACTTACAATATGAATGTGACTTTGTTTACTGATGAACTTGACTGACTCATAGTATGTTAAGTATATAAACAAGACACAAATAAAGTAAAAATTAACTACGCAAACACACTATAATGCATGTGATTTTTATATGATTTAGCACAACTTGTGCCTAATCCATAAGACACTAGTCCAATGCCTTGTTGAATAACTTATAACTTTCACGTTTTTTTAGGCTCATCGGGTAACCTTAACATCACTTATGCTATCAATGCACTCTAGTGCATAACCCATCTCTTTTCATAGGCTCATAGATAAACCTATTCCTTGCTTCATCTATTTTTAGGGTTCACAGAAAATGACACTTATCTAAGAACAGAGATAGTGTTGTTTAAGAAAAAATAACAAACCTCACAAGTTATTTAAAGATGCACAACCAACCATATAAACTATGATCTCTAAAAGATTTGATATCACAATGTAACCTAGATATCTAGATCCTCATTCTTTTAACCAATGTAGCATTATTTGTACAAAAGGGAGTGAACTAGTGTAAGGAGTGTTTTTTAATCTTTCTGACTCTCGGCTTGAAGGAGACTATCGTCTGGACTTTGAAGATTTTCTTTCTTCACACTCCTTTTGCTTCTCTTTGATGAACATAAGTCTTTTTATACTCGTATGTCCAGCATATAGCCATTTGAGAGTTGCAGGCTTGATTGGTGGGAATTTAAAATTTCTTCAATGGTATGATCTTCCAATCTTAATCTAGTGGATGTATTTTATGTTTGAAACTTGTATTTTAAATTTTAAATGACCTGAGTTATGCTGGTAAACTTGCAGAATCTTCTTTATACGAAAGGAATAATTCAACTTTGACAAAATTATAAAAGACCGAAAACTTTCTTTTTTGATAAAATAAATTTCCAACGCTTGACTCTGATAATGACAACTTTTTCCTCTAGTGTTTGTCTTGTATGCTTGTTTAAATTCTTATTTTTCTTAGTCAAAATGAATCTTGCCATGTGCATTTCATCATCAGAATGTATATCTAGGTGAATATCATTAGTACTACCATTAAAATAACCGTTGGGCACAATAAATGGTACAACCTTTGTCTTGAGCATATGACTCTCGATCATTCATTGACTCTTCCTTAAGAACATGACTCTGTTACGCTATAAAACTTAACTATTTCTTTCCTACATGCTTGGAGAAACTTGTTAATCACACTTAATATATTTTATCTATCATCAAAATCTGGGTGAGTACAACACATGAATTTAGTTAACAAGTTAGTTCTCTAATTAAGTCCTTGTCCATATATTTTTAATCTCAATAAAGACTTGAAAAAACTTATCTTTACAAATATACATTAATTATTATCATCAAATCAAATATGGTTAGTCTAAAAATGCAAATACTGACATTGTGATAAGGTCTGAATTTGTTATAATTAATCTAGAATGGGGGTTGAATAGATTAATTGACTTTTTAGAAAATCTTGGTCTTTTAAATTTTTTTACTCTAATTCCCTAATTGAATTTGTCAAATAAAGTAAACAGAAAAGGAAAGAGAAAACAAATAGTGAACACGACGATATATCCTAATTCGTTATATATATATATATATATCTAATAGGTATATGCACCTACTTAAGTCCCTAAAGTCCTCTCTAGGTTTTGTGATTTTTTCACTAGTAAAAACTTAACTCTTTATGTAGATGGAGAAATCTTTACACCAATGTATCTATCTTAGGACTATTCTACCATAGTATACTTCAAGAAAAACAAATTCCCTTTTTCCCTTTCTAGAGCACCAGTATTACTTCTACGATTGGTCTTGAAACTTAATGTCTTTTTCCTACTTTACTCATTTAGAAACCCAACACCTTTGGCCTTTCTACAGTTTTGGTCTTGGAACAAGAATCATTCAATTCTTCACACACTTGAAAAATACTTAGGTCTAGCTCTTTGTTTTAAAAGTTTGCTTGTCTTTGTTAATGCTTCTTACATAAGCAAATTGATAATATTTAAGCACAGATATGTCAAATATATCAATTCACAAGATACAAAGTAATAGCAGTGAAAGGTTTGTATTAGTTTGCCATTTCTCTCACCGGCGGATCTGTTGGTGCTATTAGTGTTGCTTGTTTGCTCTAATCTTTAGTTCTGCTGGTATCTTGTTTGATGATTTTATGATCAAGACACTATGTGAACAATAAATCATTGTCAGGTTGGATCCTTGTCTCGCAGTATCTGACTTTGCATTTGGGATTCTTTTTGCTTTTGGTGTGTATTTGTTCAATGTGCAGGGTTTGGGGAAGGATGGGAGGGGTATGGTTGAGCCCGTCCAAGCACAAACCATTGAGAAAAGAGCAGGGTTAGGGAGTCGACCAAAGAAGTTGGATCCTAGCCTTAAGGTGCAAGCCGACAATAGTTATCGGACTCTTATTCATAAGAAAGCTCTAGCCAGGTGTAAAACCCGGTCCTTTTACTAAAAGTCCCACATCACCCTTTTTTAAAACTCCTTCCATTCTTTTAGCCTATATATATGACTTCACCCCCTTTTAGTTTTATATACCAAACATTAAGTACCTTCTATTTTGTGAGGAACTTTTTGTGTGAGGGTCTTTTTAGTATGGACCTCCCTAGTAATTTTTTTTTTGTTTCAAGGACGTGGACGGACTGCGGACCTCATAATTTCGGGTATGTCTCTTTTTCATTCTTTGTGTAATTATTTAATTTTCTGTATTAGTTTTAATTTTGTATCTTTAATTTTTGTATGTTATTTAGTTTGTTAGTTTATATATTTTAGTATATCTCTGTTAGTAATTTGCGTTTTGGAATATTAAATTAATATTTTTGTAAATAAGATTCGTGGGGACTAATCTTTTGTCGATGCGTATATACGATTTTGATGTGACTCTTAGGATGAAGTGGGTTGATAATAAAGGATACCTCTTTAAAAGAGTTGTATTGAAAATGTTTCAGTCGTTCATGAGTTTTCTGATGTATTTAATTAAGAATTATCAGGGTTGTCATTGCAATAGGAACTTGAGTTTACCGTTGGGCTTCTTTCAAGTGCGAAGCCTATAAGAATATTTTGCGGCACTGAATAACAGGCAGTGTTAAGCCCTGGGCCATGTTAGGTGCAAGACAACGTTTGATTATTAATGACAAATATTATGTAAACGATTTTAATGTATAACAAGTAATTTTATTTTGTATAGTCCTTATGTTTGAATCTATTATATAAGGGCTTAGGGATCGAAATTGTTAGGATAATCTGAATTAAATAAATTCTAAACAGTCCTTATGATTGAAAATATTGTAATCAGTATAAGAGGACTTAGGGATTAGATTTATTAGGTTGATCTAAAATTTTAGATAGAAAAATGTAATAGACTAGGTTGAAGATTTGTAGAGCAGACAGATCAACAGAATAGAACAACATCGACGTGCATTATAGTGGATTATCTAGACTTTGAAGAATATGTTAAGGTCTTGTGCATTAGAGTGGTTGCCTAATTGGGATGATTATTTGAGCCTTGTTAAATTCTTTATAACAACAACTGGCATACAAGCGTTGGGATGATTTCGTTTAAGTCACTGCATGATAGGAAGTGTGGGCACCAATTTGGTGGGTTGAGGTTAGTGAGAAGGCTATAGAAGGGTCTAAGTTCGTTCAAACTACTACGGAGATTGTAGCCATGACTAAGGAGAAATTTAGGTCTGCTCAATCAGTATTCGACGAATTGGGTTAATGGGTAAACTTAGTCCACGTTTTATTGTCCATTTGAGATTTTAGAAAGGGTTGACAAAGTCGCATTTTGGTTAGCTTTGTCTCCACAGTTAGCTTATGTGTATAACGTATTTCGTGTCTTAGTGCTGAAGAGTTATCATTATCATCTATTGCACGTGGTGCAATATCATTCGTTTTGATAAGATTTCAAAGGAAAACCATTTCGTTTGTTTTGTGAAAATTCTATTCAAGCGAAGTATTCGCATCTTTTGATAATTAGGTTTGTCACATTTTATTTATTTTTTATTCCGGGGACGGAATCTTTTTTAAGGGGGAGGCGGTCCTTTTACTAAAAGTTCCACATCACCCCTTTTTAAAACTCTTTCCATTCTTTTAGCCTATATTTATGACTTCACCCCCTTTTAGTTTTCTATACCAAACGTTAAGTACCTCCTATTTTGTGAGAAACTTTTTGTGTGAGGGTCTTTTTAGTAAGAACCTCCATAGTTAAAAGAAAAATTGTTTCGAGGACGTGGGCGGACCTCATAATTTTAGGTATATCTCTTTTTCATTCTTTGTGTAATTATTTAATTTTCTGTATTAATTTTAATTTTGTAGCTTTAATTTTTGTATGTTATTTAGTTTGTTAGTGTATATATTTTAGTATATCTTTGTTAGTAATTAGCATTTTGGAATATTAAATTAATATTTTTGTAACTTTAATATTTTAATAGAAAATAAGAATAAGAATAAGAATAAAACATTTATTTATAATAGAATTAAAAATATAAATAATATTTTTGTAAATATACTTATATGTATTTTGGAAGGAATAAGAATATTATTATATATTAATATATACGTTACCATGATTAAAATATTTATGTATGTATAACTTTATGTAGAATTTTGTATAGAACGGAAGGATTTCAGATTCATCGTAAAGAAAGAAAATATGTAAAACTTAATCAATTGATTAGCTATTTATTTATCAATTCTTTTATTATTTTTAATTAGTTTCGACGGAATGAATTTAACGAGTCAGTTTTGTAATATAATTTTGGGTATTACATTGCTTATTCCATGTACGAATTTCATACCCTTCAGCGATACTCATTTGATTTTAATTTGTTTGTTTTGTTCCTCATTAGAATTTGGATATTGTCTCGATATATTGTTCATAGTCAAATGCATATGATAGTTTTGTTTGATTTTAGATATTCGCAACTTATCTTACACTCTTTAGACTTATTAAGCATGTCTAGTATTTATTTTGATTATGTAGAAACGTACATGCAAGTATATTTGAGAGACTTTGTGTCGATTTGTTTCGGTTTAGCATGTGCATATTAGAACCCCTTTTGTGATATTGTGTCATATTCGTTGTGACATAATATTTTTGTTATAAAGTATCGTAGGGTATACCTGAGCTATAACCACCTGTGGGGGTACCACAGACATGTCTCTGGACACTAAGGCATGACATTTTCCGTGACGGTGTGATCAGTCCACGGTGTCTTCATTTTGTGTTTTGGTGAACATTTGGTGTTTTGTTGTAGGAGACGTATGGGTCGGTCCTAGCATTTTGTTCTGTTCTGTTCTGTGATCTGGTGTTGTTCGTAGTGCCGAGCACACCTTTTCGATTTTGTATGCATTTGGATCTGCAGTCCAATGTGTGTCTGTCCGTGTGGCAGTATTTTAACTTGTCTTTGTGATAAAGTATATTTCTATTTTGTTCTAAGATCGGTATGAAATAAACACAATCATTCAATTCAGTCTTTCATGTTGTTCAGTAAATCAGTCCAGTTCAATAGATATGTTCAGTTCAGTAGATTAATTTAGTAGATTATGTTGTTTAGTTCAGTAAGATTAAGTAATTTAGTTTAGTTGATTTTGTTAATCTCAATTTAGTTCAGTTGATTTTGTTATTCAATTTCAGTTCTTATTTCTGCATTCTTTATTCGTACTGAGCATTTGGCTTATACTTTGTTTTTCTTGCGGTGGGATTTGTAAGGGGATTCAAGGGCAAGTGTGAAAAGAGTTTCTTTTTATTTTGACATTATGCTTAGAGTTCCTTTGTGCGTAGTGTCCCTTTTCACTAGTCGAGAAGGAGGTGTTACACCAGGTTTAGAGAGATGTCATAGGGGAGTAGCATAATTGAACTATACAAAGCCCTTTTTTTTTTGTTTTCTTTTTGAAATTATGCTAGATTTTCCAAGTGGTCATTTAAAAAATGGTCTGTAGTGTAAAAAAGCATCAAGTTGTGCTGCATTTGATTTGATTTGATTTGATTATTATTCTCTCTAGATTACAAGTAAATCCAGAATAAATATTGTGGTTCCGGGTGATTTGTTTTGTTGGATTGGCATTTTAGTTTTTGTTGGCAATTAGATAGTTGGCTTTGATCATTTTTATTTGTCAAAGCAAATGCATAGAGAAACATGCTCATCAAAGTTTGGGTAATAGGTCAAATTTTTGTCTTGAATGCGTCTTAAAGAATATATCTTACTATCTATGCGCAAACACATTCAAATATACCCTGGAGAGTAAAAATAGTATATATAGGTAGGAGTGTTATAGAAAGTAGAGAGAGAAATACTTTTACTATTATTTGACGTCCTGAGTGTCTTTGAATGTGGAGTTACATGTGTACATAGGTATTTTTCATGATGTAATCAATTTTATGAAATGTACTCCGTTAATGTAATGATGATATATTATTTAAAATAATAAATGAGTTTTATTTGTAATAAAATTTGTTTTACAAAAAGTCTCTTTTTATTGATATGGTATGTAGTGATATAATATTCTCAAGTATAATTACATAATTTCATTATTATATTACAACTACTAGTAAGTTACACATTTATTATATTTGGTGATAAATATAAAATAAATATATAACATTAAAATTTGTAAGTTTTGAAAATAATTTTTTTTTTGTGAAATGGAGGGATGGAGTAATAATAATCTAATTTTCTAATCGGAACTATAGTGTTTTGGTGACTTAAAGTTATTAATGCTCATGATTGTATATCTACTGGTCCAAATGTACCATGTCTGACGAATAACTAACAAGTTTATTAATCCGTGAAAAGCACAGCTAAGGTTAAAAAAGATTTAAAAGATAAATTTTATATATGATTTTTTTGAGTGACATTTTAATTGATATCAAATCAGCGGTCCAAATTCACCGACTTGATAGCTCAAATTATTATTATTATTATTATTTTATCTTTACTCAATTCTGAGTGACAAATGATATATTATATTTTTAATAATAAATGTGTAATAATTTTTTTTTTAAAAACTTCACTTTTGAACTGTTGAGTTGACTTTTGGAATACCAAAAATTTATGATCAATAAGACGTGCCAATAAAAAAAAGACTTTTGAGCTATCAAATCACTAAATTTGGACTATTGAGTTGACTAAGGGATAAATCAAAATGACTCAGTATTTGTCTTGTCTTGTTATATATATATATATATATATATATATATATATATATATAAGAAAAATGGAGGTGTAGAGCAGTGCAACTTTTTAATTTACACAGTTTGCCAAAATTACGTCGTTGTGACAGATTATTTTTAATTTAGTGGTACTGATGATCTCCCATCTTTATCAAAACGACGTAATTTTGGCAGACTGTGTAAATTAAAAAGTTACACAGCTGTGTGCCTCCTTATTCTCTCTCTCTCTCTCTCTCTCTCTCTCTATATATATATATATATATATATATATATATATATATATATATATATATATATAAAGAACAACAATTTTGAATTTATTGTTCATGCAATAGATTATGATAATTAAATTTTTCTCAAGCAATTTATTTAAAACTCCAAAATTTAAAGTGTTACTTGAAAATATGAATTTAAATGTTGCCACCGGAGACGTATTAATTAACTAGTGTTTTTGTTCATGCACATCTTTGTTCTCTTGTCCACTTTCCCAGGAGTTTGAATTTCTGTAGCTACGTTTTCATTGCCTTCTTCTTTAGACCCTTCTTTCTCATAACTACTAAGAACTATTTCTTGTGAGAATTTCCTTTTGTTTTTGCCATCTTTCACTTCAATTTGTTGCAAGTGGTTGCCTTGACTTGGAGTGATAAGCCATAACACTAAATGCACATGTGGTAATCCCCGCTTTTGAAATTCAATTGTGGGGCATATCTACACGTCCCACTATTTTACATCTCCCTTACCGATGCGCACCCTTTTAATGTCGTTTTGATAAAAAAAAAAAAAAATCTCTCTCCTCTTCGGCTCTTTCCCTTCTCCTCTCCTCTCCCCTCCTTTCTCCTCTTCGGCTCTCTCCTCTTCTCCTCTCCTCTCCTCTTCTCCCCTCCTCTCCCCTCTCCGTCTCTTTCCCTTTCTCTCCTCTCTCCCCTTTCCTTCCACTAAACCTTAGGAGAGAGAAAATGAAAGCTCTATGCAAATATTTTTGATTATTGGAGGATGGAGGGGGGAACTGGTAATGGAAGGTCTATGCAAATATTTTTGATTGTTGGAGGATGGAGGGGAAAATTGATTTAGTGAAAGGAAAATAGAAAGAGGAAGAAAGGAGAGATGAGAGAAAGGGACGGAGAGGAAAGAGAAGAGGGGAAGGAGAAACTGACAGAGAAGAGAGAGGAGAGGGAAAGGGGGAAGCGCCTGGGAGGAGAGAGAATATTTTTTTTTATCAAAACGACATAAAATGGTGCGCATCGGTAAAGAAGATGTAGGATAGGGGGACGCATAGATTTATTCTTCAATTGTGTATACAACTGTTTAGTGTTTACCATTGAAAAAAATATATTATTATGTACACAACATACTGAATGCGGAATGAATGAAACAATAACATAATGTACGAAGGTGGAAGGTAGCTGCTATTAGGCGTCTCAATATATTACTCCTTTTGTCCCAAAATATTTTTTTATTTATTATTTTAAGTAATTTCAAGTTAAATGTTTATTTATTTTAAATAATCTATTTTTTACAGTAATTTACCTATAATTGACATATTTCTATTCTCTATGTATATTTATGGAGTATCACTAGTTATGCATAAAAAATTATACAATTAAATGAGAATTTAAATATGACCAATTTGTTGACTTGGTCACATTTTGTTCTTTGATTTTGATGATGACTTTATCTTTGTACTAAAATCTTAAAATTGTATGATTAGATACATGCAACAAGATAAAATATGCAATACAATAAAACTAGATAGAGAGCTGGATTATTACTTTGATATACAACATCGTAGATTGCCAAAGTAGAATTCTGACTGAATTCAACAACTTGTTTAGCAAAGCTGGATCAATAATTCAAAATTATATTATACAACAGGCTTATTCAACATCCTAGATACTAGAATAATAATGTGTATTAATACAACAAGCTGGGGAACTAAACTAGAATAAGAAAGGCAAAGCACTGTCATGCAGCAAGCTGAATTGCAAACTGGATTTATTCTGCAGAATTTTGAGAAGCTGCTGGACAGAATATATTGAATATCTACATTGGGCTTCTATGATTCCATGTAAAATCTTAGCATTGATTTATATTTCAATCAAAACTCATAGGATTGCAGACATATTCAATATGAAATGTTAAAATCAAGTTTTTCATGAAGTAATGAAAAACAATAATAATGTTTAATGAAAAATTGATTTTCGATTATCTTGATATTTAAAAAGGGATTTAATTAAATCCAATAGATTTTGAAAAGGAGTATAAATTAATTATGTCATCTTGGTATTATGTGATTGGACTTTTCATGTTGGATAAAATTAGACTTAAAGGAATAATTGATTGATGAAAGTGATTAAAACTTTTCATAAATAAATCTGTTGACTAATTAATTAATTGGTAATCAAGATGTTCATATTTAACTAATTGTTTGATAAATTCTTAATTGATTGATTGCTAATTGGATTTATTGAAATTAAATTAAGATATTACCTTGTTAGATTGATTGATAATTGATTTGGGCTTTCCATAAATAAATATATCACATGTTATTAATCTAGTCGGATATAATGAAATTAAATCAATTAATCTTTCCATGATAGATTAATCGAGTAATTAGTTGATTAGATTGATTGATGTTTACTATAATTGAAGGAATCGAATATGTCTATATTTCTTGTAAATCAATTATGGAGACTAATTTAGGAAACTAGTGTGTGAGGCTAAAATTTGGGAATTATACCGTGTCTAATGGTAACTATATTGCTTCAAGATATAATATATGTTGGATATAATTTGTTAAGCTGACATCATGGGATAATCAATCTATCTAAATTGTTTCTAACGGTAATATCAATGATTCTTGCTATGATCAATTGTGCTAAATAATAAATTTCCGTTGACATTTTTTCAAATCTGCATAAATCATGCTTGATAGAATGTGATATATTCCAACTGTTCTCTAATTGTTTTTAACGGTAATATGCCTTGGAATATTGTAATGGTTATATGAGTTTTCATGTATAAATTACTCTTGCCATCAGCCTAACAATATATAAACTGAGAAGAACAAAATACAAAGCTTATTACAATTTGTTTCAATCATTCGGTCAATCTCTAAACTTTTTGTGAAGTAATTTAATTATTGAAGGTCACTTATAACGTGCAATTTGATTTTTCAGCTTTGTTTTCTCTGAGATATAAATCGGTGATATCTTATCCTTATTAACTTGACCATTACATATAGTATTGAGTTTTTCATTGTTATATATGTCTTTCTTTGACCATAGTTCTTGGTGTAACTCTTTATATCATTGTTAAATTGATTGTTGTCTAATTCGGTTTGGGTTAGGAGGCTTTACATTCAAGTTCCAGGTGAGCTTAGGAGCTCGGTGAGTAGAGGTACTCAAGAAGTACATAGGTTTGCACAAGGTGAGCATATGTGCTTAGGAGGATTAGTCCTCAAAGGTTGGGAACTTGAATTGTAAAGGGGGTTTATTGTCAACCAAGTTGAATAATAAAATGAGTCTCTAATACCAATTGGTATTGGACGAGTATTAGGCCACTAGAGTAAAAGTTAGGGGTCAAATCATGTAAAAATTCTTAGTGTTCATGTGATTGCTTGATCGATCTATCTTGTTGCATGTTTTAAGTTTCTCAACACATAAAAGTATTAACAAGTTCAGTTGTATCTTGTAAGGATCACTTCATTGATTATATAACATGTTGCATTAGTAATACAGTGAACTACTTTCATATCTAGCAGACTAAATCCTTGATACAGTAAACTGTTTTCATATCCAACAGAATAAACTTTTGATTCAGTAACCTATTTTTATATCTAGCAGACTAAACTTCTGATTTAGTAAACTGTTTACTTAATCTAGCAGACTACATTATAAACTGTTTTGCTAATTTGCAAAAATTAGACACCGTTTACTCACACACTTATTCAACCCCTCTTCTTAGTGTGCCTACTTGAATTGGTATTTGAGCTTGGCTCTACTTATCTTGGTTTTAAAGGTGACTTTTAGGGAAATATTCTGCAACAGTACATTTAGGGAACTACTTTCAAGAAGGACAATTAACAACTAGACCTCTATTTTTACTCGGAGCTGAAAATTATAACTTTTGGAAATTTTGTATGAGATCTACCTCAAATGAGATCCTTGGCAATGGTGGGTCGTGGAGAATGGTCCACTGATTCCAAGAAAGAATAATGGTACACCAAAGACATTAATGAAAATGGAATCAATCGAAGTGTACATGACATCATACGACTCAAAGGCAATGAACAAATTACTCAATGGCATGGTACAATCTGGAATAGACAAAGTGTCATCATGTAGCACGACCAAAGAGATTTGGGATACCTTAAATGTAAGCCATGAAGGAACATAAAAAATAAGGGAATTAAAGCTAAGTATGCTCATGCGTGACTACAAGATGTTCAAGCTTGAAAAGATAAAACCACCACGACGGCACAAACAAGGTTCCTAGTACTCACGAATTCCTTAAAGCTACTTGACAAATCAATTCCTCAAAGTGAAATCAGCTATAAGTTACTACGAGCTATGCCCAAGAGGTTTGCATCCAAAGTAACTACTCTTCAAGATTTTTCTAATATTTCTGTTATGGATACTCTAACATTATTCGGAGAATTAGAAAAATATGAATATCAATTAAAAAGATATGATGATGAGGAGAAAACTCCTAGAAAAAAATATTAGCTCTTAATGCAGGAAATGAAAAAGAGCTAGATGATGACATGGATGAGAAAATTAAAATGATCTCAAGGAAGCTCAAAGGGCTGATTCAAAGAAAGAACAAAAGAAAGAATGTGATAGCTTCAAACAAGTTCAAAGAAAAACAAAATGAAGATACTTATTTCGAATGCCGGTGGCTGGGTCACTTCCAAAAAGACTACTTCAAATTAAAAGGCAAAAAAAAACAAAGCTCTTATTACTTGGAGTAATGTTGAGTCCGACGTAGAAGTTGATGCAAACGATGACGTAGCTCAAGTGTGCTTCATGGGAATTGATAACGAATCAAGTGATGAATCAAGTGAGGTAACCATTTTTTATTATCATCTCTTGAAACAAGAAATAGAAAATTAAGAGAAAAGACTATGAACTTAAAAGATTTGATAAATACATTAATTAATGAAGTTGATACATTAATAGATGATAATAAAGAAATTGAAAAAAAGATATCATCCCAAGAGAAAAAGCTTTTAATTGCTAAAAATAATAACAAAATTCTTTCTGACTAAGTAAATCACTTGAATAATGAAAATAAAAAATTAATAAATGAAATAAAAATGAGAGATATTTGTATTGATACATTTAATGATAATACACATATTGAAAATACTTCAACTAATAAATTACAAGGAGAAATAAAATCATTAAAATTATCATTAACTAAATTTGTTCAAGGGGAAGAAAATTTAACTGTCATATTGGGTAAACAAAAACCTAGTTTTGAAAAACAAGGAATTGGTTATAACTCAACACATAAAAATAATGATTTGAAAATGTTGAAATCTAAATCACATTTTAAATTAAACTATTACTCTCCTTTTATTACTTGCAAAAATTGTGGCATTAAAGGGCATTTAGACTTTAATTATAAAAAGAAAATTAAGAAGGTTTGGATAAAGAAAAGTGATTTGCATGTGACTAACCCAAGTGGACCCAAAAAGATATTGGTACCAAAAAGATAAAATCTTGTTTGCAGGTTCCTTCTCAAAAATGAAATAGATGAAAGAAATCTAGAAACTGTAGTAAATCTAGTAAACCAGAATACTAAAAACAGTTTATTATATACTAATTCAGCAAAACAGACTGCTCAAAATAGCTACCTGGATACATTAAATCCAGTAGGCAGTACACTTGTTACAGCAAAGCAGCAGATCAGATTAACAAACCAATAAACTAAATTGGAGAATTAAGAAGTTGAATCAGATGAGATAAATGAAGAACTTCAAACTCAAATCCTTTTCAACATGAGAAGTATGATCTTTGGTGATATAAACAAAGGGGGAGACTTCTTTGACCTACTTACATGTATACTGTTAAGATACAGGGCTATATTAAAATTAAAACACGTTGGTTAAGTGCTTAAATGATTTACTTGTGCATAATTAAATCTACAAATTATACGCATGATAGATATATGTTTCTTGACACATTTTAAGACTATGATTATTTTGTACTGAGCTTGGCTACATACTATTATGCACTTTGATTATGTTCTGTTAATTCAGGCTGATGGTTTGGAGCTCTAATATATACTTTAGATATTGCATGGTTTTAGGGAGAACATTATACATTTTCAATTTTGCTATTTAATCATATCCATAAAGAAAGGGAGATACACAATTGGACTTGATCTAGACTTACTTGAATTTTCATGGTACTATGCTAATGCTTAATAGATAGATGTATATTGATGGTACTTGGATATTTTGAAACACGTTAGTTAATTGATTTTCTCTCTTTATTCTTTTTTAATGATGACAAAGGGGGAGAGATAATTAGATTTAAACTTTAATTATGGACTTTAAACTTACTTGCATAATCTGTTATGATGAGATCTATGTGCTTAGATTCTTATTCTTTTTTGAATGATGACAAGGGGGGGGAGATAATTGGATTATTATGATGTTATATTGCTGCACATTTTATATATCATATGATTGTTATCTCTACATATTATATGTGGCATGGTTTTAGGAGGAACATTGATTATTATGTTGTCATCATAAAAAAAGGGAGATTATTGACTTGGTCGCACTCCGTACTTTGGTTTTGATGATGACTTTATCTTTGTACTAAAACTTTGAAATTGTATAATTAGATACATGCAGCAAGATAAAATATGCAATACAACAAAACTAGATAGAGAGCTGGATTACTACTCTAATATACAGAATCCTAGATTACCAAAGCAGAATTGTGACTAAATACAACAACTTGATTAGTAAAGATGGATCAAGAATTCAAAATTCTATTATACATTAGGCTTATTCAGCATCTTGGATACCAGAACAATAATGTGTATCAATACAACAAGCTGGAGAACTAAATTGAATTAATAAAGACAAAGAACTTTCATGCACCAAGCTGAATCACAAACTAGATTTATTCTGCAGAATTTTGAGAAGCTACTAGACATAATATCTTGAAGATCTACATTGGGCTTCTAGGATTCCATGTAAGATCTTAGCATTGATTTATATTTCAATCAAAGCTCATAAGATTGCAAACATATTAAATATGGAAGGTTAAAATCAAGTTTTTTCATAGAGTAATTAAAACCAATAATCATGTTTTATAAAAAATTGATTTTCGGTTATCATGATATTTAAAAGAGATTTAATTAGATCTAATAGACTTTGAAAAGGAGTATAATTCAACTATGTCATCTTGATATTATGTTATTAAACTTGCCATGTTGGATAAAATTAGACTTAAAGGAATAATTGATTAATAGAAGTGATTAAAGTTTTTCATAAATAAATCTGTTGACTAATTATTTAATTGGTAATCAAGATTTTCATATTTAACTGATTCTTTGATAAAATATTAATTGATTGATTGCTAATTGGATTGATTGAAATTAAATCAAGGTTACCTTTTTGGATTGATTGATAATTGATTTGAGCTTTTCATAAATAAATATATCATATGTCATTAATCTAGTAGGATATAATGGAATTAAATCAATTTATCTTTCCATAATAGATTAACTGAGTAATTAGTTGATTAGATTGATTGATGTTTACCATAATTGAAGAAATCAAATATATCTATATTTCATGTAAATCAATTATGGAGAATAATTGAGGACACTAGTTTGTGAAGCTAAAATCTGGGAATTATATCGCGTGTCTAACGGTAACTATATTTCTTCAAGATATAATATTTACTGTATATAATTTGTTAAGCTAACATCATGTGATAATCAATCTATCTAAATTGTTTCTAACGGTAATATCCATGATTCTTGTTATGATCAATTGTGCTTAACAATAATTTCTTGCTGGACATTTATTTAAATCTACATAAATCATGCTTGATAGAATACGATATATTCTAACTGTTCTGTAATTGTTTACTAGATTTGATGTTCCTATATTAGCGTTATGCTTTGAGCCCGGTACAGGTGCTGTCCTGGTACAATATATTTTAACGGCTTGGTATTTTAGAAAGATTAGAGTCCACGGTTGAATATAATTGAGTTGGTTATATTTGATTGGGTTTTTAACATTGGAGAAATAAGGAGAATTATTTCATTATGAACTCATCTCAGTTATGGGTTTTAGTTAAAACATGACTCTAATCCAAACTTTTACTTTTAATTGGTATCGGGCGTTGGTGAATAAAAGGTGGTGAGCAACTATAAATACAGTTATAGGTGGAGGTCAACAATACTTCAATTATTACTTTCATTATTATTATTTTAGCAATCAAACCCCCCATTGTTATTACTTTTGGCTTGTACTGATTCTCACACCAGAGTTATCCCCCAACGGCCCAAGCCGTCAAACTTTTTAGTGTGACAATTGACTGTTCCCTTTGTAGGTTAACTTGATTTTTAGTGATTTAGGAAAGCGTACAAATTCAGGTGTTAACATTAGCGCTAGAAGGAGAGCTTTTTCAGCAAATTTCAATTCAAAATCATTAAAATCTTTCTGAAATATTCTCATGGAAAATAAGGGTGAAACAGTTCCGGATCATACAAGGTCATCGATTCTGGTACATAATGTACAAGGATCAGTGAAAGATAGACTCGATCCCAGTAATCCAAGGTCTAAACTGAGACACAATCAACATCGATCCAACGTCAGTTGTTTATCCTTCCAAATTCACCAATTCTAGATCTGCGGAGGAGAGAAGTGAATTACTGATCCCCTTATAGGGAGGATCGAGACAGGGAGTCTAGTTGGCCCAATTAACGAAAGTTGATCGGGATGCAAAAAATTAAAAAAGCCAAGGTGCTCTTAAGTCTTTGTGGCTTCAGCAACAGTAGAAGAGTGAACACCTGACCGAACTTAAAAGGGATGATTGGGCTCAATCAATGGTTTGAGGTACTCAAGAAACAACACCATAGAGTCAAAGGAGGATGGGGCCATCAGTTGAATTTCTCAGGCCTCACCATAAAGCCTCCTCCATTATGGCAAGATAAGGCGAGGAGGTACAAGGCTGAACTATTATTCAGAACCTCACTACAGACATAAAGTCTCCTCTAAGGAGCACTACTATGGTGATACAAGGTGTGGCGATATAAGGCTAAACGGTTCTCCAGAATCTCATAAATTCAAAGCCTCCCATAGGGATCAAGAGCAATATAATGGCGATACAAGGCATGGAGATAAAAGGCAAGCATATTCCAGGGATCGGGAGCAAAATAATTCAAACCCCAGTCAGTGAAGGTAGGTCAGATCATCAACTTATGATCGGGATCATGGAAAAATAAGGCAGGGAAGGATAAGGCAGGCCAGGTCTTCGGACCATATTCAAGACCATCATGATAAAACTTTGCAGATGGGTATCCTCGATCCCATCATGCAGAAGATAGCAGAGTTGAAGCAGAAGATAGTAGATGCTTAGTAAGATCGTCAACCCCTGGACCCAAAGTCACCCTTTTCTCCTATTATTGATGAAGCCAGGGTTGATCCAACAAAGAAGATGTAACCACTGGAGACATGTGATGGTAAAGGGGATCCTTATGATCATACACACTCCTATAAGCGTATTATGCAGTATTATGGTCATTCGGAAGAAGCTCAGTGCCAAATGTTCATTACGACATTAAATAAGGGAGCTCGATAATGGATGATGTCTCTACCCCCAAACTGCATCAATTCATGGAAGGAGTTGTGCGATAAATTCCATGATCTATTCAGAAGCAACAAGAGGAGGGGAAAGCTCACTGCTTCTTTAATGCAGATAAAGCAAAAGCCTATAAGACATTGAGTTAGTATGTGCAGAGGTTCAAGAAAGCTGTTGGAACTATCACCGACTTGAACATGACTAAAGTGTTGGGGTTTCTTCACCACAGGGTTCGACACGAGATGTTCTCGAAAGTTTATGAAGGATATTATGCTCAACCCTCCTAAGGACTTATCAGATGCCTATGAATGGGCAGAGAACTTCATTGCTATTGATATAAGTCTACACTAAAATTCAAAGTGGATAGATCGATCCAAAAATAAAGATGGTAAAATGAAAGTACGAGATCAGATCAGACCAAAGGGAAATCTTCCAAAAGCAAGTAAGCCACCCTTTCGACCGAAGTTTGAAAATAAGGTTTATACCACCCTTGAATATTAATAGGGTTTAGATTTTGGAGGAAATTAGGAATAAACCCTTCTTTGACCAGGAGCCAGAGCATATGGGAGTTCATCGACCGAAGGGAAGCAAGAACCTATTCTACTATCATCATTAGGCCGTTGGATATTCAACTGAAGCTTGTTCACAGTCGAAGGATATGATTAAAAAGAATATTCAGAAAGGGGAATTAATTAAGTCTATTACAGGATGGGAGGTTCCACCATCGAGACAGACACAGGAAGTAGATCAAAAAGATGGTTAGGATAATTGGCCAAGACAAGTTATTGATGTCATTACGGGGGGATTGATAAGGAAGCTATCTGAGAAAAAGTGTTGAGGTGTATCTGAGACAGTGATGGCAGTTTCAGATCAGACTGCTAAAGTTGAGAGTCCTTTTTCAATATGGTGATCTCTTTTTCTGATGAGGATTACCCACCCGACGTTATAGATCCTCATGAAGAGGCATTGGTAATCATAGCATATGTCAGACCGGTTGATATGAGGAGATAATGGTTGAAAATGGCTTTTCAGTGGATGTGTTTGTATAACCATGCGTATTAGCGAATGGATTTGGAAGGGCAAAAAATAGAGGTCGGACAGGAGTCACCGTTGTATGGATTCGACAATGAACTAGTGCATGTATCGAAATGGTGGAGCTACCCGTGGTTTTTAGTACGGCCAAGAGCAAGTGCAGATTAAGGTAAAATTCTTTGTTGTTCAAGTCAATTCTGCATACAATCCTATTTTGGATCAAACTACATTAGCTGCATTACATGCTGTCACCTCAATATAACACTTTAAGATAAAGTTCCCTACTCCTAATGGTGTTGGTGAGGTGAAAAATGATCTGGTAGCACGGAGGTGTTACCTGCATACACTTACATCATCAACTGTGGGAGTTAGTAAATAAAAATAGATGATGATGGTGGACATAGAGCCTTTCACAGAAGGACCCATAGAACCTTTGGCTCTACCTGTTGAAGAGGATGTAGAGCTGATTATGGGGAATATGTCAAAAATTGTGAAGATAAGTGTTGGGTTGGAAGTGTCGATCTAGAAAGGATTGGTGGAGTTACTTTGGGCTTATGCCGACATCTTTGCCTAGACACCTAGAGACATGTCGGGCATTATAGAGGATATAACAATGCATAAATTTTGTGTGAATTCGGAGAGGAAACCAGTTCGATTGAAAAGACAGATATTTACTCCAGAGCGACAGTGGATTATTGATGATGAAATTGCTAAGCTTCTGGATGTCGATGTGATTATGGAAATTGATTGCCCGGACAGGTCAAAAAATAGAATGGAAAGTGGAGAGTCTATATCAATTACACATATTTGAACAAAGCATGTCCGAAAGACTTTTATCCATTTTCTTATATTGATCAGCTCATTGATGTGATGTCGGGACATGCCATCCTTAACTTTCTTGATGCCTTTTCAGGATACAATTAGATTTCATGTACAAGGATGATATCCTAAAGACGACATTTATTACACATCAAGCCATATATGCTTATAAGAGGATGCCCTTCAGACTTATTAATGCTAGAGCGATATACCAGAAAATGATTAATAAGGTCTTCCGTAAGTAGATCGATAAGAACATGGCGGTCTATATAGATTATTTGGTCAGCAAAAGGGTGATACAAGCCAATTCGGAGAATATTCAGGTGATCTTAGATATGAATTCACCTCAGTCTTTTAAATATGTACAGAGACTAACAGGTTAGGTGACATCTCTTCAGCGCTTCATGTCTAAGTCGGCGGAATGGTGTCTTCCATTCTTTAACACTTTGAATGGTCCGAAGAATTAAAAAACCTTCGAGTTCACTTCAGAGTGAAGATACTTTCTAGTGAATAAAGAGTTACTTATCTTTGGCTCGATTATTACAGAAACCTCTTCTATTCGAACCTCTTTATCTATATTTGGCTGTGAGTTCTTTGGTTGTTAGGGTGGTATTGGTTCGGGAAGAGGGTGGCAGACAACGTCTGATATACTATGTAAGCCATGCATTATGGGATGTATAAATCAGGTATCTGAACTTGAAAAAATGTGCATATGCCTTAATTATTGCCAATAGGAAGCCTCAACACTATTTCTAGCGAAGGGTAATAGTTATTTACACAGGCCAGCCATTGAAGAAGGTACTCCATAAGTCTGACGCTTCAGGTAGGATGGTTGCTTAGGCGGTATAGCTGAGTCAATTTATTTTGGATTATTGATCGCGAATAGGAATTAAAGGGCAGGAGCTGACAAAATTTATGATGGAATGCATGTTTACTGAAGAAGATCTGAAGGCAAATTCTAATTCTAGAGTAGGTCTAATAGTTGAGGGGTACTAGGTATCTTCGTCTTGGACTCTGTATGTTGATGATTTGTCTACTTCGGACGCTAGTGGTGCCGATGCTATTCTGATTTTTCCAGAAGGTTTTAAGGTTCAATAGACTATTGGTTTTTGCTTCATGGCAACCAATAATGAAACTGAGTATGAGGCCATCCTAGATGGATTGAGGTTGTCCTAAAGCCTTGATGTACGTCATATGCTAATCTTCAGTGATTCTCAATTAGAGTTGAAGCAGATTCAAGGTGAGTGCGAGGCTCGGGGGGGGGGCAAGGATGGCAAAATATTTGGCTGAAATGAAGATGTTGTTAAAATAGTTTGATTCTTACTCCCTCCAGGGAATTAAGTGGAATGGTAATACGGTAGTCAATGCACTGTCTAAGTTGGCTACTACTCAGGTGGAAAATATTGGTGGATCATTCTATTTGGAGGTCCTTGATGAGCTTGATATTTTAAAGAAGGTGGTGATGCCAGTTCAAAGGTTAAATTGTTGGTTCACACATTATTTAGAGTATCTCAATGAAGGTAAACTCCTATCTGAAAAGTTATTGGCAAAGAGGATTAGGTATCAAAGTGCTTATTTTTGCTTCATCAACGGTGATCTTTACCAACGGGCTTATTCTTCTCTATTGCTGAAGTATCTTTTCCCTTCGGAGGCATCATATGCTTTTTGGGAGGTGTATGAAGGGATCTGTAGTGATCATATAGGAGCAAAGTCGTTGGCTTACAAGTTGATCAGACAGGGTTATTACTAGTCGACAATGTTTCAAGACGTAAATGAATTTGTGCAGAAGTGCCCGAAGTGTTAGTTAAATAAATCGATCCCTTATCAGTCTCCTGAAGAATTGTCATCGTTGTTGTTCCCGATTCTATTTATCATATGGTTAATTAATCTATTGGGACCCACACCCAAGGCTAATGGTCAGTTGGCTTATGTGGTGTTCGAGTTGAAGTTCTGTGGTGGTTGGAGGTGGAGAGGTGTGTTCGATTTGGGGTTCTAGGGTAGGTCGGATAGAGGTGTTGGAGTTGTTTGTGATGGGAGTCCAATAGGGGTGGTAGAAGAGGTTTCAACAAGTATGTGGTGTTTGGTTTTTCTAAGGTTATGTTTTCAGCATCTTAAAGGTTGAAGGCGTCTATCTTTTTAATGATTTGGGTTGATTCAGTGATGATGGAGAGCGGTTGCTCTTGGGTTTCAGTTGGTTTGACAATTATGATTATGGATTCGAAAGGTTATGAAGAAGAATTTAAAAGTGTAATAAATGCTTTGGGGGCTTCGGTTATGTCTCGGGAAGGGGAAAAAGTGAAGTTATAGGTTCGGGTTTGTAGATTGTTACTGAAATGGGAAAAAAGAGAAGGAGAAGATGATGTCAGATAAATAGAGAAGTAAATTCAAAAAAATTGGAGAAGAGGTCGGGAGCTTAGATTTGTGATTGAACAACCATTCTTAACGTGATAGAAGGTCCAATGACCAGGGAGAGGTTAACATCTTAGCATATAATTCTTGAAACTCCTTTTCTCGACGCTGAGAGACTTGGTCGAGGCCAAGGGTATTCTTGGAAGGCTCCCCCCAAGTCGGCAGTAGGTGGGTCTTGGGGCGTCAGTTAAAGATCTAGTACGGATGCCATCCTTTGTTGTTGGTGGGGGTGGTCATCCATACTTGTTGGTCTGGTTGTTTTGTCAGTTGTCAAAAGGCGGGTTCTTTGGAGCATCTAAGTTTGAATATTGAAAAAAAGAAGTCGAGAAATGGTTCGACTCCACATTCATAGCAGAAGGCTATGAAACTGATGAGGTGAATGTAAGAGTTGGGAGAACCCAATCCCAATGAAAGCGAGGAAAGAGGATATAAATTAGTAAAGATGAATTCTAACGTCGTATTTAAGGGCATAGATGGGCATGCCAATCTAGTCCCTATTGAGGCGTTAGTATATCTTTTCCTTTAGGTTGGGGGCTCGAATTAGGTACTCATTTGGGATTTGATATTGGTGGCGGAGGGTTTCGATGTGTCGGGATGACAAATTTGATCTAGTGTTGGCTATGGTGTATGCATTCTCTGATCGATTCATAAACTTTTCAATTTTCCATTTCCTTTTATTCAGAATGGTTCAAAGGGGGACCGGAGGTGGTTGCAAAGTTGGATGGGGAGGAGTTTTTAGCAAATTTTACTATGAAGAAAGGAGGTTTGTGATGGGGAAGATGATCGGGGTAAGAGGAAGGACGTCGATTTTTTTTTCCTATAGAGAGAGAAGTAAGGAGGTTAAGAGATTTTTTGTGAAAGTGAATTGAAAATGAAAGGTTGAGTTTGGTTTAATGGCTAAGACCTAATGATGGCCAAGATTCCCGCAGGTGGCAAATTTGAAAAGACGAGGTGAGAAATTTATGGAGGCACGGACGTTATGGTGGTTTTTAACAATTGTAGTAATGAAGAAGCATAATTAATTTTTTAATTAGTCTGATTAGTTTTTTGGCATTACTCTCTTATTATATATATATAAATATATAGATATATATATATTTTATAGTAGGAGAGTGGGGGGCAATGTTGCGATGAAATTATTCAATACCCGGTACATGTACAGGTGCAAGCCCATAATAATCTTGCATTTGAGGCTCGGATCCAGTGCTGGCCTATATTAACATTGTGCTTTGGGCCAGATGAAAGTAGTATGACTTCAGGCCAATCACATTTCATGTCATAAATATATACTTTATAATCTTATTCGATTTATTAATAAAAAATTTTATATAAAGGCATTTCTTATTCATGATTAATTGATTGAATTGATTAAATGGATAAACTCATTGTTTTAAGCAATGCTTTTAGAATCATAATGTTGGTTACGTTAATGAGATCTAAATTCAAGATAGCTCAAAGTTAAAATATTCCTAATGCGTGGGATCACTAAAGTAGGGATTAATAAATTCGGATAGATTAGTACATACTATGCTTGCTCTTATAAAGAGGATGATTGATCTTATAATCATTTGTGTAGAGACACTAAAGCAAGTATGTAGGTGCTTATTAGAGAATAAATTCACTGAACGTGACTCGCTAAAGGAACACCTAATGGAATTTTACTTAACTGTCAATAGGAGTTTCTAATATGATAGTAGTACATGTGATCCTTGGACTTGAGATTATCATAATACCTTGTGTATGACAAGTTATACTTTGTCATATTCCTCAAGACTATATGGGCATAAAAAATTATATGTTCGGGTATAATAAGTTGTACATGGAGGTAGGTGAATGATTGACAAAGGATCTACCACTTCCAGTAAAAGGGAGAGAATGTCCTATGTAATTCGATAAATTATAACATAAAAATTCTTGGCCAAGGTGGAATTAAAATTAGAAATGAGTTTTTAATTTACAATAGAGTTGTGCATTTGAAAATTTAAATACATATGATCAAATTAAATAAGATTTGACAGTAATTCCATTTCTTATATTTGATTTGGACATTGTGTGGTCGAATGATTGAATTGTACAGTAACTATTCGCGGAATAGGTTCTTTGTGATCAAATGTTGATATTCATATTATTTGAAAAGACGTGAATTACTAGGGGGTATACCCTTATTGTGGAATAAATAAATATTTATTTATAAATAAATGAAATGAGTGTAATTTATTATTATAAATAATATTAAAATGGTTCTAATTTATTTATTCTACAACTGGTTTAATATTGAACGTAAAGGGTCACACTGCAAAAGAGAAATATTTATTTGATAAGTAATGACATAATGATAATAATATATTAAGTGTATTTAATTTATACTATGGTGAAAGAATAAATTAAATAGCTTAATATTTATAATTATGTATTTTAGAAATACTAAATTATACATTAATAGGAGTATTATTATTATTATTATTATTATTATTATTATTATTATTATTATTATTATTATTATTATTATTTAGTTCGTAAATGGTTTAGAAATTAATTAATAAGAAGTACTCTCATAATAAATAATTAAGTTCCTAAAGAGTTTAGGAATTGTAATTATTATATTAAATTAATTTAGTTACTAATTAAATTATGAGTTAAATTAAAACCATACTTTTAAAGAGTTTAGGGGGGTTAACCAATTCTATAAATAAGATAAGTCTTATTTTGGATTGGGTTGACACTCTATTCACAAGTATTAGAGAATACTTTATAATTCTCTACATCTAAGAGTTAGAGAAAGAGAGAGAGAGAGAGAGAGAGAGAGAGAGAGAGAGAATTAGGGTTAACCACTCATGATTTGGAGAAACCAAAATCTACTTCTTGAATTCATGGATCTCTTGGTAGATTACCTTTAGAGGCTATACACTTGGATATCTAACATTGATCCGTAGATTCTAATCGATGAATTTAAAGAAAATCGTGAAGGATTAAAAGGAGGTGAACTCGTAGTTATTCAAGAGTTGAAACTACAAACATATAATTTTTTATCATTTCTCAGTTAATAATAGTCACATAAGAAAGATCCTAATTTTGGTTTGTAGAAAATTTTTAAATATGGTTTGTCTTGCTTTCGTTGCGTTATACAACTTAATTGTATGTATGCCTTATTTTTACAAACTAACAGTGACATCAATAGCCAAACTTATGCGAATTATTAATTATTTTGATTCTATATATTTATGGGTATATATTTAGAATAATTTATTAGGCATAATTTGTTGTATAAAATCATGTGTTTTGAAAAAAATTGTAAAAATTGTGTTTTGGATGAAAAAGGATCAAAATCGCGAACTACAGAAAACTACAGAAGTTGATTTTGCGAATTGGCGTAGGGGCGCTGTCTACGAAAATTCAAAATTTTGGTCAAGCATCAAGGTGCTGTATTTGAACTAGGTTCAAGCGCCGGGGCGCTGTCCAGGGGGCCTTGTGTTTACACTATAATCCAGCACCAGGGCGTTGGACAGCAGAATCCGCTTTTGGATTTTTTTAGTGTAGCTTTTTCAAAAATTAAAATAAAGGGTTATTTTACATAATTTTATAATTAAAATAAAGAGTTTGTTTTAAACTTAAAATTGGATTTCATGCAACTTTAAAATTGCCCATTAAATGATATCGATATATATGGAATGACTGTAACTCGTGAGATGGATAATACATGTAATGATATGCATGATATAAATTATGTATTGATACGTATGATGATATTTATAATAATACAAGGGGTTAATATCATTTCACGTGAACTTTCCTATTTACCTGAACCTTTCTATTGTAATTCAACCGTTATTTTGAATTATGGATCTTGAATATCATTCTTGAATCTGAGTCCACATTATGTTGATAATTTGGAAATTATTTGACACTGGACAAAGTATCATGTTATTTTATTCATCATTTATATCTCTGTTGTTATTATAATCATCATGAATCAAGTTGTTATGAATATCTGTGGCCTGGGGTACAAATGATATGGTAAGGTGAAATAATTGTTGATTGTCTTTTAAGGCATATAGTGAATGTTCTCTTTGGATAGGATAAAGACGATATAATGGTGGTGTGTCTTTTAGGGCACGTGGTGAATGTTTTCGTTAGCCTTAGGCAAAGATGAACTGTTGTTGGTATGATCATGACTAGTGGTGTTTCAGATGATAAAAATTGATGATATTTTTTTGAAAAGGAAAAGCTAGTGGACATCATTGTCTACATAATTTTTCTAATGGATTGCTTATTCCGTTACTATTATTGATCTAAAAATTTTTATTTATTATATTCTATTTAAAACTCAACTGTTGAAAGCTAATGATAATTTATTCATTATTATCTTAGTCGTGATATTTCTTTACTGGGCTATTTGAGCTCACCCTTTTGTTTGTTTAATTATTCTTCAAGAAATGAGAGAGTAGCTGGGTCTAGCCGAAAGATGGAGTGAAGTTCCGAGTGATAGTTGTAGTAGTCTTCACATATTGTAAAATAGTGTGGCAATAATTGTGAAGTCTTAGTTATGTATTATTGAGTTCTGTATTTTTGTACTATGTACTGTTTTGTAATAGTTATCGTATATTTTTGGCGTCTCAAATTGGGCTGTGTAGCCCTAGATTTAGGGGTATCCAATTTAGTATTGGAGCTTAGGGATATGATCTTTAATGGAGATATGGGGTATAAGTAGAAGAAGAAAGATGAATAGAATCAGTCATTAGCATGTCTTATCTAAATTAAATTTTCTTATCTAATGAGTTGGTTTGAATATGCGGATAAAAAGTGACGAGTCAGTTTGTTTAACTAACATTTATCTTGTGACAGCAGTTAAAAATGACTTCTGAAAATCTAGAAATGAACTATCAAATGCCCAAGGCGAATGTAGTTGAGAACTAGGAAGCTACAAATAATCCTTCTACTGCTTCAAAAAATAACGCGAGTGGCCATGTAAATTATGATGGTTTCTTTAGAAATTTCATGCAATTCATGCAAAATCAGGCGAGGGGAGCTCTTACTGGTGGAAACGCTGATAATTCGAGGATGGTCACTGTTAAGCAGTTTAAGGAGTTGGGACCACTTGAAATTTTTTTTGGAAGTCGGGCCCACTCAAGACGGAAGCATGGTTGAAGTAGATGACAAAAATATTTTATGTCCTATAATGCGCCGATGATCGGAAGGTTCTATTTGCCACCTTCATATTATGAGGTGAGGCGGACCATTGGTGAAAAGCGATAAAACGTATTCATCATTCAGCACTCGAGATGTCTTGGATGGAATTTCAAAAGTTGTTTAATGAGAAGTACTTTTCAGAAAGTATCTGCCACATGAAGGAGGTGGAGTTTATAGGACTCAAAGGGTTTAGCAAGAAAATAGAAAATTACAGCCAAGAGTCAATGACCAGCAAAGAGAGAAATAACGACAACAATCACCAAAACAAGAACTATAGAGGAGGCAATTAACACTTCAGTGGTAATTCTGGCTCAAATAATAGAAGAGGGGAATTAAGTGGGAACAACTTCAAGAGGAAAAGATCCCACAATGATTACGAAAGGACACTGGCATTAGCATCAACACCGGCACAAGTTTCAAGGGGAAGAGATCAACCACCAGTAAGATGCTACAAATGTTGTTAGGAGGGTCACATCAGCCTGAACTATACTCAACAATCCAAGTTGTGTTATGGTTATGGGAAAGAAGATCATATTGCTCGATTTTGCCCGATTACAAAATCAAGTACAACTACAATGATGACTCCAGAAGCTAGCGAAGATAAGGGAAAATTTGTAGTTTAGGGGATTGTTTTTGTTGTGACATCCCAAATGGCATAAAACCCGAACGAGGTGATAATCGGTAAACCATTCATAAATTCTCATGAAGTCTATAGCATGTTAGATACTGTTTGTACCCACTCTTTTATCTCACCTGCATGTACTCAATGATTAAACTTAACTCCTGAAAATTTAGACTTTGACTTATCAGTTAAAACCCCATTGGGAGAAATAGCCATTACATCTACTATATATAAATCTTGTTTAGTTCAAATCAACAGTCTCATATTACCCGTTGATCTTATTTCTTTTTAAATTTATGAATTTGATATGGTTTTAAGAATTGATTAGTTGACTAACCATTATGCTAAAATTGATTGTTTTAAAAGATCATTAGTATTCATATTCTTAATCAACCTATTATGCAAATTCAAATAACCAAACTATTAAAATATATAATTGTCATTTCTAACCATAAAGTCACTCGTTTATTGAAAAATGGATGTCAAGCATTTTTAGGTCATGTCACTGATTTAAACAAAAACACGTTAAACTTGAATTATATTCTTATTGTTAATGAGTTTTCTAATAGTTTTTTCGATGAACTTCCTAGTTTATCTCTAAATCGTGAAATTGAATTTTGTATTAATCTTGAACCTGGTACTAAGCCTATTTCCAAAGCCCCATATTGAATGACTCCTATTGAACTTCAAGAGTTAAAAGTCCAACTACAAGAGTTGTTAGATACTTGTTTCATTCCTCCATGTGCATCGCTTTGGGGTGTCCCTGTTCTTTTTATCAGGAAGAAGGACAGGAGTATGAGATTGTGCATTGACTACCGAGAGTTGAATTATGTCACCATAAAAAATAGGTACTCGTTACCTCGAATTGATAACATGTTTGATCAATTGCAGGGTGCTCAACATTTTTCAAAGATTGATTTTCGCTCTGGATATTATCAATTAAAAGTTAAAGCAGATGACATTCTAAAGACTGCTTTTAGAACTCGTTACGGGCATTATGAATTCTTAGTCATGCCTTTCGTATTAACCAATGCTCCTGTAGCTTTCATGGACATGATGAATCGTATATTCAAGGAATATTTGGATCATTTTGTGATTGTCTTTATTGATGACATTCTCATATACTCCAAGAGTCGTTAAGATCACGAACAACACTTGAGATTGATACTCCAAAAGCTACGTGAGAACAAGTTGTATGACAAGTTGAAGAAGTGTGAATTTTGGCTTGAGTAAGTCACATTCCTTGAGCATGTGATTTCCAATCGGGGAATATCAGTTGACCCTATAAATATTGAAGCAATATTAAATTAGGAGCAACCTCGGTCAATAACTGAAGTTAGAAGTTTTCTAGGCCTAATTGGTTATTATCGGAGATTCGTAGAAGAATTTTCTAGAATCACCACTCTCACTCCATTAACTCAGCTAACTCGAAAAAGTACAAAATTCATATGGAACGAGGAATGCGAGAAAAGTTTTTAAGAACTTAAGAAGAGACTTATTTAAGCTCATGTTCTGACCATACTATCAGGATCGGGAGAAGTTGTCATCTACAGCGATGCTTTAGGCAGAAGTCTAGACTGCGTTCTTATTCAACATGAAAAAGTTATAGTTTATGCCTCTCGACAACTTAAGGATTATGAAAAGAACTATCTTGCTCATGATCTAGAGTTAGTAGTGGTAGTTTTTGTGTTAAAGATCTAAAGACACTATTTGTACGAGGAGAAAGTGAAAATCTTCACGGATCACAAAAGTCTCAAGTATTTCTTCACCTAGAAAGAACTCAACATGTGACAACGACGTTGGCTTAAGCTGTTAAAGGATTACGACCACACCATCCAGTATCACCCATGAAAGACGAACGTTATAGCTAATGCATTAAGCAGAATATCCTATGCAAGTATAAGTGAAATGCTGACCACGTAAAGATGTATTTTGTACTTACAAAAGATAGAGATAGAGTTAAAGACACCAGGGACCCACATGAAGATTAGAATCGGCTTTAGTCGATAAAATTAAAGCTACTCAAGCTATTGATCCATAACTTATGAACATGATGAAGAAAGTACAAGAATGTGCTATTCCGAAAGTAAGAATACGAGAAATGAATACTTTGAGTCAACTCTTGAGTCTGTATTCCTAACGACCTTGAATTAAAGCATAAAATCATGATGGAGGCACATAACATGCCGCTTGCAATCCACCCAGGAGGTACCAAAATGTATCTTCACCTTCGACATGCATTTTGGAGGAACAATATGAAGAGCGAGATTACAGAGTTTATTTCAAAGTGCTTAACTTATCAACATGTCAAGGCAGAGCATCAAGTGCTTAAACTCGAAGTTCCAGAATGGAAGTGGTAAAATATCACTATGGATTTCGTGACAGGTCTTCCCAAAGTTTCTCAAGGCTTTGATGTGATTTGGGTCATCGTAGATAGATTGATTAAGTCCCTTCATTTTTTGCCTATAAGAGAAAACTTTTCACTTGAGCGTCTTGCGTCTTGTCGGTATGTATGTAAATGAGATTGTAAAATTGCATGACATGCCAGTTTCAATAGTTTCTGATCAAGATCATAAATTCACTTCACGTTTTTGGATCAGTTTACAAAAATCTATGGGCACCGAGCTACGATTTAGTTCTGTATACCATCCTCAAAAGGACGGACAATCGGAAAGGACGATCCAAACTCTCGAGGATCTTTTGAGACTTTGTGTACTAGACTTCAAGGGAAGTTAGGACAAGTACTTGTCATGGGTTGAATTCTTCTACAACAACAGTTACCAAGCAAGCATAGGCATGGCTACATTTGAGGCTTTGTATGGACGAAAGTGTCACTATCCAGTATGTTCGAATGAGGTAGAAGAAGCAAAATTGTTGGGACCCGAGTTGGTACGCTTGACAATAGAAATGATCCAAATAATTTGACAACGAATACAAACAACACAAGAACAACAAAAGAGTTATTATGATATTCATCGAAAGGATGAGAGATTCAATGTCGGAGACCATGTATTTTTACGTATTTCTCCATGAAAAGGAGTTATGAGATTTGGAAGGAGAGAAAAGCTAAACGCTCAATTTATTGGCCCATTTAAAATTCTAGACTAAGTAGGACCCGTGACCTACAAACTAGCCCTACCACCAAGCATGTCCCGCATTCATCACGTTTTTCACATATCCATGCTATATAAATATGTGAAGGATCCGAATCACATCATTGAGTTAGAGCCAGACGTTATAACATAGGATTTAACGTACGAGGAGGTACCTGTCAAGATCTTAGATAAGAAGGAGCATATCCTACGCTCAAAGGTTATACCTCAAGTCAAGATTTTTTAGAGGAACCATGATATTGAGGAAATGACCTGAGAGCTAGAATTTGAAATGAAATCTAAGTATCCTTACCTCTTTGAAATATCAGGTATGTTAATTTCGGGGATAAAATTTCATATGGAAGGGAGGTTGTAAGACCCCGCCTTTTATAAAATATAAATTTAATTTTTCTTTATATATTTTATTCTGAAATGGTAAGTAGATAAATTGACAAAAGTTAAAGTTAAAAAAAAGTTTGGAGCAAATTTTATCTTGTCGGAGAATATTCGTTTTGTCGGGGAATATTCGATTCGTTCGACGGCGTCAAAATAACCAAACATTGGTGGACCCTACAACGAAATATTATCAGATATAAAAAACGACATAAGTAACCTTTTTAAATAAAAATGGTCAATGGTAGTATCACTTTTAATTGTTAGAATACCCAGTGGTAAATGAATAGTAGAACATGGTATTGCACAGTAACATATGATATTGCATAGTAGCACACGACATTGCACAATGTTTCATATTATTGAACTGATAAAGTGACTATTATACAATATTGACTTTATTGAATCAATAATTGTCATATGCACAATAATTCATATTATTGAACTGATAATTGTTATAGTAACGTATATGCACAGTAATTCACATTAGTGAATCAATAATTGTCATTACATAGTAACGTATTTTTTCTTTTATTTATTTTTTGTATTATTATTAGCACTATTATGATGTTGATTTAACTATTTTATTATATTATTAGTTGATATTTTTGCTTGTATTATAAGTATCTAACTCAGAGAGCCAACTACATTGCATTTACAACAATTAGTTCTAATAATGAATAATTGTGAATAATTAGTGAATTATTGTTGAATAATTGAATTTATAAAATTATTTATTTTATATAAAGTTAATTATTTTATATATAAAGTTAATTGATTTATATAAAGTTAATTATTTTATGTATAAAGTTAATTGATTTATATAAAGTTAATTATTTTATATATAAAGTTAATTAATTTATATAAAGTTAATTGATTTATATAAAGTTAAATGTTTTATATATAAAGTTAGTTGTTTTATATATAAAGTTAGTTATTTTATTAAGATATGAAATGAACGGTATAAATTAAAAAAAAATTGAATGAATGGTTTAGATTAAAGAAATCTTAAAAGAGAAAATGTGTGGTACAGCTTAAACATTATCTTAAAATGAATGGTTCAGATTAATTTGGAAAATCTTGGTTTATGATAAGATTTTTGGGCTATAAATAGAGGCATTAACTTAAGAAATTTATATAATTCCTTGCTTATTCTTTCTTTCATTCTCTAAAATATTACTTTGTATAAGTTTTCTCTGTGTGTGCTTAAGCTATCGTGAGTATTTGTGAATATCAGTAAGAGCACAAGTATTGTTCAAGTAAGCTTTTTCATAATAGTTAGTCAAGTTAACTACACACATTATACGATATTTATAAATCTTCCTTTAAAAGACTCTTCCTTTAGAGGATTCATTTTGAAAATCTTTCTCTTGAAGATTCTTTTTGAAATAATATTTTCAAAAACTATTTTGAAGTATATTATACTTTATTTTTTACACTACAAATTTTACTATCAAATCACTTTTGATGATTTCATACGAATTGATATACACCATGAAATTATATATGATAGTTACTAGTTAAATTATAAATATATAGGTTGATCAATTTCATTTAAATCAATATTCAGTCACGTGTTAAGGTAAGAGATATCATTTTCTTTCATATTCTTACACACTATGGTAAGTATTGTTTGGTAAACATTCCTAAAATGATTATATATTCTTTAATAGTTTGCGTTTCATTTAATATCATTTCATGTGAAGCTTCCTATTTACCTGAATCTTTTTTATTGAAATTCAACTGTTATTTTGAATTATGGATATTGAATATCATTCTTGAATTTAAGTCTACATTATGTTGACAATTTGAACATTATTTGACTCTGGACAAAATATCATGTTATTTTATTCATCATTTATCTCTCTATTGTTATTCTAATTATCAAGAATGAAGTTGTTATGAATATCTATGGCCTGGGGTACAGATGATAGGGTAAAGGCAAAATAATTGTTAAGTGTCTTTTAGGGCACGTGGTGAATGTTCTCTTTGGCCTTGGCCAAAGAAGAACTGTTGTTGGTATGATCAGGACTAGTGCATTTCATATGATAAAAGTTGATGATATTTTTCTGAAAAAGAGAAGCTAGTGGACATCATAGTCTACATGATTCCTCTAATGGATTGTTCGTTTCGCTGCTATTACTGATCTAAAACTTATTGTTTATTATATTATATCAAGAACTCAACTATTGAATGCTAATAATAATTTACTCATTATTATCTTAGTCATGATATTTTTTTACTGAGTTATTTGAGCTCACCTTTTCATTTGTTTCATTGTTCTTCAAAAAATGAGAGAGTAGCTGGGTCTAGTCGAGAGATGGAGTGAAGATTCGAGTGATAGCTGTAGTAGTCTTCACATATTGTAAAATAGTGTGGCAATAATAATGAAGACTTAGTTGTGAATTATTGAGCCTTGTATTTTTGTAGTATGTACTGTTTTGTAATAGTTATTGTGTATTTTCGGCATCTCAAATTAGATTGTGTAGGCCTAGATTTGGGGGCGTCACACTAGTTAAATAAGTCACTATATCTCTATGTGAATTAAATTAACAAAGATTTTAGTATCAAATTCTCTATTGGTTACATATAACATATAATCATATCTTTATCCTATACACAAATTATGAATTCCGTCAACGTAGAAAACACAAACATATGTTATCATATTTAGATCTAAATTTATAATCCATCTCTCAATTTCATATAAATTATCACAATAATTATCCATAATTAATTAATACAATAACGCACAAAATAATTAAAGTTAAACCTATAACCCATTCTTCAACTTCGTACATATTATCACATTAATTAATACTGATAATTAATAATTGAACGCCCAAAATATGATAAATAATTCATATATAATCAAATATAAATAAAAGAGAATAAATTAATTTAAACTACGCAATGGGTTCAATTGCAAGCTTAAATAAAAATTAGTTCATGATTAAATAATAAATTATTCACAAATAATTTAACATCTCAAAATTACAAAAATAAAAGAAAAAGAAAAGAGATTAAAATCTGTGTTTTGATATCTGTCTGTCACCCGGATCACAATCTTTATTCTCTAAACTTTTGCCTTCATTTCTTGAATCATTCGCGTTGAATATTTGCTTCAAATGTAATAATATTCTACTCCTAAATATGTTAGATCTATATTAATCTACATTTATGATATGTTAATTCTTTGTTAATTAATTGTAAAAGAAATCCTAGATAATGTATTTGTAGCTTACAGTACTAATCCCAAGCAAAAGTGAAATAAAAATTCAATTAGGACTCAAAAGATCTGAAAATCCCATTTTTTTGCAATTTCTATCAAGCCAAAGAGCCCTTCGCTTTTTTACCTTTTCCCAAGCGCATGGCATTGAATTTTCCAACAAAGCAGTTACAACACGACACCGTTTCTCTCCGTCTCATGTCAAAGACAAACACCCGCGCATGACGCAGACACCTTCTTGCTTAATACCGAACGACGTCTTATATGCTCACTACTAAACATGCACATTCGGTCTGAGGCCCACGACTCGGCCTTGGTCCGGCCTTGACCCGGCCTGGTCAACAACTGGTCTGGTCAAAGCCTGGACCAGTTTGACCCGGCCTACCAAGCCAATCACAGACCGCATTTTTATTTCAATGATTCGGCCTAGATTGGCCTTCTCAAAAATCCGGACCGACTTGTGACCCGAGGCCTGGCTCGGCCTCCGACCCGAATCAGAGCCTGGCCCGGCCTGCAACAATACAATTTATTCAAAACGCGTGCAACGATAGCATGGCACGAAGTCAAATGTATAAGGCTGCACCGTCAGATGTTAGGACATATAACCTATTAATGAATTTAACCCACCCCGTCCCATCCCATCGATCATACTTTATTTTTTCTTTTTAATATTAACAATGAACATGTGATGTGACACATCTTCACATAATCTTTTAATATTATTCATTTTATATTATTTTTTACAAAGTTTTATTTCTAATATTTATTATTCTTTTCATATTAAATTGTGGAAAGAAGAGATTTTAAATAATTTTTGTGGTAATATAAATTACACAATATCTTTAAATTTATCATTATGACTGCATTAAAATGTTATCATAATTAAACTAGATAGTTATAAATTTAATGGTAAATATGAAACAAAAGATTATTTCTATTTTATTTTTTTTATAATTTAACAAATAAAATTTCTTTTGTGTGGGGGATGATAAACTAATTAATAACTTGTGTGTTTCTTAAGGAACTTATAGTAAACTAGAAGGAAAACTAAAGGGAATTAGAGAATATTACATTTACTTGTAGTGCCTGATTTTGATTATAAATTAAATTAAATTAAATTTGTCACCATTCACATAATAAAATGAATAACTTATAACTAAACTCACACATTTTATCTACATAATAAATTGCCTGTGAAACCGAGTGGCGAGTGGTACTTTATATGAAATATTGAACCCAATAGTAGACAATAAAAATCACTCAAATCCATGACCGGTAATAAACACCATGTCCATTTTAGGATGTGGTGGTGCAGCATAATTAGTCAAATGGACCGACCAGGCTATAGCCTAGCTAGATCAATTCAAATCCGTATATCTATCTTTTGCTCTTCCAACTCTGAACGACTTCTATACCTTCATCAATGCAATTTATTCAAAACGCGTGCAACGGTAACAATGCAATGGTTCTACTGCTGACGCTGACTGCTGACGCATCAGCTACTGGCCTCTTGCATCATGTCAGTGCTGCTCCTGCCAGCTGGCATCAATTCAACACCTGCAAAAATAAAAAATGGTCAAATTTTTACGGGCTAATTATGGAACGGATATATTTGTGCTCTATAAAAGGAAGATAGTATATTATATTAATATATTCATAATTGTTATAATTATATTTCAATTATTTTAGTATTTTTTTCTCTTCATATAAAGTCAATTATTTTCTTTTCACAAAGCTTCAATTTCTTATTATTATAAATCTTAATTTGTATTATTAATATATTCTTTTTATTATACCTCTTATTATTATATTTTTACACCTGTTATTATTATATTTTTATTATTACATTTTATTACAATACAATGGATTCTTCCAACACTGTATCCGGATCACAAGGGCCGCAATTTATTCAAAACGATCAAAGTAGCATCTGGCCTGATAGTGGAACGAGTTCGAGTCTGTTATTTTCATGTCCTACCGGTAAACAAAAAAAATGTACAACGCTAGTTTGGGAATATTTCATCGAAGTGTGGACTGCTGATGGTGTTAAAAAAGCTCAATACAAAATATGTAACGCCTTATTTGGTACTAAAGGCAATAACACATTACAACGACACTATCAATCATGTTTGCAAAGGCATAACCTAACCAATGAAAGCTCTCAAGCACAAATTAATCATTCCGGTCACAATTGGAGTTATGATCAAATATTAGAAAAAGAATTGCAAGGCAAGCTAGTGATCGAGAAGGAGCTTCCGTTCAATTTTTTTGCCGATCAACACTGTACCGAGTACATTCAATCTGGATTGCAATCGAAATATAAACAAGTAAGTAGAATGACTACTAAACGTGATGCAATTAAATTATATAATAAAGCTAAAAAAGAACTAATTGAATATTTTGACAATTTTGACGGTAAAATTAGTTTAAGTAGTGATATGTGGTCTGCTAATCATCAACCTAGAGTTAGCTATATTTGTATGACTGCTCATTGGATAGATTCTGAAATGATTATGCAAAAAAGAATTATATGATTTGAATTTTTTGAATTACCTCATACCGATCAAACAATATATGGTCAAATTATGGAGATTATTCGCACTTTTAAAATTAAAAATAAAATAATGAGTATTAGTTTAGATAATGCAAGTAATAACACTAGGGTTGTTACCATGTTAAAAAATAATTTGTTACCTGTAATAAATGGTGCATTTTTTTATGTTAGATGTGTTTGTCATATAATAAATTTAATTGTTCAATCCGGATTTAAGTATTTAGAAATGACTATATCTAAAATTCGTAATATGATTACGTGTGTATAGTTCAAATAGAAAAATTCAAAATTTTAGACATTTTTGTCATGATAGAGGAGAAAAATTTAAAAGAGTAAAATTTGATAATAACACTAGGTGGAATAGTTCATATGATTTGTTTAGAGATGTCTATAAACGTAAAAATATACTTGTGGAGTTTTATAATACTTTGATGGTTCATGAATTAACAAACGAAGATTGGGATTTACTTTGTCAACTTTTAAGAATTTCTTAAAGTTTTTAAAAAACACACAAAAATATTATCTGCTGTTTATTATCCTACAATTCATCATGTTTTGTATTCATGTTTAGAAATATCATTTGTTTTTAAAGATTTTTAAAAATAATGAAATTTGGTCTGCCCTTATTTTGTCAATGGAAGAAATTTTTTTAAAAATACTTTGAAGACATGCCAACTGTTATTACTTGTGTTGCTGCATTAAATTTAATTATAAAATTAGAAAGTGTAGAAAGTATTTTGGAAGATATAGTAGAAAATATAGGTACTAATAATATTGATAACCTTAAATTAAAATTTAATACTACATTTACTGAATTTTATAAATTATATGAATCTGTATATTGTACATCTATACGTGCACCGGCCCCTGCCCCTTCATCTTCTAAATATGCTAACTTATTAAAAACACTATCTAAGAAACCAAAAACTTCAACATACACGAGTAGTTTAAACGAACTTGGTTTATATTGTAGTATCGATTTTAGGAGTTTTATGGCCGAAGAAGAATTTGAAAATTTTAATATTCTTGCTTTCTGGAATAAACATATGATGGGTCTCAAATTTTTAGTGCATTTATTTTGATGATAACAAATTAAGTAAATAGGATTAATTAAAAATAGAATCCTCTCCATAGGTTAATATTATATTTTAATTGTCTTATTTACTTTGACAAAAAAAAAATAATATTTTTTAAACTTATTAAATTAATATTTTATTAACCTTGATAATTTAATATCAAGTGTTATAAATATTTATTCATAAAATAATATTTCCTAAGGCAAGGAAACTTTCTATTATTTTTTTCAAATATTTATATTAATATATTTATAAAATGAAGCTTTGGCAAAAATCAATTTTACTCCATCCGAAAATTGCATACATGTGGCGACTTGAAATGTTACTTGCAAGAAACATTTAATGCACACATGTAGCCTAAATTGAATTTGAGACTTTGAAATTCTTGCACCATCCGTAAGTTGCTAGCAAATGTCAAGGCATTAAATGCATAGATGAATGTGGGTTGAAAATTTCAAAAGGCTAAAAGCTTTACTCTTACCCGAAAATTGCCAGCACAAAGTCTATTGCTACATGGTCATTAATACATACATGCATATGCTAAAAATTGATAAAATGTTTTCTCTCTCTTAAATAAATTGGTTTACCTAAACTAAATGTATGTGCATGTAAGTCTTGGGAATTTAATTCTTTTTTTTTCATCCATAGGCTAGCATGACCGAAATTAATTACTCTATCTCCATGTTTAATTGGTCCAACCGAATGCTTGTGTTGTATTTCTTTTATTTGGCCAATACGCATGAAAATTTGGAGAACTCCCATTTATATTTATTTTACAAAATATTTTCAAAAAACCATTATTGAAGCTTGGCAAAATAAAATAAATCATTGCTAGTAAATGGTTTACTCAAATTATTATAGTTAATATAATCTATACAAACATGTGGGCTCATTTATTAAAATGCTAGAAGTTTGTAATTGATTTTCTCTCTCCTCCTTGGTCCAACCGTAATGTACACATGCTGGAAGTTTCAACTTTTCAAACAAAAAGAATTTCTCTTTCTTCATTTATTCGTAGGAGTGCATGACTAAACTTAACAAATTAATTTCTCTCCTCTCACCTAATTAGTCCACCAGAATTTAATGCAAGCATATGCTCATTTACTATGTCTATGCTGGAAGTTGAAAAAGCAATTTGAAAAATCTTTTCTCCATCCGAAATCTGCTGGGCTTGATCCGAAAAATGATATGCCTACTTAATACATTTAATGTATACACGCGTGTTGCTGAAATTGCCAAATATTAAAATTCTCTCTCCTAATATAATTGGTCCGAACCACTTCAATTTGCTGAAATTTCTCTCTCTCTCCTTGGTCCTCCCCAACCGAGAATTTAAAGTGCTGAATTGTTTAGACAATCCGGGCGCGCTTTCTTTTCTGACTAATCCGCATGAGCTTAAAATCTGGCCATTGATTTTTAAGCAATAGATGCCCATCCGTTAGATTACAAATAAAATACCAAAATTACTATCCTACCCCAAGCTTCAGTCTATAAATAGGAGTCGACTCTTTCATTTTACAGTTGCCAATTCAACTTGAAAGAAAGCTCTCCTTGCCTACATTTTATCAAAAGCTTTCAGATTTCTCTTACTCTCTCTTAACAGATTATATTTTCTTTTGAAGAGAAAAATTGGTCCAAGTATTTGAGATAAGTATTGATTGGTATTATTTAATTGCTTTATTTATTATACTTGATATTTGTCATTGCAAGTATTTGATCTTGAACTCATTTATCCATAAATACTTGTTGCATTATATAAAAGTTATTTAAACTTTTATATCACGAATATAATTGTTATATCTGCTTACACAGAAGCATATCACTCACTATAAAAGTTAATTAAACTTTTATATCCGTACTTAAAATTTTATCTGCTTAAAAAGAAGCATCTTTCAAAAATACTTATTTATTTAAAAAGATTAAGTGAGTTAGTTGTCTTTAAATTTGTGAGAAAAAGAGAGTGATTCTTTGACCAAGACCAGAGTCTTAGAGAGGTCAACGGGTAGTTGGATCTCTAGTGTACTTGTGAGGTAAGGAACCGACTTCTTGTTTTAAGACCAGATTGTAAAGCAGAGCTAGACTCAAAAACAGGTACATCTACGTTTGAGGAAGGAGCGGGGAGCTACTGTCCAGGATAAATAGTTGTATGTAAAGTTAGAAGTTGATCTTTAAAACTTTGTAAAGGCTTCTCCGCCTATTGAAGGAGAATTAATTACTGATAGTAATAGGATCTCAAGTCCTGGAGAGGAGCTTGAGACTGGACGTAGCAACATACCCGAGCTGTATGTTGTGAACCAGCTAAATCTCTGTGCATTGTGTGATTGCCTTTTTACTATCTTGCATATTAATTTATTACACTGCAAATTAATTAATCAAAAATTCAAAAAGGCCTAAGATAATTTTTTAATCAGTAATAATCTATTCAACCCCCCTTCTAGATTATTATTGGACTTTCAATTGGTATCAGAGCGGTGCTCTTTAACTTGTTTGTTGAGTTATTACAGGCATAACAAAGAGTAGATCCATCTATGGCCTACACAAATGCTACCGGTTGCGGAGAAGGACTATCCATGTCCAGACCCCCACTATTTGATGGCACAAATTTTGCCACTTGGAAAAACAGATTCAAGATCTATGCCAAATCACAAGGAATCAAAGTTTGGCTTGCAATAGAAAGAGGTGTGAAAATTCCTTCAAAAATTGTTGACGAAAAGATCGTTGAAAAAGATGTTGATGAGTTCACTACTGAGGATGAAGAAACTATGAACTTAGCATCCAGAGCCGAAATGGTGCTAACTAGTGCTCTTATTGAAAAAGAGTACAAAAGAGTTAGCAATTGCAAAAATGCTAAAGAAATCTGGGAAAAATTGATTGTAACCTATGAAGGAACCAATCATATTAAAGAAACCAGAAAAGATGCTCTAATCCAAGAGTATGAAAGTTTCAAGCTGGAAGAAGGTGAAAAAATTATTGATATGGAAACTCGCTTTTCCAGAATCATTGATGAGCTAGAACAACTTGGGAAGGCTTATACAACAAATGAGAAAAACAGACGAATTCTCAAAGCCCTTCCATCCGTTTGGAAAATGAAGGTCACAGCCATCAAGGAAATGCAAGATCTAACCACATATCCTCTTGATAGCCTTATTGGAAATCTTCGTGCTCACGAAGTTGATATGTTCGTTGAAAAAGCTGGATCGGATACAGATCTCAAGAAGAAAGGAATTGCTTTCAAAGCTCTACTTGTAGATCAAGAAAGCGATGATGAGGAGCTGAATGAAGAACTCTTGAGCTTGGATAATCATGAAGTTGCTCTTTTATCTAGACAACTCAGGAGAGTGATCCAAAGCAAAGCCAGAAAATATGGCAAAGGCTTTCTAAAAACAAACAACAACTTCAACAACTTCAAAGACAAACAGGTTTTTAAACCAAAGGCACAGGGAGGAAATTTCAAAGCAAACAATAACAGCAACTTCCGAAATGCTAACTCAAATGAAAATTCAAACGCATGTTTTGAATGCAAACAGCCTGGTCACTTTAAAAAGGATTGTCCAAAACTAGCCAACAACAAAGTGCTAGTAGCTGAAGAAGGCTGGGATATAAGTGACGATGAAGAAGCTGCTAAACAAATCGAAGAAATTGCAAATCTATGTTTAATGGCAGACAATGATCCATCGTCATCAAAATCTGAGGTAAACTCTGAATTACCATGTACTTCATCTCTCACACATACCTTAGATAATCTAACTGAAAAACTTCATGAATTACAAGAAGTTTATAACTGTTTATTTGAAGATAATGAAATTATTAAAGAAGATTTTATTAAACAAAAAATTTCATTAGAAAAATTAACTAGAAATAATAAAAATCTTGAAATAGAAAATTCAAATTTAATTACTGTAAATGCAAATTTAAAAGAAGAAAAAGAAAGAGATTTTTCAGAAATTTTATTACTAAAGGAAGAGTTAGAAAAATTGAGAAAAATAAACAAAGACCTTGAGATAGAAAATTCAACGCTTATTATTTCTAATGAAAATCTTGAAGTTGAAAATTCAACACTTGATTTAATTAATAACGACACTAAATTACAAAATCAAGTGTTAAGTGAAGATATTAAAAATATTAAACTTGAAAATTTATCTTTAAAATTAGAACTAGAAAAACAAAATGAAGATTCTGATTTAAGAGATCAAATTGATTTATTAACTAAAGAACGTGACGATTTACACACTACAGTTATTAAATTCACAAAAGGGAAAGAAAATCTTGATGTCATGCTTAGTCAACAAAGATGTGGATTTAACAAAGAAGGATTAGGATATATTGGAGAAACTAGTAAAATAAAAGATAAAGGACTTTATCATGTTAAGAGTAAAGAAAAAGAAAGTCATTCATCTCCTTTTACTAAATGTTCTTACTGCAACAGAAATGGTCATTCTATTCACATGTGTAATGCTCGAAATGGAAACTATAAAGGAAAAATGATTTGGGTACCAAAAGGAACTTATACTTCACCAATTATTATTATTAATGCAAGAAAAGAATTTCGTATTCATCAAAAATATTCAGGATATAAAAATAGAGTAATACATGCATTTTATAGACCTGTTGTTACTAATAAAATGCTTGTATCAACTGAGATTGATTATCCTGTACCCAGATTTGTAAAAGGAAGCACACGTGTTCCTTATACAAAATGAAAAACTTACTCAAAGGACCCTTCTTATTAAAGGGTACCAGTTTGTGAATTTAGCATTTGCTTCAGGTATGTCTTGCAGCTGACTATAGTAAAAGCAAATGGTATCTCGATAGCGGTTGTTCAAGACACATGACAGGAGACAAATCTAAATTAAACAACATACAAGCTACAGACTGTGGCGAGGTAACTTTTGGAGATAATAACAAAGGTAAAGTAATTGGAATTGGAAGTGTTGGTAATAAACATATAACAATTTCAAACGTTCAATTAGTCACAGGACTCAGGTATAATCTTTTATCCATTAGTCAGTTATGTGATAGCGGTTTTAAAATAACTTTTAGTCCTCATAACTGTTCAATATTTGACCAATCTGATAAATTGGTTTTATTATGTCCTAGAAATCAAAATGTGTATACATGTGACCTAGATGCATATTCTCACCAAGATAATATTTGCCTAGTTTCTGCAAATGATGATCCGTGGCTTTGGCATCGTAGATTAGGTCATATCAACATGAAACTAATTAACAATATTGCATCTAAAGAACATGTTCGTGGTCTTCCAAAAATAAAATTTTTAAAAGATCATATTTGTGAAGCATGTGAATTGGGTAAACAAATACATGCATCTCACAAACTTAAACTCACAGTGTCAACCTCACGACCTTTAGAACTCTTGCATATGGACCTAGTTGGACCTATTCCTAAACATAGCATGGGTGGTGCTGTATACATTCTAGTTTTGGTTGATGACTACTCTCGATTTACATGGGTTGATTTTCTGAAATTTAAAAATGAAGCTATAAATTCTTTCTCTACTTTGTGCAAGAAAATTCAGAATCAACAAGGAAGCTTTATTGTTTATATTCGTTCTGATCACGGAAGAGAATTTGAAAATTTTGATTTCATTATGTTCTGTGATGAGCACGGTATAAGTCATAATTTTTCTGCTCCTTACACACCACAGTCAAATGGCGTGGTTGAAAGGAAAAATCGAACCTTACAAGAAATGGCTAATACTATGTTAAATGAATATCGTCTTCCTAAATATTTTTGGGCTGAAGCAGTGGCAACGTCCTGTTATATTTTAAACCGAGTTTTATTAAGACCAATTTTGCTCAAAACTCCCTATGAGCTTTATTATAAAAGAACTCCAAAAATAAATTATTTTCGTGTTTTTGGGAGTAAATGTTTTATTTTAAATACAAAAGGACATTTGTCAAAGTTTGATCCCAAATCTGATGAAGGAATATTTCTGGGATATTCACTTAATAGTAAAGCATATAGAGTTTTTAACAAAAGAAGTCTAGTTGTTGAGGAATCAATGAATGTAACTTTCGATGAGTCTCAACCACCTCCCAAATACAAAGAATTAGTAGACAATGATCTTGTCATTGAAAACATTCTCAGAAATATGGAGGAACCAAAACTAGATAAAACATCTCCACCTATCAATGAAAATCATCTTGAAATTTCCAATCCTCAGTTAAATGATTTGCCTAAAGATTCACATATTGTTAGAAATCATCCTTTAGAAAATGTGATTGGTGACCTGGATAAAGGAATTCTTACTAGATCACAGGCACACAACTTGGCTGGTCATTTATCTTTCTTGTCTCAAATTGAGCCTAAAAATATAAAAGATGCATTACTTGATGAAGATTGGATAATTGCTATGCAAGAAGAACTTGAACAGTTCACCAGAAACAAAGTTTGGGAACTAGTTCCAGAACCTGAAGATACTTCTATTATTGGAACCCGGTGGGTGTTTCGAAACAAAATCGATGAAAATGGAACAGTCATACGCAACAAAGCAAGGTTAGTTGCACAAGGATATAATCAACTTGAAGGTATTGATTATGATGAAACTTTTGCTCCTGTTGCTAGAATTGAGTCTATACGTATGTTGTTAGCTTTTGCATGCCATAAAGATTTCAAATTGTTTCAAATGGATGTCAAATCTGCATTTTTAAATGGAGTTATTGAAGAAGAAGTTTATGTTAAACAACCTCCTGGTTTTGAAAATTTTGATCATCCTGAACATGTCTATAAACTGCATAAAGCTTTATATGGTTTGAAACAGGCCCCTAGAGCATGGTATGAACGATTAAGTAAATTTTTACTTAAAAATGGCTTTAAAAGGGGAACTGTCGATACTACTTTGTTTACTAAATATAAAAATAATGATATTCTTATTATTCAAATTTATGTTGATGATATTATTTTTGGTTCTACTGACATTACTATGTGCAATGATTTTTCTGAAAGCATGAGTAAAGAATTTGAAATGAGCATGATGGGAGAATTAAACTTCTTCCTAGGATTGCAAATCAAACAAGGTGAAAAAGGTATTCATATCTCTCAATCTAAATATTGCAAAGACATGATTAAGAAATTTGGTTTAGAGTCTGTAAAACCTCTTAACACTCCTCTGTCAACTACTGATAAATTAATTGCTGATGAAAATGGAAAAAGTGTTGACACAAAGAAATATAGAGGAATGATTGGAAGTCTGTTGTATATCACTGCCAGCAGACCTGACATTATGTTCAGTGTCTGTAAATGTGCTAGATTTCAATCAAATCCTAAAGAATCACATTTGGTTGCCGTAAAAAGAATATTTAGATATCTTAAAGGAACCACAAACTTAGGACTATGGTATCCTAAAAGTCAACCATTTGATCTTGTTTGTTTTTCAGATTCTGACTATGCCGGTCATCATGTTGATCGTAAAAGTACTAGTGGCACGTGTCAGTTTCTGGGTGGTTGTTTAGTTTCTTGGTTCTCTAAGAAACAAAACTCAGTATCCATTTCAACCACCGAAGCAGAGTATATAGCTGCTGCACGATGCTGTGCACATATATTATGGATGAAACAAACTCTTGCTGATTATAACTTAAAATTTGATTGCGTGTCTATATTATGTGATAATACAAGTGCTATTAATTTAAGTAAAAATACTGTGTTGCATGCTAGATCAAAACATATAGATGTCAGACATCATTTCTTACGTGATCATGTGAACAATGGCAGCATTAAATTAGATCATATTGATACAAATTTAAACATTGCTGATATATTTACTAAGCCATTGAGTTTTGACAGATTTTGTAAATTACGTATGGATTTAGGTATGTTAGATTTTTCCTCATAATTATTTATGCTTTCTAACATATGTGTTTTCAGGTTTATTAATCGGCTTATTTATACATAATAACAAAATTTCTAAAAAAAAATAAAATAATAATAAATAAATAAAAAATTATTTATAATTTAAATATACTTATATTTTATATATACAAATATTTTTTTTAATTGGTTGCTAAATGAATTTTTATCTTTACTAACTTTTTCTCTGCAGGCAAAAACTGTTTTTCAAATACTAACCTAAATTCTGCAGGTTTCGAAAAGTATATTTCTACTCTCCATCACTTTTTGTGATGACAAAGGGGGAGAAGAAAAATATTAATATTGGCAAAACGGGAGAAGAGAAGAAAATTATATTCGGCGACAAAATGATATATGTTTCGTGAGTTTCTCAAATTAAAATTTTCTTCAAAATGTATGCATAATTTTAGGGGGAGCATGAAAAATATTTTTACATAATTGTCATCATCAAAAAGGGGGAGATTGATGGGTCTCAAATTTTTAGTGCATTTATTTTGATGATAACAAATTAAGTAAATAGGATTAATTAAAAATAGAATCCTCTCCATAGGTTAATATTATATTTTAATTGTCTTATTTACTTTGACAAAAAAAAATAATATTTTTTAAACTTATTAAATTAATATTTTATTAACCTTGATAATTTAATATCAAGTGTTATAAATATTTATTCATAAAATAATATTTCCTAAGGCAAGGAAACTTTCTATTATTTTTTTCAAATATTTATATTAATATATTTATAAAATGAAGCTTTGGCAAAAATCAATTTTACTCCATCCGAAAATTGCATACATGTGGCGACTTGAAATGTTACTTGCAAGAAACATTTAATGCACACATGTAGCCTAAATTGAATTTGAGACTTTGAAATTCTTGCACCATCCGTAAGTTGCTAGCAAATGTCAAGGCATTAAATGCATAGATGAATGTGGGTTGAAAATTTCAAAAGGCTAAAAGCTTTACTCTTACCCGAAAATTGCCAGCACAAAGTCTATTGCTACATGGTCATTAATACATACATGCATATGCTAAAAATTGATAAAATGTTTTCTCTCTCTTAAATAAATTGGTTTACCTAAACTAAATGTATGTGCATGTAAGTCTTGGGAATTTAATTCTTTTTTTTTCATCCATAGGCTAGCATGACCGAAATTAATTACTCTATCTCCATGTTTAATTGGTCCAACCGAATGCTTGTGTTGTATTTCTTTTATTTGGCCAATACGCATGAAAATTTGGAGAACTCCCATTTATATTTATTTTACAAAATATTTTCAAAAAACCATTATTGAAGCTTGGCAAAATAAAATAAATCATTGCTAGTAAATGGTTTACTCAAATTATTATAGTTAATATAATCTATACAAACATGTGGGCTCATTTATTAAAATGCTAGAAGTTTGTAATTGATTTTCTCTCTCCTCCTTGGTCCAACCGTAATGTACACATGCTGGAAGTTTCAACTTTTCAAACAAAAAGAATTTCTCTTTCTTCATTTATTCGTAGGAGTGCATGACTAAACTTAACAAATTAATTTCTCTCCTCTCACCTAATTAGTCCACCAGAATTTAATGCAAGCATATGCTCATTTACTATGTCTATGCTGGAAGTTGAAAAAGCAATTTGAAAAATCTTTTCTCCATCCGAAATCTGCTGGGCTTGATCCGAAAAATGATATGCCTACTTAATACATTTAATGTATACACGCGTGTTGCTGAAATTGCCAAATATTAAAATTCTCTCTCCTAATATAATTGGTCCGAACCACTTCAATTTGCTGAAATTTCTCTCTCTCTCCTTGGTCCTCCCCAACCGAGAATTTAAAGTGCTGAATTGTTTAGACAATCCGGGCGCGCTTTCTTTTCTGACTAATCCGCATGAGCTTAAAATCTGGCCATTGATTTTTAAGCAATAGATGCCCATCCGTTAGATTACAAATAAAATACCAAAATTACTATCCTACCCCAAGCTTCAGTCTATAAATAGGAGTCGACTCTTTCATTTTACAGTTGCCAATTCAACTTGAAAGAAAGCTCTCCTTGCCTACATTTTATCAAAAGCTTTCAGATTTCTCTTACTCTCTCTTAACAGATTATATTTTCTTTTGAAGAGAAAAATTGGTCCAAGTATTTGAGATAAGTATTGATTGGTATTATTTAATTACTTTATTTATTATACTTGATATTTGTCATTGCAAGTATTTGATCTTGAACTCATTTATCCATAAATACTTGTTGCATTATATAAAAGTTATTTAAACTTTTATATCACGAATATAATTGTTATATCTGCTTACACAGAAGCATATCACTCACTATAAAAGTTAATTAAACTTTTATATCCGTACTTAAAATTTTATCTGCTTAAAAAGAAGCATCTTTCAAAAATACTTATTTATTTAAAAAGATTAAGTGAGTTAGTTGTCTTTAAATTTAAGTGACCAAGACCAGAGTCTTAGAGAGGTCAACGGGTAGTTGGATCTCTAGTGTACTTGTGAGGTAAGGAACCGACTTCTTGTTTTAAGACCAGATTGTAAAGCAGAGCTAGACTCAAAAACAGGTACATCTACGTTTGTGGAAGGAGCGGGGAGCTACTGTCCAGGATAAATAGTTGTATGTAAAGTTAGAAGTTGATCTTTAAAACTTTGTAAAGGCTTCTCCGCCTATTGAAGGAGAATTAATTACTGATAGTAATAGGATCTCAAGTCCTGGAGAGGAGCTTGAGACTGGACGTAGCAACATACCCGAGCTGTATGTTGTGAACCAGCTAAATCTCTGTGCATTGTGTGATTGCCTTTTTACTATCTTGCATATTAATTTATTACACTGCAAATTAATTAATCAAAAATTCAAAAAGGCCTAAGATAATTTTTTAATCAGTAATAATCTATTCAACCCCCCTTCTAGATTATTATTGGACTTTCAACATAAATGACAATTTCTTACTTTGGCCACGATGACCCGTGATTTACTAACTATCCAAGTTAGTACCGTAGCTTCGGAATCTTATTTTTCTTTATTTGGCAGGGTATTAAATGAAAAAAGAAGTAGACTTAGTCTGAAATCGTTGGAAATACGCATTTGCTATAGAGATTATCTTCCTGCGCAAAGAATA